>OY776111.1:515068434-516301342 GCA_963675035.1 Allygus modestus | reverse complement strand
TAGCAAAAATACAGAATAGTAAATTTGAAAATGCTTAGGTTAATGGTACAACTTTTTCAAAAATAACAAAAGTAACAATAACAAGTATATTCATAGTAACTTACAACAACATCTAAATGAAAACAATGCAACAATGGTAAACTCAACAACTTAACAACTTAACAAATAGCATAACAACAACACAATAATATGAAAATTGACGTCTGAATATATAAGAAACAATTTAACAATAAAAAATGTAATTTGCAATTAGATAGTGAAATTTTAAATGATAACAAAAACAAAAAAATAACAAGTTACAAAAGGAAAAAGAACAACAACGAATAATTTGTACACCAAACAAACTAAATTCCTCTCCTAAATTTAAAATATTGATAATATCTTTCAGCGTGATTTTTATAATTGTATTTCATAGATTAATCAATATTGTATTAAAACACATACAACTAAAAAGTATTGTTAAGGTTAATATTTAACAGCGTATCAATATGTGTAGTAATATTAAATATTACTATATTTAATATTATTATTAATATTATTATATTATAATATACTATGACTAATATACTAATATTATATTATATTAATATTATTTAATAATATATTTAATATATTTTATATGTATCATAACTATGATACATATAAAATTACAATTAATATTTTCATAAGATGTTGAAATGTTGATTTGGCATAAGTACAACAACATTACATGACAGGTGAAGTTTGCGGGAGTGAGTGAGTGCCACATAGTATAGATGACAAAGCCCGAATCATTACCTTTATCGTAGAATTACCGCCTGATGTGGTAAACTAGTTGTTGTTACTGCTGGATTTGGAGACCCCAGCATTAGCTGCTAAGCTCGTATTCCACAAGCGGGAATTTTTCACAGGTACCCGGAAGCATAGCATATAGCAGGAAAGGAAAGGGTGGGGTAGGACAGGCAACCAAATTGACCTTTCAGAGGGCCAACCCCCGAGATTCTGTGACAGCTGTGATCATTCCCAAACATGTGGACCCACTCTGCCCTCCAACTGATCAACTCAACTGACAGTTTTTAAGTATGTAATAGCTTAACTTATACCTATTCTCAAGTTAGGAACCAAACCTGAAGTTTACGTCCCCAGCCGCTGCAAATGAACATAATAAACAGCCAAAATATCTACCATATGGTAATGGTGGATCAGGCGAAAGAGAAAAAATACTCGTTCTAATGTTAAAGAATATTTAACAATTTTAAGGGTCAGATCAGAGTTGAATCACTATAGTAAGTAGTAAGCAATTAAGAAAAACGTTCTTATAGAGGTAGCAATTAACGAATTATCATCCATCATTTTTATTCTCTAACTAAATATATTCGTTACACTTACGAGAAAAAGTATGGTGAATAGTTTCAAAGGAAGAAAATGTTGTTTATGTTCCAAGGAAATATGTTTAACATAATTTTAAATCCTACATAAATATACATAAATTTGAAAAAAGGTTTATCCAGATAATTTTATTTTATTAAAATTTTACATTATTTATAAAATATATAATTTGTATGCTATATGCGTAAACATATTAAACATTTGATTATTTAGTAACATCAGAGATTGCTACAATTGTAAGCAAAAATTATTTTTGTTTGAAGGGAACCAATGATATATTGATTATTTTTTACGATGAAACATTTACGAATCTAAAAATAAAGTTGAAACTGGAATCTTTACGAAATATATAGTTATTGTGTTTTAAAATTGTATGTAGTTCAATCATTTGAATGCTTCATATGTTCATGCAAACATGATAATATAAAAGCCATTTATATAAGTATTGACAATAACATTAGATCACGTAATATTAAATAAAATGTGAAATGTCAGAAAAATACAACCGGTGGAGCAATAAACATTTATTGCAAGGCCAGACATGTACTTTAGTTGTAAAACCAAACTATTTCACTGGCTAAGCTCCCTATATATTTATTGCTCACAAGGGTCTCTGTGTAAGACAATTACGTACGTTTGTTTTATATATTATTCTTAAGCTGTGTAATAGTAAAAATGTGGTACAACGTTTTAATATTTCAATAAATTTAACAATGTAAACTAATATATGGAAGTTTACTTTAGTACTGCAACCATCAACAATATTTTTGTAAAACATGAGTAATTAAACTTGTATCATAATGTTCGTTTCGCCATTCTTAGTCAAATATTATTCTTAACTTTTTTTCAGCATTTAAACGTATAATTAAATATTACTGATTAAAAGTGATTTAAGTTGTAATTTTTAATTTATTAAATTATTAAATCATGAATATTCTGTCAATTGTATAGGGGAATTAGATTTTAAATATATTTCAAACGGTTTTATTTTATAATGTACTGAGTTTTTGTGTGAAACGAACAGTTCTGTTGATTTTATTAATTTTAATAATAATACATAATATTATGAGCCGTTTTTAAGGATTACTTTTTTAACAATATGTACAATTTTTTCTAGACATACCTTGAAAGTAATATGGTACCCATATAGTATTCACCACAGTATATTCATTTGGCAGACTTGATTTCTAATAGAAATAGATTTGTTATGCGTTATGAAGGAGTAACACTCACAGATATTAAATAACAGTATCTACACCTTAATTTAGGCAATGCTCTATTATTTTTTCCATATTTATTCTTAATTTTAAATTTATCAAAGTTTTTATTTTATATCAATAATATTTTAATATTTCATAGTTCATTAATAATTAATAATTACATTTACAATTCCCAAGTGGTTTCATTATCAAATTGTATAACTCTCTTTTAACAAAATATTAAATTGGTGCATTTTATTGTTATTCAAAAGTATATTTAAAATTATGTAGTATTCTGATTATTTTGATTATCATAGGGATTCAATTAGGGATTCATAGGGATTTCTAATTATTAGTATTTTTAAGATGTATTACACACTCTGCTTGAGGTTAGTATAACATTTCTGGGAAACAACAAATAAGATCAAATTAAAATTGTATATTTATACTAGATACATTATACCGAACAGCCAAAACATAAATAGAAGTATTAGTTTCATTCCAATTGAAATCATCATAAATTATTCATACTAAAATATTGGGGATCAACTGTTATTTACATATATTTACTCTTACTTGCTTAAACGTAAAATTGTGTAACTCAGTAATTAATAGTCAACAAAATTGTTCTAAAACAAAAGTAGTCTTGACAGCTACATGAGATGATAAAACCAAGTTTTAATGCTCCACCATTCCACCCGATAAAATATTCGGCTTCATATTGACTTTGACCCAAAAGGTGTGACGTATTGCCAATAACCCTACTAGGTGATGTTGTTGATGCCTTTAGACTTGTGCACAACCAAAAGAGGGTATCTGATTTGTTTAAAGATAAACAATCATTATCTTACTTATATATAATAATTTTACGTTAAAAATAATTAATTACTAATAATTATCAATCCCTGGTCAAAAGTAATTTCCATTGTGGTTTTACACTAAATACATTGTTTTTTTTTTTTGTATAAAAACCATTAATTTTTATTTTTTTAACAGCAGCCAGGTATTAAACATTATTTTGATTAGATGTGTAAGTTCATAAAATTGCACCTGTTATAAGTTTTTTCTTATCACTTTAGTAAATTAAGAGAAGGTATATCTTTAGTGGTTTATAGCCAGCTTTAGATATGTTTATATTAAAACTACGTTAAGAATTGTTTTTTAATTCCTGTTTAGTAAATAAATATGAAATGACGGCCAAATTTAATTGATTATTTGGTGACATATAGTTGAAATATTATATAATTTTGACTAAAAGAATGAAATATTACTTCATGTTCTAAAAGCAAATTAATCGTCTATTAAATAGACGTTATAACATGATGTTTTACTAGTCTACACCACATGCTCTCTTTTGGTCATGATATATTTGTAGGTTTTTACAAATAATAATGTCTTAGTATTAAAAAATATGAACTCAAACTTAAATTTAAGTTTTTCAAAACGGTATTAACAATTTTAATCCACTTAAATAATAAAAAATTACGATTTTATGATAAAGAATTAATGTAACTGATTAAACTGAAATATAATATGCCAGGTATATTAACATGCAACATAATCTGAATGTATTTCCCGTTTTATTTATCCAAGACATTTTTAACCATGTTTGAATTGATTTATTATATGTTATTATATTCTGCAGATAGACCTAAAGTAGCGTCTTGTACAATATGGATGTTGACACAGCTGGATATAGTATTTTGAATACTACAATCATTGTAATATTATTAATTTTTCTAAATATATATTTGTTGTGACCGATTATAAATAATACTTTAATCCTTACGAATAGAATGTTTGTTTAATCCTCTAAAAAACTAGATTATATTCACATTTTAATTTATTGGTGTGAGCTTTGTATGGTATTGTAGAGTTATTAGAAGTCAAGCTTCTATCGAATTTTCCTCATTAATGACAGTATCTAGCATATTAATAATTAAAACGTTTTATCCACTATTCAATTCTTAGGAACATCAACTTAAACCCGTACTAAATATGTGTATGCTACAGTTGCGTTTTAGAAATTGGGATCAGGGGAATAATATTTAGTCTATATCGTATATATAACATTGTATAAATCATTTGCATGTATATTATACATACCTACGAACATTTCAATAAAAAAAATAATTTGTAAATCTCAGCTGGATATCTGACCTTTCAGTGTACAATTATCTATGAAATAGAATGATATTAAATTAATAATTTATTAATGAGACGCTAACATAGCTTGGGGATTTTGGTTAAAGCGAAACATGTATAGGATTTAGTTGCGAAACTCAGCCTAACTTAACAGACAAAGGGTTTGGAAAATTGAAAGTTTTTAGTGTTAGCTTAGTGACAGTGATTATGATAGTTTGAACTAGATGACTTCGTCTCCAGGACAAAGAAAGGACTTTTCTATATATTCATAACATTGGGATGGGTTGAAATGACTCACTAAACTGTTTATTAAATAAACGTAAAACTCATCTAAAAATATTTATTCTTATCAATTGGGACAAAACACATTCCTAGATTGTTAAGAACTAATAAACTGCTTCTAAAATATAATAAAAGGCAATAAGGTACTAGATATGTAGATATTCCATTATTAAGTACCTTTTATTTTACAAAATAGCACGCGTTATACTTTTTAAAGTTTTTTTGATAATGTTGATCTTCAGTTTATGAAAAACTACATTATTTAAGGGACATCTATTAATGCTATTTATGATATTCCCTAGAAAGTAAAATGGGCATAAGATTGTCCATTTATAACTTAAATATAATTCGGTTAATATAACATTTTTTTTAATTTAATTGATTCAATCGCAGTAAACAATAAAACACCTTTAAACATATAGTCTCAGTATATAAATTGCTAATATAAAGGTTTTGATAATATCCTGAACCGTCATACTATCGTAGCTCACTGAATGAAAAGTTTAGTCATGTGGTGTTATTCCAAACTGTAAAAATGAACATCCCTGCTTTAATGAATCCGAAATACGAGTAAACTAGTTTACGTACATTTTTAGAACTTCGTAAGCATACAAATAAATGTTAGTGTAATAAATGTACGTATCCTTCTTTGCTGCCCCTGATTCTATGTTGAGCAGCAAATTAAATAATTTACAATTTAGAACATATGTCAATAAAAAAAAACGATGTCAGTTTATAATGAGGCAATGAAGGATGAAATTTTATTGCACTATGAAATATGCAAACTGCTGTATAATATGCAAACTTTACACAGCAATGCAGGCATCCGAACTCACAAATACCTCAAACATATATTTTTAATTTACCCCTTAACTTTTTAAAGTGTATTTATTCGTAACTGAAGTAATAAGACGTATATGTATAAACACAACTTTGACCCCTTAGAAGTTTTGTAAATATATTTTACTATTATAATTGCAAACATTTATTCTATCTAATACGTTTTCTTTTATTTATATAATAACCTTCTGAAGAAATTAAGTTATTAATAACAATGTTTGTCACATACCACCATTTTCAAAAAAGCAAATAAAACTTATTTATTTTATAAATTAAAAACAGCTTTTGTAAAAACGTACTAAGAGGTTAAAAATGTCAGCGGATGTAATAGCCTTGAAAGCTGATATGAGGCAAACATTACACAACAATGTCGTCGTCAATGCCCCTCATACGTCATCAACTCCTCCCTAACCGGAATTTTCGTAAAGTAGAATTACATGTAACAAAGAACATTTGATTTACATATTTATAATCATAGGTTTTTCAAATAATTCTTATTTAATTATACATGTATTTGTAAATCCTGATAAAATTTGTTTTTCCACGTTTTAACTGAAATATTTCTTGATTGAGCAACTCTCCTTCCCAAGAATACGATTGGTTGACAATGTGTTTTTCGTTCAGTTTCCTTCAAAATTAAGATAATATTCTCATAAAGGAAAAAGTAAATGTTGTTATTATATTTTAAAGCGGTACAAATAAACAGTATAATTAACAATATATTTTACTTCCTAACATAATAATTGAAATGTATTACAACACATAAATGATTGTATTAACATATAACTATGATTGTATTAATCACAAGGCTCTCTGTATCACTTCCTGGCAACTAATACAAGGTGGTAATATATTCAAATGTAAGCTCAGTGCTAGATCCCATCTGATTGTAGCTGTATATATGAATACCATCAATTGCATGGATAATATTGGGCTTGTCCAATTTATACTATTAATTATTTAATTAACTATTATTTTTTTAATTATTGTTATTAATAATTAGGACTAAACCATCACGTTAAGTTGCATAAAATTACTATCATATTTTTCATACTTGAATTTTATGATAAAATAGAGATATTCATTTGTTTGTTTACATACTTTATGAAAATAGCATTTGCGTAAATTGAACAAAACAAATGTCTGTGAGTAGTACACATGATATTTGTTCGTTTAATTAGTCACAACTATTAAACAATCTTTTGTCCCTTAGTATTATGCATGTTAAACTGTATTGCGAACAATGATATTTAAATCACAATATCGAAAACTGTATCAGAGACTCGTTCAAAGATGTAGTTTTACCAAGCGGATGATAAAGGCTATAACATTTTCTCAATGATATTACGTAACGATGAAGGCATTTTTTATGTATAAAAAAAATGCATGGAAAGCGTTTTATGTAGTACACAGAAAATAAACGTGACACAATGAAAACAGAATACATTTGATGCATACCTCCATGAAATGTCCCTAGTTGAAGTGATTAGACGTTTTACCTTTATGAGTAAACGTATCATAGATTTTATCATTTGTCTAAAACTTTTAATGAATATTATATGTCTACACTGCGTAATCCTGTCCCTGATTGTTATTTTTTGTATTGCTAAGTTAACCATTGAATAGCGTTTTTAAAATCTTATAATTTACTAACTAAAATATTGTTTCAAATAAAAATGTTTACTTAATACTTTCATAAAGCAGAACAAAGCTGATTGTATCCAAAAGCAAAGTGCAGGTAATTTTCAGTAACTAAAGCGTAAAACCACCTTTACTATTCTACGAACTGGCGACCACAGAAAGCTATAACAGTCCAGTCCAGCTACGCCACCAATTACTCCTAATTAGGTTGCTTATGCTTGCTTCCACCTAAACCATTTGTTACTGAAGTTCAATGCTAATGTAAAAATGTAAAACTATAAGACAAAAAGACTATTTTTAAGATTATGTTTAGTTTTTCAGATTTCTGTGTACCGTGTTATTTGCAGATTTGTGACTTTAAACAAAACTCGAAAAATACTCACCTTATCCAATAAAATGTTAATGTACGTAATATCGTTATTATTAATATTTTAGAATCATGAGGGTTTAATAAGGGAACACATTTAAGGAGTATGTATGTATTTTTAAGAGCGCAAGCTATATTTATATTAATTTAACCAAGAAGTTTGTGGTGGTCAAGTAATACGGATAAATAAAATACGTACTGCGTATTTTATTTATCCTGCTTAGTTGTAACAACACGTATCATGCTAATAAAGAAATAATTGTCAAGTAATAACAAAATATATTTTTCTTAAGTAAAAGCTACGTTTAACTATGCAACCAATATTTACATCTTTTGCTAAAACCATCTGAAGTAAAGTTTCAAATGATTTCTTGGATAAAACTGTAATTTTCTATGTTTATAGCTGTTCAAGTTTTATAATATACTTACAGTTTTGTGTAATGGAAAGTCAAACCAATAAAACATAATGTTTTATTAAATACACACTGGCAAAAGGACATTTAACTTAAAAAATTGAAAATAATTTATGATTATGAAGTCGTTTGAAGTTTAGAGTTTGTAATTACATCTATATCATATAAGCCACATAGAATTTCTAATAAAAGTATATTACATTCATCCTGATCACTAATAGGTTTTCAGTATTGTATAATTAACATTACGAATCGTAGAAAAAGAATAAGTATAAAAATATAATTAATTTAGAGGGACAATTCAAATTATATATATAATACTTAATGATATTTCCTTTCACTACAGAACCGAAGAAAAACAAGTGTTTGTCATTTAAAATATTTTGATAACATTTTTTGTCTAAAACCTATTCAAAATTAGCATCAAATGACTTTTATGCACCTACATTATGTGGATTACAATTCATGAAAGAGTTTGTAATCAGTGTTGAAAAGGGCGAAAAAGTGATATGAGATATCCATCTCCGGCGCCATCAAAGTTCCCCTTTAGCCATTGGTGGTGTGCTTTCTCTGCGTTATTTTTACTGATGCAACAAATTTACATCAAATAATATATATGTCTTGAAAAATATCAATAAAATAAATTAGTTTTATTTTAAGAAAAAAATATATATATTAAAGAAAAGTTCAATATTTTAATCTAAAATCTCTTTAGTGGCAAAGCCCTAAATGCTTAGGACTTTGATTAGTGGCTAGGAACCATCTTAGGGTTAACCTGATGACCATGCATCTGTTCATCGTAATCATATGAGTGGTATAAAATCGCATACATGATAACCATGCAGATAAATACTGATTTTTGTATATAGAGATGTTAAATTATAATACAGGAAGTGACAATTTGCTGGATTTAGTATCCTTAAAACCTGATATGAGATATACGACTCTAAACAGAGCCAACAAAATATCCTCTTACGTCATCAGTTCCACCTGTACATCCGCTCTAACACTTATTAAGTTACATTATCCATTTATAATAATATTCCTACTGGTATCTATTGGGAAAATATATGTAAAATATTTATTAAAAAAACTACTGTAAATTAAATATTATACATACGTGTAGTATAAAACCAACAGGTTGCAATTTACAGACACGTTGGTCTTGACAAATTAATTATTTACTTGCTGAACAAGATTTAAACTCGTATCAGATATTACTATATTAATATATTGTTTTAATTAAGCATTTATTGGTATAGCAAGAGGAAATTGTTAATTATGCATAACTTTAATCCAACACTTTTGAGGAAACCACAATTTGTACACTTATTAACCGTTTTTAAGTTAAAAGTTAAAGTGAGAAAATATATGAACTATGTTTTGTTTGGATAAAATGGAGTACGCACCAAAGTGATGAATATCTAAGCTCTCTCAATACTGTAAATCGGCCTGATGTTTTATTAATTAATTTATAACATAACTTTAGTCGGGTTAGAGGTTGGGACTAGTAAATTGTTTGTTTAGTGATTGTTTTAACTTAAAATAATACTACTTGCTCCTCTCTAACCAGTTGGGATGTGTAAACAAATCTTCTAATTAATTTTGACATTTTAATGACCGAGTTAGAGTGTACATAGTAATCTGCTAAATGGCTCATGCCCGGGGCTCCTCAATCTAGGGGATGAGACACAAGAAACTCGGTCACTGAACATAGTGCAAGGAGCATATACTGCACCCCTCCCTGTCAAGGGGAGTATTACATTTCAGGGGTTCTTATTTAATCAGCTTATTATAATACCATTTTTTGTTAAACCCAAAAACAATTGTTTAACCAAATACGATTTTAAAAATTCTCACTTTAAGTTAAAACTATATTGAAAATATTCAACTAAAATCTGCACTATGGAAGTTTGTATTTGATACCGTTTGTATTTCGCTACAATACTCCTACCACTTTAAGATAAAAATAAAATTTCACGGCTTTTAAAACCCATCTAGTTAAATACATAGCTACAACAAACATAAATTGTGTTACAACAATTTGGTCATCTCAGGTAATGGATCTTCCATAACTCTTGTACTGCAGGATGAAAATAGAAAACATTATACTCAGAATATGTGTAGCTTAAAAGAGTTCAGGATATAAATATCTAGCTATAAAATCTTACTAATAAGGAGACAATTATATTTTATAAAGTCTACAAAACAACCTATGTAGGCTATAACTAATACGATATAAAAAAATGCTAATCCTCTATAGTCACTGAAACACCTAATTATGTAGTAGAAAAATGTAACATAATGAATTAGTATATATTACATTGTCATATTACAGATTTCAAAGCAAAAGCCAATTGATTAAAGCTAATACATAATACAAATTATAGGTACAAATATTTAACTATTTAAATGGAGTATAACGTATATAAAATTAATATTGAAACAATTTGACGAAAAAAACGAATATTAAACTGTTAAACTGAAAAATTGTAAACGTCCAGCCAAATTCTGTTAATTCACATTCCAACTCGGTGGAGGCAGCAACTTTGCTCTCAGTCACAAATAGCACACATTAGGGTTTAATATGAAACTGTTGTTGACGTTACCTGGATTTGTGCTTTCAAACATATAAAACCACAAAAATTTGCGTCACACATTTGCCACATACATTTGATTTTTGACGCATAAACAAGGTCCAATGAATATTGAAAATGTTTTCTGCACTTTAAAAAAATATATTTACTATTCCTTCCATTTGTAATTGAACAATTACAACACAATTAGTTTTTCAGGTATATGTTTAGAGCTATAGGTTTTTCCAAATTAATGTGCTGACTTCTGAATATTTTTTATTACGTCAAAAGAAACGTTATGTCCATTTTAAAAACATTTTATTGGTCATAAAATCTTTCCGTAAAATAATGGCGGTCATCGTACATTTTTAACCTAAGATATAAAAAAAACTGTCCAGAATATAAAAAATTATCAAACTAATCCATAAATCCATAATTGCTTCAACGTTTAGAATCCGGTTAAAAATAAGTAAGCTATGTATTAAAAGCAGGAAAAAGGGCTTAGCTTTGCTATTACAACTGAAATGATAACGTTTTATTTGAATTTACTTCAGTATTTAATTACTCAGCTGTTGCTTGTTAAAGCTGGGTTGGATGCCAACGGTAAATCAGCTGTTAAGTAGTTACATTAAACCCAATCTTTCATATTAACTAAATTAAAATTAAATGTTTCCTAGTTATAGGAAGCAAATTTGAGCCATGTGTTTTGTTTTCACCCAAAGATCAGTTAATTGTAACCCGACTTTAAATTTGGAATCATAAATGAATTCGTTATTAAACTTTTAATATTCTAGACAGTTTTTGTATTTATAATTTTTTAGATATTTAAGATGAAAAAGTTTCAATGGTTGCTATTTTAAAACCGAAAGATTTCATGAAAACCAAAACTTTTCTAAAAAGGAATTTCTAAAAATATTTTCCTACGAATGTTAGGTTTAGCTTGAACAGGCATACAAAAATGAAAGCAAAATTTACATACAAACTGAAAAAAATAAACGAAAAGAAATAGATTCCCGGTTATATGATGATTTATGTTCATTTTTGCATAAGGAAACTATCCTGAAGTCAGCAACATTAATTTGGAGGCATCCCGTATAGAATACGAAACCATTACATTATTTCTTTTGGAAAAAAATGTTTTCGAGGAAAAATAAGCAATTAGTTATACTCACAAAGCCTCGCCTTTTGCCCTTCTCTAGTGAACAAGCGTAATTTCCTCTAGTAAAACAGTATCCTGTCTATTGGCATTTAACTTTAAGCAACTTAAAAAAGTATAGATTTGTTTGATTTGTTTATCTTTCCCAACATAAAAATAAAAATAAAGTTAAACCAGGCAGTTTTATATCAGCCTCTAGCATTGGACAGCTGTTCATGCTGAGTGAGGAAATTTTATTGAAATAAAAGTTTTAATCAATAACACTTACAGTACGGTATGCAATACAAATATTAAACATTTTTAAACATGATTGATTAATATAAGAAAATCGTATTTGTTCCATTATTTTCCATTTAATACAATTTTTTTATGGATTATTGGTAAAATTAGTATAAATGTATTGGAGAAAATGTATTGCTTGTCTTAAAGTCGAATCCATCACTTTTTGGTCAAAACTACCCACTATTATCACCGTACATGAAACATTGATGGATTTGTCTTGAGAATTTTCTAAACATATGTTTTCAAAATTTTTTTTAATTGATTTAATATCCTAAATATTAAACATTCAACACTTTAACCTCCAACTTTAGAACGTAATTTTCCACAGGAATGAATTTTAAAAGTAATTTTTAAGTCTTTTAGATACATACTCATGCCGAGTTCCAACAATTTTTCTTTATCAGTTTTAACGAACAACAATGTTTATAACAAATACAAACAAATCACTTAAAGTGATTAAGTACATATTTCTCATGTACTGAATTATTTCTTTGTTTTGCACTAGCAAATAACCAGGTAAAGTTTGGTGCAGTCGAAGTAGGACGCTATATATAAATGAACTACATTCATGCAATTTATTTCGCGTAAGTTATGAAAAAAAGTATATAAAAAACGTCTTCTTTTAATACTAAGAGCGTTTTAATGTCCCAGTTCCCTCAGTTCAACATTTACAGGAAACATTAGTTCCACATAGAGTCACGTACTAGACGAAGTGTGACCCAGTAATGCAGTACTAATGGTTATATCATATGTGGTGTCTACGTGACATCTTGAGACTGGGGACAAACAAGGTTGTATACATTCCTCATGACGTGGACAACGCGTCGTACATATAATGAGGAATAAAAGATTTATATAATATTTTATAAAACTAAATTAATATTTTTTACAATTATTATTAGTTTTAAAATTGTACTTTTGAAATTTATAAAGGGAATAGAATATAATTTGTCATATTGTTAAGCTAAGGGTAAAATAATTTACCAAAACATATCGATAAAGCTAATAATGAAGCTATAAATTTATATGTTATTCGTCCGAATGGTTTTTATGAACTTATATCAAACTATTATTTAAAATTAAGTTGAAAACGTATAAATATTAGTGTCTAGTTTAACATGAAAGTGTTCATAACAGTTTTTAACTTGGGACCAATGTTATTTGAATGACTAGTGGCAGGGTAGATTTAATCATATAAACCGTCAAAATACTAAAAACACATAGAAACATAGAAAAATATAACACCTTTCGCTGTTAACATTTTGTTGTAATTTTAACATTTTATTAACATCCATTTTCACCTTCTCCTACGTTTAAGGTGTTTTGTATGTGTCTTAATTATTTGGTTTTTAAAGGAGTATTTTATAAGCAGTGATTTAAATATAAAATTGATTAACTAACAGTTACAGGGTAACAGACATATTACAAATTATTTGTGTACTATAATTCATACTCAACAGTATTAAATATGTTAGAAATGTTTAAACATTTACCGACCTTAAACACAAATGTACAGTCTATATAGATTTGTCGTTTTATTATACATCATTACAAGTATATTATAGCCTTTTTAAATGTACAAGTAAACATCTGCCCTGAAGTAGGTATATTTAAAAAAAAGATGTTCCGCATATCATTGTGCTTTGGTTATTTCAATACTTATTTATAATTTGTCAGTCTGTGTCATTAAATTTGTAAAATTAGAATGATACTAAACGAATAAGTTTATTTCGGAATACTCGTTGCATATCCATGATAATTGTAGGCCGTATAAATATTCTCAATAATCATATATGGATATGTTAACCTATACTTTTATATTCATGTAAATATCTATGATTGAATTTTGTAAGTAATCTGAAAATATATGTATCTTAGTTTTCCTGATATATTTATCTAAGCAAAGCAACTTTTAGAATATTAAAAACTATCCATTTTACTATGCAACAACCATCGCTTAGTTATCCAATTCATTTTATTGACGTTTTTATAAAAGGGATAACCAAATACATTTGACGAGTTTCGCGACCAGTCAATACTGTTGACTTTACTGCGTTGTATGTAAAACCTCTGTTATTCAAAGTTTGCTTCCAACATGCAGAGTTTTTATTCAAATTTTATTTATAGGTGGAAAACAAGTTATTATAAAAAATGAATTTTATTATCAGGTTTATATAATTGTGTTTTATGAGTACAATGTGAAAATATCGGTGTAATGATTGCATTGATTAGTTTTATAATATCCTGGCATCCCAAATTAATTAAATATTTATGTTGTTGATTATTTGATTAACCTAAAATCTATCGATAAATTTTACTTAACAAAAACAGTAGGTTTTAAGAAGTTCTGACTCTCTGCAGTCTATTTATTTATATTTAAAAGTTTTTCCTAATCTTTAATTTATTTTTAGAAACTATTAAATGCGTAAATTAAACTATTTAGATTAATTTTGTTTTATTTACTCAATTTTAATACCGAAAGCTATGTTTTACATAGGTTAACATGCCCACCATCCTTTTGTTTTGGATAGGTCAGTTCTGTAGCTAGGGCGTTAAACTTACTCATTACTAATCGTATTTTCAAATTACTAAATCTAATAAAATATTTATATTGGAATTATTTAAATATAGGATATGTAGCTTGAAGTCAGAAATGACGCTTAATAAGCTTGTCTTCGTATCCTAACCCCATTTATGTGATATTGATGTTGTAAGAGTAGTATTAATTTTCAACAATCTATCGTGAAGCTTTTGACGAATGATATATAACATTTTAATACTTACTTGCCAAAGACAACGTAGTTCTGTTATAGAATAGTTAAAGCTACAAGACAAATTATTTTACATTTAAACGCAATTAAATAATAAGTTTTAAGGTTTGGTATTTATTTATCTGTTTTTATGCCAATTGCGGTATTGGTATAGTATTACTATTGTATTGGTGTATATTGGTATGGCTTGGGTTTGGGTTCAGTATGGCGTGGGTAAGGGTTTGGTATAAGTCTAATATGGTTTGTTTATGGTACTGATACGGTATGTATATGGTACTCGCTTGACGTCATCATCCTTACGTTAAAATCCTCATCAATAAAGCATCAAATTATTGTATTAAGTGACTAAATTTGGCACTTTTATTTCATTATTACGTATCTATTAACAAAACATTGTTTACTCAGTACTGTATTTTAACAGTAATAGGACCAAACAAATGTTTATATTTTCAACAGTAATAACAAAATTAAAAATTGTTATCATAATAAATATTAACTAGAACAGCAAAATACAAAATAGATGAAAAGCGTTTCCCATTTGGATTTAAAAACTCTCTCAATCAGCGTTGACAGTGATCTGTCCTTTTTGATCCCGGATCAATATAAACATTAATCTGTGTAGATAAACTCTTCAAACTTAACAACTTATTTGTTTCCATTTTAATTAAACATTGCTAAAGCAGCATTCGTTATAATTAATTATAATTCGTTATAATTTGTTTAGAGGTAAAAAAAGTATCTTTTTATTTTGTAACGACAAAAATCTAACATTGTTTTTTTTATTTTTCTTATGATAGAAAGCTATCAAATGTTATCTTCCTCAATACAATTTTGTATCATACTAAAAACAAATTAAAAGACCAGAATACGCGTTTTGTTGTAATATGCATGTTTACAATATACATTTTTTGCCTGCATGCTCATGAATATAAATTAAATTAAGTTACCAGAGAAAGTGCTAAACTAGTGTTTTTTGTTTACATTTATATGTTTTTTTTCTAAGGGGATTATTTTGCTAGCCCATATGTACTTCAGAACTTTATCAAAATAAATTATTGAGCCATGGTTTTAAGACTAGCCTCGTCACTATATGTGAAAAAACTATTTTTTTTAACCATAAAACATTATAATATAACAGGGAATAGTAACATATTACTTATATTCAACGTAATGATCGCACCATATTACAGTTAAACGCTCGCTTGAATCAAAACAAACGTTCGTACTTACAAGCTGTGCATTGGCAGATTAGTTTTTATGAAATTTATAGTAAAAAACACGTTGTTGATGTTGATAACCTAGTAAACGACAGGCCTTGATCCACTGGTTCCACAATACATTGTCTAATATGAACATAAAATGCTCTTTTCATAAAATACCTCTTTATGTATAATCGCCCATTAAGAAAGAGTTTTCTATCATAAAAATGTACATTCCTTACGTGAATTAATCTTGCTTTTAAAACCCAGCTCTTAAATTAGTTGTACACTCCAGTTTTATATGTTCTGTGTATTAAACATTTGTACATCTACAGTAAAGTTTCCATAACAATATAGCATATTATCGTATGTTTTAAACGTCTACAACGATGAGCTCTCCTTTAGTGAATCGGTTTGGCTGTGTTCACTTTGCATTTCGAAATTTATGGCGCAGTATATCTGTAAAACTCTCTGATTCATTTTCGCTTCTGGCTAAACTTTTGTTTTCCATACTCGTCAGATAAACGTCAGATGATAACATTTTATGATAACTTCCAAAGGATACAAATAACAAGTTACTTTCCAATAATTTAATTTTTTTTCGAAATTCCTTTTACTTCACATAAATCGTGACAGTCAATCCATGAACAATGATAAAGGTAAACCGTTTATTTAGCGGTAGGTTAGTTAGGATGATTATTTTTAATTATAAATGTTTAAGCCACGGTTGTAAATACAAAAATATAATTACATTATTTAACTTGTCTAAAATATATGTATTTTAATAACAATACATTTATTGACGCCATTCTGTACTATTGTATTGCAATGAATAAAGATGATTTGATTTGATTTGATTTGATTAACTAAAAGGACGTTATATAGTCAAAAACAGAATGAAAAGCAAAAGAAATATACCTTACTTTTAAACTAAAATACCCCCGTAGCAGCAAACCTGCGTACTCAGCGAATTTCCAATGCATATATATGTATCTTAATACCACATAAAGCCACATACCAAGTTTCATCAGTATACATTCATAAATAAACGATTAAAGACATTTTAATTATTCTCCATAAGAATAACATGGCAGCTGAGTATGCAGGTTTGCTGAAGCAAGGAACACAAAAAATTGGGTTTTATACAAATATCAATATAACTCATGTAGGTAAAGCCACATACCAAATTTCATTAATTTATTTTCATAATGAAGGCAGATAACACGTTACTTATTCTCCATAAGAATAACACGGGGCTGAGTACGCAGGTTTGCTGCTATAGGAGCCTTGGGTAAAAAAGTGTCTTTTTGAGCAAATATCAATGGTCCACAACCAGATGAAGCCGTATACCAAGTTTCGTCAGTATACGTTCATAAATAAGCGAGATATAAAATTTTTATTTTTCTCCATAAGAATAACATTAGACAACGTACTGTGTTTAGCACTTTCAATATCTCAGTAACCAATTGACGTAGAGAAATGATCAAAATACCAAATTGTGTGTTTTTTTAAGCTGAATCCAATGGGAAAAATAAAATTTGACTATTTCCAAAATTATATGAAAATAATTCGAAAAACACATTTTTGGGGTACAAAACCCCCCCAAAATACCCCTTCCGATAGAGCGATCTGGCTGGTTTTCGAAATTAAAGTCATAAATGTTGCTTTACACGTTTATACCAAATTTCATCAAAATCGGATAATTTTTACGAGAGTTATCGTGCTCACGGACACATATATATATATAATGTATATATAATAGCTTATAATGTATTACAGCAATCCTCTTCTACAAATGTAATATTTAAAAAGATTCCTAGAATAATATTTCGAAGACCTCCTGTACTAAAAGAAATATTATCAAAACCTAAACTTCCTTCTAAAAACAAACAAATGAAAACAGAACAAAAGAATAAAGTACAACCCTGCAAGAAACCAAGATGTCTCGTTTGTAAAATGATTCCATGTTCATCGACATTCTCGAGTAGTATAACAAACCAAACATACCCCATTACAAAAAACATGTCCTGTGACTCATCAAACATCGTGTATCAAGTTAAATGCAGTAAGTGCCCTAAGGATTATATAGGATTAACCATAAACACATTAAGAACAAGAGTTACAGGTCATAGGTATGCCTTCAATCATAGGAAGATGGAGCAGCCACTGGTCAAACATGCCGATCATCACAAGGAATCTTTTGAAGAACTATATACAATTATACCGATTCGGCAATTAAGGAAAGACTCCACGACACAACAACTGAGATATATGGAACAAGCTCACCAAATGGTTTTAAAATCTAAGTTCCCCCATGGACTGAATTTAAGATAGATTGTGCCACAGATGTTATTTAATGGCCAATTTACATGTGATCTTTATTTATATTTATATTTTCGTTCTTTAATTTTGTTAGATGTTATAGTTTTTTATTTATACTTATTATACTTTTATTTTATTTTATACACCTGAAGAAGCGAAATGCGAAATATAGTGTAATGTATTGAATTTTTCAGTTCCTTATTGAATTGTAGCTATATATATATATATATATATATATATATATATATATATATATATATATATATATATATATATATATATATATATATACAGTTTCGAACGAATGGTGTTTTTGGGGTCTGGGGACCTCAAAACGAAAAGTTATCATGGTCCCGGGCCTAGGTCTTACCATGCCGACTACGGTAATAGCTTCTTCCCTATAGGGGAAATTCGCTAAAACAGAAATAGTTAAACTTTTTATTATTGCAAATCTAAAATATTTATCTACTATTAAAAAAATTTATTTAGTTTTACTACACCTAATTTTATGATACGTTTGCTACTTTTATCGTTAGTAGATATTTTTGTTTGATCGTTATAATAAAATATTACATGACTGTAAACCTTCCTTTTTAAGATAATCGAATGTAGAACTAGTTGTAAGAAAGTCTTGAGAAATGCTTCATCCGAATTAATTCTCCTTTTGTTAAAACACTATCAACGATACTTAGTTATTCAGTCTTAATAGTTAAAGGATAATAGTGAATCACTTAGTTTTGAATTATCAAACGTAGAAACGTCTTATAAAACTTGAAAGTATATCGACTATTACACTATAGGCTTACATACAAAACGGTAAAAATGTATACAATATGGTACAAGGCGATTACTTTCACCCGTTCCCAACGGTCATCATCAGGCATAGTGAAACAATCTTGTCTTTATTTAATTGTATTTGCTTAAGACCTAAAATAAATTTGTAAAAGTGTTCCCTATAGTAGCCTTACATTTTCTCAACTTTGTCCACAAATTCAGTTTATACAATAATAGTTTATAATATAATAATAATAGTCATATTACCAGATTTAACGTGAATATGTCCATTCAATCCAACATACAACTGAATTATACACTTGTAAGGTTTGTTCCCATTTATTTTTAACTAAACAAATGTATAGTGAAATCCTCAAATTGAAAATACTGTATTGATCTAAGCAGTATAAAAAAGCAAAACTGAACGTAAGCAATGTCTAAAACAATAATGTTAACACCGTAGTTTGAAGAAGGAATGACATATATTATGGATTTAGGGGTTGTGAATTAGTGGTAAAAAATAACGTCTTGAAGTTGTATTTTCACATTTCATTTACATTAAAACCAAATCTTTTCTATGTGAAAATGGGGAAACACATGCTATATTTTCCTATCGCTATTTTACTAAAGAGTTTAAACGATTTTGCACGTCAGTTAAACTGCAGATGATAACATTTTATGATAACATTGATATAACACAGATACGATAGTATCTATAGAATAATAGTATCTTAGCCATAATGATTGATGTGAATTTGTTGAGTGTTTCAAAGTGTAGGTGTAATGGGATGGGATGTGAAAAGCGATGAGTTGTTTGAGTTTGTCCAGTAAGTTAGATTCAGAAAAACAACATTGAATATAAAACTGGGGCTCGATGAAATAAATCTTGCAAATGGTAAGTATTTATTACTAAAATATTCAAGGAACAGTAAGTCTTCTCTCGAGTTATACGTGCTTACAAATTTGTTCAATCGCCAAATGAACTCCAGTTTTATCAAACATTGTTGTTTGGCATGCCATTAAACCATTTGTGCTGGTAATATTTACACTTGGCTCCAAAAATTGTTCTTTTTAAATTTCATAAAACTTTTAATAATGATTAGTTTACAATTGCAATATAAATAATATCATATATTGAAGTAAAATGTTGTATCGATTTGTGTTTTCCATTAATTTAACGCATAATCATTCGGAGCATAAACAACGAGTTTATATTTTTATATCAAGTTCATTCGTAGATAAAACATTTGAAATAAGTCAATTAATGAAGAAAAGTTAATTAAAGAGTTTTTCTATATTAATAAATCTTAAAGGTAATGCATTTATGTATTTATAATAATGTTTCATTTATTAAGTAACAAATCAGCTTTACACTGATATTCTAGCCTTATATAAGGTGAAATAACAATCCACATCCCGAGTGTCACCCATTCTCATCTCGCCACTCGACACCCAATAGAGACAACCCCAGTGATCGTTGGATCATTGCTTTCCAAAGCAGCCTTCATGCAATGTTGAACAGGATAGTAATTATCAATGAATTAAACGTCTAGCATATAAGGGACTTTAAGATTCTCTGGTTCTTGACAATTCTCCCTGAATCAGTTTATAACAGTCTGTCTTGTTTACTAACCTATTAAAACGTTTTGTAAAGACTTAACAAATATTTTATTCAATTATGTATGTAAAAGGCTATTTTCTAGGGCAGGTATAATGGTTAAATATTTAATAAATTGTATAAAATATTGATCAAAAGCATTAACAATTAGTTTTAACCATTAAATTTTCAATAATTTTGATAACAACTTGACGTAAAACATAAATATTTCTTTGTTTAAATGAATTGTTGGTGGTGATGAGTTTCTGTCATTTATTCAATTACTGCGGACGATTTTCATTGCTGATTAGTTACGTAAAATATTAATGTTACCAACCACATATTACAACCACCAATTAAGTAAATCAGCACCAAATAAGATGTCATTCCTTTTTTTAATATTACCTATAAATTTATCAAAAAAATGTAATAGTATCTATAACCAATAGCAAAATCTTAGACATTAAACAAGTCAGATAGCAGTGTATGCAAGTTAACTTCCGTTGAAATTTGTATTAGGAAAATATACATCTAATAATTGAACAGATATTATATTAATTTTAAAGTACAATTTATATTCTGTATATTTTTCCCAATCATACAATTTTTTCAATAAAACTTTATATTTTATATCTTTTCTCAAGTAAAGAATTTGTTTCATAAGCTATGTAAACCTTGTCATCAATCCACCTAAAATGATAATTAGCCCACAAAACAGTTAACTAGGCTTGACACCGTTATGCAAATGCATTCGCCTTTGCCAGAATAAACGTAGCGGAACATGTTCCTACCGTGACTGTCAGCAGCTCCGTATCTGCTTTCATCACTGTTATTTATAGTATCAGTTACTTACTGGATTAGGTTTATAAGCAACTACAAAGTAAAAATGCTGAATTAACGATTGATTTTTTAAGCTCACAGGTGCTCTATATAAAATTAAGTGAGAGTGAACTAAGAGTAAGGCAAAAAAAGTATTTTAAGAAAAGTATTGTTTAAATTTGTATTCCTAAACTCCCAGGCTCTTTGCACACATTGTAGAGTAATGATATTTGTGGTGATAACATGGTATGTAGTGGAATTTGTAGCCGGGTGGAGAACATAACATCAATAACCTGTGATCCATTTATCGTGAGATTCAACCAGCGGATTATAAGGTTACAGGGAACAACTCAGTTACATCATACGGTTAGGAGTTGAATAAATCATGGTTTGATTTGGTATTTAATGAATATTATAACCAGTCTCTTGCATAGCTTTGTGTCATTTAATGTTCTTTATTAACATTTTAAGTTGTTAGTTTATACATTTATAATTAGTTTATAGCATTTGTGTCATAGCTGCAACCGCATATTTGCTGTATCAGGCCTATTGCAATTTGATCTGTACTGGAAACAATTCTTAAAAAGTTGGTCCTCGAGAAGATTGACTTAAGAATCAACAATCTAATCTGCAACAATCTTCATGGGCATCGAAATGGAGGATCACCCTCAACTAATGGTCTTTCAGATTTAAATTATGGATGAATTTGCTGAACGGTGGCAGGTAGACGCCATAGAACTCGATTTTTCTAAAACATTTGATCGAGTGTACCATCATCTCCTAGTCCGCAAATTTGAGACACATGTCTTCTCTGGACCTATCCTTCAGTGCTTTTCTGGTTATCTCCACGGCAGAAGACTTCCAGTGCGGTTCCGTTCATCTCTATCTGTTGAATCTGTGGCCACCTCTGGAGTTCCTCAGAGCTCTTATCTAGGACCTACTCTGTTTAACTTATATGTTAATGACATTATAACTGGACTTAATAGTGCCACTTTACTCTTTGCCGATGACCTGAAGCTCTACAAATAAGTTAATAACATTAATAAGTTAATAAGCTCTACAATAAGATACACTTGGTCTTCAAAAGGACGTTAACTCAGCGAACAACTGGTGCAAAAATAAAAGCATGGCCTTTCTTTTAGCATTTTTTTCTGTAACCGAAGCAGCAGATGACACACCTGGATAAGTGTGTCATTATAACCATCAATCGGAATTTTTCTCCCATCTTGTTTGACTACAGCTTAGAGGGTAGTACAATTCGCAAGAGAATCATCTGTCAAAGATCCTGGAGTGTCATTTACCTCGTCCCATAGTTAGGATTTTCTTGTTCTCAACATTTACAACAAGGCCATTCCCATCATTGGGTCCCATCTAAAAATTATCACGCTCCCTTAAAGACATCTGCTCACTTTAACTCTTGTATTTTGTCCTGGTTCGTCCTCACTTTGAATTTTGCTTTGTAATATGATTACCACACTGACAATACTTGAAGGTAGAAATTGAGAGAATCCAACGATGTTTCTTGAGATTAGCTGGTACTCTTCTTGGCAACAGAGTCTTCGATGTCCCTAAGGAGATAGCCACTCTACTTCAGCTCCCATCCCTCGAAGCCAAGCGTGCTATCCAGGACGTTATTTCTTGTACCGTCTAGTCAACTCCGACATCAACTGTCCTGAGCTTCTGGAACGCAACAACTCCAGAGTTCCTGCTGGCACGAGGTCCGTTTCGTTGTTTGCCAAACCTACCGCTTCCACAGCTTACGTTGCCAACTCAACTCCTATGAGGCTACAACGTCATGGAAACACCCTACCTTCTAACCTGGACATTTTCAACTCTATTTACTTTTCCTTCAAGCGAAAACTAATAGTTTAAAGCCTGCAAAACCAATTGCTACTTGTGTGACATCATCCCAACTACTTTGACTGTGGTTATGCCTTTAAAGGGCCATATAAGTTTTTTCCCAGTGTTACCAGCATCACTTTTAAGAAGTGAGAAAACTAGCAACACCGTGCAGATTGTTACTATCATTATATATTGTTATAGTTATTTTAATGTCACTGTTAATACTGCACCATATTGTATTATTATTGTTTTTGTTGTTGTTATATTGCATTAATATTTTTATTTTATGGCGTTTGTTGTTATTATTGCCATCATTATTGTTTTAAGCAATGAATAAACTGTTATTGTCGTTTTGCCTCATTATACTGCATTGTCTTATTGTTAGTGAATTTCCTATGGAAAAGTGCACTATTAGCATGACCTGCACGGCAAAACTTAAGCCTGGGACCACCATAGAAGTTCCTAACGTGACCCCCTCAACACGTTTAGGGGGGGGGTCGCTAACAACTTTATATATGTTTGCACTCTAGTGGTCGCAATTTTTTCCGATTTACCTGAAATTTAGTAGGAGCCTTCCCTTCTGCAAACAGTAAGACAAGTTTGTTGGGAAAAATATTCGGATAACTTTAACTTCCTCTTTTGGGGAATTAAAATTTTCAAACTCTGGGTTTTTGGGCACAAAAAGTATCGGGAAGGTCCGGATATTAAATTATTGCATATTACGTTATTGCCTGTAAATTGCAAAAAATTGTAAGCCCTCCCTTATCATTCTAATACAAGTAAATACTCCATTGGAAAATACCGAGTTATTGAAGAAACCGTTAACTGTCTTAACACAGTACCAACAGGATCTAACGTGTACACTACTGGCTACCTGCACAGAATACTCGACACAGTTGTCTTAAAATTAATTAAATTATTTAAATTTATACTAGATTCAGGCAGTGCCCAGGCCAAGCAGTATGTTACTAATAAATTGGATAATCTCGTGCTCAAACTGAAATACTATGTAGGTGGTCTCAAACTACCAAGCACTGGCACAGACAACTACAATACGCCATCTCATGAAACTTGTTACGATTTAAATATAAAATAATACCCAACACAATGGCAACCACAGAATAATCCAAAACTAACTACTTTGGCTGGGCTTATTTCCAGCAATACCACACGTGGTGACAAAACGTGTCGGCACTTTCTCCGTACTGTCAGGCCTCAACAGGTTCCTGGAACCACCTCGCCTCAAAATAGATATTTCTAGGCTTCGGGAATAAAATAACCAATGAGTTTGAGGTTTGGCGAAATATGTCTAAATAAATATAATATTTATTTCACCACTGTCCAGACAGTAAACGCTACTCTGACCCAAGAGTGTCTCGACGGGTCACGAGTCAGAATATTCGTCACAAGATTTAGACTCGTACAGTATGTTAATAATAATGATAATAATATAACAATGTTTATTCGAGACTCACCCAACTCAACGTAGATCTCACTACACAGAATCTCTCGTCACCAACGAACGTCATAAACAGCACGCACGTAACTCTCCAGACACGATCGCTGTCGGAGCTCAGGACGTACTGCCTCGCCGAAGCCGATGGATACCCAGGCTGATAAGCGCTGATAAGGCCGGGTCGAAGTACGACCGACCGCTTGCCACCACTGCCTGCTACCTGCCACTAGGCTGCCCCACCGCGACGACGAAATCAAGCCTTCTTTCACCCCCCCCCCCCCCAAAACTAAACGAATCCTTACATACTAGTATTTTCTAACAGTCAATTTGTAAATTAATCTTGTTAGTTCTTATGGTTACAGTAACTTGTTCTCACTTATTTGTTATTTTTATATTTTTGTGTCCTGTTTTGAAGTTGAAGCATTTCAGTCGCCATATTTAAATTGTATATCGTACTGTTTATCATATTATATGCTATTTAAATATGATGAGGTTTTATCACTCTCCACCACTGTCTAATATATTTTCTGAAAAACTGTGTGTTTGTTAAATAAATAAATAAAATATATCAAATAATTTGTTGACATTTAAACATATTTGTATACACATCATAATAAGTAAAAATTTAAATGGCAATTTTAACATGTTAATCAATAAACACTATCCCGGGTGAACTATTATGATAACCAATAAAAATATATGTATATATATATATATATATATATATAAGATAATATTGCAGAAGCATATTAAGAGAGGAGTTTATGAAAAAATAAGAAATCTTTATTTATAATCTTAAAAACTTTAAACATTGTAGGACTGATACATATAACCATAAAAAATGTGTTGGAAACATTTTTTCCACCCCTTGGGTGGGAGGGGAGTGGTTTTTTGTTGTTTTACAAGGCTTCGCGAGATCCTGTACAGATTATAATCTATAAAGGATAATTAACTATTTTATTTTTAAGCGATCCTAAAGGTATGTTCTGTGATCTGTAGAATGGTTTTAATTATATAATAATTAATAAAAGTTTTATATTTTTGTTTAAATTGTCAAATCTTAATTTTACTAAAAAACATAATAAATATTTGTTTTAATATGTTCTATTCATTTTTTCTTCAAATCCATCCTACAGATCATAAATACTGATAAACTGAAGCTGAAGAAATCAAAACAACAATCATTACTCTATATTTTCTAGAAGCTGAGCTGTATAATTTCTATGATTAATAATACATCTTTTCGGAAATCGTCAAAAAAAACAAACAGTGCGAAGACAGAATCAGCTGTGGCTAGGTTAGTTTGTAAACAGCTGTAATCCCCCCCCCAACAACCAGTGACTATAATTATGTGATCGGTAGATTTGTGATACTATATAACATGACTAAATCATTTTATATTTCAAAATATATATTACTAAAATAATTCATAGTAAAATGCTATCAAGAAAGTTGTCTATCGCTATTCTCGCTTCTGAAAATGAAAAATTCACCTTAAGTTATGAACTTTATTTTTTTTTAAGTAAAAAAATCTTAAGGCCTTATATTTTATATTTTTACGTTCACTATGTAGAAACTAAATGTACCAAAATCAATATTAAAAACAAGTATTTTTGTTTCTATTTTTAGCGAGAACTCCCTCCTTAATAAAGTGTAGGGTAAATGTAAAAATATTTCAATTAGATGGATTTTTACCGATATTTCAGGAATACACATAATTAAAAGTACATTTTACAATAAACAATACAAACTCTGTGGTTTGAAGTACAAGCTTTTATAATTAACCAAACAATGTAGTTGTTGCATCTGTGTTCTAGTTATGCAGTAACCTTGTTTCGGAATGTTCAACATCCGTTGTTTGTTATTCTATTGTAATAGCGGTGTGCTATTTTGATATTTCATCAAAGTTTCTGGCCAGAATATATTTTTGGATTCAGGAGAACTCTTTTTTTGAAACAAAATAATTTAATGTTTTGCTATATAACATTATCCATTGAAAAAAATTAATCATAAATAAGGATCATTCCTTTTTTAAAGGGGCATTTTGGAAATGTTTTTAGTTTTTACGTATTATTTGAAGGTACGTGCATGCGTACTGCTATATAAAATAAACAGCCATAGCGTACGAATAGTAAATAAACTTTTTCTATTACTGTCTACACATTACTGCAAGAGCAGTAAAATCTTGTTATTATTATTTGTTTGTATTTTTGTTATATATTCCATGAGAACTATTTTAGTGTACAATAGATAATCATAATTTACGGATCTGATGACATAATTACACCATTACATACACTGTGTAAAATACACAGTATATACAGTGGAAAATACACTGTTAAATTTAGATCAGTGGTTAATATATTTGTCGTTCCTTTGTATTTACAACAGTGAGTCATAAGATTCTTGGACTATTAAACATTCATGCTATTTGCCTCCTGGATTGATTGTATGACTTAAAAAATAAGGTCACACACATTGTCGTCATCAATTAAACTAGTGGATTGATGACGACCAGGTATGTAACCTTATTTTTTTAAACTATTACCACACAAAAACTAGTTGTAATGGAAGCTCCCAGTTAATATTTTCAAAGTATAAAATGTTGTGCAATTTGAAAGATATAATTGTTTTTAAAACATTATAAGACTTTAAAGTGTTTTTATAGGTATTTGCATATTTTTACGATAAAAATACACGTCTAAACAGGAAACACAGGTACCGAATTTGTTTTTATGTCAATTTTGGATATTTATAACAAATATGTCATGTAATCAGCCTGTATAGTCTCTAATATTAGTTTAAGGAAATTAAAACTAATTAAAACTGCTAGTTTATATTGAAATTCTACTCACAAACCCCAGTAATTTTAATTGAAATTTTATTATACTTTGGTTTACGATAAAATAACAATTGTTGAATGATATAGACCAGAATTAATTGTTTGCTACCAACCCAAATATTTTTTTAAATTCCAAACAATGTTCCAGGACAACGGTTAAAAACCTGCCAAAGTAACGTGGACTCCCAGTTAATCGAACCCGCTACCTTTTGTATCGTAATACGTTATCTGTTCTATCTCTTGCACAGTCTTCACGTTAGCTATTATACTAGCAGGGCGTCTAACCAAAGGATCCCTTTACTGCTCTAACGGCTATGTAATTTAAGGCAGATAACAGTGTCTAGTGAGCCTTGTCTGACATCACTTAACTCCTTGCCACGTATCACCCTCTAAACTGGGCTCTAAGAGCTGGCTAAGCTCTAATTAGTGTTGAACAATATCACGCTACCGTTCCCTTAGCATTTACCGCAGCAACAGCAGGAAATTGGTATTATTAAATTCTTCGTGGTCACAATCTTAAATATGATTAAGTTTAAATTAAGTACGGGTTAGCTTATACACTCAAACTAAATACTTTTATGTAGGTTCCTGTGGTTTATTAGTAGTTTTAGCGAATTTTCCCTATAGGGAAGAAGGTATTAACGTAGTCGGCATGGTAAGACCTAGGCCCGGGACCATGATAAATGTGTTTTCCCCAGACCCCAAAAACACCATTCGTTAGAAACTATATATATATATATATATATATATATAATAAACAAAAAGTAAATAAACTTGAGTACCCTGGTAAAATCATTTTAATTACACCTACACGTGTTTCAGCTCTTAGGCCATGTTCACAGTGTTAGTTATTAAAGATTTTCACATGTGACTATAAATCATTAGATGAATTTTTATCAGTGCAGGCTATTAGGAGCACTTCTAATGTGTATTATTTGGTCGAAAATTGTATTTTTCTTCTGGTCTTGCATTGAGTTTAAAATTTTATCTTTGTCAATTTGATAATTTTGATATATATAAAACTCTTCTTTGATATCCATTTTGTACCCTTTATTTTGGATGTCAAGAAGTGTCATATTTTCCTCAATATTTTTGTAATTATGATCAGTTGTTAATATATGGTCAGGAAATGCAGACTTTTGACTTGTCCTATTGTTTGATTTTATGGCCTGGATATGCTCATTGTATTTTGTTAAAGTTTTGCTATCTGACCTAAGTAATATTTATTACAGTCGCTGCAGTTAATTCTATAAATTCCTGAACTTTCATAAATATTGGATGTTTCTTTCTTATCACTGGAAAACTTGCTTATGAGTTATTCCTTGTTAGGTATAATAACTAACACTGTGAACATGGCCTAAGAGCTGAAACACGTGTAAGTGTAATTAAAATTATTTTACCAGGTTACTCAAGTTTATTTATTTTTTGTTTATTATATTTATCAGTAGCCCTAATCTGTGAATTTACACGATTATATATATTAAAATATATATATGTGTGTGTGTGTGTGTGTGTGTCCATGAGCACGATAACTCTCGTAAAAATGAACCGATTTTGATGAAATTTGGTATAAACGTGTAAAGCAACATTTATGACTATAAATTCGAAAACGAGCCAGATAACTCCATCCGAAGGGGTATTTTGGGGGGGGGGTTTGTACCTAAAAAATTGTTTTTTTGAATTATGTTAATATGATTTTTGAAATATTCAAATTTTAGTTTTCACTATTAAATTTAGCTTAAAAAACACAATTTGATGTTTTTATAATTTCTCTACGTCAATTGGTTCCTGAGATAATGAAAGTGCTTAACACAGTACTTGTATAATGTTATTCTTATGGAGGAAAAGACCAGTTTTATATCTCGCTTATTTTTGTACTTATCCTGAGGAAACCTGGTATATGGCTTCATCTGGTTGTGGTCTATTGGTTTTTCGCAAAAAAAAAACTTTTTTGCCAAAGGCTCCCGTAGCAGAAAACCTGCGTACTCAGCTCCATTTTATTCTTATGGATAATAATTGAATGCTATGTCTCCTTTAATTATGAACATAAATGAAGAAAAACTGGTGAATGACTTCACCTAGTTGATTTATACTGCTATTAGCATAAAAACCCATTTTTTATTTTCGTTGATGCAGCAAACCTGCGTACTCAGCTTAAATGTTATTCTTATTGAGAGTAATTCAAATCGTATATATCGCTTATTTGTGAATATATATTTATGAAACTTGGTATGTTGCTTTATGTAGTATTACGACATTTATATTTATATTGGAAATTCGCTGAGTATGCAGGTTTGCTGCGACGGGGATATTGTAACTAATTGACCTCAAGTGATTTGCCATTATAAAGTGTTACAGGCCTTTAGAATTATATGGACCTCTGTATATTATATAATGTCAGTGTTTTTCCCCACCTGATGTAGAATATAATTTAAAATAATCTTTTACTAAACAAGTGATAAATTATGTATGTGTATTTAGTGAAAATATATTTTATATTTGTATAATTGTATAACACACCCCATTTTACTAAACCTATTTCGTCCGCTTAAAATTATATTATATTGCTCAATGAGTTAACATATAAAAAAACTATTTCGTAAACAACATAACAAGGATTTAATGTTTTACGTTATGATTACATTTTGATAATTTGCAATTTAATTATAGCTGTGAACACCAATATTACATTGCACACAAGATCATGTAATTGGCTGATAAAACTTTGTAATAAAACAAGCAAAAACAAGCAACTGAAAAATTAAAATAAAAAGTGTCGAGATATGACTGTAAGTGGCTAACAGTCATATTAACTCAGAATCACTTGCAAACAAAGATTTATTAAATTAATATTTATGCTGCACTGTTGAGATCTTGTTGCGAGATAAACACTAATTTAATTACAATAAATACACACCATTCAGTGTCAAATCAAATATTTTGTACAGCAAGATTTGTTTACCGGTGTTTAACTTTTGAAAGGAGTAGTTGCATCTGTAAAGTGTTGTTGATTTTTTAAACGTCTTTCAAACTTGAACAGTTAAAATAAAACAAATCGTGCTTCCAGTGGACACACACACACACACACACACACAGTAAGGGATAGGTAAAAAGTATCAAAACACCTGATCAGATGTGCAACTCACAAACAATCCACCCATCACGTCAGCATGGACCTGAGCCGGCCACTGTTTGCTTGAGTTTGCATGAGTTGCACATAAAAACCACCGAATTTAACGGGATTTGAACCCTCGATGGAAGTGTTATCACTTGCCGGGAAGGTCACTTGCCTTACACAGCACAGCCACTGATCAGACACAGCTGTTACAGACCAGATCAAGCTGTTTTATAACTAATATAAGTCCCACGTACTACTACTCACTTACCTAATTATTATTTACTTAAATTTCTTGAAAGAAAACTATTAACATACAAACGTTAACTATAATACAATAAATGATTATTTTCATTTTAGTAAACAAGCAATTTCTAATTGAACTTAAAAAACTTTACAAAAACGTTCTGTGGTTTTTATATGGTTTTAAATCTGGAATTAACTTAATAACAATTTACGCTTATGATTTTGCTATTTTTTCTAACCTTCACTCTCATCTGGCCTTCGTAGCTCTTGATATTGGCAGGTCATCAATATTCAATATTGCTCTTGTCAATCACATAGAAACCTTATTTAGCCCAAAGTTCCACTGGATGAAGTTAATTATATCACGGTCTAAGTTACCGTCATAAAACAGCGGGAATTATTATATTTAAATTTTGCTCAGCTAAGGTTGTTAATAGAACCAAAAATGTTTAGTATATAAAATATGAGTTTTGTCCTTCGGAGAATGTAGTTTTAAAACTCCTTAAAGCTTGCTATAACAATTTAACTTTTCATCATACCAGTATTTTTTATTTTATTACTAACATTATGAAATAATAAACGACCGTTTTTATGTTCATGCTATTTTATTTTCAGCTTTTAAAGTAAAATAGATTAAAAAGGTAAAGTACTTATGGTAAAAACAACCACACTCCCAGTTAAAGTAATAAGTTCCTTTCGTTGTTTAAACTTAATTGAAATTTGATGCAACTTATCTAGCGGAAATATTAACCTAACAGCCACATTTAATACATCACTTTTGGAATAGCGTTGAGGTGTAGCCTTAATGAATTGCAATACGAGCATCACAACTATTTCTATTGTATATACAATTTATGATTATAGACACGCACCTAATTCATTTTTAAAATAATCACTTAGCTCTCTAAAACTCTCATTTCAAGATATATAAAGAGCCCTTTAGTTTTATATCGGTTTTTGCCCACTAATCTTGTCTTTTAGTACAGAACGTCGTTACTGCAACTATAAAAAAGTAACTACTGCTTCATCGTTTGGCTTGGCTGGTTGATGGATACAATCTAACGTGTTTGGTTTTATTAGTTTAACGATTTGATTTTTTAAGGGATTATTTTCTAAATGTTTTTAATTTTACTTATACATTTTAGGATAAGTGAATTTTTATATAAATTTAGTTTTTGGGATAGGCTACACTGACAAATTAGTAAATACTAAATATATTAAGAGGAGAATATCATACAATAGTGTACTGTAGTCCACCTATCTGAATGTAGATTGAGTTGCAGCCGAAATTGAATCTGTGGTTCTTCGTTTGGATTTATTATTTCAGCACTCTAGAAAAACATTTAGACTTTTATTAATGGATGGTTTGACTTTTGATAGTATTAAATACAATTTTGATTATTATTTTGTTGATTATGTATTAATACTGAGTTTCTGGTTTGATAAATGATTCATTTACGTCGTGTTATTGAGTGACTGATTAACTTTTCATCTAATACTTTTATGTTAAGCTAACAAAAACCTGAATAAAATGGTATTTTTCTTTTAAACAAGTTGGTCTTGTAATTACCTCTTGTTTTTGTAGGCTTTTAATTACCCTACTAGCAATTTAGTTTGTTAACGGTGGTTTATTTCCTTATAAGGTTGACAAGAGGTATTATAAAGCATATATTAAATAAATCAGAGTAAGGCATTATTTCTTTAAAGCCCTCTGGTAATATATGGAGGTTTAACATTTTAGATACATTACGTCTCATGATAAATAATATTCAGTGACAGAGAAATTACCAGATGCGATTATTTAAACGCTTTTAAAATCATATATTTAGAATTGTTAAATAAAACAAGCATTTAGGTCTTAATTAAACTTGTTAAAATATATATTATTGAGTAACTACATGTTTACATTGTTAAATATTAAATTTTTTATTAAACTATTTACTAGTTTTTTGTCAAATTAATGTAAACTAACTGTAATTCCGCTACCAGTAACACCCCTAATATAATCTAATATAACTTTATTTACTAGGAAAAAAAATATTCTACCCCTGTATCAAGTGATATGTGTAACCGATGTATTTAATCGAAACACCAGTTGACCGGGTAGCAGGTTTAACATCACTTGACTACATCATTTCCAGGGATTTGAGGAGTACTTACAACATAGAATGGCATTTGCAAACTAGAATAAAATTGTTCAGGTTGTTTTTGCTGCCATCCACTATTTCGACTGAATTTTGATATAACAAGATCAACTAAATATAATAGCATTTTTAAACTACCGTTACCATATAATAATAACAGTAAAACTAATGTGATAAACGAGTTATATCAACAACATGTCTGTTACGAATAACAACGTAATTTCACAATCGAGGATTCCCTAGGGAGTCGTTTTTCAGCAAAACAGTTTATCAGCTTTTTCCCACTCTAATTTATGAGCAGTAGGTAACCTAATAATGTTCTTTGTTACATGATGCGTGATTTTTTTCAACCCTTGAAAACTCGTAAAGTGGGTTTTATAAAAGAGTTGGTTAAAATGGTTTTATTTTTATTAAATATATTTAAAAATCTGATGTAACACGTGTGTTATATATCAGACGTTATTTTTAACTTAAATTTTTTATGTAACAACCACTCCTTAATATAATTTAAAATATTAATACAAATTAAAAAAAAATAAAATTATGCCTTTATTTGTCCATAAACACAAAACTATTGATCTAACTTGAAATACTTTTATCGTTATTGTTAATAATCAATATATAATTGTATTTATATTGGTCATTACAGTTCATCAAGTAGTCTCATCGCATTAACTAATATAGTGAAACTTGTTGATCGTACTTTTAATGAACATATTAGTTATGTTTAACTACTTGTTATATTTTAAAACCTAGACGCAAGGGAGAGAGATTTCATTATTTTGCAACGAGAAAGGCTGTGGTATCATTACGGTCTTTTAAGGAGAGATTTATTGCAGTACATTCAACATCGGGAGGCGAGGTAGAAGGCGCGTTGTAGTTATTTATTTCACTTATATGTTTTAAACTGTCAAGTCGGATAAAAATGGCCATTTTGTTAATGATCACGAGTCATTGGCAAGGTGATTTAGACATACGAAACGTAACCAAGACTAAGCCCAGGATGTTGGGTTCGAATCCCAGCTATAGTAATTAGGTAAAATCAAAAACTGATTTTGTATTGATTTTCCCTTTTTTCTGCTTGATACATAATTATATTCCTCCATTACTGTAGTCTTTGTTGACAGGCAAAGAAGTGCAAACGGAAACTTCAAAGGTTTAAAGAGTAAAATATTTTCAATATATTGTATTTTTTCAGCAGTTTTCGTTGTATTTAAACTAAAAGCTTCAGCTTTTTTGTTTATACATTTATGTATATGTTTTTAAAGAATCTTATGTAAAGAATTATATCATGTTGTAGATTTTTTAAATGGAATTTCATTTATAGACATGATTGTGAAAGAAAATGTTCAATACTACACATATTGGTCATACTAAAACAAAACTGTATTTTTACATTCCATACATCCACAAATTCTTATAAATTGTTTACATTATACGTATACAATATACAGTCTAGGTTATGTGGACATTTAAATTTTACACAATTTGTACATAGTTAATGTCACTATTTATTTATATGCCAATTACAGTCATTCAAAATTATATTTCACTTAATGGATTAATTTATATATTATTTCCTACGCCTAATTGTTATTAGTAAATTTTCAAACGTCTAGATTGTTTTATTAAACTAAATTTAATGTAATAAAATATCCAAGCAATCTGTGTGTTGACCACTTTTATTGGAACAAAGACTTAATACTTTTTAGCTTATGGGTATAGGTAGATGAAAGGATTCAAGATAAATGTTGATACAAATCTATTACCTTTTGCTAAATAGGAATTATTAGCCTTTGATTATTCAGATATAATTTACGTTCAAGCCCATTTGAAATTGCTCCTTTCATCTGGCTATTATCATTTACGTTTAATCTTAAGTTCTCTTAGCTTTAAAATAAACATTGTTACCTAGTAAAAATCGCCTAAAATCAATGTAATTTATGTTTTTCTTTTTTAAATTTAAAAATATATTTCTTGCTTTCTCATTATTTTAACCCTCTTACTTTAGGAAAGCTTAGAGCTCTAAACCTCTCTAAATTGTATGGGTATCAACAAATGAACCTATTATCTTCTTGCACTGAACTTGAAGACGTTAGTCGCAAAGACTATTGAGGTAGTTAGGTGGTAAGTATTGATATGTATTCTGTTTATTATTTATAGTTATAGAAAGCAAAGGGCTTTAACATTGACGTGTACCTATCATCTACCACAATATCAATAGTGACACTTACTGGGGTAATTGCCGTTCTAGCGTCAACAAAGAAAAGGTGGGACGTCGGATCCGAAAACCTCATCTAAGCTTTTCTTAAATTTTGATCCTGTTTTGGTAATGAGTAGTAAAAGAAAATACACTAAAAGGTCTTAACAGTTTGTGCAATGTTTGCCGTGTTTATTTTGTACTTATGTAAAATATAAGTTCAGTGTTATATGTGCTATTATTTGGCATTTAAATGCACTTGAAGACTGTTAAGAATGTTTTAAAATAATTAAATCAATTGTTTCAATAATATAATATTTTTTTTATAATTTTAAAATTGTCCTGCACAACGTTGCAAGTGGAAGTAATAAGTACAACATCTAAGTTTATGCAATAGGTTTGTTGGAATTATCTTTTTGGAGTTAGACTTGAATTAAATTACTTAAAAAATACGTTATCGTTTTGAGGTTATAACAATATAAACAATTATTAACTTGCTGGTTTCACGTACTCTATGTCTTTTGGCCCGTTTAAAGAACTATATTTTTTGTCATACTGCACAATATATTAAGCTAATTACTTCACAAAACTAAAATTATTACCTTTACAAAATTTATCTCAAAATGGGTTCCATCTTGTTATTGCTATATAAAACAAACAGCTTTTACAGATGCGTTAAACTATTGTCTGGTAGGTTTGTGTCAGTGTTAGGTTAGACTAACTATTACAATTTATTAAGCCCTGTTGATTGATAAATTAATAAATCGACAACAATGAAATAATGAATTACAACCGATAAAATAATCTATTACTACTCTCGATACAATTAATTACTTACAATTTACGTACAACAGTTTGCAGTTTTACTTAATTGAAGTAAAGGAAGAAAATAAACAGCTTATGACCTCGACACCAACTGATTTATTTTTTGCCCTAGGGCTAAAAATAACTACTTGAGCCCCGAAACGCATGTATTAAAAATAACCGTTTTCGGAGCAGTATGACGAAAAATATATTTGTTTCAAATGCTCCTGACATGTACAAATTATGCAATTTTCTTATGGCAGGCTACAGGTTAACACGAACTTATATTTTAAAATTTGTTAATTTTACGATAAAACTAAATCCTAAAGATTAAAACAATCTTTATATTACTTAATAATGATATATATATATATATATATATATATAATATAACAGCTATTACAACATAGATGACAACTAAAAGATGTTCGTATATTGAAGAACAACTAAATTTATACGTGTTGTGCCGTTTTACATAAAGTAAAAGAGTAAAATTTAATTGTTTGCAATACACAGATTAACAATTTAATAACCATTTTAAATAACTTTCTACTGTTCTGAATGAATTAATAGAAAATGAAATGAGGTTCAATATAAAGGAAGTTATAATATCCTTGCTATTGGAAAGCAACAACTAAATTAATATTTTGACAGAAGACAGCAGCAGCTGACGTGTCAACTAAGCTGTTGCATAGAGTAGACTGGGTTCTCAGCCTGGTTGATCGGTGGACCTTAGTCAGTGACGTCACTCTGCCGCTTCTTATTTGTTTGTCTAAGATTGTTTGCTAGGCCCACTTGGTAATATCAATGGTTGGCATTACTTTAACCATGAACTCAAAATAATAATTATTGAAACATAATTTAACACTTTTTGATTTATAACTTCTCCCCCCAACTAAAATTTGAAATTAAAATAATCATTGGTTCTTTTCAAATTTAACAAACACACTTACATCTTCGGGAGGAGCCTTTTGGTTTGGTTTACAAGTCTAATCTTTTTGGAGGCCGTCGTTCACGTTGTGGACGACGAACTGTCCTTGGTGGTGAAAGAGAGCTTTTGTTTTCTTTGTCTTCTTCCTTTATTGGCTGGCTCTTCACTCCATTTTGGTCCCAATCAGTTTCACTCCTATTAGACCTAGGTTTCATGACTAGTTCCGGTGCTTGCTGAGGTGATTTGCTAACAACAGGAGTATGTATGATTTCCTGGTATGGTTAAAATTGTGGTAACGGCAGAATCAGTTCCTCATCTTCTTCCACTTCACAATGGTTCGATCGCAAAAGATCCACGTGCACAAATCATGTACGTCCACCTACCTTAATAGTGTACGTCACCGGACTCATGATTTTTATTACCTTCCCTAATAACCAGTTAACATTTTCTTGTCTGAAGCTCCTGACAAATCAGTTATCGCTGCAAATAAAAGATTGTGCAGAGACACTCATCCTATTTGCAGTTTCTTCAATTTTGAAAAGTTTCTCGTTTAAACTGGATTCTAAGTGGGGTTTCAATAGGCTTAAGTGATTTATAGGTTGATTTCAAGGTTACTGCCTATTTCCTATTTCCATTCCACTTAAGGAATGAGGTGTGTTTCGATAAGCAAATGGAAAATTGTAAATGCGGTGCTGAAGCGATCTGCACTTGTTCCCGTGGTTATCCTCAAGTAGCTGTCAAAGGAACGACTTCTATGTTGTCTTGGCGGCTCTTGCGGCTAGGCAGTTTGAGGCTGGATGGTAGGGGGGAGTGACAATGTGGAGTATTCCGTTGGCTTTTCAACATTCATTGAACTCTTGTAATGTCAGCTTTACGCCTCCGTCACTCACCAGGGTGCATGGTAGTCCGTAGGCTGCAAAAAATGACCTAAGTTCTTCTATGGTGTTGCTTGAAGTTGTTGTTGTCACCTGAAACACTTCCAGCCACTTATAATCCACCTCTATACGAAATTAATTATTATTGAATGTGGCAAAACTGACATGTCTCCACTGCCAGTAGTGTTTTGGCCATGACCAATGCTGCAGCGGTGCTAAAGGCATGGAATTGCAAGTGGACCATCCGGATGTTCTTTAAGAAGAAGCGTCGTGATTTACTTCCTGTATGGTTCAGGTATTATTACTCTTCTTCCACATAGCAAACAATTTCCACGGAATGTCCACGGAATGTTCCAATGATCTCATCAAATAGGGAGTAAGTTGTTCATTTTCTGCCGACTTAGGCCAACCGTGCAAAGAAAAGTCTATAACCTTTGAGAAAACAAGGCCATACCGAGTGGCAGTACATATCTCCTTATAAGTAATGGGTAATTCAATTGAGACGGCAAAGAAGTTTATTTCGCCCTGAAACTTATTGTTGTGGTCAGCACCAACTTTGCATTGAAGCTGCGACAAAGCATCAGCGTTTGATATCTCTGAGCCCTTCCTGTAAACTAGGTCATAGTTGTATGCTGACAGTACAACTGCCCATCGTTGGATGCGTGAAGAAGCTAAGGTTGGTATATTTTTAGTTGGGCCTAGTAAAAATGTAAGATGTCTATGATCGGTTACCATAATAAAATGTCTGGCATACAAAAATATATGGATATTCTTGACAGCAAGGAAAAGTGCCAAGGATTCTCGTTTGATCTGAGGGTATTTTTGTTCTTGAGGAGAGAGAGTTCTTGAGCCAAAAACGATTGGTCTCTCAGAACCATATGGTAGGTAGCCTATGAGATATCAAAGCTCCCATCCCGCATGGGCTCGCATCAGCTGTTACTACTATGTCCAAGTTAGGGTTGTATGGTATCAGAACACTGTTACTTAAAAGCAATTCCTTGCCCTTGACAAAAGCATTTTCACATTGGTTAGACCAATACCATTTGGTGTCTTAATTTAATAGTATATACAAGCGGTGCAGAAAAGTTGATAAGTTTTGCAAAAAAACGGGAGTCATAATTTTTTAGTCCTAGAAAAGCCCGAAGCTGGGTAACTTGTTTCTCTGGCTTTGGTGTTATTACTATGGCGTTTATTAATTCTTTGCTCGGACGAATAGCGTATACTTCCAGCCTTGTCCCAGGAAAATCAAACTACTTAAAAAACACTCTTTGTTCCATATCTGAAGACGTGTTAGAATTAGCTTGAGATTTTTAAGCATCTCCTCGTTACTTTTGGTATTTATCAGCATTTAATGTATATAGCAAAAAACATTAGCCAGGCCCACTAGGATGGGTACAAATCCATTACCGACTGGAATATTGCCCCGGAACTTGTTATGCCAAATGGGAGCCTACTATATATGTGGGTATTTATGGTTAAAAGTTCTTGAGTGCTCGGTCTCACTCGCAGTTGGTTGTAGGCTGTGGAAAAAGACAGTTTTGTAAAAACTTTCGCACCCGAGATACTGGCGTAAATGTCTTCTGCCATTGGCAGCGGGTAATAATATGTTAGCAACCATCTGTTGATTGTTATTCTAAAATCCCCATATAGACGGACCTCATTGTCCAATTTTGGCACCATTACTACAGGAGTGCACCAGCTGGTTTGAGTTACAGGATATATCACATTACTGTTAGTCAATTTTCAATTTATATTTCCAATGCACCTCGAAGTGCATAAGGCACATTACGGGCCTTACAGAACAGATTGTTGGCTAAGCCCACTTGATAATATGAATGGTTTGCTTTACTTTAACCGTGAACTCAAAAAGATAATCATTGTAACATAAATTAACTCTTCTTGATTTATAACATTTGCCATCCAGATCACTAAGGGTTAGCTTCTGAAGTCTCTCTGTCTTACATCCAATATCAGTCAGTCAATAAGCTTGGTAAATATTGAAATTTCATAAGATATTTTTAAGATAATTAACAACAAATCAAAATATCGTAACATTTTCAATATTACTAATTCTCAATAATCATCTACATAATAATTCCAAATTTACATGTTATATATAATACATACACTTACAAACCACTAATAAAAAACTGTCGAATTTATAGTAAACAAAGCATTTTGGAAGCGACATTTACCTTTTACTGTAAATGGCATACCGACAACAACGGTAACATATCAGTTGCGTTGTTTCTTTACCCTACAATTTTTATGGCGATTTCTGCTGGTACTTACATTTTACATACATTGTGTTTATGATTTTTCTTAAAGGAACGATGGATAATGGACTATATGGAAATTTAAACTTATTTACACAAGGAAATGGGGTGGCTATTATATATTTATTGATTATATGTTGGCTAGTAAAAGCTTACTATATGTCCTAACACGAAAAACATGTGAACTGTAAACCACAGAAAATAAAGGATTTTAAAATCAATGTTTACCGCAACATTTTACTGTAAATAATGTTATATAAATAATGAACTTATTTCCTCAAAAACATTGTACATGACTTAGAACACTATGAAATATAATAAAACCACAAATATGTAACTAGTACAACAATTTAGCCACTAGAAAGCAAACAAGTAAATAAAATCACAATGGTAAAACATCACGTGAATTGTATAAAAACCCGTGTAATTGTTATGAAGTATGCTGCAGAACGCTAATGTAACCCAAATGCTAACTTATAAAGTGTGCTAACTACTAATAATCATCCCTTGCAGGCTAACATAAACTTTACCATCTTGTTGCTTACAGCAAAACATAACCAAGTTTTAAGTGGAGATTCAGTAAATGATATATTTTATAAACAATAATTAGGAACAGTTATACTCTCAAAACTTGTAATATAATTCATAATTTAACTCTTCTATAAACTTACTATAATCTTCTCAAGTTTATTGATACTTCTAAACTATTTATATTGAGGAATTATTGTGTATTTGATCGGAAAGATGGTGGACGAGGGGGAAGATGGTCCGTGTACTGTCTGTGAAGTGATTATTCCAAGTGATGGAAAAGGATTGTATTGAGAGGGTTTCTGCAAACAATGGTTTCACCCATCATGTGTAAATTTAGCAGATCAGAGATATGAACTTGTTAACGAATTACATGAAGACGTTAAGAGGTACAGTTCTACATGTGCTCAAAAAGTTGACAGGTTAGTCGCAAATGCAAAGGTCTAGGATGCAGACGACCTAGTAGATTTACGATAAAATTTGGTGGGACTTGTTAAAGTGGTGAATGACAATCTGGCATTAAATAAACATATGGATAAAATATATGAAGGAAATCATACCACGGTGTATCTGTAATAATGATTTTTGTTATTAATATTTATTGTAATATTTCCACTTTTTCGTTACTATACGCCGACTACACAACATTGATTTGTACAGATAATGATTGATATTGTAAAACATAAACTTTCTGATGCTCTTATCTCAGAAAAAATTGGTTGAATCGAACAATCTTATAATCAATGAAAACAAAACTGAATTAATTTATTTTGCTCTAAGGGATATTCCTGTTGAATGTAATGTGAATAGTGATGTAAAACTGTTAGGTTTCACATTGGATAATAGTTTAAGCTGGGAACCCCATATACCTAACCTTTGTAAGAAACTTTCTCGTGTTGTGTTTTTACTTAGAAAGCTTAAGTTACCAGTAAGTTCAGACGCTTTGATAATAAAATATTATGGTCTCTTCCAATCACTCTTTAGCTATGGGATTCACCTTTGGGGTAATTCTTCTCATGCCTCTAAAGTGATTAAGGTTCATATGGTAAAATGGGCATAAGAGTCTTAGATCATTTAAAGGGTAGACAATCATGCAAAGCAAGTTTTCTGAAGTTGAATATCATAACTGTTCCATCTTTATATATTTTAAGTAATTTAGTTCATGTCAAACAGAATATTGATTCATTTAATTGTCAAAACAGTTGTCATAAATTTAACTTGACAAAGAAACAATCTTGTAACTCCTCATGTAAGACTTTCCAAAGTGTATCTGTAATAATAATTATTTTTATTGATATGTATTGTAATGTTACCATAAACAATGGGAGATACAAGGTTCATGTAAATAAGAAAGTTGTTAGGATTTCTAAGACATTTAAAATTATATACTCTTTGGCATACCTTACTATTTGAGTTATTTGAATTATGGACATAAACATTTTCAAAATAAGTCGTATTTTGTATTATTTTTTACTATGTTTTAGAAACTGACATGTTTCAAATTAGAGTAAAGCTGGTTTCAATACGAGTAAGAATTTCTAATAAGAATAAAAATATGTCTTGTGGTTTAGGAAATACAGGGTATTCCAAAAATGTTAATAAATATGGCTTAAGTGGCCCCCATTTTAAAACTGATAAGGAGATAATTGAGTTATGTTTCCACAAAATGTTTTGGCTGTTTAATTGCTTTAAAATGGCGTGTAATATAACATATGTTTATATTTGAAAATTCCGAAATTCAAATTAGTGACACAAATTTGTTTGGACACTCTGTATTTTAAACTTGTAAAAACTATTTTTCCGTGACTTCTTTGGGTCAATTTAGTGGGAAATAATTTAATTTCATCCTTAAAGGTCACTAATCGGTTTGTCAGCAATCGGTTTGAGACATCTGACGTCAATGACCACCAACCCCGTTCCCCGTTAGATCAATGTTTTTACCAATTTCCATCGTACCTCAAACCTGTCAAGATTTTTTTGAAACCCACCCCCCCTCCACTATGCACAGTAAAAAAATTATATTCTAAAATATCAGTGAATGACAAACTTATCGTAAATGCAAAAAATAAAAGGCAAAAGGCCTGGAAAGTAATAAGAAACTAATCATGTGCTTGTAAGTCCAAACCAGATATACCAAACTCCTGATTGTCTTAATGAGTATATTGTTAACGTGTCTAAAGCAGTGCATTGCAATGTAGGCCTTGATGTAAGTGACAAGAGCCACTCTGACTTTTGTAGTAAACTTTTAAAAGAATGTACCTGTATCTGGTTTTAGCTGGAAACCAGTTAACCCAAATGTGGTATTTCAAGTAGTATCAAATCTCAGTTACTCTAGAAGCGAGGATGTTTTTGGCCTCTCAGATTTTGCTATCAAATCAATTGGTGGAATTTTAACTAATCCTTTGACGTTCATAACTAATGTATTTCTCTTTCAAGGGGTTTACCTCAATTGTTTAAAACTCACCGATCTTACCCCTATGTTTAAGAAAGGCGACTCTATTAAACAAATATTAGGAATATAATAACTAAGCAAGCAACAACAATGAAAGAATGAATTATTGAAAGACATGTTTCCATGTAAGAAACTCCATCGTCAGGTGAACAGGTCACCATCAACTGCAGCTCGCCAAACTGCTCCCAAGGTGGCAGTGAAGAGCTTGACTGAAGTGCCAATGTCGTTCCTGGGCGCATAAGTCGAGGAATGGGACTCAATCTTAAGTAGTTGGTCCCAGCATGGTCGAGCTCGAAGAGGCGCTGATGAATGGTGGTTCTGGTAGAATTATAAATCTTATAAGGGCAACTTACAATCATATATTACTGTCATGTAATGCTTTTGACGTATTGACAATATAATTTTGTTATACATATAATAAATAATAACCAGTTAATAGACATTTTTCGATATAGTAACATGTGTTTTAGCATGGTATTGTCATTCAAATATATTTTAAAATGGTTAAATACATTTTTCAAGTGATACATTTCATATTCATTCCAGACCTATAAGGTGCAATTACTTAATGTTAATCTATGTTTTTTTTTAAGTAAGATAGCGCACTTGGCGTATAATCAGCTGTAATGTTCAGAGGTTTATATTAATTTGATATTTTTTATGTGGCACATAGCTTGTTCATTTATAATAAATATTCCGTCGTGTTTGATAAAATCCCCTTGTTCTTGCCCTTTAATGTCAAAAATGTTGAACTTATTAATTTAGTTTTAAATTGACGTACGACGATATCGTATATATATTTTCTTTTTTCTTTGGCTCCTTAAACATGTTTCTGAATCATCGTTATCTATATTTAGAATAGTGAATTTTATTTTTGCACACTAGAATTATGATGACAAAACTTCCGATTTACGTATTCGTCTAAACATTTAAATCAAGATTATAAGGCAAAGGTTGTAAGACAAACCAGTTGTTATATCTTAAACATATTTTTTTAAGTCATTAAGTACGTATTTTAATTTTAGTTACGTAACTTATACGTCATGAGCTTGGTTTTAACGTTATCTAATCTATTTTTTATTACACATTGAGGACCGAAACTGCCTGATATATTTTCGAAAAGGACCAAGTGAACTACACATTACACAAAAATTTATGGTTTAAATAGCTGCTAAATTTACAAATTAATCTGATAATACTTTGGGTACTAGGCAGTAATGATTTGTCATTTAAGTAGTTGTCTAGGTTTACAATTTGTTGTGGAGGGATGATTTTAGGTTCTTATACATTCGTATTTTCTACTTTGGTTTTCAAATGTTTGTCTACTTATTAGTAATATTGATTTAACTTAAATATAAATATGGGAATTTGCCAGGTTGATTTATTGCAAAGTTATATTGTTTAGTGTACTGTTGATTTATTTATTATTATTTTATTTAATCTTTATACATATTGTGAAATATGTCATGGTATATTGTGTAATAATCATATACAATTGACTGTATTTAGCGGCCTATTATGCATGTAATATTTATTTAAAATATATATAACTTCTACTTTTTACACTTAAAAAATATATACATAATAACATAATTTTTCCCCTAAATATACAACGAACGTGTTATATGGTTACCTTTATTATTTTCTGTTGTAATTATAATTTATTTTAATTCTAAAATCATTAATTAAAAATCACTTGCATGTAAAATTATGATTTTGGTTGACAAGTTATGCAATCAACTATATTCCAAACACGTTTATATCTAGACAAAATATCGCATTCGAAATTTTGGTTCAAAAGAACAAGAAAGTGTGTCTGAAGGCTTTGTATCTTGCGTTATATATAACTTAGTACCTCGCTATATATAACAGTATATTTGTTTGGAAGGCATATTTCTACATATCTTATAAAATATTGTAAGGCAACAAACGAAAATATAAATTGTAATGTAAAAGATAACTTATCTTGCCAACTACTTTTAATATTGGTGGCATTATGTATACTTGAACAATAATATTAACGTTCTTCATTGTATTTTATTACTTTAAAACATCCTATGGCAAAGTTTTAAGTAGACAAAGCAAGTCTATGCTTACTATTCTTTATTTATACACATTATAAAGTTGAAAGATAAAGAAGGAGTAGCATTTTATAGCTGCTAACTTTAAAGTTTTGATTTTTTTTACTGTGAACCTGTTTTTGCAATATGTTAAATGGGTACTCGTGTATAATTAATAGCTTAAATCTTTGTATTTCAATAATATATCTAGCATTTTTATCTTATGTATACATTATATTTGTATGAAAATAATTAGTCTCTTATAAGAAGAAAAAAGAATCAAACTAGTCTTTCTATCATATTGTATTCTGACATTTTCCCCTGCAATACTCATCATATTAATGTGACTCTTTACAAATGTAGCCTCACAGATTTGAGATGCCTTGATGCATGTTGGCCCATGGTCAGGACAGCTTATTAAGTAAAAATAGAGTTACCTATGTGTCCATTTCTATTTGGATATAAACCAATTGAGGATGAGTGTGACAAAAGATAAAGTAGGACGTTTGTCCTTTTAGAAGTAAAAGAACTGATAAACAGTTGCTTTATTCATCTAAATATCTAGTTACTCGAGTTAGAATAATTTGGGATAAAATTCAGGATACAAAATTTTGTTTGCGAAATTCAAAATGCAATACCTAAAAGCCAGTTGTGCAAAGTGTATTATAAAAAACATGATTTTACAATTAATGGAATTTTTTTTCAAATACACAACTCGTTTAAATAATGATCTCAAATCAAACAATGAAAATGTGGAATTTCCATGAACAGACCTAAGGGCCAATCACGGCGCTCCATTTCCTATTGCTGACACCCCTTCAACCTAAACAGAGCTTTTGATGCCAATTTAGTGTGAAGTGTCACGTGACTCTCTAAGGCTTATTACTACTTATTAATATAATACATAACAACTGTTAATTATAAGATACTTACAAACATATATTTGATAAATATATGGTTAATCAATGAACACTATATACCAAGGGATACCACATCTTTGTAACAAAATTATATTGAAGAAAGCTAGCTTATTTACGAAAGCTGTATATTTGAGGTACTATTGCATTCTTAGAATGTCCATAGTATAATTATAAGCGAATTTCCCCTATAGGGAAGAAGCTATTACCGTGGTCTCATGGTAAGACTTAAGCCCGAGACCATGGTAACTTTTCATTTTGAGGTCCCCAGATGCCAAAAACACCATTCGTTAACATTTTTATATATGTATATATGTATAGACATATATATATATATATATATATATATATATATATATATTTATATGTGTCCGTAAGCACGATAACTCTCGTAAAAAAGGTCCGATCTTAATGAAATTTGGTACAAACGTGTAAAATAACATTTATTTGAACAAGTTCGAAAACCAGACGAATCGCACCATCCGAAGGGGGGTTTTGTACCCCAAAAATGGGTTTTTCGGGTTTTTCACATGTAGTTTTTATTCAAATCAAATTTTAAATTTCACCATTGAATTCAGCATAAAAAACAAACAATTTGGTATCTTGATCATTGCTCTACGTCAATTGGTTACTGAGATATTGAAAGTGCTAAACACAGTACGTTGTCTAATGTTATCCTTATGGAGAAAAATAAAAATTGTATATCTCGCTTATTTATGAACATAAACTGACGAAATGTGGTATATAGCTTCATCTGGTTGTGGTTTATTGTTGTTTGCACAAAAAAAACAATTTTTCACCTATGGTTCCCGTAGCAGCAAACCTAGGTACTCGGTCCCCATGTTATTCTTATGGAAAATAATTAAAGTGTTATATATCGCTTATTTATGAATTTATATGGATGAAACTTGGTATGTGACTTCACTTAGCTGATTTCCTTTGATATTTTGCATAAAACCCCATTAAATTCTGTTCCTTGTTGCAGCAAACCTGTGTACTCATCCCCAATGTTATTCTTATGGAGAATAATTAATATTTTAAATATCGCTTGTTTGTGAATATATTTCTTATGAATCCTGTTACAAAATCCAGGAACATTAAGCGAATTTACAAAGACAAAAGACAAAATTTTTATCTTTGTGGCTTAATGTGTTATGTTATAATTCGCTGAAATTCGCTGAGTATGCAGGTTTGCTGCGACGGGGGTATTTTATATTTTAAAATTTTAAAATCCCTTTTAACAAGATCTCTAAGTTTTTTTGTTCAGAAAGAGATTTATCAATAAAACTTACGATGAGATTGCCCGCAGATCACAGATTTCACTTTTCACGCAACTCCGCTTGGGCAAACGTAAAAGCCCAAGCAATGTAGATTTATTGTTTTATAAATTCAACAACTGTTAGGTAATATGCCTGAGATTTGTCTGTGTCGTTCAGTATTATGAGTGCCATTGAGTGGATGTTGCCTCAAATAAAGGAATAAAACAAATGTTTACATTTATCATAGTAAAATCTGGGAGAGACAGAGTCTTCGTTAAATCCAAGAGTTTAAAGCTGCTTCTATGAACAGAGAAGTATTGGCGTTAAGTATTGGCTAAGTATTGGTTAAGTATTAGCGTTAAGGTGTCACAGCTATTTATCATGTTTTTGAGAAATAAATTATTGTTCTTTTGTTTTGGTAAATTTATTCTATAAATTTTTAATTTCACTTATTTTCCTTGTCCAGTATGCTTTTGGCAGAGCGATTGATGTGTTAAACGTGCTTCAAGGATACGTCACAGGTAAAGAGCAGATAAAAAGACAAAATTCTAAGGTGGAAAAGCATAGATAACAAAAATATATGAAGGTTATGTATACATATTTGTATTTGGCAAACTATTAGATTACAAAAGTATCTATATTCAATAAGACATTTTTGTTTTGTTTAATCATGTCAACCAACTTTATATATCAAATTTATTTTATATAGAAATACCTGTTTTCTAAGATCCGTTTTTAGTGAACACTAGAATTGCTTTGTTTATAATAAACTCCCTTTGACGTCATTTCATATGCTTTGTAAATTAATACATTTTGATCGGCACCAACCAGCTCAATCTTACTTACTTTCATGTTATTAAAAATTTGGTTTTTACTAAGGGTTATAGTCATCGAATGGCTGAAATAAATATATTTAATTAATTTACAGGCGATTAAATACTAAATAATATTGAAGAATATTTAGTATGCGCTATGTTTACTATGCAATGATAAAATAATGTAAAATTAAAACAAGACAAACCAAATATTTTTTTTTCTTCTATGCTCTTATAATGAATCTTCATCTAGCTTAACCCATATTGTAGCCCTCTAAATTTTGAAAAGTTCAATTTAGTTGATATTAACTAAGTATAAATCCTGTTGTTGAAAATTTAACTCTATTTGTTTTTAATCATTTAAGATAAACTAATTTGTCTTTAACGCCTCTTAGAATAACTAGAAATGCTTTACAAGTGTCTAGGTTTTAAATTACTTAAAATATTTTTTAAATAAATAATTAAAAGCAAATTTTTTAATAAATAATTTACCTAAATATTAGTCAAATTCCCTGACAATTTTATTAATAAATCTAATTGCAGTTATACAAACTATTATAATTTGATACTAATTTAAAATGTATTTTAGGATTCTTTTAATTTTTATGAAACCGTCCCCTTATTTAAAAGTCACTCCAAGATTTCTTCTGAAAATAAACTGCAGGATATGACGTACTTTACACATGGAAAAAAGAGAGATAATTGCCAAATACTTTCTGGTCCCTTTAATGAAATATAATACGCTCGGTAAAATTATACCTCTTGATCATTCTGTACCAGATTTACACTGGTGCTCCTACCTCTCAAAGCTAGAACAACCTCTGAACTGAAGCAAAAGTATTTACATTTAATGTAACAAAAGATACCTGTAGTATTTGTTGCAAATATTTTCTCTTTAAAAACGTCAAAATTTATGTTTCGTAGGGATGCATATGTTTTTAGTAAAACATATAAGGTGGAGAGGGTGTAAAACAAAGTTTATTTTATCTTTTAAATGTGTTATATGATTTTAATATCATAAATAACTGTTTCAATAGAAAGTTACTGTACAACTACAATAACAATTGAACTTTTCATAAGGTGTTGGATTGTTGATTTGGAATAAGCTAACATAGGAGGGAGTGAGAGAGTGACATCTAGGTGACAAAGCCCAAAGTAATGTCTTTGTCTTTGTCTTAGCCTCAAAACTGTCTGATGTGGTGAACCAGGTGTTCTGACCACAACGTCAATAACTATCTTGCCACAACTGTTATCAAAGTATCAACATTGTTGCTAAGAGACAAAACACTCATTGTAAAGTTGAAGAAAAGTTAAACATTTTGAGTTTGGATCAGAGTTAAATAACTGTAATAAGTTATAAGCAATTTAAACATACTCGTTATATAGGTAACAAACAATGAAACTAAAAATCACTCTTATTTATTATTCTCTATCTAACTATATCGCAAAATAGAGCATCAATTATGGAGAGTAGTTAAAAGAAAAACGATATCTGTTTGATAATCTGAGAAAAAAAATCATTAACGTTGTTTAAAAATCCACGTTAAAAATTAACATAAATTGAAAAACAATGGTTAATTTTGATAATTTGATTTACATAACGTTTAACATTATTTATAAATATATAATTTGAATATTATACGCGTAAGCAAATTAAACATTTTTTAATAAGCGGCATTCGAGAATTTTTAATTTTAAACTAAAATTAATATTGTTTTAAGCGAACCAATGATATATTGATTATCAATTTTCGCGGTAAAAAAGTAAGAGTTTTAGAATGAAGTTTAACTAGACGAAGTCTTTATGAAAAAAAAAAAACTTGATTCAGTTTTAAAATTTTTTAAAATTTGTCTCCTCAATATTTGTTATGAATAGTATTATCATGCAAACATGATAATATAAAATCCCGTGGTCAGTATTGACAGTAACATAAGGTCATGTAATTAAATTTGAAATTTCAGGAAAAATGCAACAGGTGGAGCAATAAACATTTATTGCAAGACATGCTCTTGTTGTAAAACCGAAGTATACCACTGGCAAAGAGCCCTTATTTACATTGCTCATGAGACTCTGAAAGGCAATTAGATATGTTTGTTCTAATCATTATTGTTTAAAGGTTTTAATAGTAAACATGTAATATAAAATTTAAATATCACAAACAATTATGCAAGTTAAACTACTAGAATAATATTTAATTTACTACCAAAACCATCGACAGTATTTATCTTAATATATGAATAAGTATTATAGTTCTTTCATGAAGCATATTTTTGTAATGCCTAGTAAATTATATTGTTAACTACTCACATGTAACTAAACATAAACATATATATGCAATTTATATTTAATGAAAAGTAGTTTGCGTTATCAATTGAAAATTTATTAATTGGTGAAGTCATATAATGAAATTAATATAGTTATTGGAATTAAATTATAAGTGCACTTAAAAATGTATTATAGAAAATTGAACCGAGCTAACGCGAAAAACGGACTAATTGGGTTAACCTTGATTTAATAAATAACAATAAATAATACCAAAAAATGTTTTGATAAATAACTTTACTTTAAACTAACTGTTACTATTCTTTGATACTTGAAACATACCTTGAAGGCTATAAATAGCACGTATACTATTCACTATACTATTCATAATTTGAATTTGGCAGAAATATTTTATAGTTGTCATTTATCTGTTACGCTTTATGAAGACTATTACCCACAAATGTATAATAATAGTAATCAACACCTAATTAAGGCCTTTTAAACTATTAAACATATTAAACCTTCCATCTTTAATAAACATTTTTAATTTTTTTGTGTTTATTTTTCCTAACTATAACAGCTAAATATTATATAATTACTATTCTATTTACATTTCCCAATTCTATGACAACATTGTATAACTCAGTTTTTAATAATATAATTAATTGACGTCAAGTACATTATAATTACGAAGGCCATTATTTTATTCCAAATATATTGTATCTAAAGTCTATGGAAAGTTCTTTAGTATTTTGATTCGTTGTTTATCAGGAACCAAAGGTAAATTAATGTATTTATAATATATTTTAAATATTGTATATTAATGATCATACTCAATATTATTCAACATCACCGGCTTTTTAGACCTGGTAGTTCTACTAGCAATTTGTCAGATGATTACTGGATTATTGACAATTTTGGGCTGGATATTTGATTTGGCAAAACGTTAGGAATTATTCAACTTTCGTTTTTGTACTGATTTAATTGTAGATTCACACAATTAAATACAAACTATTGTCTTTTAGAACACTTTCAATTTTATTTTTTATGTATGAGGATATTTTATTCACTCTTTACTTGCCGAGCATGTATTAATAATAACTGTGGTTAAATGTATAAGTGTTTTATTTATTAATAAAATAATTCATTTTCAAAGAAAAAGCTCATGAGTATAAATACCATCGTAAAAAACTTGATTTTCACCTGAGTCAGTTAGAGTTAATTATCGAATGTTGTTATCAGTTACTCGAAGCTTCCGTATAAACTTGTTGATTAGTTAACAAAAACTTTCCCCAGTTGACTCCAGGCAAAATTAAACTCTGGTTTAAATCTAGTTATACATTTCTAAACTCGATATAAGTACGCAATTAACTGACGTATTAAATATGTTTAATGGTGTTATTATAAGTTGTAATATTTTAATAATTCTGGAAGGTAAAACAATTCATCACTGTACAGTTTTGAGATTATAATTACGTGTACTTGTTGGTACTTAGTACCGTATTCCTTCAAACAGCTCAATATTTTGTAATGATTTATATATATGTGTTAACGTTAATACGCCATCCGAAGCAGCTAATAATGAAGTATATCGCTATTTAGATTTGTCAAGAACTTTATGAAAAACAAAGCATACACACGTATAAACACGTAAAGTTTTACACGTGTGCTAGAGTTGGTGTGGTGTGATCGTTGCGTTTTGATCAGACAGGCCTATTCAATTTACTTTTTATGTTGCCTCGCTTATTAACTGATTGTGTTTATACGTGTGAACGTTTTGTGCTTTTTAATGTTTATGACAAAAATATCAAAAAAAAATATTCAAATGGTCAAAAACTTCAGTATGAACAGCTGAGGATGGAGTATTAACGTAAAGTGCATGTCTTGAACACAGACACAAATACCCCCGTCGCAGCAAACCTGCAGACTCAGCGAATTTCCAATGCATAATATATGTCTTAATACCACATAAAGCCGCAAACCAAGTTTCATAAAAATACATTCACATATATACGATTTTAATTATTCTCCATAAGAATAACATTGGTAATGAGTATGTAGATTTGCTGAAACAAGGAACAGAAACAATTGGGTTTTATGCAAATATAAATAGAATTTAACTAGGCGAAGCCACATACTAAGTTTCATCGATATTCAATCATAAATAAGCGATATATAGCATTCTAGTTATTCTCCATAAGAATAACATGGGGGCTGAGAAAGCAGGTTTGCTGCAACAACGAACAGAAAAATGGGTTTTTATATAATTATCAATATAACTCAACCAAGTGAAGCTCCATACTAAGTTTTATTAATTTATGTTCATAATTAAGGGAGTCATTACATTTTACATATTCTCCATAAGAATAACATGGGGGCTGAGTACGCAGGTTTGCTGCTACGCGAATAATCAACAAAAAATCTATTTTTTGTGCAAATATCAATATACCAGTACTACTTGAAGCCACATACCAAGTTTCATCAACATACATTCATAAATAATCGAGATATCAAATTTTATTTATCCTACATAAGGATAACATTGGACAACGTACTGTGTTTAGCCCTTCGAATATCTCTGCAACGGTAGGGCAGAATCACAATTTAAACACCAAAATGATTGTTTTGTGGAACTGAACAGATTGGTAAAAGCAAATGTGAAGTTTACATTAAAATAAACTGAGGAAAAGCAAACAACGTTTTTCCCATAAGATTAACATGGGAGATTTTATGAGCAAGTTTTTTTGGATTTTCTCCGCAACCACTTAACCTAGGTTAATAACTAAAAATACTAAATTATTTGTTTTTTAAAGCTCTATAACATGGCCTAAACCAAAATTAAGTTGTTTAAAATTTGTAGGGTGAAAAATGCAAAAAACTGATTTTTGGACAATTTAAAACCCCCATAAACCCCTCTTCCCATGGTCAGATTTTCTGGTTTTCGAACTTAAAGTCATGAATGTCATTTTACACATTTGAGCCAAATTTCATCAAAATCGGACGTTTTTACTCATGTTATCGTGTTAACGGACACACATATATATATATATATATATATATATATATATATATATATATATATATATATATAGAGAGAGAGAGAGAGAGAGAGAGAGAGAGAGAGAGAGAGAGAGAGAGAGAGAGATATACATATATATAAATTTGAACGAATAATGTTTTTAGCATCTGGGGACCTCAAAACAAAAAGTTATCATGGTCTCGGGCTTAAATCTTACCATGAGACCTACGGTAATAGCTTCTATAGGGGAAATTCGCTAAAAATTATATGTTTGTCGTAATGCAGTAAGTAGTTTATTCTAACAAATTTGAGCACAGCTCTAGGACTAAACCCATAGATACAAATACACTGTAATATTTTTTTAATATGACATTTAAAATTTCATTTAAATTTTAATAATTTTTTTTAAACTGACTTAATACTCGGGCTTTATAATAAAGAGGAGAAAAGTAATGTGACAGCATTAATTCCGGAACCAAATTTAAGGCGATGAGAATAAAAAGGTCACGTAATACTGCCCAAGATTGACATTATTCATTTACTTGACTTCAGACATTGAAGATTGAATCGAGGGAGTGACTGTAATTATATGACATTGGTTGGTTACCAGTCGATTACAATAGACTCATCTGATTATAAATAAACGTAGTTTTAAGCAATTGAAATTTAACCATTGTGCTTTTATAACAAAAATATTTAATTTACAGTTAATGATATAAATTATATAAATTAAATTATAAATTATTCAATTAAAAAGACAAATTAAATCAAAATATGCAAAACTTAGCTTCTAGATTCACATTAAACATAGATTTTTCACAAAGAAAATTAAAAATATTAAATAAAAATATATCATAAAATGATTCATATTCACCAACCATATGTTCACAACAGTACTATTTTACACTATTAACCTATACTAATTCACAATAACTATTAATAAACCAATCGTCTCTCCTAGATGGGAAAGCTATAGCTGAAACTCATAAGACCTTATTAACAGCCCAGGTGGATTAACATTAGATTGCATTACAATGACAGTTTCCTATTTAAACAAATTATCTTTTTGCCTTAATAATGATGCAGAACAATGCATTTTTATAAACTCAGTTTCGCTTCTTAATATTTATTAACTGAAAGTAAACTTCAGAAAAAAAATAATACCATTTGGAGCCATAACAGCTTCTGAAAATCATGAAAACCTCTACGTTTTAAATATTCTGTATGGTACTAACAACGATGTTTTACTGATAAAGTTGAATCCATTTGGGGAAAAATTAAACACATACAAACAGAAATATTCAATTAATGTAATAAATAAATGTAAAACCCAATTACCCACTGGATAACATAATAATACAAATTTCAAGAATTTACGAAATAGTCAGACAAAATATTAGTTAACGAGGCTATATTTAGATTAAAATAAAACAATGTCCTAATTCGTGTACTGAAAGGATTTGGTGACAGGGTGGTTTATAGAACCTAGATAATAATTATATTTATTAGTATTCGTTATAGGAACCTTGTCAAATTTAACAGGTTAGATAAGTTAAATCGAATAGTTCTCCATTTAACAATTTACGACATATATGACTCAATGCAGGTGTGGAATACAGCTGTGTTTGTAATACAAGGTTGGTTCAATAGTGTGTTTGCGTCTCCTGCTTGTTATCAATATCACTCACGTCAAAGGACCTCAAAGGATCCGCCCTTCGACAAACACACTCATGATAAATACTTTATTCGACTCACACTCGTTATATAATTAAAACGAGTTCACACGCAGCACGCTCTGACGTGAGGGAAGTGAATTTCCAAATAAAAACTTTTAAAACTCAAAATCAGTGTAAAAACATACATTTGTCCAATTTTTATTGAAATCTGAAAACATTGATTTTTTGGCTTTTCTGATACTCCTGGGGTCAATTACTTGCAAAGCTGGGAATACAATTTTGCCCAATATAAGGTTGAGAGAAGGTCCAGACAGGCTTGAAAGTAGGTGTGAGGTTGCTGGGGATGATAAAAGTACTCTAACAAAGGAATAACAGGTTTTTCTCTTGTAAAACCCCCATAAGACAACGTACTGTGTTTAGTCAATACACATTTTCTTTAATAACTCGGTAAATATTTATGATATAATGACAAGAGAGGGCTTAAAACTTTCGCATTTCTAATTCCCATCTTTTTACATGCATTAAGTTTACATCTGGGGCTTTTCTGACCCTTTTTGGGCTCAAAAACTCGAAATTTGAAAGATTAATCCCCAAAAAATGGGTTTAGAGTTTTCCGATTGTTTTGCCCAACGAATTAGTCAAACAGATTATAGAAAGGAACGTCCTTACCAAATTTGAAGTAAATCGGACAAAAAATGCGACCGCTAGAGTGCATACACACATATATATATATATACATACATATAACATATATACATATATATATACATATATATATATACATACATATATATATATATATATATATATATATATATATATAATGTTGAACGACCCCCCAAAACGTGTTCAGGGGGTCACGTTAGGAACTTCTATGGTGGTCCCGGGCTTAAGTTTCACCGTGCGGGTCATGCTAATAGTTCACTTTCCAAAGGAAATTCACTAACAATGTCCAAATTCGTGTACTGAAAGGGTTTGGTGGCAGGGTGGTTTATAGAATCTAGATAATAATTATATTTATTAGTATTCGTTATAGCAATCTTGTCAAATTTAACATGTTAGATAATTTAAAATCGAATAGTTCTCCATTTTACAATTTACGACATTTATGACTCAAAGCAAATGTGGAATACAGCTGTGTTTGTAATACAAGGTTGGTTCAATAGTGTGTGTGCGTCTCCTGCTTGCTATCAATATCACTCACGTCAAAGGACCTCAAAGGATCCGCCGATTGCCCCCCTTCTACAAACACACTCACTAATATAATTAAAACAATGTCCCTAATTTGAAACATGTGCGGATAATTTTCTGAATAAATATATTCTGCAAATTAAGCCTTAATTTCAATATCACTCAACAAATTACCCATTTTTAACTTATTCAAGGAATTTCAATAAGTAACAGTTCTTCTTTTACCAACTGATTAACATTAATTTGGTAAGTTAAATAACTTGTAATTGTCACCAACTTGAAACACCCGACTTGAAGAGTTGCTGGCTGCGACCAAACCCAAGAAAGTTAAATGATCTGGAAACCCGCAGGAGAGAAACTTATGGTCAATAGCTTTTTTGTTAAAACCGCAACAAAAGCAAATGAAGTATCAGCGTGTGTTTTATTTGTTGTTGCTTAATCAAGTATAATAAACACTAGACTGTCCAAGTATTTTTATAACATTGTTTATTTTTGATCAACTAACTATGATTGAGTAAATCTACATACAATTTTAAAGACTAAGTTATATATAAATTAGTAAATAGGCTGGAACAACAAATTAAAAATATGCATATTTTTACTGTGCAAGAGTGTTAGAAAACAAATATTTTATATAACGAGAATGTTTTAATGAAACTTAAGTTGTATTAGTTATAATTCGTATTTACAATTGAAATAACCGTTTGGAAATTATGTTCTTCTATACAATCATATAAATATGTGTTTATTTTTAGTCTGTACAGACAGTTTAGTAGCACCTTTCATTGCAAAACATAGGCTAGGGCTTTGAAGAATAGCATTTGCAAAGCATACAGGCCCAGGATATTTACATCTACTTACCTTACCTCTTGTTACTTACTTATCTTCAACTTCCAAATATACTTCATCTTCTTACCTCTTGGTCAAAATAAAATAATACCAACGTAAAAACTTATATGAATAGAAGTTTATAACATTAATAATATTAACATTTGGAATAAAAACAACATTTTCAACGCGGTTTATTGAAGGTAAGAAATATATTTTTGTCGTGTATTCTCTATTGGAAATAACATGCAATCAATGCAAATCCATATTATTTTTACAGTGTGAAAGCTTATAAAGGCTTTACTTTACTTCTAGTTATTTTAATCTACTATACCTGACATTCATGCTAGTTCAATATTCATAAAAAACTCTGATAATAATCAAACGTCAAACATTAAATAAAAAAGATTAATAAAGATTCAATAAATAAATCTTACAACTGGAAGTTGATTTTCTCATTTAAATATTGTTTTATAAAATACTATACGCCTTTAAAATTTTTAAACATGTATTTTCCAATACATTTTAAAGCTAGAAATATTTTTTTGTTCACTATTTAATTCTAGTTGTAAAGATTCAATAAATAAACCTTACAACTGGAAATTGATTTTCTCATTTAAACATTTCTTTATAAAATACTGTACGCCTTTAAAATTTGTAAACGTGTATTTTATCAATACATTTCAAAGCTAGAAATATTTTTTCTGTAACCGACTACCTTAAAACTTGAATGGGAAGAAATAATTATAATTATAAACAACTGGCAGCGTATCAAACAAACCAAGATCTGGTGATTCAAAAACACCAAATATTTTAAAAAGGTTACATATTGTTATCATTCTTATGTATTAGAAAAAGAAAAATATATTAAAACATTAGGATATTTAAAATCTCAGGATTAAGCCATAAATGGAATTCGAATCATTAGTTGGCGAATAATATATTAGATAACTTTTTTCATTAATAAACAGGTTTATATAATTCGGTTTGCAGGTTTTTGCATTAAAACATTGTTGCCTACAGACATACACAACCATATTTTGTTTACATTTATATCCCAATAAACCACTTAAAAATGCCTAATAGCTGCAATTCCCCCACCGGGGAAAACGGTCAACTGAATTGTCTGTAGCCAATACTAGCTACAATCTCTTACTATACTAGCTAGATCTCTCGTATGGAATTTTTGGATAAGAAATACAATGCTGGGGAGATTGGATGACACCTACCTACTTATTAATAACTTAACAGTTTATACAAATATATTATATTTATACATATTATCACTGATTTTTAGCTTAAAAAACAACCTATCATGCCAGTTCAGTAATAAGAAAACCACAATATATATATTTTTAATTATAACATACAATTTAGTATATACACACAAGGACTCACATACTGACTTATCTAGTAAAATAGTCTAGCTTATAAATAAGAAACTATTGGTTTTACTGTTTAAAACATAAATGGAAAGAGTATGTCCACCATATGAAATATTTAATGAACATATTAAACTGACAAAGCAGGAAGAAGTCAAGAGAGCATGGTAAAACCATGTCAGAATGCATTTGCCAGTTCAGAGACCAAGTCAAAAGTAGTGTTAATGGAAATATCAGATCCAGGCTGCACGTGGTCCATTGTGGCTTGAAGGCTCTAATACTGTTACAGGAGAACAATAAACTTAAACTAAAGTTGTATTTTCCTTATTAAAATAAAATATTACATCAAACAGCTGTTTTTTGTTAAAGAATTACTTATTCAATTATTGGTACAATTAAATAGCAATGTAGCTATCAATCTATTTTAATTGAGATTAAACGATTATTTAAGAGATTATAATGGAGATTAGACGTCCCCTAAGTTAATCTAATATTTGGTTAAAGAGATGTAGGTTTCTTTTTGCTTTGGATCTTTTATTTCCTCCTTGGGAATCAAGTATTTTAATAAATTGGAAAGCGCATCTTTTAAACGTCGACTGTTCGATACATGTGCGTAGGATGTATTCACTACATGATGGATTAAGTTGCAGCAAGTATTTGAAATGTAATCATTAAACTTATAATTTTATTGGTATTCAAACACTCACTAAGAACAGTTTATTGGTTTTTGAGTCCGTTGCCACGTCTAATACTAAAAACCATATTTTATATTTATATTCTCTCTTTACGTACATGCAATAAATTGGTGGTGCAAGTGGCTTAATAATATGTTTAAAGTCAGTCATACATATAGGGAATAGTTTATACTTATATACAATAGAATATATAATTTATTATAAAGTGAATGAACTGGAAAATTACCACAATATGTTTAATATAAAGTTCGAAATTAATCACCTTTATATAGTTGTCTCTTTTTTCGCAAGGTGTTGTTATTTTTCTGGTTGGTAAACTTTGATACGAGGACATTTGGTAACAGTCATATAACGTATTACCCTTCAAACTCTATTTTAGAATACCATCACACAAAACAATATATTTAATTTTCAACTTAAGGCCATGATGGGATAAGTAATTCGACCTCTGCAGTCTCTAAACATGGAGGGACCGAGGTCAAAGGGAAGGTCGTCGTAATGGACAGCCAAAGAACTATCCAAGTCATGACATTTTTCAGTACCTAATATTTACTTCATATGTGATAAAAACCAGTCTGAATATCTTCGTGGGATGCATTTAAAATATATATGTTAAATTTTATATTTCGTGTTTTGAGGTTTAAATTGAAATGAATACAAATGTTTTATGGTGTTTTTCAAATAATTTCGCACACTAGGAAACCCTATCAATCTGTGATGAGCGTTACAATTTATCATTAGTTCGGCATTGAGTAGATAATATTATTTAAAAGATTTTTATCTTTTAACCTCATATAAGATCGTATAATTAATTAAGTATACTTCAACGTCATGAGTGTAAATAAGAAACATTCCAATGTAACGTAATAGTTACTTTATTATCTATAACAGTGGAATTATAGACTTAAATATTTAAAAATACCCCGTAGAAGCAAACCTGCGTACTCAGCGAATTTCCAATGCATATATATGTATCTTAATACTACATAAAGCCATATACCAAGTTTCATCAATGTACATTCATAAATAAACGATTTATGACATTTTAATTATTCTCCATAAGAATAATATGGCGGCTGAGTATGCAGGTTTGCTGAAGCAAGGAACACAAAAAATGGGGTTTCACACAAATATCAATATAACTCATGTAGGTAAAGCCACATACCAAATTTCATTAATTTATTTTCATAATGAAGGCAGATAACACGTTACTTATTCTCCATAAGAATAACATGGGGCTGAGTACGCAGGTTTGCTGCTACGGGAGCCTTTGGTAAAAAATTGTTTTTTGAGCAAATATCAATGGTCCATAAACCAGATGAAGCCGTATACCAAGTTTCGTCAGTATACGTTCATAAATAAGCGAGATATAAAATTTTTATTTTCCTCCATAAGAATAACATTAGACAACGTACTGTGTTTAGCACTTTCAATATCTCGGTAACCAATTGACGTAGAGAAATTATCAAAATACCAAATTGTGTGTTTTTTTAAGATGAATACAATGGGAAAAACTAAAGTTTGACTATTTCCAAAATTATATGTAAAAAATTCGAAAAACCCATTTTAGGGGTACAAAACCCCCCCCCAAAATACCCCTTCGGATAGAGCGATCTGGCTGGTTTTCGAACTTAAAGTCATAAATGTTGCTTTACACGTTTATACCAAATTTCATCAAAATCGGATAATTTTTACGAGAGTTATCGTGTTCACGGACACACATATATATATATATATATATATATATATATATATATATATATATAGTTTCGAACGAATGGTGTTTTTGGGGTCTGGGGACCTCAAAACGAAAAGTTATCATGGTCCCGGGCCTAGGTCTTACCAAGCCGACTACGGTAATAGCTTCTTCCCTATAGGGGAAATTCGCTAATAATAAATGTAAAATATTGTTTTATCAATCAAGTAGACGGGAGTTCCTTTACTATATATTTTATGCTTTTACTTCTAAATTAGGTTTAGTCTTACGAACTTTACTGTAGCCAAACATTTGTCAATCTTCAAAATGTACATGTGAACACTGCTACTGCTACTGCAACTGTTGTAGGGAACTGATGATGTATGATGACATACGAGGCAACCGTGTTCATCTCTCTGCATTAGTTTTATGGGATGTAAAATCCAAGTTATATTTCAACGTATTGTAACTTCATTATGAGTGGAAATATCCTCTATATCTTTTCAAGTGTTAACAAATTACATAATTCATAAAACTAGAAGAATTTCGTAGGGTTTTGGACTGGGAAATGGATTTTATATTTTAACATTAGTTCCTTATAGAAAATACAATGAGTTTTTGATTAAAAAATTTACTAAGAAAACTCCGGTTATATTTTATTTGTTGGTCATAGAAATATCACTGGATCATTTATTTCAATTACAAATTTCAATAACTAGTCTTATTATGTTAAAATAAAATATAAATTACATTTAACCTTAGTAAATAGTTTATTCATTCTTAATCTATATAGGTTATTTAGTTCATTAGTGCGGACGATTTTATAGTGTCATGATTTATATCACTATTATACTTAAAGATACATATCTTAATTTTTCGATAAATTGAGGTTTTATAAAAGTGATTGTTAGTAAAACGTGTTTTGTGAGTATTACTATATTTGGTTGGAAAAATATATTTTACGAAAATATGGACATTTTAATTCACCATATATTTGATGTAAAACTGTTTAAGTAGAGTCCACATAGTAATATATATAACATAGATAATTACTAGGAATTAATATACTTACATTTAAGTCCTTTCCAGTTAGAGTTCCTCCCCATACTAGAGTTTTAGCAAAAGCATTACAATTTTATAAGCATAATATGACGCATTACCTAAATTTGAACGAATCTTACCATTAAATTGAATTTTAAATATTAACTTATAACCTTAATATTAGTATATATTTATTTACATATTTTCTATTGAAGCACGTACAAAGGAAGGGCGAGATGTAACAGTGGGTGAATAGTATTCGGCCTCAGCAATGTAACAGCGAGAAACACTTGAATAAGTACGTGTGGCAGTGACAGCGGACTGTGCTACATCTGTGGTGGTGCTGAATCACTGTAGTCCTATATAACTAGTGTTGTGGGTCACGACATGGTCACAATCGGTTTAAACAGTCTTCATAAACAATAAACCACAGTAAACGTTAACATTACAGGTTAACGATATTATTGGTTTTATGAATTGTGTCAAATTCAATATTAATTTGTTGTAAAAATGAATACATTTTAAATTATTTTAACTTCGGATAAGTTTTTTGTCATAATTAATTTTAGTCCACCTCAATATTTTATTTAATATATAGTATTGTGCGATTGACGTGCGCCTCAAGTCTGGAAATTTGAAAATATGAAGCATTGTATAAATACCCCCTTACCAGAAACCTGCATACTAAGCGAATTTCAAATTTATGTAGGCTATATGTTTCTTACTACCACATAGAGCCATTTACCAAGTTTCATAAAAATATATATATAAATAATTATATATATATAAATAATTATATATATATATAAACAATTTATATATATAAATAATTGATATATATATTAATTTTTTATCCTCCATAAGAATAACATTTGGGCTGGTAATGCAGGTTTGCTACAATAAGAAATATAAGAAATGTGTTTTTATGCAATTATCATTATCACTCAAACCAGGTGAAGCTACGGACCAAGTTTTAATAATTTATGTACATAATCAAGGAAGATATAAAACTTTACTTATTGTCCTTTAGAATAACATTAGGGCTGAGTATGCAGGTTTGCTGCGATGAGGAAATCACCAAAAAATCATATCTTTGTGCAAATATCAATATACCAGGACTAGATGAAGCACATACCAAGTTTCAACGATATACATTCATAAATAATCATAATATAAAATGTTGTATCATCTTTTGTACATAACACATAAAACGAATGTGGACACAGAATACATGAAATTTTTATGCAAATTAACATGCATTTCATATAGGAAAGCAATGTTTTTTTTTGGTGATTACAGAAAAACGAAAAAAGATAAAAGGTTGGTTTAAATTAGAAAGTTGCTTGGATTTACAAGACTTGTTCAATGGTAGGCTTTTTGACATACAATACAATTTGACTTTTTTAAATTTTGGGCATATAAGTATTTTCAAAATAAATATTTTTTTGAATTATGGATTTTCTCCAAAAAGCCTGTCTTGTAGCATACCAGAGTTATACCGGATATTGGGATTTTAGTAAAATATACAAATGTATAACAAAGTATTAACACATATATAAGTTGTTCGTTACCTGTATATAAGTAGCGTATATCATGTAGGCATTGCAGACGACAAGCTTCGTATTTTAAGTTTTGTTAGCCGGTCTGAGTCTTATAACTGCCTTCCGACCAACATGTCAAATCCCCGTAGAAATTGTAAGTAAAAACTTGGATTTACTTTGAATTATATAATTGTTTTTAAACTGTTTGAATATTAAAATGTCACTGTTTTATTCCTAGTCATGTTCATATAATTTGTTTTGTGGAATGATAATTGTATAATTGTAAAATCACTTAATTAAATATTTGGTTGTGCTTGTTCTATTTTGTCCTGTTAAAAGCACATGTAAAGTTATAAAGTAAATTGATTTTTAAGATGAATTTGTTGTAAATATTAATAATTAATGCGTTTGGATATTTTGTTTTATTTCCAGACGGGGATCAATCGATCAGGTTTCTATCAATCTATGGTTTTTATCGTTATCGGAATGGCAGTCGTGAAATAATAACAAGTAAGATCGACCCATGTATCATATAGTTTTAAGATGGGCATAATATGAGTCTGATTATAATATGAAAAAAGGGAATGTCTTATTTAATTTCAAACGTAATTCCCAGGAGGGAAAATAAAAGTCTACTTACTGCTTCATCAATGCTCATCATTTCACTACCCGTTGGTTAAAGGTTATTGTTGTCAAACTAGGTCAAATAACTCCTAAATTAATATTGTGATACCCATAATTGGCAATTAAATAAAAAAGGGTACAGAGTAAAGCTGAGTTTATATCGAGTAAGAAATTTATTTAAGTCAGAAATAATATAAGAATAGTGGTTTAGAAAATACATGGTATTCCAAAAATGTCAATATTTTACACAAAAATGGCTGCCATTTTGAAACGAATGATAAGTGAATTCTGTTATCGCCAATATGTTTATTTCAATGAATGAGACCTTTATAATTATGTATAATATTCCCTATATATACATAAGAATTTTATTAGATTTGAAACCATGACCTTCAGTTTTGGAACATTCTGCAGATAGATTTTTATGAAAATATTTTTAATTGATAGCACATATGTGTTTTAGTCGGAAAGAATTTTCTGATGACTTTAGACCAAACCGTTCTCCCGTTATATATGCTGGGTGGGTGGTCTGACTCACCCTGTATATATACATATATACATACATACATATATATGGTAGACATATATATATATATATATATGTATATATATGTATATATATATATACAGGGTGAGTTTTAATTCCCTTCCCCCCTATTCTTTTTTTTATAATGTATAAGTTAGAAGGTTTAAACTCCATACATCTATGTTATACTTAAATATCTTGTTTTTCATAGGTTCAATGACTCTCCACTTCCAATGGGGGACGGACCACGAGGAGTAAGTCGAGATTCTTAAATGTAACGGTAGGTTGATATGTACATAAAATTCTGGACTCTGTTAGTAGAATACAATGCTGCAAACCGGACCTCAAAAGGTTCATCCTATGGAAAATTACAGAGTTTCAAAGTTTACAAAATAGTAATGTGCTATTATCTGCGTCTTATCGCGCTACTGTTTTAAAAGTTCATTTCAAAACTATTTTTCTTAAAACTATAAACGATTTATTATACACCAGTCGCGTGTGTGGAAGATCTTCGTAATGGAATTACTGAGGCCTGCAGGAAAGTAACACCACAAATCCTAACTCGTGTAAGGAGTGAATTTGTCCTTCAATAAGTTTGAACATCTACTGCAATAAAGGAAAAGTAACAACCTACTAGTATCGGAATCCTATAATATTACAACCGGAACCGCTGTTGAAATAAAAATAAATGGGTCCTAAACCATTGTGAGACAACAATTCATTAAATAAAAAAGTTACAAGGCGATTTTAAACGACACATCACATGACCGTATTCTTAATAAATCTGTTAGATAACTCCTAGATCTGGACTTCCAGTGATCCCTTACAATCATTAAACACAAGAAAATTATGTTTATTTTAAGAAAGCTTAACAAACAGCAATAGAAAAATAGTTTTGAAATGAACTTTAAAACAGTAGCGCAATTAAACGCAGATAATACCACATTACTATTTTATAAACTTTAAACCCTATAGGATGAAACCCTATAGGTTTCCATAGGATGAACCTTTTGAGGTCCGAATTGCGCCATTGTATTATACTAACAAAGACCTTTAATTTTATGTACATATCAACCTGTGCTTACATTTAAGATTCTCGACTTACTCCTCGTGGGCTACTCCCCCATTGGAGGTGGAGAGTCAATGAACCCATGAAAAACAAGATATTTAGGTCTAACATGGATGTGTGGAGTTTAAACCTTCTAACTTATACCGTATAAAAAAGAATAGGAGGAAGGGAATTAAAACTCACCTGTATGTAAATTTTAACGAATAGTGTTTTTGGTATATGGAAACATCAAAACAAAAACTTACCATGGTCTCGGGCTTAAGCCTTACCATGAAACCTATGGTAATAGCTTCTTCCCTATAAGGGAAATTTGGTTAAAAAGGAGGCAAAGCCTCGAGCCTTTGGTGTGTTTTCTTAGCTTTCTTTATTGTTGAATAAAGCCAAGTTGAAGAGTGGAACGTAACTCAATCAAGGCACCACCAGTCCCTGCTAATTCCTTTTGTTCCTTTGGTCACTGTGGAGACAAATAGATTACAGCGGACAACATGGTTTACTTTATACCATAAACTTAGGTTTGACTCATAGTTGATTTTAGTATTATTATATTAGTAGTTAGTATTACAGTTGATTTGTACTTATATAGAAACACTATTCTCGATACTATAAATAATTTATTCAGTCTCGTTTGTGTTATATTATACTTCAATTTAAAATATTATATTTAATTTCTATATAGTTTCTAATTCATCGAATTTTTTTTATATATTATCAGTTAGTTACTTATTCATAGCTAGTTTACTAAGCTTCGATATAGAAAATAAATAAACAACTTTTTAACTAACCAATTAATGTTAAATGTCATTAAACTTATATTTAAATAGATTCTTTATAAACAAAATAAAATCATGAATATTAAAATATATTATTGTTTTTCAATATTTTTTTTTAGAGAAACGTGCTTTGAACTACTGAATATTTCAATTATTAATAGCAAGTTTAATAGGCGTTATATATCTATAACACTATAAAGAATAGGATGTTTTTGTCTATCTGTCTGTGTATCTATGTGATTTTCCAGGTAAACGCAAACTGAACTACTGAAGCGACTGGGCTGAAACTTAACACAAAGGTAGATATTTAAACCCGTGCAATACATAGATCCTATTCGCTTCCTTAAAACCCTCTTGGGCTACGCCCCGAGAAGGTCCTGAGTTTCAATGTTTACGTTTCAGAAGAAAGTATACATTAAGAAACTGTAATGCGAACAGCTACTTATATAACACATTTGACATTTGAACATTTTACATTTAAAATAGCAGATCTAAGACGAGCTGTTTCAAAATCTCAACCTTTCTAAAGCTTGCAAAGAACGGTTACATCAGCCAGTCATTAACTAAATAAATAGAAAATTAAATTAGTTATAAATGAAATATTTCTATTTTTTTTTTTATCTTTTGGATAGTAATATTTTTAAATTGTATTACGAACTCTGCTTAGGTTAGTTTAATATTCCTTCGAACCAACAAATAAGATCAAATTAGAGTTGTATAGTCATAGTAGATATATTATACTAAATAGCCAAATGTATATAAAAGTATTAGTTTAATTTCATTGGACATATAAATTTAAATTGTATTCACTACCTATAGTTTTGAGGATCATCAGTTATTTACATAACATTTCTCTTGCTTGCTTAAACACGAATTATGTATCTCAGTAATAGCCAAACAAATTGTTCCCAAACCAAAGTAGTCTTAAATGATACAAAAGAAAATAAAATCAAGTCTTCATGCTCCACCATTCCACCCTATAAAATACTCGGCCTCATATTGGCTGTGACCCAATAACGTGTGACGTATTGCCAATAACACCGCGTGGTGCTGGTACACCCTTTATATTCGTGCTCTACCAAAGGGGGTTTTTTATTTATTTTTTATTTAAACAATCATTATATTGCTAATATATAATAATTGTATAGTCAAAATAATTAATTAAAATAATTAGCAATCCCTGGTCAAACTATATACCATTATAATTTTACCCTGAAAACATAGTTGTTTTACAAACCTTTAAGTTATATTTTTGTACAACAGTTTAACCAGGTATCATACATACAGTTTTATATCAATGCATATTTAAGTTTATAGACAATAACACGTACTTTTGGTTTTTCCGTATCCTATTAAGAAATAAAATATGAAATAACTTTAGTTGTTTACAATTGTATATACGTTTTATTTGTTTGATAATGTTGAAACAAAGTTTCTGTGGTGAGATATGATATAAAGAGAATTTCTTATTTAGTGATAAACAGTTTAAATAGCCTATGACATTTATTTTGTTCACTTAAATAATACAAGATTACTTTATGAAATGTTCTAAAAGCATGTGAATTGCGTATAAATTTCTAGAATGATTTGATTACAGGAAAAACTCTATCCTTTTGTTTTGCTCATAATATATTTTTCACTCATTACAAAAAGTAATGTATTAGTATATAAAATATGATAAATAACTATAATACATGTTTTACAACTTAATATAAAAAACCTATGTTAAAAATATAGTTAATTGTTTAATTACTATTATTTCTTATAAAATAAAACCCTTTGAATCTAATCTAATTATATGATTTGTTAGTACAATTTTGAGAAGAGCCTAAACATTTGTTTTTATATTGTAGCACACTGAAGAAAAAATTATCAGCCATATGGTTTCATTCTTAACTAGGTAAACAAAACTGTTCTTTGATAAACCTTACGTTGTTTTTAGAACTTCACTGGTATAGGAATAAATTTTAGTGTAATCAAGGTAAGTTTCCTTCTTTGCTGTCCCTGATTCTATATCGAGCAAATTAAATCATTTACAATTTAGATCATATGTCAATAATAAAACTATTTCAATATATAACGAGGCCTTTATACAGCAATACATGCATCGTCAGACAAACTCACAATCTCACAATTATGTAAAATATATATTTTTTAATTACCTTAGCTTTTTAAAGTATATTTATTCATAACTGAATTAATAAAACAAATATGTATAAATATAACTTTGAACCCTTAACGAATTTGTAAATTTATTTTACTATTATAATTGCAAACATATATTTAATAAAACATATTTTCTTTTATTCATTAAATCTATATTTTATTTTTTACCAGTATCCTACTGGAGGAATTAAGTTATTAATAACAATGTTTGTCACACACCTCATTTTCAAAAAAGCAAAGAAAAACCATTTCTTTTAAAACACAAAAAGAGTTTTTGTAAAAACTCACTAGGATAAGTAAAATGTCAGTGGAGGTAATAGCATTGAAAGCTGATATGAGACTTACATCACACAACAATGTCGTCGTCAATGTTTGTCATACGTCATCAGCTCCTCCCTTACTGACATTTTCGTGGAGTAAAACACATAAGTAGTGGTGAACTGAGAAAGAGGGGCCGTAATCGGCGTTTTTTTCCCATGTTATTCTTATGGGGAGCCGTTTTTGCACCGACGCCAGCTCCCGCCTATACTAATAAGCCACAAGTTTCCGCGCCGGCCTATATTAAATATATAGGCCTAAATATATATACCCTTGCCTATATTAAATATATTGTCCCTCCTCTTTTTAAAAATTAAACCATCTTTGGTGTGGGTGTTTTAATAAATTCTCCCAATACTGCCGCCAACCGATTTAAAATTTGTGAGTGTTTTAATAAATTCTACCCAAAAATACTGCCGCCAACCGATTTAAAACTTGGATATGTTATTGGTGTTTTAATCCCAACTATTACGGTCGAACTGCCAACTGATTAAAACATCCGCCACTTGCACGCGCAACGATCCGCTGCCCACGCAACAATCCGCTGCCTGCACACGCTGACACACCAACACACTAAGTCGGTCATGTGCAAGCACGCGTCACATTGACCAGAATTTCCACTTACCATAGAAAGTCCAGCCAATGTCATTTCCTGGTTAAATTGAAAATCTGATGTGTATATAAGGTGCCACCAACAACACACAGCAACAGTGACCTCGACCACCAGCACCGGATGAAGACACCGGACGCGCCACCAGCGACACAAGGCACCGGCACTAGATGACGCCACCACACACGCCACCAGCGACACCTCACCACCCGCACCACATGACGTCACCACCCCGCACTCTGGCTCTCACCTCTCCACCTAGGACTCTATGTTAGCTGTGAGTGTTAGCGACAGTAGTTGTAATCTGTCTTCAATGGAGGGACAATAGTTAATCCATCACTATGGCAATTTTTGAACTCTCGTAAACTTGTAAAATATAATTTAAAAACCGCTGTTAAATAATTTAAAAAAATTTAAAAATTTAAAAAATTTAAAAATGGTAATTTCTTGTTTATAAAAAGCAGAGTAATGTCATCTCAAAATTTATTTGCATCCAACATGTTGTCCTGTGCAATCTGCTCCGTGCCCTGCTCCAAAAGAGGCAATTTAATCAGACACTATCGTAACATTCACAAAGTTATTCCTAAAATTTGTAAAAAATGCCATCAAATATTTGATAATAACAATCATTTTAAAATGCATATGCTTAATAACCACAATACTTGTAATGTGTGTAAGAGAGTCATCACTCGGAACAAACCCCGCCACCACCTACGATGTGACAAACGACCTTACAAGTTGTATGTTTTTAACGGTGAATCTGTGGAAGTATTAGACACCCTTCAATCTTGTCCCCTACCTATCAAATGGATTCTTATTAGGAGGGTAAAGTTCATCAAACACTCGGTGGACAATAATGGTGATTTAATCATTGACAAAGAATGTATTGCTGATTTTCGAAGTTTAACTAATTTATCAATTGAGAAAGCACAATTAAAGACTCAAATTAAAGAAGCACTTTTTAAGATCGATACCTCCATGCACAAGTTTCAAGCCCAAGGCAGCGGATGGATATATGACCACACTAAATACTGGCAGCTACATGTTTACAAATATAAGCCCCTAACTCCCAAATCATACATTCCTACACCAAAAAATATAAAATCAAAACACGCTGTTTTAAATATTAAAAACAGTGATAATAAATGTTTCGTGTGGAGTGTTTTAGCAAGCCTGAATCCAAGGAATCATGGAGAACATGCAAATCAAGTATTTTACTACGAACCCCACATAGGTCAGTTAAATATGTCAAATATAAAATATCCAGTAAAAATATCCGACATTGATAAATTTGAAAAACAAAACAACATAAGTGTTAACGTATATGGAATTGAAGGACAATTAATATATCCACTGAGAATAACTAAACTAAATAGTAACACGCACGTCAACCTGCTGCTTCTACAACAAGGTCGGAAATCACATTACTGTTTAATTCGTGATTTTGATAAGTTAATGCTACGGTCTACAAAACACAACAATAAGAAATATTTTTGCAAGTTCTGTTTGCAACATTTTTGCACCAAAGATATATTGGAACTTCACACAACATATTGTAAAACCTTTGATGCCCAAAGAGTACAAATGTCTAAAAAAGATACACTACAATTTACGAATTACAAATATCAACTTAAAGCCCCCTTTGTGATTTATGCAGATTTCGAATGTTTTATAAACTGTGGCAAACACACGCCTTCTGGATTTGCTTATGTTGTGGTGAGAGATTCTAACATTATTTACGAAGAGTTGTACAGCGGTGAAAATGTGATGGATGTGTTTTTCGAAAAGTTATTTAAAACTTATGACTTTATTAAAAGTCAGATGGGAGTATATGTTCCCCTTGTAATGACTCCAGAGCAAGAGGCATCCTTCCAAAACTCTACACACTGCCACATATGCCAACAACCGTTACTGTGTGATAAAGTGCGCAACCACTGCCACCTAACAGGCGAGTTCCGAGGACCCTCCCACAACTCTTGCAATTTAAACTATAAAGTAACCAAGAAAATTCCAGTATTCTTCCACAACCTTAAAAACTATGACGGTCATTTAATAATGCAACACTTGGGAAAACTCAATCGCAAATTGAATTGCATAGCCAAAGACATGGAAAAGTATATTTCGTTCTCTGTTGATGATTTGGTATTTTTGGATTCCTACAACTTTCTGTCTCTTCCCTTAAGCAAATTAGCTTCCAATTTAAATACGTTTAGATTTATAGACAATCCACTACTACAACATAAGGGCGAATTTCCGTACGAATACATGACAGGACCAGAAAAGTTTTTAGAGCCCCTCCCACCCATAGAGGCATTTTACAGCAGTCTAACTAAAGAATGTATATCTCCTGCACAATATGAACATGCTAAAAACGTATGGAATCATTTTAATATAAAGAATTTAAAAGAATATCACGATTTATACCTTAAAACAGATGTGTTGTTATTGGCTGATGTGTTTGAGACATTTAGGGACTTGTGTTTAAAGGATTATAAACTCGACCCTGTCCACATGTACTCACTGCCTGGACTAACATGGGAGGCGTGTCTTAGAATGACCGGCATAAAATTAGAATTATTTCAAGACGTTGACATGCACTTGTTTATAGAACATGCCATTAGAGGCGGCGTAAGTATGATTTCCACGCGCCACGCTAAAGCCAATAATAAGTACATGGGCGAACATTATGACCCAAATCAAGAAAGCACCTATCTTGTATACTTAGACTGCAACTCGCTATACTCTACAGCAATGTGCGAGTCGTTGCCCGTTGATGGCTTTAGATGGACAAATGAGAAAGATTATAAATCCAATCAAAATGAAAACTTTGGATTTATTTTGGAAGTTGATTTAAAATACGATAAAAGTTTACACGATTTGCATAATGACTACCCGCTCGCACCAGAAAAAATGAATGGAAAATTAATACCAAATTTAAATGACAAAACCAAATATATTTTGCATTATAAAGCACTAAAAAAATACGAAGAACTGGGTTTGGTAGTTACAAAATACCACAGAATCTTAAAATTCAGACAATCAAAATGGCTTGCGCCCTATATTAATTTTAATATTGAAAAGCGACAAAAAGCTGAACATGATTTTGAAAAAGACTTTTACAAACTGTTAAATAACAGTCTCTTTGGTCAAACAATTATGAACCAACGCAAGTTTCGTGATATACATCTTGTAGATGAGTCTAAGTTAACAAAGTATGTTACAAAGCCAAGATTTGACTGCAGCAAAATGTTCGATAACAAGTTGCATGCTGTGCATTTAAATAAATTAATTGTAAAGTTTGATAAACCAATATATTTAGGAATGACCATTTTGGATATCAGCAAAGTAATAATGTATGATTTCCACTATAATTATATGTCAAAATTTAAGAATAAAAAGTTCTTAATGACAGACACAGACAGCCTTCTTTATTCTATAGTAACAGAGGACTTTTACAAGGAAATACAAAGTGACTTGGACCGTTTCGACACCTCTGCATATAGTAAAGATCATTTCTTATACTCTGATAAAAACAAAAAAGTTACGGGCAAGTTTAAAGACGAATTAAATGGTCAAATTATGTATGAATATTGTGGTTTAAGGCCAAAATTATACTCTTTCATTCCTCTACAGTGGTTATACGAAAAAGAAAAGCAAAATGAGCTAGAGGTTAAAAAGGCAAAAGGAGCTGACGGCGCTACAGTTAAACATCTCTTAAGACACCAACACTACTTACACTGTCTTGCAACCGGAGAAGATTACTACGAGAATGTTACAAGAATTAAATCCACAAACCACCATCTGCAAACATTAACGATGAACAAAAAGGTACTCTCTTTTGATGACGACAAGAGGTTTATTCTAGATGGCATCAACACCCTTGCCCTTGGTCACTATAAAATTGGTCAAACATAAATCTGTATTTGCCATTATTCTTTGGCCTTTCCTTGTCTATTACAAAAAAGCCATATTTAGACCTATCCCAGCATTGATGGCAGAGATTTCTAAATTGGTTAAATGAAAAATCATTTCCCACATGATTGTTATACACATGTTTTAAATTTAAATCGTCTTGTTTAAATAATATTAGGAAATTAACATTGTCACGTAAATGTTTGTTTACTTTACTGTAAGATTGACACAAGTAAAAACTGCTAATATTTTTGTGTCTGCCCATTGAGAAAAATTGTGTGATATTTGGACTATTTATGTCGTCAAATACAACTATTGAGTGTGATTCTACATCATTTGGTGTGATTTCACAGTTTGAATATGTGTGTAATTTAACTTCATCACACAGACGGAATATTTCAATTATTTTTTTATATTTTTCTTGTTCTAAAGATTTGGATATTATATATAAATTTGTAAACTTTAATCCTTGTTTTTTTACAATTAAGTTATAAATTACAACAGTCTTCCCCGAACCACTGGGCCCTATTATAAGACAGCGAATATTATTAGGAAATAGACCCAACTTCTTTGGTGTATTTTCTTTATGTGCTATTTTAAATTTGTTCTTTTGTTGAATAAATGACATTTTTTATATAATGGTGTATTTTCTTTATGTGTTATTTTAAATTTGTTCTTTTGTTTAATAATTTTTTTATATAATAAAAATGGCAAAGAGAAAGTGTAAGAAGGGTAAGGGATTATTCTTAAAGCCATATAGAGGCCGTGGCTTGTTAAATACCCTTATAAACAACCTTCCTTTCCCTCTCCACATCCCGTCGTATTCATATTGTGGTCCAGCAACTAATATACGTGAAAATTTAGCCAAAAATGTACCTCCAAAAAATAAGCTAGACTCTTATTGTAAAGAGCACGACATATTCTACATGAATAATCCTGATACAGCCGCCCGGAACAAGGCAGATATGAGATTAGCGGACCAGGCTTGGACTAGAGTTTCGGCAAAGGACGCCAGTCTGGCCGAAAAAGCAGCAGCTTATGCAGTGACAAATTTGATGAAGGCTAAGGCAAAAATGGGAATGGGATTAAAATTTAATAAAAAAGATGGACAACTTTCAGCTGTTAGAGGCAGCAAGAGACGTGCCTCGCTTTCGAGGAGTGTACCTAAAAAACGAGCTAAAACATCTAAGGCCAAAAGTAAGAGAATGTGGAATTATTAATTTAGACAGTGACAGGGGCACACATTGGACAGCATATCGTAAAAATAAAGATGTTGTAATATATTTTGACCCTTTCGGAATACAGCCTCCAAAAGAGGTAATTGAATATTTTGTACCATCTAAAATTTACTATACAACTGATCAAATACAAGATTTAAACAGTTCCATTTGTGGAATTTTATGTTTATCATTTCTGAAAAACTTTAGTTTATAAAAATGGATTCATTTACTATAACATTTACGGGTACAGAGCCAGAGTTGAAGTCTGTGTTCTTTCCTCCTATAGAATTAAATGGTGATTATGTAATTGGACTGGTAGATTTTCAAAGTTATAATTCTATATTTAATGTTAAAAAACCTCTAAATACTTTGACATATTACAAAATGCACAAAATTACAACCCCAAAAGGGGAGGTCACAATTGACGAATTAAACCGGGCATTAGATGGTAAAGTTGAAGTTATTATACAAAATAAAGTAGCATTAATTAATACAAAAGTCAAACTTATATTTTACAAAGGGCTAGTTCCAAAATTAAATAAACTTAAAGACACAAAATTAACTATAGACGAGGGTGAGGATGTGTATTATTACGATCACAAAGCTCCAAATGTAATTGAAATTGCTGAAGGTACATACGAAGTGTTTGAGCTTGCGAAGGAAATTCAAAAGCAACTCCCAGATTTTGTACTTATAGCCGATAATAAAACTATGAAAGCCACATTACATTCTAGCCATGTGTTTGATTTTACAAAACCTTGTTTAGGGTCTGAATTGTTGGGATTTAAAGGATTTTCTACTCCAGATATTGCGTTTAAATCCGTAAATAAAATCAACATAAATAATGTAAATGTGATTAGAGTAAAATGTAATATTGCGAATGGGTCTTATTTGAATGGTGACAAATCACACACCATACACAGTTTTTACCCAGAAGCTCCTCCCGGCTACAAAATTATTGAGGTGCCCAGAAATATTATATACTTCCCTGTAAATAAGAGAAGTTTAGATGTTGTTTGCATTACATTTGCAGATCAACACGACAAGCCAATTGATTTTAATAAAGAAGAAACTACAATTACTTGTCATATAAAAAAGATATGAGAATTTACAAGAACGGGCTGAGTGTGCAAAATGCCAGGTTTCTGCGATCAATTGGGTTGAAGTTAAAATTTTCTATTAATAAAAATGGAAGATTTTCTAGACGTTACAGGAAAATTCCAATACGATGATAGCCTGGTTAAAATTACAAATCACTCCTATGTTCCACACAACACTTTAGCAATAAATAATTCCGATGAAATTCGAATATGCATAAATAATCAAGATTTACTAACACTCCCATGTAGGAGTTATCTGTATATTAAAGGAGAAATAGAGAATCATGATAAAGGACATTTTATAAATAATGCATTTGCATTGTTATTTGACGAAATTAGATATGAAGTTGCTGGTAAAGAAATAGATATTGTAAGAAATCCGGGAATTTCCAGTCTTATGAAAATATTGTGCTCTTACAATAAAACAACTAAATTGTCAAATGTAGCATTTGATTCTGATGAAAATTTAAAAGAGTTCCATAAAAGCGGCAAGTTTAGTACTTGTGTCCCGTTAGAGCTGTTAATGGGTGTGTTTGAGGATTTTAATAAGGTTTTAGTAAATGTTAAACAAGAATTGGTGTTGAAAAGATCCAAAAACGACTTAAATTGTATATTAACAACATCTAATGCTCCAACTGGTGTCGATCCTATTCCTAAAATTACACTTAAATCGATTCAGTGGGTGATGCCGCACGTGGTACCATCTGATGGGGAGAAGCTTCAATTACAAAAGATGTTATTGCAAAATAAAAATTTGCAAATTGCATTTAGAAGTTTGGAGCTACACGAACTCCCATCATACCCCGAAACCAAGAGACATACATGGTCAGTTAAGACGTCTTCGAGTTTGGAGAAGCCCAGGTATATTATATTTGGTTTCCAAACAGGTAGGGACAACAGTGCACGAAAAAGAACTGATGAATTTGATCACTGTAAATTGAAAAATATCAAAGTGTTTTTAAACTCTGAATATTATCCTTATAGTGATTTAAATCTCGACTTTGAAAATGGAGATGCCTCTAAAGCTTATGAGATGTTTGTGAGGTTTAGGGAGAGTTACTACAACACCGTCGCCGATCCTATGTTTAACAGAGCTGACTTTATAAAGAAATATCCTCTAATTGTAATAGATTGTTCTAGGCAGAATGAATCGGTCAAAGAGGGGGTTGTAGATATTAAATTAGAAATTGAAACTGCAGAAAATGTCCCTTCAAACACATCTGCATATTGCCTAATAATACACGATAAGGTGTTTGAGTATAATCCTTTGACAAATGAGATAAATAAAATGTAAATAAAATGAAAACAAATATTCAACAAGAATTGGTAGAGTCTGCAAAACAAATAAGAGAAAAATATAGGGCGTTAAAACGTGGTAAATTTCTAGAGGCTGAAGAGAGGTTCCAAACATTCCAACCGTTAATAGAGCCTTTGCAAGAATTAAAAAATTTAGCCACAAAAACGGAGAGGCCAGTTCTCCCAATGATTTTAGAAAATACCCCGTCTAGAATACCAAGAATAACACAGATAACACCACACAAATTAGATTTTGGTCTTTTAGCATCAGACTATTTAGGAAATTACCTTAGTAGAAGTAGTATGACAGACACCACATATGGTATTAGGCGAGAAGGAAATAATTTTTTTATTGGGAATCAGGAAGTTCAAATTGCCAATGATGATGTTGCGGTTGGAGAACAAATTTAAAAAGGGACAAAGGGATTGTGGGAATTGTTAACTTTAAAAGAACCCGTAAACTATAGTCAGGTTGATTTGCAAAATTATAAAGAGATTTTGGAAGCTACAAATGCACATTTAAAGGGTTATAAAACAGGTGCGGCGATGTCAAGTAATAAACACACTAAATATCTTAATATAATTAAACCCCTGTTTAAGACTGTTGGTGAAGGTTTAAGGCAGGTAACTGGTAATAAAATAGACTATGTTTATTGGGACGATCCTAATGAGCTTGTAGATAGGTTAAGACTGCTTTGGTTAAGCCGATTGGCGGGAAATTCTGGAGTGGATAATGAGATAGATTCTATCATAGAAGAATTGAGGGAAAGTGGAATTGTTTATTAAATAAAAAGATGATCGATAAATTTTATCGCGTATATAACCCGTATAGTAAACCAGAAGCTAGAAGTTTTAAAGAAACTACTTTAAATCTAAAAGATGATGGTTGGAATGCTTTAAATTATAAAATTAGTAATGTTAAGGGTGGGGAGTTTACTGACGATGTATCGACTTTGGGGCAGACGTTAACTAGAAAAGGTGATGCTTTTGTACAAGGTAATACTAAATATCAGTTTTTAGAATCCAAGAGTAATAATTGGAACGCTAATAAACGCAAAATTACTAATGTTAAACGAGGTGAAAGCTCAACCGATGTACCCACATTAGAGCAAACTTTAATAAGAAAAGATGGTGTCTTTGTACAAGACAAAAATAATTATGAATTTTTGGAATCGGAGAATGGTGTTTGGAATGCCAAAAAGCGAAAGATTAGTAATTTGTTGGCTGGTAAAGAAAGCGATGATGTTGTAAACGTCTCTCAAGTACCAAAAATGGATCTAAACTTTTGGGATTTTAATAATAAAAGGCTAGTTCGTGTTAAACCCGCTGTTGATGAGAACGATTGTGTTACAAAACATCAGACTGTGACTTTAGACGGTCTTAAATTTGATGGTAAAAATAAGCAATTAACAAACATTTTACCTGGAACATTGCCAAATGATGTGGCTGTTGTTAAGCAAATATTAACAAAAGGTGAGAAAAGCATAATAAAACAAGGGGATAAATATTATAATGTATTAACATTAGATAGCGATATGTGGGATGCAGAGGACAAATTAATAAAGAATGTACCTGAAGGCAAAGATAGGAGTGATATTTGTTTAATGTCGCAGGTTTTGAGGTATGACGATAATATTAAAACTTTTAGACAAGACAATATTAAATTTGATATTTGTTTAAAATCACATGCATTAAGGTTTAACAATAAAACTAATAAGTTTATGCAAGACAATAATGAAATCGATTTGGTGATGTACAATCCTAAATTGTTGGTTGCAGACCCTACATCTTTAAGCGGATTTAAGACTTTAGATGGAGGGGCATATTTGCCAAAAAACTATGTATATCAAAGAATGAGTGATGGTATGTTAATTGGTAGCAATGGAGGTGTTTTTGAAACGACAGAGACTGGCAGATACGTTAACATTAAAAATAAAGAATAAAAAATGGAAAAAATTGCTTACGAATTGCATAAGCCCGCGAGAAAGAACTTTGTTAGAAGGTCTTTTAAGGTGTTGGGTATAAACGAAACTGTTCAAATAGATTTAATAGATATGCGGAATTATGCTAGAGAGAATTCTGGAAATAAATATATTTTAACTTTAATAGACACATTTTCTAAAAAAGCTTATGCTGCTCCACTAAAGAATAAAACTGGATTAGTAGTCACAGAAGCTATAAAAACTATTCTCCCAAAGGGAGTTAAAAATATTCAATCTGATAACGGAAAAGAATTTTTTAATGAACATTTTACCAAACTAATGAAAATTCTAAATATTAATCACTACCACACTTACTCTACAACTAAGGCGGCTATTGTGGAAAGGTTCCAGAGAACTTTAAAGAATTGGTTGTATAGAGAGTTTAGTGCACAGGGGAGTTACAAGTGGTTGGATTTACTTCCAAAGTTAATAAGGATATATAATAATAAAGTACATAGATCCATAGGGATGAAGCCTAACCAAGTAAGTGCTAAGAACTCTAAAGATGTACATGAAAGGTTAGCATCTAAAGTACAAGTTAAAAAGCCAAGATATAAGGTGGGGGATAGTGTAAGGATATCTAAATATAAACATGTATTTAGTAAAGGATATACCCCCAACTGGACGGGAGAGCTTTTTACAATAGCAGAAGTTAAGAAAACAAAGCCTGTGACTTATATTTTGAAAGATGAAAATGGCAATATAATCAAAGGAGGATTTTATACAGAAGAATTGTTAAAGACTAAATATAAAGACATGTATTTGGTAGAGAAGGTAATTAGGAGGAAAGGTGATTTATTATATGTCAAATGGCTCGGGTTCCCAAGTAGCCAGAACTCGTGGATTTCTGCAAAGGATGTATTAAAATGAATTTTAGGGTCAAAATTGGCAGTTCGACCGTAGTTGGGATATGTAGAATTTATTAAAACACTAGGACAATAACATATCCAAATTTTAAATAAATCGGACAGTAAATAAAGAAGTTGGCAATTGGCGGTATTTTTCAAAAATATTTTTTAATTTGACCGTAATAGTGAATTTGGGAAATGTAAGTGGAATTTATTAAAACACTTGCCTACGACAATAACACATCCAAGTTTTAAACAAATCGGACCATAAACACTAAAGATAGTTTTTTAGCCTGAATTTGAAAATTAATTTTTAAAAAGAGGAGGGACAATATATTTAATATAGGCAAGGGTATATATATTTAGGCCTATATATTTAATATAGGCCAGTGCGGAAACTTGTGGCTTATTAGTATAGGCGGGAGCTGGCGTCGGTGCAAAAACGGCTCCCCATAAGAATAACATGGGGAAAAAGCGCCGATTACGGCCCCTCTTTCTCAGTTCACCACTACTCACATACTAACAAAGAACATTTGCTTTACACGTTTATAATCATATGTTTTTTAAATAATCATTATTTAATTATACTTTAATTTATAAATCTCGATACTTTGTCTTCTTTCCTAAGTTTTTATCTAGAATATTCCTAGATTGATCAACTCTACTTCCCGTTAATACGAAGTTTGTTGACCCAAAACTAAATTTACTTTTAAAGGATTGTTAATAAACATATAAGTTATAAGGTTCCTAATCTATATAATGCTATATCATTAACATTATTGTTGTACGTTTTTAAAATATAACATCTATAATCTATTGTTTTAACTTATTTTGATTACGTAGTCATCCAACCAGGCGTATTATTTTGTATTGTAAATACAATCTGTATTGATTAAGAGCTTTATTTTAAGCCAAGCTAAAATTAAAACATATCTCAGTGATAAATAACAGTCTACAGAGTGTCTTATGATGAGGTCAATTATATACTATGGATTTATATGGTTTAAAGAGGTTTTAGAATCATGTTGGCGATTTCAGAGAAACTGTCTCACTTTATTTTGAACTTTAATCATTATTGCTTACAAACACACATTTCAATTATAAAAACAAACTTTATTAAAATAATTTATAAGAGAATTCTAGTTCAAATGTTTCATAAAAAATCCTAAAATATAGATAAAAACACGACTGATATTTTGTAAATGTTAATATTTTCAGTACAACTGTCACTGTGTTTGTGTTGTTTAATTTTACAATAATATATTCAAATAACAATTTGAATACATTAGAGCACATTTTTGTATAGGATTAAATAGCCTGAAAAGAAGTTGAAACAACTTCCAAGAGAAGTACTGTTTTGGTATATAAAATATAATAATGTAGTTTAAGTTAGACCACAACTTTCACTCTTGCTCATTAAATGAACTACAGTTTTGTATACAAATTTATGTGCTACCATTTGGGTTGTACTATCATGTTTTTTTGTTGTACCGTACTGTTAATCTTACCATTGTTTGATACTGTCATATTATTAGTTGTTGTATTGTTCATATCTAGGAATATTATTTTTTATTTATATTGTTACTTATTGCATAAATTATTTATTGAAATACTTATTTATAGATATTTATAATGTTGTAAGTAGCCTGAACCACTGCTGTAGTTGTAATTATCTTTGACATGTTCTATAACATTGTTCACAAACTGAATACTGGCGTAAGCCGTTTAGGGAGAGTAAAATAAAATAAAATAAGTAAAAAATAAAGTAATGATGGCTAAAAGGAAAACAGAACATTTTTCAAATTACGTAACCTTGGAAAATAATAATTAAAGTTATAAAATGTAAAATATATTTAATTTATGGTTTAAATTGTTAAGTTTAACAATAAATAGTATAATAGTATTTAGTTAAACTTGCTAATATAATATTAATACATGTTATACCTTAATTCTGGAAATTGTAATACGATGTATTATTAGATTAATTAAATGCATATACCTCGGTCTAACTTACCAGTGGGTAACACGAGGTATAATGTATTCAAATGTAGTCCCAGTGCTATTGAACGTCTGATTGTAGCAGTATAACATTATACCATCTCTCGCTTTGATACCCATGCAATTCGAATTGTCAAATTGATACCATTAGTTAACTAATGAGTTATATAATGTTTAATTCAAAATAGTTGTTAATTGGGCCTATACTAAAGACATATTATTCTGCAGAGTCAGTTTTAAACGATAACGTTGTCTAATGATCTTGTAATACAATAACATCTACTTGTCTACAATAAATACCAAGATCGACTTGTCTGACAGGACATATATTTTACCAAAGAGTAGTACGATTTTTAAAATAACAAAGATTAAGTTTTATTGCTAGGGTGAATACAAACATTAATACTGTCTTTGGTATTATTTATTATAAATGATCTTAATTAACATAAAAAAAACATTTTAAAATGTTATTACATTTTAGGACTACCTTTTTTAATGGTAAAAAATTGTTAAAGGGATACTTAATATTGGGTTATTAGTAAAATAAATTGTATTTATTTTGTTTTAGATGCTATATACAACTGGCAGGAGGTTATATCGAAAAAATAAAAAAAAATGAAATGCTAATTAAAAATTCAGCAAATTTATTATTGATACAGCTGTTACTTATTATTTGTTATTTCATTCGCAACGCCAAGCCGTCCCACATAGTCACGTGACTTGTCAGTTTAATGATTAAAATGTTATTGTTAAATCACTCTTTTTCAATATACTTTCGTATTTGAAAATGTATAATGACAAATTAATGTTTTAATAGTAAGTCATCACATTATGGAAATATGTGTGAAACAAAATTAAAAGACTATAAGTTGTCTCAACACTTTGCCACTCTTGACTTAGAACAACATTTTAAACGGATAAGTAAAATCAAAACCCAAAGCTTTGGCCATTTTTATAACAAATATTGCTAAAAGCCCGTGCAGTTTGGGGGATTAGCCATTGGAGCAAATCGGCGTTAGGGTAGTCTCTCGCCGGGTCCCGTTTAGCGGAGCTAATCAAACTCGAGCTCGCAACGATTAGAGCCAGTCAGCTGTTACCTCGCCAAAGCACCTGTCAGTCGAGGCTTTACTATATTTTAATTTATTATTTTTACACTCTGTTGTATGAGTACCAATATAATACTGGAGGAACAAATATTTCTAACTAATTAGGAAAAATAATGCTTATTTCATTATATAAATCGATTGTGCTTTAAAATTACAACGAAAAATAAGATAATAACAAAGTTAAAAGAATAGTAAACAAATGATTGTCATAACAAATATTACAAAATGCATATATCGATTGATATGAGCAATTATATCATGTCATAACATATTTTAGCTGCTAGTTTTTTAATCTTAGTTAGTGTAGTAAGGTGGCTGGTTAAAATTTGTTGTTTTATAATACATTTATGTCATATAATGTGCCTGGCATTATATTTATAGTTATGAATGTTAGTTATAAGTCAAAGTAGCGAAACGAAGCTAATCTGTAACAGATTTAATTATTTTTATCTTGTTTCTGGGATGTAATTTGGATAAATCTGGACAGAAAGTTTAGTGTAATGTTCGCAATTGTAGCCCTAGCGTTAAAAATTGAGTCTTTACCATGATATGTTTATTATTCAACATGTAATGAAAAAATCTTATTACATTAGACCTTACCTAAAATGCCCTGAATAATCCATGATCGCAAAAACGTGTTGCATAGGTTTTTCCAAACTTAATTTCACTTGGCTTTAATCTTAGTTTACCTAATTCATTGTTAATAGGTTAATTATGAAACTAAATTTCGGAAATGTGTATTCTAAAAAGCAATGTAGGGAGTAAGAAATCCTATTTATAATTCGTTTTAAAACCACGGGAGTATAATGAATTATACTTCTACAATAAACATAGGCCTAAGGAAAACAAGCCTTCCGTAACACCAAATTAAGTTTTGTTATTGATCATCCAAATTCTGGTTAAACTTCTTGAAACTGAACATGTGATGGTGCTGTTGGGTAAATTAATACAATCAATGAAAAAATCTTTATCGAAAAGTATTCAATTGAGCGTGAGTTGAAATCGGGCTGCTAGATTGACAGATTTTGACTCGTCTGACTGAGCTATTAAAGTATCTGACGTATGGGAACCACGATCTACCTTGTTAATTTTAATTAGTGTATTCGTCTATCTATTCTGATTGCTATATTACTTTGGATTAAATGCTTATATAATGACATGAACACCTCTTAACCTTTATAAATTTTACAATCTGCGTCAAATTCCCTTCCTCCTGGATACCGGGAAATTAGTTATGGTTAAATTGCTAACTTGGATTTAAAATAAAACCATTTAATTCTAAAAGGTTTTTGTTTCGTATTCAGATCTAAAAATTACATATACAGTATATGGTAACAGGCTTTAACAAAATAACTTTTTAGTACTAATAAACCTTTATTAAGTGTCCTCGTTATTTATCTTATGCCATTAAACTGTGTCTAAGGGGGATTGGGTAGGTTTCAACAAAAGTATGGCCTTTGTTTCAATCGAGAAACAGTGTGGTTTACTTCATAAAACTCTCGGTACCTAACTATGAACTACAAATAGTTTGTCCTACCCAGCATTACATTTCTGTTACCGATACAATTATTACGTAAAACCATTTTATTTTAATCATCATAATTTAAGAACTTTAGGCTACAAGGAAATATCATACTTTAAGTTATTCTGCTTTCAGTGTAGGCCTACTTTTCACCCTACTTGCAAATTCTTAACCTATTTTACAATCACATTTTGGTAGGCCTACTGATAAAGTTACTGTTACACTTTTTTCCAATTAAACAACCACGTCATATTTAAAGCCACCAATTTATCCTTTTCCTCGTTTCTATTAATGAACGTCGATTTGAAATAATTTATAGAAAAACCAATAGATTTTGCTGGTTTGAAAAACAGATATGTTGACTTAAAAATTAAAACAGCCATAATATAAATACAAATTCACTAATATATAATAAATACCTGCCAATACTGGCCTTTTAATATTATTATTTTATACCTCTCATTTTTATAACGGGTAATTTATTAATTTACTAATTAGCTATGACGTTGGCAGTCTTTCTTACGCCTTTGGAATTTACGCTGTGCTATACTGAGTAGACTTTCAATGAACCTGCCACTGGCCAATAGCGTTTGCCATTAACGACACCGAACGTTTACATTGGCAACAAGGTTTTAATTCATCATCGTTGCCCCAACGTCAAGTAACCCGAACGCATGGTTCCCGAAATTCGTTTTATAGCACATCATCATTGAGGTAGAAACAACACAAACTGTATAAACAACTCGATATAAGTGACCCTTGTTAAAAAGGATTAGACGTTCGTTTTTGAGGACTAAAAGTTTCACATGTATAAAATAAATTATGAAACATTTTAAAGGATTTTCGTGCGCAGAATTAACACTGTGTAATCTGTCCCTGATGATTACTTTGGTTTTGCAATCATATATTTTCATATCACTCGGTACATGCGTGGATGAAACTTTGTTTAACACCAGAAGAAACACATTTGGGACGATGTAATAAAATGAATCATACTTTGAAATTACACAAAAAGTCCACTAAAATTGTGAATATATGTTTACATGTGTAGTGTATGAATATACAACAATCAATAAGCCGTTTCGTCATAATATCGTGATTATGAAATAAATTAAAATTAACTGTATTCGTTGCACGTGCACACCCCATTTATTTTATGATTCGTAAAGAGTTTATTTCGTAATTTGTTTCAAAAATAGGTAATAAGTGCTCGTAAAAGTTTCGAAGTTTAATGTATGTATCAATAAAAGTTACTCTTGGTGCAGTATGATTTAAAGCCTATTTTAAAATTTCTTTATTTAACAGGTAAAATTTACCAACTTAAATATAGCTATGAGTAAAACTAAATTCTTTCAAATAGGTCAACAATAATGTTTATACACAAAATCAAACTTATATTTATATTTGTAGTAACTATAACGTTACGCAACCTTTCATATTATATAAAGTAAAGACCAAAGAGAGCTTTAACCGTCCAGTGTAGTTAGTATGTCTTGTCTAGTTACGCCACAAAGTAATGTTAATTAATTTGTTTATACTCGTTTCATTTAAACCATTTGTCATTGAAGTATAATGATACTTTCATAGCTGTAAAACTAGAAGACGACATAGTTTATTACTATGTTTCTGTTATGTTTTTCTGTTTTTTGAGTACTGTGTGATTTGTAAATTTGTGACTTGAAATGATCTGGAAAAATACTTACCCTATCCAATATCTTAGTGTACGGAAGATCGGTATTAGAAATTTTTAGGATGATGAGGATGAGAGTTTAATAACGATTCACATTTAAGGAATATGTATGTATTTTTTGAGTTCGTAAGCTATATTTATCTTAACTTCTCCAAGACATTTGTGGTGGTCAAGTAAAAACAACATATATTTTGACCAACTAGAGTAGAAGTAACATTGAACTATACAACCAATATTTACAATTTGTTTCAAAACGATCTGAAGTAAATTTTCTAATAATGTCATGGATGAAACAGCAATTTTCTATGTTATTAACATATTTTAAAGTAAATCAAGACTTATAATGTGTTATAATCAAGACTTATAATTTTTGTCATGGAAATTCGAACCTAAAAGACCTATTATTTTATCTTAATTACAAACTGACAAAAGGAAATTTAACTTACCAATTGAAAATAGTTTACGATTGGGAAATAATTTTAAGTTCAAAGTTTGTACTTACATTTATATAATGTAACACACTTACATTTATACATCTAAGACACTTAGAATTTGTGTAAATATATTATGTTTCTCATAATAGCTAATATGTTTTTAGTGATATAATAGTTAACATTCTGAATAGTAGAAAATACAAAATTATAAAAATATAACTAATGTATTGACAAATATAAATTATATACATTGTGCTTTTGATATTTATTTTCACTACGGATCCGTAGAGATATTAGAGTTTGTAATATAGATTATTTTAACCAAATTTTTTTTAAAACCTAATCAAAATGTGCATAAAATGACTTGTATGTCCCTACATTATGTGGATTACAATTCATGAAAGGGTTTTTGATAATTAACCAGGAGGTAGAAAATTTGATAAGAGACTCTAAAAATCGCTGTCGTCATCAAAGTTTTCCTTTGGCCATTCGTGGTGTCCTTTCTGTGCGAAGTTTTTACTAATCCACGCAATTTACCTCAAATGATATGCATTTATAAGCCTCAAAAATATCAGTTAACGAAATCAGTTGTATATTCATTTCACATCTTACCTGACCAAATATACTACTGCTTATGTAAAATCATTCCTAGTTATTTATAGGTATTGCAACTTGCATCAATAATGATATATATTTTGTCTCTTGAGAATATATTATACACAATATGTAAGATATGATAGGCAGGTTTTAAATATTTTAATCTAAAATCTCGTTGGTGGTGAAGCCCTAAAGATTTACAACTTTGGGTAGTAACAAGAAACCTTCCTAGAGCTAACTTGAAGACCATACAACGTTTCATCACGAGAGTATAAGTAATATAGGATAAACAAGTAGATAAATATAGATTTATCATATATTTATGTTGAGGTATAAGACAGAAAGTGACAATTTTCTGGATTTAATATCTTCCAAACTTGATATGAGAAATACGATACTCAACATTGTTGCCAAAATATACTCTTACGTAATAAGTTTCACCCCTACACCCGCCCTTACACTTCTTAGGTTACATATTTATAATAATGTATTGATAAAGTGCCTGTACAATTCTTATATATTTATATCAAATTATTGTTTTTTATATGTTATACATACATGTGATATAAAAACAACAGTTTGTAATTTGAGGAAAAGTTGGGCTTGAAAAAAAAATATTCACAAGTTAAAAAAACTGTTAAACAAACATCTGCTACATCACGCAAGGGGTGTTAAGTTATTGCATACGTTAAGCAGATAGCACGCATTGATGTAGCAACAATGAATCGATATTTATAATTAAGCGGTATCCAACACTATTGAGAAAACCTCAAATTAGACACCCGTTAATCATATTGATGTTAAATGTCTAAGGGAGAAAATGTATGAAATATTTTTTGTTGAATTAAAATATTGTTTAAGGTCGTAGTTTGTGCATCTAAGTGATGAATTTCAACTATCGCACCATGTTTTAATTTAGTTTTTCTGTTATATTTATTAAATATAAAATATAATTTTAGTCAGGTAAGATACTGGGACTACTAAATTCTTAGTTTCGTGATAGTTTTTACTAAATAATAGTATTATTTTGTCATTCATTTTATTTTATTTTTCATATATATGGCAAACACCATTTTACAAATATAATCTTTCATACATAAGCACTAGCGGGAGTGAATATTACAAAGCATTGAAAAACTGGCATTAAAAATGACATTTTACTTAACATTTGAACATTCTGCAGGCGATCTCTAAGAAACTTGTGATATTAATAATTTGCGCAATTTCACTAATTTTAAGACAAGAATCACAACAATACCATAAAATAACAATATACCGAAAATGCTAAAATAGAATCAATAAAATAAATAATTGATAGTGAGACACAATAAACATCTGAATAAATCTCCGAAGCCCGTTACATGTGCAAAATAAGCTAGGGTTCAAAAAGTGCGCTGTTCATTTTCCGTAAATACAAGAATTACATGGTTTTGAAAACGTGCCACAATGGACGAGAACATATCCACAGATTTTTCCCACCTCGTTGCCGAGTCGCATCAGGTGGTAAATAGTGCTGCACTGATGGTACGTAGTGGTGTAGTGAAGCCTCACGAACGTGACTTGGGTATCATATCTTCCCAGATGGGAAATATATTCAAATCTTTTAATCAACTTTGACATATTAATGGCCAAGTCGGAGTAATGTAGTGTACATGGTAATAATCTAAATGGCACATGCCCTGGGCTCTCGAATCTAGGGGATTAGATATAAGTAACTCTGTCACTGAACATAGTGCAAGGAGCATCTACCGCATCCCTACTCGTCTATATTAAACACATTTCGGAGCTGTTATTAAATAAAATTATATCGATACCATTCTGATATTTATATAAAGTATTTACTTACGGTGCCATTCTTTTTAAATATAGAAATCATCGTTTTTTACAACATTATGTTTTATGTTTTAAATTTATTTTTAAACCATGTGAAAATATTTAACTAAAATTATTAGAATGGAAGTTTTATTTGTCATCGTTTGAATGTCATTACAAAAACCCTACTACATTATGATGAAAAAATACAATCTTCACGGCTCTTAAAAACCCCCCTTATAACGCATACAGATACAACGAACATGAATGCTTAAAAGTGGTTTATTTATCTGAATTTAAGTGATCCAAGTTTTTGCTTCATGTAACCGGTTTCAACTCTGTGGAGTCATCATAAGGAACATAAATGTTGTTACAACAAACATGTAAGTAGACATCTCAGGTATTATCATGGATCTTCTATAAGTCCTATACTGCATTCTGAATAGATAACACAAAAAAGCTAGTGTTCTAGACTCACAATGGACAAGACTAGATTTAATTATACTTTAACAAGATGTAATATTGTTTACAGTGAATAAAAAATACAAATTATAGATACAAATATTGAATTATTTAAAAAGATGGAACGTCTATAATAGTATTATTTAAAACATTTGATGAAAAAAACAAACTATTAAATTGCATGGTTGTAAACGTAAATTGCTATTTCACATTCTAAATGGGCGGAAGCAACAACTTTGTTTGCTCTCGGTCACAAATGGCGCACATTAGGGTTTAATATGAAACTGCTGTTGACGTTACCTGGATTTGTGTTTTACAAAAAAAAAACCACAAACTTCAGTGACAAACATTTGCCACAAATATTTGCTTTTCAAAGCAGAACCAAGGTCCAGTGCGTATTTAAACATGTGTTTCCGCTTTTAAATTAATTATTTACTCTTTCATAAGCTTTTATATATTGATTTCTCGCCTTATATCAGTTTATTTCTTATTTAAAATATTTTAGGGTTTACTCTTACAATGTTAATTGATCAATTACAATGTGAATTTATTTTTCAGTTATATTCAAGTCGGAAATGATTACATTTACTCCATCAGGGTTACATTGATCCCTTACAAATCATTACATTTGCAATGCTTTGGTAAAAAATTAGTTTAAAATGTTATATTCGTGCACTAATATCCTCACATGTTATATTCGTGCTCATTCACTACGTGTATCCACGTCGAGTCTTTATTACATGGTGGCATTGCTAATCGGTATAATCTATGGAGGTGATGGTATGGAGGTGATCAGAGGCATAGCTCGGTTTCTTTACGGCATATTCACGTAAGTACAACGGTATTCAATACAAGGGCATATAACTGTAGTTTAATAGTATCATTTATAAAATTTTTACGACACTATCTAGCTCTCTAAAGTGCTCAGGAAACCTCAGGGGCCAAATGGAATATTTTAGAAAACTTTCAAGACGTCGATGGGTAATGGTGTGTGACCTTATTTAGAAGCTGTAGAAGAACAGGACAACCTCAAAGTTCAATTTGTTCCCATAAATAAAAAAGGATAAAGAAAATGATTTTTCCCACATGATTCTAAAACAGGTGATGATATAGTAAAATGCACGTAATCAGTAATTACGTGCATAAGCGTGGAGTAGCTGATAAGTGAAATCCTTAAATTAAAATTTAAAATTGGATGGTGAGTGACTGTCTGTCTGTTTGCCTGTCTGCTGTGTGTTCCTCAATCACTCAACAACTGCTGAACCGATTGGCATGACAATTTACAGGAACTTTCCTGAAATATCAAATGAACACATAGGTTTTTTTATTGTTGAAAATCCTATAGGGCTCTGCTCCACGGGACTTTCAAGTTCCCATGTATTCCTTATAGACACTCAGTTTTGTTTGAGCTTATGAAAATACAAATTGCTGATCATGATTCGTAGTAGTTCCACAGGTTAACAACAGAATTCAGCACACACAAATGTCATAGATTTTATAAATCATTTACAGGGTAAAGCCTGCAGGAAACAGCAAGTAAACAATAAAAGTTTGTTTTGCTCGATTTAGAGCAACAGGTCCACTAATATATATATATATATGTATATGTAGTTCCACGGGTTAACGACATAATTCAGCACACACAAATGTCATAGACTTTATAAATCATTTACAGGGTAAAGCCTGCAGGAAACAGCAAGTAAACAATAAAAGTTTGTTTTGCTCGATTTAGAGCAACAGGTCCACTAATATATATATATATATATATATATATATATATATATATATATATATATATATATTTTGGTGTCTAAAGAATGTTATAAATACAATTTGTAAGATATTAAATAAAAATTCAAACTATTTTAATCCAAAATCTCGTTATTGACGAAACCCTAAAGACCTGTAACTCTGATTAGTAGCAGGACAACTTTCTATAGTTAACCTAACGACCACGCAACGCTTCATCGCAATATTATGAGTTTGACCTTTGGAAGAAATAAATAACTAAATATAGGAACGCATAATGGATAATCAAGTAGGTAAAAATATAATTTTTCAAATAGAGATGTTGAAATATAATACAGGAAGCGACCATTTTCTGGATTTAATATCCTCTAAACCTGATATAAGAAATACGAAACTCAACAGTGTCGCCAAAATATCCTCTTACGTCATCAGTTCCACCCTCACACCCACCTTAACACTTCTTAGGTTGCAAAATATATTTATAATAATAATCCTACTGGTATTTATTGGTTAAATAAATGTAAAATCCTTACATATTCATACCTAATTATTGTTGGTTATTCATTATACATACATATTATATATACATGTAATAACATTTGGTCTTAAAATACAATTTGTACTGGTATAACAAGATTTAAATCAACACTACGCACGTGGTGTTAAGTTATTGCATTTATTAAGCACATAATATTCACACACACACACACACACACACACACACACACATATACACACACACACACACATATATATATATATATATATATATATATATATAAAGAGAGAGAGAGAGAGAGAGAGAGAGAGAGAGAGAGAGAGAGAGATATTAACGTTAAACCGTGTTCAACACTATCACGGAAGCCATAATTTGTTCACCCATTAACCATATTTAAAGTAAACATCTAAGTGAGAAAATATATTAAATTTCTTTATAAAATATTCTTTTAAAGTGCACCAAAGTGATTAATTACAATGCTCTTACAATAATTTAAGTTAAACTGCTATCAGACACTTTATAATATAATAAAGTCGCGTCAGAGAGTGGACCTATTACATTGTTAGTTTAGTGATTGTTGTTACGTGACTATAGAACTATTTTCTCTAATCTACCTAGTTATGATATGGGTAATAATCTTTTAATTTACTTTGAAATATTTATGACCAAGATTGAATAATGGAGTGTACTTGGTAGTTTGTTAAATGACCCATCCGTGGGCTCCTTAATCTAGGGGTTGAGTGACAAGAAACTCGGTCACTGAACATAGTGCAAGGAGCATATACCAAATCCCTCCTCGTCTATATTTATAAAATTTTGAAGATTGTTATTTAATTTATTTATTATAGTACCATTATTTTGGACCTAAAACATGTTTTGGACGAAGCATTTTGTTTTTAATTTATACTCAAACCAAATTTAAAATACTAACAGAATTATTACTATAAAAGTGTTTTAATACCGTTTGAATGTCGCCAAAAACGTCTATACCTTTAAAAATAATTCGCATATCCAACAAAAATTGCAGGTAAATAAATATATAGCTACTATGAACATTAACATTTGTTATAACATTTGCAAGTAAATTAATTATTAATTACTATGGTATGTGTTGTTATCTATGGGATCGAAAATATAAAACGTTGTACCTACCTTGTACCTTGCGAACTTCCAACTGGCCGAAGCGGCATTGGAATAATTGTCAAAATGCCAACTCCAGTCGGGACATCCAGTCTTGATGACGATGACGAGGGGGTTAGGTTTGTGACTTTGCCCTAATGCTTACTGACATGAGAAACATTATTAAACTTACAAACTGTAATTTTGCTGTATTATGGTAATAATAGTTTTTGAACAAATTTTAATCTTGAATGAAGAGGCTTTCAAAACCATAACTAATTTTGTACTGCAAAATTATTTCCGAATCTAGTGTTACAGCTGAGTGTTATAATAAACCATTTTATATTAGCCATAGTGTTAAGATGCATGATAAGATAGAATATGACATTCTTACAATATGTTCATTTTAAAACGAGATCGCACGCAGCACGCTGACGTGAGGGAAGTGAATTTCCACACAACAACTTTTAAAACTTAAAATTATTGTAAAAACATACTTTTATTCCAATTTTTATTGAAATCTGAAAACATTTATTTTTTGGCTGTTCTGATGATCCTGGTTTCATTTACCTGCAAAGCTGGGAATACAATTTTGCGCATTATAATGTTAGGAGAAGGTCCAGTCAGGCTTGAAAGTAGGCGTGAGGTTGCTGGGGATGATAAAAGTATTCTAACAAACGAGTAGCAGGCTTTTCTAGTGTAAAACCCCCATAAGACAACGTACTGTGTTTAGTCGAAACACATTTTCTTTAATAACTCAGTAAATATTTATACTAGAATGACGAGAGAGGGCTTAAAACTTTTGTCTCACTAATTCTCATCTTTTTACATGCATTAATTTTACATTTGGGGCTTTTTAGACCATTTTTGGGCCCAAAAAAGGAGTTTAGAGTTTTACGATTCTTTTGCCCAACGAACTTGTCCAATTGATTTCAGAAAGGAACGTTCCTACCAAATTTGAAGTTAATCTGACAAAAAATGCGACCGCTAGAGTGCAAACACACACACACACACACACACACACACACACACACACACACACACACACACACATATATATATATATATATATATATATATATATATATATACCATTTTGAACGACCCCCCAAAAGGTGTTCAGAGTGTCACTTCAGGAACTTCTATGGTGGTCCCGGGCTTAAGTTTCACCGTGCGGGTCATGCTAATAGTTCACTTTCCAAAGGAAATTCACTAATAATTCATGATATAATAATCCAGCTAGAGAGGTTTACTAATAAGTATACAATAATTTTATCATATAAAGTCTACACATCAGACGAAAGAAAGAACACTTCGCGAAGCCCCTCCAAAGTGAAGAATTGTGACGACTCCCCAATCTCCATATTGTGGTGAAGACACGGGAAATGGTAAATGTTACTTGTATAACTTGTGTACAACTAATACAAATATTTTCTAAAACAGGTCTGTACTACATACTCGTATTAGACATTACTACATGTAGCCATGCTGAAGAAATTGTATTATCATAAATAAATATATCTTACAAAGTTAAATTAAAATTACAACGACAAAAGCAACTTTTCGAGTATTAATTTTTTTTATTATTATTTATTAATAATAACAAAAAATAAAAATTATAAATTAACATAATTAATTGATCCAAATAGTACAATAATATTACAGAAATAATATTTAAACGTTTGATTATAAACAATAAAGTTAGTTTACATTGTAAAGTTGAATGCGTTCAGCCAAACTCTGCTGTTTCACATTCCAACTCGGTGGAGGCAGCAACTTTGTTTGCTCTCAGTCACAAATGGCGCGCATTAGGGTTTAATATGAAACTGCTGTTGACGTTACCTGGATTTGTGCTTTAAAATTTAAAAAAACACAAACAGTAATGTCAAACATTTTCCACAAACAGTATATTCAAGGTCCAATGCATATTGAAACATGTTTTTGCGCTTTTCAATAAAGTATTTACTCTTCCGTAAATGTTTTATTATAGTTTTCTTACCTTATATCAATTTAATTCTTGTCAAAATATATTAGGGTCTACTATTAATTCGTGAATTGAACAATTACAACATGATTCAGATGTATGATTTCAACTATAGGTGTATTCAAATTAATGTAGCTAACTTCGAGGTATTGTTGCTTATGCCAAGAGAAACGTTAATCCTCATATAACAGGGGTATTTTTTGCTTTCATGGTATGTCTGTCACTATATAATTTTTAATACAAAATATTAATTTTTAAAATGGCTTGACCAAATTCAACAATAGTTTTGTTAAATAATCTTCTTAGTAGGTTATTTTTTAGGAACAGATGTTTCTATCATAAAATCAAGAGGGGTCGAAGGTGAGACCCCTGAGGAACGCCAGAACGTGTAGCAAAGCTCGAAGAGACGTCAACATCAAGGCGTCAATGGAAAGAATTATATTTATTCTTGTATTTTAATTATGTTAATACATCACAAGCACTACTAGAGTCTTCCACAGTTCAAAATACTGCATTAAAATGTGAAGAAACTTTGGTGAAATATAGTTAATCCTAAAAATAAATTTTATGTTTATGTACAAATTATACTGAAATACCAAAGATATTAGAAGGATAAATATTGTTATAAATCTGGAATTGTTAAAGTAATTTAAAGGCCCATGTTTTATTAACAATTACCAAAGGTTATTATCAGGAACTGATTTTATGTAATCTGAAATTCCTTTAATGCCAAAATAGTGCGGTTAAATATTACTTTTGTATTTCCCTTCTTTTTCTGTACTTGCTATTATCTGAGGGAAAAATTTTGTAGTAAAGTTGTAATAAGTGGTAGGGTTAGTTAAGAGAGACCTTTGATAAGGAATACATAGTCCATAGACTAGGTCCTTATACCAATATGCTTTATTCTCATGCTTAAACCACAAAACACGAATTTACAGGGAAAGTTAGTACTATTGGGATGCAATGGACAATACTCAATGGGAGACAGCTAACTCTGAAGAATTTTGTGCTTCAAAGCCATAAAAACAACCAACTGAAATATTTGTAGCAACAAGTAAATATACTCGCTATTTAAGCAATTATTGCGGACAGTTTCTATCACTGATCAATTTGTTTGTATCAAGTTTTACTTTGTTCAGTTATCTGGAATCTGGTCTAGCATTCTAGTTAGAAGAATTCTAAGAACATAACAGAATAAGTAGCACAACTCAGGGTAAATTAAAAAATACAGAAAACATAAGAGAACCATAAAAGCAATGAAATATATGTTTGTTTGAGGGATTATTCTGAACTATAGAAGGGACCAGATGCATTATATTAAAAGGTTGTAAAACTGGTTTATCTCAAATCAGAAAAGGAAAAAATTAATTCTTGGATAAAAAACTGACCAAAAATGAATACCAACAATAGTTGTATATCATTTTAAAACACACTTCACAATAAACAAATAAATGCAACTATTCATAAATAATATATTAATTTAATAAAAAATTAATATATTAATTTCAATATGATTAATAATTAATTAATAATAATAATTTATTTAATTAATTAATTAATTGTTTAAATTAATTTAATTTATTAATTTCATAATTTATTTAATTATTAATAAAATTTAATTAATTAATTAATAATTAAATATAATTAACTCTTAATTTTAATAAAATTCTTATCAATTACATAATCCAACCTTAAACTCAGGGTATAAAAGTATTTGTGGTAAACATGTTCAGTGACGTGAATACTGAAGTGATGAAATCCTATTGAATATGTAGCAACTATTATGAAATGAGGTAAACAACTTACGCTAATAAATACAAACTAGCCGCTTAAAGTAGCCGCTATAATTAGGGGAATCCAAAAACCATGTGGTTAACCCTAACTATTTCAAATAAGTAATATGTGTTCATGATATCATATAAACCCCAATTTGGTTTATGTATAATTGTTTGCATTGTTGTACTGTTGTATTTGGTTTATGCTATATTTATATGACTTATATAACTTCTTATTTCATCAACAAAATATGTTTAATAATAATTTATGTTTATGTAATTTTTATGATTTTTTAAAGCCATTTTCAATTTAAATTACTTTAAGTCCCGTAAAATATATGCTATTTTAATTGAGTAAATTGCGTAACAAATTGTTTAATTTTATACATTAAAACTATTAATTGTTAATAATTAGTTTTTCGCCTAATTTACACCATTTACTAATGTTGAAACTGTTCTAATTAACATTTTACTATGGGAGTATCTAAGATATTTTCATTACTTGTTTTATACAACATACCAATAAGTTGTGTTAACTTTTTTCTCCGGCAGTACACACTGTAAAACTGTAAACGTAAAAAGAACATAGATGTTATGATTAATTAAACATATTATGTTTGAAAAAAAATAATTAATTAGCTAACATTAAAGTAAGCAGCCAAGTAGCGCTACAAATAGCTGTATCCATCTTCATACGTCTTCATTATGGGTTACAACACTAGGATATGATGGAGTGGTGTTATCTGTTACAGATGAACAATATTTGAGAGAAGCTCAAGAAGACTTATTAAACAGAATAAAGGAGTATCACAGAAACAACTCTTTATTAAATTGTTATTACTGAAAAGGTTTAGGTCAAATTAGAAAGAAAGAGTGAACTTATTATAAGTCTGAAATATTTTTAAGAATGTGAACTATAAAATTGGTGTTTAATATATTCTACTCATCCACCAATCCTTTCTATATGTTTCTATTAAATTACAAGTTATAATCACATGTAAGGCAGTTTTAAATATACTATGCCGAGGAAAGTTACTAAACCTGACTTATAATGTTATTTTAAAGTCAGTCAAGGAAAAATATATATTTTCCGTTTGTTAGCAAAAGGTTACGATAGTCCTCTTGGTTGATCATCTAAAAATTTTTATAATATTTGTTTGCAATAAATAAATGTAATTGTTTGGTTTTTTTATAAAGGTTAACCAAGATACAAATAAGCAGTAAACATTAAAACAATAACACTTAATTTGTGTAATCGTTGTGTGTTGCATATTTATAACGTATACAGAAATGAAACCATTTGTTATACCTGATTAAAAGCAAGATTTAATAACTGTAGGTGTTCAAAAAGGTTACGTTTATTCTTCTCTACGTTTTTAATATGCTTTACCCGTACATCAAATCTATTCATTTATTTTTAATTTTTCATAATGCTGTATTATTAACAAGTTTCATCCGCCCATCACGGAACTCGACACCGGCGATTTGCGTTGTTTATCATAATGACACGCTTTGTAAACAAAACAGAACAACACGTGCAACCAGCAACAGCTGCGAGAGCTGTGCTATTGGAACCATGAGGAAAATTATTCTTTAACGGTTGCATTTTAAAATGTTATTTTTACAACTAATATAAGTCATAGTTTATAGTTCTTATTTTGTTTATTTTTCCGAACACTGATATCAGTCTTCAGCATTGGACAGATGTTTACACTGGTTTAAAACATTATAAAAAAAGCTTAAGTAAATAAAACGTACAGTACTTAATACAAATAACATTTAAATGTGAATTACTATAAGGGAATCGTGTCTGATCCATTTGCTACCATTTCATTATTATTATTATAAGTTGTTAAATTAATTATCGATTAAATTATCTTATGTTTATAGGTTTTAATTTGAACAAAATCCATTACTTGGACCTATAATCAAACCCGTCTTTTGTGGACTAAAACTACGTGGTATAATCTACCATTGTTTTATTCGTTTTAAAAAATTTCTAAACATTAGGTTTACTAACATTTTGTTTTCTTTTAGTTTTTTAGATATTTAATATTGAATATTTTTATCAACACCTTTCAAATGTAATTTATCCTCAGAAATGAATTTAGTAGTAATTTGTAAACATTTTAAATTATTATCCACGGAAATGTTTTACATTTTATCCTAATAACCTTCTTTTAATGAATTATGAATTTTATTATCCTTATAACCTTTTTTTAATGAACTATGAATTTTATTACAAAAATCCAAAACAATCACATACAAAAAAACAGACAAATAAAACACATGTTTTATTACATTATTTTTTCCACTAACAAACTACCCAGTAAAGTTTGGTGCAGTCGAAACGGGACGTTCTAAATCAATTAACCATATTCCTGTAATTTTTGTCGTGTAAGTTATTTAAATATGTTATAAAAGGTAAATTATTCTTTATAAATAATAAGACCGGAGTAATGTCTCAGTTCTCTCAGTTATACAGTGACAGGAAACATTAGTTCCTCATAGAGTCACGTACTAGATGAAGTGTGACCCAGTAATGCAGTAATACTGCTTATAACATACGTGGTGTCTACGTGACTTCTTGAGACTGGAGACAAACAAGGTTGTATACATTCCTCATTACGTGTAAAACGAATGAAAAATTTATGCTCAATTTTATTTAACTGCATGGCTGATTTATTTTTGAAATTATTACTAAGTGTACGTTTACATTTGTAATCTATTAATGTTCATATCATGTACTTGTATGTTCGTAAGATTTTTAATGTTATTTTAATATTTTTATTTTTGTATTTTAGCAAAATTTGACATCATTTAGAAGAGTAGAATGTTATACTATGTTGTAATATCTCCTCGGAGTCAATATAGAGTAAAATAATAGTTGTATACAAACTTATAATTTAGTTATTCCTATGTTTAAAGGGAATTTTGACTCAAATGTATTTTTAAAACATAGTTGTACCGTTACAAATATTGTGGTCTAGTTTAACATGAAAGGTGTTCATAAAAGTTTCTAACTTGTCATTACTGTTGTTTAAATAACTGCTTTAAATTAAATTAAATTAAATCGACTGTCAAAATGCTTGAATGTTAGAAGTAACTTAGGCAAAATTAGCAGCTTCCAAGGTGGTAATTATTTTTCAAATTCAAAATTGTTATCATTTAAAAACAACCCCCCGTAGCGAATTTCCAATGCATATATATGTATCATAATACCACATAAAGCCACATACCAAGTTTCATCAATATACATTCATAAATAAACGATTTATGACATTTTAATTATTCTCCATAAGAATAACATGGCGGCTGAGTATGCAGGTTTGCTGAAGGAAGGAAAACAAAAAAATGGGGTTTTATACAGATATCAATATAACTCATTTAGGTAAAGCCACGTACCAAATTTCATTAATTTATTTTCATAATTAAGGGAGATACCACGTTACTTATTCTCCATAAGAATAACATGGGGCTGAGTACGCAGGTTTGCTGTTACGGGAGCCTTTGGCAAAAAATTGTTTTTTTGAGCAAATATCAATGGTCCACAACCAGATGAAGCCGTATACCAAGTTTTGTCAGTATACGTTCATAAATAAGCAAGATATAAAATTTTTATTTTCCTCCATAAGAATAACATTAGACAACGTACTGTGTTTAGCACTTTCAATATCTCGGTAACCAATTGACGTAGATAAATGATCAAAATACCTAATTGTGTGTTTTTTTAAGCTGAACCGAATGGTAAAAACTAAGATTTGACTATTTCCAAAATTATATGTAAAAGATTCAAAAAACCCATTTTTGGGGTACAAAACCCCCCCAAAATACCCCTTCGGATAAAGCGATCTGGCTGGTTTTCGAACTTAAAGTCATAAATGTTACTTTACACGTTTATACCAAATTTCATCAAAATCGGATAATTTTTACGAGAGTTATCGTGCTCACGGACACACACATATATATATATATATATATATATATATATATATATATATATATATATATATATATATATACAGTTTCAAACGAATGGTGTTTTTGGGGTCTGGGGACCTCAAAACGAAAAGTTATCATGGTCCCGGGCCTAGGTCTTACCATGCCGACAACGGTAATAGCTTCTTCCCTATAGGGGAAATTCGCTAAAAACAACTGTACTTGCTGTAAAATCTGATAATTTTTTTACAAAATGATATTTTTATATATATATATTGTTAAATATTTGTTTCAAGCAGTGATTAAAAAGCAAAAATAAATTGATTTATATTTAAATGTAAATAGAAACCTTATTACCTTACAACTGTAGTGTAACAGCTGTTTTAAACATTCTTAAAGAAATGTAAAAAAGGTTTTTATTTACTAAACGGGTTTAAAAATGTTAAACATTTTCGGATCTCAATTAAAAATATATATAAACATAATTTTTTTTGTTTAACTGTAGAGGTATTGCTATAATGCGGTCGTCCTTCAACAGGTAAATAAAGTCTTCCATTACTTTGTTGTATTAAAAATTATGTTTCGCAAATATTTTTGTTGTTTTTCTTTAATATTTTTGTTTTAGTGTCAGTCTATTTCATTTAACTTTTAATAGTATAGTATAAATTCTAGAATATTAGAGTAATTATAGTATTCTTTAATGTATAAACCATAAATCTATTACAAAATAAAGCTAATATTTTATACATTTTAATTCTTTCAGTAAAAATAAATTATATTTTTTTTAGTTAATTAAATTCGAAAAAAACTTAATTTTATTTATTTATTTAGCTACGATCTAACTTTATAAGCAAACCATTAGTATGGAAAACTTATTTGTGATGTAATAAAGCAATAAATCTTTTAATAAATAAAAAATTGGTTTAAGATATATTGAGTTTTATTAGAGTTGTATAAAAGCGACACCAAAAGGATTTGACGAGACGCGTGACTAGTCAACATTGGCTTTATTGTATTCAATGTAAAACGCCCGTTGTTCATTGTTTGGTTTTAACCTGCAGATTTGACCCAATTTTTATTAATTGGTAGATAACAGATTTGTATACAATTTTATTTCCCTTTCAGTTTTCTATTTTCATTGTTTTTTAAGTGGGACGTATTAAAATATCAGTATAATCATTGCATTGACCGGTTTTATAATTTTCTAGATTTCAATATTAAATAATGATTTAAATTACTGGTTATTTTTCGAATTTGTATAAGTTAATCATAGACAAATCTAAGTTTTAAATCCCTATAACTTTCTGTCCGGTACTTCTCTCAACAAGAATTCATATTTCCTGACAATTTAGGTAGGATTATCGAAGTTTATATATTTAACCATAAATTGGTAGAAAAATTTCAATAACTCCTATGATGGTTAAAATACCATGCAAATGTTGGTTGATCTTCCTCAGCACAATTTTTATTTTCATATTTTTTAACATCTTAAAGAGAGATTTTGTATTTCTGCCCAGTAACTAGTAAATTCCTCAAAATCTTCCCTTTAAAGTAAAAAGAAAATCTGTATTAAGAAATATTTAGATTCGTTTTATTTTTTTAATCGCCAAATTTACCGAGAGTTTAGATTTTCTTAGCACAATCCTTTTGTTTGGGTTTGTAATCAATTCTGCTACCGAAAGGGTAAATTTTCTCACTAATTCCCTTAATTATTTAAATTCATAAATCTCTAAACAAATTATACATTAAGAATTTTACTTGAAGCAAGACATGCCTTTGTTTTCTGGCTTATTATTCGCATCCTGACTGTTACGTACATTTGATAATGGAGTGGAAGGAATATTATAATTTATCCTCAACCTATATGTCGAAGATTGTTAATTCTTTATACAATTTTAATTATTAATTATTATAAGGTAACAAAATTAAGTTAAAGCATAGCTAAAGGCAATAGTTATATTATTGACATGGCACATTAGACATAAAACATCAAGTAATTGATAGGTTTTAAAGCTTTGGTAATGGCACGGTATTAGTATGGTATTGGTGTTTATTGGTATAGCATGGGTATGGGTTGGGTTGGTTTAGTTGTGGTATTGGATTTACGAAGTCATCATCCGTATTAGAGATATAATTTTATAAGTCATATTATTTTGTGTAACAAATTTGACATGTTTATTTCATTGAAATGTATAAAATTTGATCTCCTTAAGATTACAATGATTAGATAATTTAATATGTAAACCTTTATATCACGTGTATACATGTTAACATTTTCAACACTAAAACAAAGATTAATTTTTACAATCAGAAACTAAATATATATATTTGAATAATCCAGAAAGCTACTAATTTAATTTAGCGCATATTACATGTCAAATCGAAACGCACTCTTAATCAGCGTTGAAAGCGATCTGCCATTTGCAATCCCGGAATAATATTTACATTAATCTTTGTTGATAAACTCTTCAAACATTGCAACTAATATGATTCCATTTTAATTACATATTGAATACTCAGTATTCGTTAATTTTATCATTAAAAGGTTAAATACTGTTGTTAAAAGGTTATTATATTATAACAATCAAAAATGTAAAACATTATTTGTGAATTTATTACTTATAGTAAGCTATCAAAAGTGAATACCTTCCCCCGTTTTATTATTGTTATATAAAAGTAAAGTGACAAGTAGATGTATTTTGATTAATTAAAACTAATATGACAACATCACGTTTAATTGTGTGTTTAGTTAGGACTAGTATTTTCCCATTGTCAAATCTATATTGCATAAGGTAAATTACTGTCATCGTCTTGAGATTTAAACCAACCTGGAAACAAAGAACAAAAACAGATTGAACATTTAAAATAGTGCACTCATTTATTCCCCTGTGGCCGGCCAAGGACAAGAGTAGAATGTCAGTTATATTATCGCCGAAGTGTTTTGTGACATTAAAATATATATTTCCGATGTATCTTTATCGTGTATTTAACAGTTGTCTCTTAAATTAGTTTCACAATTCAGTTGTATAAGTACTATTTATAAAACGATTGTACATCAACATTAACATTTCCTTAGTAATATAATATAGTACTGTATGATTAAACAGTCTACAACGATCGGCATTCCTTCAGTGAATTAGTTTGGCCACGGCTGTTTTGCTTTTCCAAATTTATGGCGCCCGTAAATCTGTGTAACTCGCTGTTCACTTTTACTTACACTTACTTTTTTCATGTACGTTATTTAAATGGCAGGAGAGCACATTTTAAGAAAACGGTAGCAGGTTCAGACAAATATTTGTTTTTATATTTTGATGAATAATGAAATTCAATTATATCCAATTATATTCAATTATTTTTATGAATTTATTGGAAATCAATTTTATCTTATAAATCGTGTCAATCAAACCATGATCGCTGCTGAAAGTAAATATGTTATTTATCGATAGGGCCATATAGTTAATTATTGCCAAAGAAAAGTTTAATCCCAAAATTAAATAACAGAATATTAAAATAAGCAGTTATTTTTACAATTTGACTTCAACAAATTTTCATTCTCTGATTTGGCCTGATGATGACCAGTGTAACTGGTTGAAATCGATCGCCTTGTATCATATTTTGTGTATATTTTACCGTCTTGTATGTAAGTACAGTACAAGTGTAAATATACTTTATAGTGTTAAGACTTATTTTATTTTTCCTGTTTAATATATTAAAACAACATTAAGCTCTTTTGAGTTATAGATACATATTACAGTAGTTCAATCTCAAATAAAATTCCAGTTTCATCAAACATTGTTGTTTGGCATTCCATTAATCCACTTTTGATGGTGATATTTACACTTGGAACTAAACATTGCTCACTCTGCATTTCATCGAAGCTTTTCATTATGTTTATGTTAGGTTATAATTGTAGTATAATACATATGATATATGGTTAAAGGTGTATGATACCTTTAATCTGCCTGAACTGAAACAAATGTTTTATTTGCTATTTTAAATCTGTTAATAGTTTGAACTTTGAAACAGATGATTTTTTTTACGTTCTTGTAGTTTCTCAGAGTTTTGTAAATTAAATTGTGTGTGTTATCACTAAATGCCCCTCTTCTCAATCTCGTATTAATAATTTACTTGTATCTCATTTGTGACCATATCATTTCATGTTTAGTTATCTACCCTCGTTAATCATATTTTGTAGTACATTATAAATTAAATTTGTATTTTCTATTATTCTAATGCATAATCTTTTGGATCACACAAATTGAGTTTAGATTTATATAACAAGTTAATTGCTGAAATTGTAAATAAGTCATTTAATAAGTCGGATAAATAAACCAAGTCTCACAACACTACAAAGTATATTTACACTTATACTGGTTGAAATCGATCACCATGTACCATACTTTGTGTATGTTTACCGTCTTAAATAAACCTACAGGATACGTTTAAATATACTTTGTAATGTTTAGAGACGCAGTTTATTTACCCTGTTAAATTTTAACAACATGTATCGTGCTACTAAAGGACTTATTGATTTAATAAGACAGATCTTTTGAGACTGTTTTGAACTAAGTGCATTAGCTGTTTACCAAATTACGTCAAACCTTTTTATATCCTAATAAGTCTCATAGATAATTCTGCGCATTATTATTATTACTGACATTTTACTGTATTTTCATAATAGTTTAATTTATGTTCTCCCATTTTGGAGTCATTGCCATTGAATTTTGCTTTGAATGGTCAATTAAAACTAATTATTTTTAGGTTAAGGGTTGGAAATTATTTTAATTTTCATCGAGAATATCCACCTTGTCAATCCACCTAAAATGGTAAATACTCCACAAAACGGTAAACTAGGCTTGATACCGTAATGATAATGTCTTCCCTTTCCCAGAATAAACGTAGCGGAACATGTTCCAACCGTAACTATCAGCAGCCTCGTATCAGCTATTCATCACTGTTATTTGTGGGATCAGTTATTCACTGGATTAGGTACATAAGCAACTACAATGATTGGTAACATTATAAATGAGCGATTCATCTTTTAAAGTCGAATGACCGGTCGAATATGACCTTAATTGAGAGTTAAACCAAGAAAGGCTTTTATGAAAAACGTAAGAATTGAATTCCTAAACTCACAGTTGTTTTCCATTGTTTTGTTACGGTAGTTGTGTACGTTAAATCGTTTACAGTGACATGTGTGGCCGGCTACAGAGCATAACATCAATAACCAGAGATCTGTTATCCATTTACTGACTGATTCAACTAGTGGGTTATAATGTAACAGGGAGTAGCTCAGGTACGTCAAACAGTTGGGAGTTAAATCAATCATGGATGAACGTGGTGTAAAGGGAATACTACACCAGTATTTTGCATAGATGTTCGACATTTGCTTTCTTTTGACTTATAAAAGGAAGGATATTCCGAGATGTTTAATTTTAGTAAATTTTTTTAACAGTCCCATAGCTTCAAAAGCTTCTCCATTTTATGCTTGTATTATTAAAAATCCATTTTAAAATAACCTTTATCTATGATCTGTATATTTATTTTATTTAAATTCTGGTTTTAGAGTATGTAACAATTATATTTAAATATTAATACATTTGGATAATTCTTACTTCGAAGGCTATATCCCCTTTAGTTCATCCTCAAACCTAATAATTGAGCAATCATTTGGACGGTAACCTTTACCACTGCGAAAATAAGCAGACCATTCAAAACCATCAATATTATAATTTACTGATTGGTTATCAATAATTTATTCGTCAACGCACTGGTGTCACTATCTTACAGAGACAATATCAATAATTAAAAAACAGGTGTTAAAAATTTAAAAAAATATATTTCTGTACAGATTTTTTAATGCACAAGATGCGCATGCTCATTAGTATCCCATATGGTTTTAAAAATATAGCAAAAAAATAAGTTAACATGAAAATATAACGAAGAAACGGAAAATTAATAAGTAAAAAACGATAGTGTTTTAACTAAACATTTGTAATGAATAATAACAAAATATATCTCATACAATAACTTAAAGAGTAATATTGTAACTATTTGAACTCTCTTTATCCTTGAATAAATATTATGATCGGCTTAGGAAAGAGTAAAATTTGTCATGGTTAGTTAGGTTATGGATATTTTGTAAAAAATATCTGAGAGAGGTAAAGGCTAGTGAAAATTAATTTATAGCTATGCAACGAAATAGGAATTAAATTAATCATGTATTTTTAAGGTGAAACAGGGGTTGTCCTGACTGTATAGTTAATTAAAACGCTATTCAACTTTGTAAAATGTCCTTCAAATATCGTTAGTATAAATGTAAATATTATAATATATAAATAATATATAATATATCATATATAAATATATATAATATTATATAATATATATAATAATATATATAATAAATGTTAGTATAATAATAAATGTCTTAAAAATGTATTTCAATAGAATGATTTTTTTGTTTAAAGGACCATACATTCCAATTCAGATCACAACCTTTAATTTAGGATTTTAGAACGTGAAGTCACAGTTTTTTTCGGTCCAACAAATGTCCATTATTAACACCTGTCTCTACTGCCATTGAGGCCAACCCTACTTATCAGCTGTTCAGTGATTTTCAATTCATAATTGCTGGTATCTAAGAAACGTCTGTTACCACATTTCTTTGTTTTAAATCACTATTTTGTCATTTCATCTGTCAAACATCATAGTTATATTCCTAAGCTCAACCGCGTTTGTTATGAGAGCTCGCATGTAAATATGATGTTATAATAGTGTGATTGTGCTGGTTAATTAAAAAATACTTTTTGAAAAATCCCGTGTAAATTTATATTTTCGAATTTGTCACTACATTACTGCAGTATCAATGTTAATCTCTTTAATATTATATATGTATTGCTAAAACATGATATAAATGGACAATAGTATCAGTAAGTCAAAGTCAAACGATTGATATTCGCTGCAGATTATACGGCTGGTCGTTACGGTTATATGGACTAACACCAATATTGTGATAAGCTACGACTCCTAGTTAAGGCTCGGTTACTCGAATTCAATGAACATAAAATATTATAGAAATAACCATTCCATTACGAAACTTAATAAATCTTTCTTGCAAAATGTTTAAGCTTAGGTTTCCAAATGAACTTTAATATCACATAAAGGTCAATGTGATAACTTAATCACTTACAATTATACATTTAATAACACGTAGAACCAAAGTTAAAACAGTTATTTTGCTAATTATCGTAAACAAATATGTCTGATCAATATTAAGGTTAAAATAACCTGAAATGCTTTTGCCATTGGAAAAAAGTAATTGCATATTCATCGTTTATTAAACGACAATATGACGCGGACAAAATTAAGTTGAAACAAAACTCTTAAATTTGTAAATACATTTAAATTTGAAACCCGTGCAAATAAACTGCATTATTTAGAATTCAAATTGGCCAGCCGAGGCAACCTTATTTACATTGGCAACAGCTGCAGTCACTTTTTTATTTTTACCGTCTATTGGTTTTACCTTGTTTAGTGTTTTCAGAAACGAACAATATGCAACAATAGAACATTCTAATGCTGGATATAAATTAATTATAACTGGAAAAGAGGAAAACGAATACAAATGATTATGTCGCACCAGACAATGTTATATAGTATTTCAATTCTTTATAGTTGATGTCCGTTGCAGCCTTGTCAAGACAATCAGGTGGACAAGTTAAGTCAAGTAAATGACAAGATAACAAGCTGAATATTTATAACCTCCTCCTAGGCTTGGTAAACTACATAATGCAAATGTTGAGCGAGGGTCTAAAAGGTACTTTGTATTATATTGAGTTTTCAACAAAACTAGTTACTAGTATAGATCTCGGCGTTGCAGTTACTTGTTTTCACTTAGGTATTTGTTATTTGTATATTCTCGTTTCCTATTTCGATGTTAATGCATTCTAGTCGTCGATATACATATTAAATATTGTATATCGTATTGTATATAATGTTATGTGTTATTTAACTATGATGCGGTTTTGTCCCTGACAGCCATTGTATAATATATTTCCATAAAAATGGTGTGTTGCTGTTAATAAACCAAAGTAATCAATAAAAGTTAATTTGATAACCTTTAAACATATTTGTATAAACATCCTAATAAATGCGAAGTTAAATGGTAATTTTAACGATGTTATTTAATAACCACTACCCCAGGGAGACACTATGGTAACCAATAACAATTTATAAGAATACACTAGAGCAACAACATAATAATAGGGTAAATGTAAATTATATGGATTCTTACCGACACTAATGATTATACAAATGATTAAAACTGCATGTTATAAAAAATATACAAGTGTGTGTGTTTAAATTGCAAGCTGTTATAATTAACCAAACAATGTAGTTGTTGAATCTGTGCCCTATTTATTCAGTATCCTGGATTTTTCATGTTCTAAATCCGTTGTTTGTTATTCTATTGTTATAGCAGTGTAATATTTGGATATTGCATTAAAGATTTTGGCCATAAAATACTTTTGGATTGAGGTGAACTCATTTATATATATATATATATATATATATATATATAAATTAATAAAAATTTTTGCTTAATATAAGATTTACGATAACAATATACGTGTAAACTGGAAACACTAAAGTACGGAATTAGTTTTTATGTTAATGTTTAGATATACATAACGGATGTGTTATATAATATGCTTTTACAGTCTCTAATACGATACTATTATAAGGCAATTACAATTAAGGGACCAACAAGCTACTCTTGGAATTCAAACCATAGACGAATCTCACGTAATTTACAATTTTATTACACTATGGTTTAGGGTAACAAGTAACAACTCTTCAATGATAAATACCATAATTATTTTTTTCTACCTACACCAGGGTTTTTATTTGCAAACATTTTTAGAAGAGAACGGTGCAAGCTTCCCAAATTAATACGGGCACTCCGGGAATCGAACCTGTGACCTTGTGCACCGTTATTGACGACTTTACCAGTTAGGCTGGATGATTCATCAAATCAATAACTGCAACTGCTCAAACAGTGTCTATGTTATTTGAGGCGGATAACATTGTCTAGTGAGCATTGAGCTGACATATCACTTCACTCCTTGCCACATATCACCCTCTAAACTGGGTTATAATAGCTGGCTAAGCTCCAGTTAGTGTTAAATAACACCATGTTACCGTTCCCTTAGCGTTTAGCACAGCAATATCAGGAAATTACTGTTATATAATTATCCCATGATCACAATCTTTATTATGAATTTTAAATTAAGTAAATGTTAGTTTATACAAACAAACTTAATAATTATTTACATTTTCCCGGGGTTTATTTGTAGGCCTAGTTGTTTTATATAATTAACCACGACTGAATTGCAGTAGAGGCAATATGGGGAGTCTGGGACAGCTGAAAAATAATTGTTTTTTAATCAGAAGTGACGTTTGAGTGACGTGGTGATGACGTATGTGTGACGAGAGGGTGTGATGACGTCACGGCGATGACGTATTGGTGTGACGATACACATACGTCATTGGATGTGAGGTAATGTGAAAGCGGGTGGATCTATATTCGTTAAGAAACTTTTTAAAGTCGAGAGAGGTTTGAAAATGAATTTGGTGGTTGCTGAGTGTCAAACGATTGAACAAACTGGTGGCCTGTAAAAAGGCCGTTTGTTACATGTATTTAACATCTTTTGGTGTGACGAACGACATACGTTATTGGATGTGGGGTAAAGTGAATACGGATGGATTAATATTCGTTCCGAAACTGATAGAAGTCGTGGGAGTGATTTGAAAATGAATTTGGCGGTTGCTGAGTGTCAAACGAATGAAACATCTGGTGGCCTTGAAAAAGGCCGTTTGTCACATGTCCTTAAAATCTGTAATTTACACAAATATTGCATAAATCTCAGTTGACAGACCTCTTCTGTTGATCTCAGCCTTCAGCGCAGCGAGATATTCCATCCGCCGAGATATCGCCGGCCACTGCTCTCGAAGCATCGTCGGTTGGGCAATGTATGACATGATCGCCTTTATCTCATTGAAGTGATTTTCTTGTAGTTCGTCCTCAGACATAGCTGAAATTGCTCTCATTCTCTCCCCATGCTCCGCAATCAGGGTGATCTCCACCAACTCTTCGTCGCCGATGTCTTTGGACCACAGAGTAGATGCAGACATGTTGGCGGATCGGTGTCAGACGAGAGGATGGTAGTGAGGATCAGACAGACATGATTTTATTACTTGTTTATGCTTAGTCATCACGAAACCCTGACAAGTAATTGGCTAAAAATTATCCAATTAAATGTAACCATTTTATAGAAAAAAAACCTAGAGTCATTGTTACTCCCAAGTGGGTGGGTGGTTACGGACATGTAGAAACAAGTTCAAGGTCATCGAAAGTGGTTTTTAAAAAAAGATTTGATAATTTATTTGTCAAAAATTACAAAGATTTAATCAAGGTTTACATAACTTATCTTTACAGCAAACTAGGTATATTGTATTAAACATTATTTCCTTCTTTGTACTTTGGAGGTTCTTGTGGTTGGCTTTCTTCTTCGTACTTTGGAGGTTCTTGTGGTTTGGTTTCTTCTGTATTTTCGGATGTGGCATTCGGAGACCATTCAGTGGGTGATTCAGTCGTCTCCGAATCGCAGAGGGTTGTGCTGTCGAATTCAACAGTAATCTTCATTACCATCGGAGGATGTTCCGTCATCAAATGCAGGAGTGTTTCGTGAAGTATTCCCAAATCCACTTCGTCTTGCATCACCAGATGAAACTTCATTATGTTGATGGGTTAAGTTCGTTCTTGACGGTACGAGAGCTGATGGAGAAATGATAGCTGATCACTAGTACGGGTTCTATTTATGTCAGAATAAAATGGTGGGGGTAAGTCCGACACTTTCAAAACTATGTCAAGGTCACAGTGATGAGTTTTTTAAAAATATAATTACATAATACTTAAGTAAAAATAATACATAATTAAAAAGGTAAAATAATCAGAGATTACAATGGAATTTTACGCTATGTACAAAACTATTTTACAAAGTATTGTTAACATGGATTGTTATTTCTGTAGAGTTGTTTCCAGAAGGTCCATGGGAAACTAAATACAATACGCCGGGCTTGACAGAATCCAAATCTTCGTTCATAAGAACATTAACAAATCTTTTCGGGAGGTAAACTTGGAATTTAGGTTTATCTTCTTCTTTGTAGGGTGAATCTCCAAGAACAGCTATAACTGCTTCACCAACTGATGTATCCAACTTTTTCATCGAATGCACAGCATAATGTTTTTTCTCTTGAAGTTCGCTACATCTTTTTGTTGCTAGGAGATCGGATTTTGAATGTTGGTTGAATTTTTCTGCAAGAGATTGTAGTGGAGAAGGTGATGCCATTGTGGAGAAGCTGATATGATTCTGTTGCTAGGTGTTGTATTCTGTAAGAGATCTTGTGTCCAACTGATATTACGGAGGTACGTGCATGGGTATATGTGGATTCCCCCCTCCACCGGATATAAATCGGCCTACTCTGTATGCTCGTGACAATGCACAATTTGCAGTTTTATGCTGAGGGCTCTTTACTCCGATGCAAAGACCATTTAATTCCGTTGCAAATTCCTTATTCAACACAATATCCGTCACATTTGAAGTACTGTACATTCTGATCCACTTTGATTTTTCATCCCCAGTAGTGTAGATTTCGTCATACTGTTGACAATAATGGTACATTATGCTATCTAGCTCTTTGTATTGTGTAAATCCTTCGTCCCAGGTGATGTGATGAAGATACTTCATTAACCATTTATTGGTTCTAGAGTTTTTGCTATTTAACTTCTTAAAAGGAAAAGGCGGCTTAAAAAGAAAGTAGTTAATGACATTAGTAGATATGTCAAAAAAATGCTAGTTCTTTTATGATATATTTGTCTTGGTTGTTCCTGAAAGCTTGAAATTCTACTACGCTCTTTTTGGACATTCTAATATTATAATTAAAACAAATTGGTTTGTCCATTCCGTATCAATGTAATTTTGGTTCTATGAAACATTTCTCACTGCAGCAGTATGTATTTATTTTTGCAACTGTTAACTGATGGGAAGCTTGCAATCAACTGCACTCATATAGCCCCAATATTGTCATATATATATACGGTGAAAATAAGAATAACATGTGGAAACCTGAATTGTTTCAAGGTCACGTAAATTAGTTTTTAAAAATGTTTAAGTGCTCCCAGCATGAGCACTTTGTTGATGCAATCTACCGTATAAACAGTCAGAGTTTGCTAACATTCATTCGCATTTAGTGTATCTCTCTTCTACACATGTACCGTTACATTTCATACATTGATATTTCAATTGTAGTGTTGACGTGTTGACTTGAAAAGATTCATGTACAACTTTTTGTTCTTGTATTTGGTATTTGTTATTTGTATATTCTCGTTTCCTATTTCGATGTTAATGCATTCTAGTCGTCGATATACATATTAAATATTGTATATCGTATTGTATATAATGTTATGTGTTATTTAACTATGATGCGGTTTTGTCCCTGACAGCCATTGTATAATATATTTCCATAAAAATGGTGTGTTGCTGTTAATAAACCAAAGTAATCAATAAAAGTTAATTTGATAACCTTTAAACATATTTGTATAAACATCCTAATAAATGCGAAGTTAAATGGTAATTTTAACGATGTTATTTAATAACCACTACCCCAGGGAGACACTATGGTAACCAATAACAATTTATAAGAATACACTAGAGCAACAACATAATAATAGGGTAAATGTAAATTATATGGATTCTTACCGACACTAATGATTATACAAATGATTAAAACTGCATGTTATAAAAAATATACAAGTATGTGTGTTTAAATTGCAAGCTGTTATAATTAACCAAACAATGTAGTTGTTGAATCTGTGCCCTATTTATTCAGTATCCTGGATTTTTCATGTTCTAAATCCGTTGTTTGTTATTCTATTGTTATAGCAGTGTAATATTTGGATATTGCATTAAAGATTTTGGCCATAAAATACTTTTGGATTGAGGTGAACTCATTTATATATATATATATATATATATATATAAATTAATAAAAATTTTTGCTTAATATAAGATTTACGATAACAATATACGTGTAAACTGGAAACACTAAAGTACGGAATTAGTTTTTATGTTAATGTTTAGATATACATAACGGATGTGTTATATAATATGCTTTTACAGTCTCTAATACGATACTATTATAAGGCAATTACAATTAAGGGACCAACAAGCTACTCTTGGAATTCAAACCATAGACGAATCTCACGTAATTTACAATTTTATTACACTATGGTTTAGGGTAACAAGTAACAACTCTTCAATGATAAATACCATAATTATTTTTTTCTACCTACACCAGGGTTTTTATTTGCAAACATTTTTAGAAGAGAACGGTGCAAGCTTCCCAAATTAATACGGGCACTCCGGGAATCGAACCTGTGACCTTGTGCACCGTTATTGACGACTTTACCAGTTAGGCTGGATGATTCATCAAATCAATAACTGCAACTGCTCAAACAGTGTCTATGTTATTTGAGGCGGATAACATTGTCTAGTGAGCATTGAGCTGACATATCACTTCACTCCTTGCCACATATCACCCTCTAAACTGGGTTATAATAGCTGGCTAAGCTCCAGTTAGTGTTAAATAACACCATGTTACCGTTCCCTTAGCGTTTAGCACAGCAATATCAGGAAATTACTGTTATATAATTATCCCATGATCACAATCTTTATTATGAATTTTAAATTAAGTAAATGTTAGTTTATACAAACAAACTTAATAATTATTTACATTTTCCCGGGGTTTATTTGTAGGCCTAGTTGTTTTATATAATTAACCACGACTGAATTGCAGTAGAGGCAATATGGGGAGTCTGGGACAGCTGAAAAATAATTGTTTTTTAATCAGAAGTGACGTTTGAGTGACGTGGTGATGACGTATGTGTGACGAGAGGGTGTGATGACGTCACGGCGATGACGTATTGGTGTGACGATACACATACGTCATTGGATGTGAGGTAATGTGAAAGCGGGTGGATCTATATTCGTTAAGAAACTTTTTAAAGTCGAGAGAGGTTTGAAAATGAATTTGGTGGTTGCTGAGTGTCAAACGATTGAACAAACTGGTGGCCTGTAAAAAGGCCGTTTGTTACATGTATTTAACATCTTTTGGTGTGACGAACGACATACGTTATTGGATGTGGGGTAAAGTGAAAACGGATGGATTAATATTCGTTCCGAAACTGATAGAAGTCGTGGGAGTGATTTGAAAATGAATTTGGCGGTTGCTGAGTGTCAAACGAATGAAACATCTGGTGGCCTTGAAAAAGGCCGTTTGTCACATGTCCTTAAAATCTGTAATTTACACAAATATTGCATAAATCTCAGTTGACAGACCTCTTCTGTTGATCTCAGCCTTCAGCGCAGCGAGATATTCCATCCGCCGAGATATCGCCGGCCACTGCTCTCGAAGCATCGTCGGTTGGGCAATGTATGACATGATCGCCTTTATCTCATTGAAGTGATTTTCTTGTAGTTCGTCCTCAGACATAGCTGAAATTGCTCTCATTCTCTCCCCATGCTCCGCAATCAGGGTGATCTCCACCAACTCTTCGTCGCCGATGTCTTTGGACCACAGAGTAGATGCAGACATGTTGGCGGATCGGTGTCAGACGAGAGGATGGTAGTGAGGATCAGACAGACATGATTTTATTACTTGTTTATGCTTAGTCATCACGAAACCCTGACAAGTAATTGGCTAAAAATTATCCAATTAAATGTAACCATTTTATAGAAAAAAAACCTAGAGTCATTGTTACTCCCAAGTGGGTGGGTGGTTACGGACATGTAGAAACAAGTTCAAGGTCATCGAAAGTGGTTTTTAAAAAAAGATTTGATAATTTATTTGTCAAAAATTACAAAGATTTAATCAAGGTTTACATAACTTATCTTTACAGCAAACTAGGTATATTGTATTAAACATTATTTCCTTCTTTGTACTTTGGAGGTTCTTGTGGTTGGCTTTCTTCTTCGTACTTTGGAGGTTCTTGTGGTTTGGTTTCTTCTGTATTTTCGGATGTGGCATTCGGAGACCATTCAGTGGGTGATTCAGTCGTCTCCGAATCGCAGAGGGTTGTGCTGTCGAATTCAACAGTAATCTTCATTACCATCGGAGGATGTTCCGTCATCAAATGCAGGAGTGTTTCGTGAAGTATTCCCAAATCCACTTCGTCTTGCATCACCAGATGAAACTTCATTATGTTGATGGGTTAAGTTCGTTCTTGACGGTACGAGAGCTGATGGAGAAATGATAGCTGATCACTAGTACGGGTTCTATTTATGTCAGAATAAAATGGTGGGGGTAAGTCCGACACTTTCAAAACTATGTCAAGGTCACAGTGATGAGTTTTTTAAAAATATAATTACATAATACTTAAGTAAAAATAATACATAATTAAAAAGGTAAAATAATCAGAGATTACAATGGAATTTTACGCTATGTACAAAACTATTTTACAAAGTATTGTTAACATGGATTGTTATTTCTGTAGAGTTGTTTCCAGAAGGTCCATGGGAAACTAAATACAATACGCCGGGCTTGACAGAATCCAAATCTTCGTTCATAAGAACATTAACAAATCTTTTCGGGAGGTAAACTTGGAATTTAGGTTTATCTTCTTCTTTGTAGGGTGAATCTCCAAGAACAGCTATAACTGCTTCACCAACTGATGTATCCAACTTTTTCATCGAATGCACAGCATAATGTTTTTTCTCTTGAAGTTCGCTACATCTTTTTGTTGCTAGGAGATCGGATTTTGAATGTTGGTTGAATTTTTCTGCAAGAGATTGTAGTGGAGAAGGTGATGCCATTGTGGAGAAGCTGATATGATTCTGTTGCTAGGTGTTGTATTCTGTAAGAGATCTTGTGTCCAACTGATATTACGGAGGTACGTGCATGGGTATATGTGGATTCCCCCCTCCACCGGATATAAATCGGCCTACTCTGTATGCTCGTGACAATGCACAATTTGCAGTTTTATGCTGAGGGCTCTTTACTCCGATGCAAAGACCATTTAATTCCGTTGCAAATTCCTTATTCAACACAATATCCGTCACATTTGAAGTACTGTACATTCTGATCCACTTTGATTTTTCATCCCCAGTAGTGTAGATTTCGTCATACTGTTGACAATAATGGTACATTATGCTATCTAGCTCTTTGTATTGTGTAAATCCTTCGTCCCAGGTGATGTGATGAAGATACTTCATTAACCATTTATTGGTTCTAGAGTTTTTGCTATTTAACTTCTTAAAAGGAAAAGGCGGCTTAAAAAGAAAGTAGTTAATGACATTAGTAGATATGTCAAAAAAATGCTAGTTCTTTTATGATATATTTGTCTTGGTTGTTCCTGAAAGCTTGAAATTCTACTACGCACTTTTTGGACATTCTAATATTATAATTAAAACAAATTGGTTTGTCCATTCCGTATCAATGTAATTTTGGTTCTATGAAACATTTCTCACTGCAGCAGTATGTATTTATTTTTGCAACTGTTAACTGATGGGAAGCTTGCAATCAACTGCACTCATATAGCCCCAATATTGTCATATATATATACGGTGAAAATAAGAATAACACGTGGAAACCTGAATTGTTTCAAGGTCACGTAAATTAGTTTTTAAAAATGTTTAAGTGCTCCCAGCATGAGCACTTTGTTGATGCAATCTACCGTATAAACAGTCAGAGTTTGCTAACATTCATTCGCATTTAGTGTATCTCTCTTCTACACATGTACCGTTACATTTCATACATTGATATTTCAATTGTAGTGTTGACGTGTTGATTTGAAAAGATCCATGTAAAACTTTTTGTTCGTAGTCCGCAAATTCATTTTGTTATCCTCGTAACACTTTCGACAAATCCTAAGACTATCTTTTTCATAGAAACATATTAAAGCCGTCGCACAATTTTTATAATGTTCATTCATAATTTCTTCAGCTATACTTTTTGGTAGTTGGCTTACAATTTTTTTAAAATCATTCGTATCCTGATATTCTTTGAGTAACGCTTGTTTCCACAGGTTATACTCCTCCATTTTGTGTTGAATCTACGAGAGCGCATGAAGTTGGTTTTCACTGGGCAAGAGCTGGAGTTGTTCTGAGATGGGGTGGGTGGTGTGACAGCTATTTATACTAATGCAAACCTTCATTTCCTAAAAATTAACACTCTATTGCAGTAACCATAGCATTCACATATTCTACATGCTATTCCGTCTTGTTATTACTTTTGACTCTACTTCTATATCCACATCCCAACTCTTCCTGTTTGCACAATATTGTAGTAGACATTCACAAAGACCTTTGCGACATTTGTTACAATATTTTATTATATCGCTATCCAGTCCAAATTTCACACACATTTTAGGACAACATGTATAACAGTGTTGGGATTTGTACAATGTGAACGTTTCTCGTGTTGGAGTTGGAAGTTTATATGTTTTACATCGACATTTACAAATACCATAACTTTCACATATTTCACAGGCTAATCCGTCTACCTCTAGTTTCGGTCGCACAAAACACTTGTTTTCACAACAGTATCTTTCCATTTTATGAAGTTTACTTAAGCATGTCATAAACAAGACTGAGTGGGATAGGTACTGTTTGGAAGCTTGGAATCAACTGCACTCACACAGCGTGAGTATTTTCATATGTATATAGTCAGCGAAAAGAAGAATAACATATGCAAACCTGAACTGTTTCAAGGTCACGTAAATCTTTTTTTTTAAAGTTTTAGTGCTCCCAACATGAGCACTTGCTTGACGCAATCATTCAAATAATTTTACACTTTTTGTTTATTTGAAATATTCTCCGGCAATTCCTTTGTTGGAGAAACTTTAATTTTGGTTCCTTCACTTCGAAGTTTATTAAAAAAGAATCCGGTCCTTCTGTAGAACGACACCTCTTGAGGCAATCTGTTGTATATAGAATGATCTATCGGGCCATAGATCAGTGGTAAAACTGGATGTGTGTTCACCGAACTGTTGAGGTAATCAAAAATAAGTGGAGCATATGTGACGAGTTGCTGAATGTATCTGATTATTACTGGTGTTAGATTCGACAGGACTTGAAATTCTTCCAAAGTTAAAAGGATTTTCTTATTGTGTTTAGAAAGATCTCTAAATCTCACAAATTGAGTACCTCGAAGTCTGATGTTGTCGATTTCTAAATCGGATTCGTTAAATCCAATTGCAGTTTTTCGTCCTGTCAAGTTGTTGTATAAGTAGGCTTCAATGATAGATACGTGTTTAGTAAATTTATCACACATGTCTATCGTAAGCAGCAATGAGGCTTTCCCGCAATGGTTAATTAGCACAGCAGGATTAAAGTTCAAAGATTTGAAAACACCAACAGTAACAGTTTTATCCATGTTTAAATTCAATGGATACATTGCACGTAAAAATACATCAAATATCACATCCATATTTTGTTCATCATATTCATTTTCACATCTTTTCCTTTTCCTCTGATCATTTCCTTCGAAAGTTAGAAATCCTGAGAGTCCAGCCTTAATCTCCTCAGTAGTTGTTGTGTCCTTTTCTGCGGACTCTTCTACATTTTCAGCTGGTGTTGTATTAGTTTTAACATCATCATTATTATTATTATAAGGTGGAATTGTGTCTTTGACAATTGGAAAAGAAGTGGTTTCCGTTGTTTTTACAGAGTCCTCACTAGGATTACCAGGTGGTATTGTGTCTTTGTCAATTGGAAAAGAAGTAGTTTCCGTTGTTTTTGCAGAGTCGTCACTAGGTTTTGTGTTTTCAGGTAAGTCTTGATTCGACATTTTAGATGCAGCTGTCACCTCTGTTGATGCAGACTCGAGCGTTACATCTTCAAGAAAATTAGATGGCATACTGTCCATTTTAACTATCAATGTTGTCTTGCTGTCTGCAGGTGGTATACTGATGTCCTCTCGCAGAAGAATCTCCCTTTTATAAACTTGTGGCGGGGGTAAATATATGTAGGTGCTGAATAATGTGGTAAAAACATCTATATTATTCTTCTAACCACGCCTGTTAGAGGGGTGTACGTTACGATTGTATCATGTAGTATCAAACAATACGCTGTTGTTTGGTCTGGAATATTCTCTTCCAACTCAAACTCGATGCGAATATCTACTGTTGATGATTTAATTGATTCGTTTTGTTTTGAACAGTCTATGACTGCAATTGGTGCGAGACTCTTGAATGTTTCAGGGTTGAGGAGAGGCGAGTTCGTCCTTCCATAGTATGACGATTGAAACCTAGCATACATATCGTATAAAATACCATATCTGTCCTTAGAAAACATTACATTAAGACTGTCATAGGGAAAGAATTGTGAGTTTAAAAACAACTTAATATTTGAAAGTTTACAATGATCAAAGCTACTGGCATTAGCAGTAATATTAGATCTTTTATTTGTTTGCAGAGCAAAAATAACATATCTAGGCTTTTCTAAATTACTCGAAGTCTTCACAGCCCACGTTTGACGTTGAGTTTTAGGCAAGACAGGCCATTCATGCATTTCCCAGCTTCTAAAAGGAACCACAATATCCCTATCAGAGTCCAGAATCCGTAATAGACTTACTCGTCGTTCATCGGCCAACCGTACATGAGGTACTCTCCAAACTATTTTATCTAACTTCAATTTCCATTCAAGTGTTGTGGGAGTTGTTCCGCTATCAGCTTGTATAATATCCACATCAGAGGATGATCGCAGTAAAACCAATTCTTGTTTGACATTAATTATTATTCTTCTGTAGTCTTCAGCGAATCCTAGTAAGAGCCGCAACGGAACGCAAAAGTCGAAATAACCACTTGAATTAGGTACTATTTTGGTCGTAGTTGGTAATATCCATCCGGCTGTTTTTAAAGCGTTCGTTTCATTAGGTGATAAAGAAACCAACCCTTTAAGCGTACTGCTTATACCGACTTTTTTAGTCGAATCTACTACAATGCCAGATATTTCGTACCGGATTTCTTCAAACAAAAAGGCCATTGGATTATTTATGAATGGTACTTTTGATGTTGTATTTTCATCTTTTTCCAAAACCCTTCCTTCAATATAAATATAGCTTTCAGACGGTAAAGTATATGCATCTTGATGTTGTATTGGAATTCGGATCTCATCATTATTTCCTAATTTCGATGAAGCGTAAGGGTTGTGAGTGTGAAGCTCCTTCTCCCACAACGTTTCGTCGAAAACCGGTCCATGTTTTATATCCAGTATGTCCATTATCATTGACTCTGAAACCAAGTCCTTCTAAAAATTTAATGTTCTCTCTAGTTAACCTCTCTACGTTAGGAGATATACTAGAATTGTCTGATGTTTGTTTAGTGTTATATGTAAATTCAAGTCCCATCGTTCTTTTACGGTGCCTGTCTAATGTGTAAACGTACAGTAATAATTTCTCCTCTGAAATCCACGATGTCACCGTCTTGATCTAGTACGTTCAATACGATGTCTGAAATATGAGTGGAGTTTAATGGAAGATATATCAGATTATGAGGTTTTTCAATTATCTTAAATCCAGGTGGAACGGTTGGATAAAACGAATGTAAAATATGTTGGTTCGATCCATCTTTATAAGCCCCTTGAACTATGTTACACGTGATATTTATAGTATTAACTTTAATTATGTTCACAGTTTTTGGACTTGTATGGTAGATATTTGGTTCAAGAACTGACTTGTATAATGGGAAACCAAGTAAAGGACCAATCGATGCTGGTAGAGTGAAATCCATATAAAACTTGCATTTTATTTCACTTCTTAAATTGTTATTATTCGCTCTTAGTTCAATTACATCCTTTCCTAACTTATTTTGAAGTTCTCTGTTTATGTCAGCTATTTCATAAGCACCAGTTTTAATCTCAACAAATTCACGTACATCAGCCAGACCTTCAGTATTTTTCTTTCTCACGTAGTGAAATTTATTATTAACACCTTCTATTATGTTTGGGATTGAGTTGTAAGTAGTAAAATCCAAAAGTGCAATTTCCCACTGTCTATCATCTATCAGGTGTAATGGTGGAAATAATGTACTTCGTAAAGTTGATGTTGAACCACTAACTGTTACAGTACAAGACGACATCTTACAGTTGACTGACACTTGTGGCTAGAAATTCCAAACATAAATGTCCACATACTGACGTGTCTTCTTTTTGTTTTCTATCATAATTGAAAACTACGTTAGGTACTGCACCGAAATACACTTGTAACTCTTTAGGAGGTGGAAGATTCCCAAAACTGTCGAAATAAAAACAGAATCAAATATTTTCTTATAACAAACCCAATGTGTCCCAGCACCATTAGCATAATCAAGGTTTACAATTGCGGCTTCATTTTTCCAGATTTTTCTTGGCAATCCGTTTCGCATGAACACCCCTCTGAAAAAAGGGATTTTTAAACATGATGCATACCGTTCAAGTTCCTCGTTGTTCAAAGGTTTATTCGGCAAAATTAATTTGTTTTTATTTAATATGCACGGTATGGTCTTAGGTATAATCCTCTTCCGTTTACCTTTTTTTTTGAACATTTTGAACACTTTTTTCGCTTACGATTAACTCTCTTATTATTATTCCTTCTTTTACTAGTGCCCCCACCGGAAATATTTCTTCTGCGACGTGTGTTTGTTTTTCTTCTCCTCGATCCTCCTCCAACTGCTGTTTTGGATTTCATGGCTGCAGTTACTGCTAATGCAGCTGCTCGTTCACCAACACTTGCGTCACTTGATTTTACTCTCTGCCAAGCTTTTTCAGCAAGAGCTCTATCTGCAATTGATCTTCTTTCCGAATCTGAGTAATTTGAATATGCAATATCGTGTGCTCTGCAAGCTTCGTCCAATTTGTTTATTCCAGGATCTTCTCGTACCAAACGCTTTCGCAATTTCGTACCTGGACCACAATATTGATAACCTCCAGGCAAATGTAGCTCAATTGGAAGTGCGTCAACAGCTGTGTTTATTAATGCACCTGTAGGTAAAGTGGAAAATGCTTTTTTAAAAAGAGACACTGCGCTACTAGTGAGTCCTCGTCCTCTTTTCATGAGTGATAGTTCACTACTGAACGTCTTCCTTCCATGTATGATAATTTATTTTTGTTTTAACACCTTACTTCATTAGATTACTCTAACGTCTGGCAGTGATAATGACTCTTCTGCATCACTGTTTGTATCATATATTGCGTTTACACTGTTTGAAGGTGTTCCCCGACTTTCCTTCTTCGAAGAGGTGAAAAGAATCACCATAGACTGTAATTTGTCGATTGTTTGGTAAATATCTTGTTTTAATTGCTTTATTTCTTCCAAAAAAAATCGCCTATTCACAGCATCTGTATCTTTTTCTGCAATTGCCACATGTATAATTCTTTTATATTTAGCATCAAACATGGTGTCATTTGTCTCGCAATTTAATGTAAATGTACGAATTGTTCCAAGGTTTACTGCTTCATCTTTGTTAATAGGATCTGCTATATTGCACAAACGTTTCCTTCTTAGATCATAGTTTCCGTCTCGAGTCAACTGAAAACCTTCTCCAGGTGGACCTCTCAAAACCTCTCGAACCAAAGAGCTCTCATGACGACCGAACTTATCAACACTCATCTTTAGACTGAATACTTAAGCTATGTATCCCCGACCTTTTAACTCTTCCGTTAAAGCAATCATTTCGTTATCCAATCCGTTATGCCCAGCCTGTATAGATTCATATATTAATCGCATTCTGTCAACCAGCTTATTCACATTATTATAGTATATAATATTTGTATCATACACCGATTTCATCGACATTCCTTTACCCTTAGCCTTCGGACGTTTTCCTCTAATACTAGAAAACAGCTTTGAAATAACTTCTCTATACTTCTCCGATCTATTTCTATGACATTATGACATTATGTTTCTCGGTTTTTGGGTGTATTATGTGAATAACCTTTTCTATGGGAGTTGGTTAAAATACATATGTTTTTAAAATCATTCAAATCCTTCTTAGTATATTTTTTTGGAGAGGGTTTAAAGATCAATTCAAACAGTCCAGCGGTACCCTTAAAAGTTTGGTCTTTAACTGTTATATTATCTTTGTCATCTATCTCTAGCATACTATCCCCCATACGAAGACCGTCTTTTTCCAAGCGTGCTCCATACACGTGGTATTTACTCGATTTATGTGCACCATGTAGCATTTTTAGTATATAATTTCGTGAAAGAGGTCCTTTTTTGCCAATTTCTTTACTTAAAATACTAATATTTGTGGGGGATTCTGTTGGTTCTAAAGGATCTGTTTCACCTTCAATGTCGGATTTACTTTCTTCTTCGTCTTCTTTATCTTCTTCTTCTTCTTCTTCTTCTTCTTCTTCTTCTTCTCCTGAACGACTCGTTCTGCTAAATGATTCTGACCCAGATTCTGATCCGTATGTTCCTGAAGTTTCATCTTGTTTAACGATCTTTTTATCTCGTTCTTTTACTTCTTGATCTAGTAGAGTCGATTTGGTCATTTTATCATTTATTTTATTCAGGGGTTCGACAATGGGCTTGAAGGTTTCCTCCAAATATTTATTTCTAGCCATCAATCCTTCTTTTAGTAGCAGGTTTTTCTTCCGTATTGAGTCACTTAGGACTTTTATTTCACTAAGCAACTCCTCCTGGTTCGACATTATTAGTTCCGACTGTTCTCAACGCCTTCACCACAAATACTGAATTTGTTATAGGCAGAAGTCAATGTAATAAAACAAATCCATCGAACCCTATTCTGTAACGACCATTTGTCATAGATCTTTCTTTATCTATAACTAAAAACCCATATTTTTCTTTCCAAGCTTTCCCACACACATCTCGAAATTTTTCAAATGACATATCTGCACCAACATGATCGTTGTATATATGTTTGAGATTTTTTTCATCCTGCTTGAAAACAATTAAAAAGTTTACGTTGTCTCTAATTAATTGTTTCGGGATTTTACTATATGTTTGACCTATGTAAATAGAGTCAATATGATTATGTCTACCCATAGAGAAGTATGTTCTTATCCTATCATGATTTTCAGAGGAAACATCGTCAAAAATAAAAACTGAATACGGTTCAGCATTGTTAGGCTCTATAATCTCACTACTTGCGTCAAATTTATGCAATGAAACATCCTGTACATCATGCAAAATCTTTTCCAATAATAAATATTTTGGTTGATTCAGAGATTTTGAAAAAATATAAACATTATTGAAGCTTAAGCCGTTTGGTTTTGTTATTAAATTAAAAACAACGTTGGTTTTTCCACAGTTTGAAGGCCCACTAATAATACACCTCATTGTGTTAGGCAATAAACAGCCATGTTTACTTACCTCATTATCAAAAATATCCGGTGTCAAACAATCAATATTGTTAATATCAAGTCTTTCATTCTGGCAGATAATTTCCATAATTTATTTACTGCATAAACAGTCTTCTCAAATGCTGTCCCGTTACTGATTTTTTATTTCAAAGTAGGTCCTTTTTGTCTATCCAAGTATCTTCGCTCTTGTCAAATCCCAACCATCTCACTAAAAGTTTATTACCTCTTTTACTTAATATCTTTTCAACCAAATAAACATTGCCAGTCTTGGATTTTAACAACTCATGTCCGTAAAACCCTCCCTGCAGTATCTCTCCTTTAACATCCTTTAAAATATAAGTTTCAGGAATAGTAGGCTGTACTCGATGCACTGTGAAAACCTCGTTTGTCCAATTCGGAAGGTAACCTTTGGTAAAGATCTGTTTATATTTACATATCCTCACATTGTCTCCTATTGCAATTTTTTTGGGTGGTTTCTTATCTAATATTGGTTTGGTACTTTTCTTTATGCGTTTCAAAACTTTAGATTCATTTGCTTTATTCACCTGATTTGGTTTCATACCTATTGTACGATGTTTTTTATCATTGTAATCTTTTATTAAAGTAGGAAGAATATCATACCATACATAGGTGCCTCTTTCTGAAAATTTCTTGTACATTGAAGTTTTAAAAGTGCGATTGAAACGTTCTACAATAGCGGCTTTCTTTTCACTATAAGTTGAATAATGATTTATTTTATTTTTCCTCATTAGATCAGAAAAATCTTTGTTAAAAAATTCTGTACCATCGTCTGTCTGCAGATTTTTTATACGTTTCCCTATCGCCTGAAGTACTTCTTTCATTGCTTCTGTAATAGACGATCCACTTTTGTTTTTCAGTGGAATTGCACTGGCTACTTTTGTAAAACAATCAATAACCGTTAAAATGTACCTAAAACCTTTATTAATCCTACTGTACGGTTTCATTTCTACAAGGTCCGCTTGATATAGGTCATGAATGCCTTTCACGACCGTTGATCTTCTAGGAAAATTTCTTCGAACTGGTTTGTGAAGTTCTTCAACGATGGATTTTCTCTCGTCCATCGATTCGCTTTATCCTCCAATCGCTTAGTAACTGAACTATAAAACTGTTTCATTTAGTAAAAAAGGCTAAATGTTAAATAAGTAATGTAGTTTTTGCTAATTTAAAAAATTGCTTATTCTGAACACACGAAAACTGGGTCAAGGCCACTGAAGTGGCTTTTTAAAAACTTGATTTAACATATACTTAATTAATTAGCATTTTATTTATCTTCCACCAGTTTACTTCTCAGGATGATGATGCACTTAATCAATTTATGTTAATGAATAATGTCCATAAGGAAGTGTGTGGATGTTGTTTTGAAGGATCACACGTTTGTCGTCTTTGTCTGCCAATGACTTCTTTTTCACAGTTATACTATATAAATTATGATTGAAGCTCCGGATTGTGTTAAAAGATGCACTGTACCCAACTCTTCTGAATAAACAGTTGTAGTAATGTTCAAATTTAATTTTTTTCATTATGTACATCTTTTTTATTCCTTTTGCCTTCTTGATAATCCCTGCTTCATCCTCATCCGCTGCAACTGTTGATGTGACATTCGCTGTTCTATCTGTCATTAATTTTAACGCGTACATCTTCGACATGAGGGCGACAATTTCTTCAAGTGGTACTCCGCAAGTTTCATCCTTGAACTTTCCTAAAACCTTCTTGTTAACAGAGTTGTCGTATGTCGGATGGTTGACTGGGTAGTCGGAGAAGTCAAAATCATTCCTGTGAGGAAACACTCTAAGGTCATCATACATGTCAAGTGTCTTGATCCAATATACGATCCCGTCAGTGTCCATTTAGCTAATTCCAAATCGATCTCGTCCATAAAAGGCAACCATCTTGTTGTAGTGGAAGTCGTACATATGGGTCTTTGAAATATCAAGTATACACATTCCTACATAAAGAGGTCGATCCATGACAACATTTGTTTTGTTCATGCATACAGCTACAAGATTTTCGTTTATTATGATCGATGTTTTGAAGTTAGGCTTTTGAACTAATTTTAACATTTTCTTTTCATCAGAAACAAGTTTCAAATTCATGTGATTCCTTTTGTTTTCAAGACATTTCCCATAGACGGCGTTATTCATCAGTTTGTAAAATTCTTTGTGAAAACTTGATGTGGAAGCTGCTCTTCTTGAAGTATTCGATTCTATATACGGTTTTAGCCAGGTCTTTTGTGTAAATTGAAGCACTCGGTTGATTTTAACAATTTTGATTCCTAGTTCAATTGCTTGCTGTACAATCCAATAATGTGCAATGTAATTAGATTTATTTTCAAGTGTTGTCATCAACTTTGAATATTTGCCTCCTGGAGGAACCTCGGACCTTGGTAATAGAGGAAGGTCATAATGATGGTCGTGAAGGTGCTGAGAATACTCGAAGTCAAAGTCCAATATGTATCCGATATCGCTGAACTTCGGGATGCTCATAATGTCTCCTAAAACATTAGAATCAACCCAGCAAAATCCGCCAAAAGGTAATGGCATTGACATGGCGTATCCATAAAGGTTATTGGCGTCGAAGTAGCCTAGGTAGACTGATTCTTTAGTGGAGTTATAATTTTGAAGATGTTTGTTATTTGCTTTGACATATCGTGTGACCGATTGTGTGAGCCCTCCTCTAACACCAGCTTCAACCATAAGAACCATGTCAATATCAGTTAAAAGTTGGAGTTCGCATTTAGTTTCCTTCATCATAGCTTGCCAAGCCAGCCCCGGAGATGTGAAGTAATAGAAACAATCCAGTCCGTAAGCTAACAAACAGGAATTTCTAAATTCCTCCATTACATCACAAAGGAGAGTTACATCAAGTTTCACATAAAAATCATTATAATCTCCGAGCGTCGACATATTAAGTTCCTTCCATACCTTGACAGCATGCTCATAATCTTCTGGATCTACTGGAGATTCATTGAGTTTACTGAAAAACATTTCTGGTGGAGGTAACGCAGTCTCGTCAAATCGAGCAAGGGAATCTATGTAGTCGTACGGGAACACTCCTTTTCTTAATACGAGCTCCATCTTATCTTCTGGAACCAGCTTCCTCGTTTCAATTAAGTCATCTCTTTCCAGATTCTTAGAGAGTGTCATCAAACTGAATGGCATAAACCTTAAGGAATCTATAAACCTTAATTTTATATTTTTTACTTTCTTTGAAAAACTAATAAATTTTTCTGTCGTTTGAGCCAATAGGTCAATTTGTCCTTTGTCTCGTCCAAGTTCTGGAATAATAAAGTGTGCGTCGTATCCACTTAAATTGTGTAATACAACCGGTATAAAGTTAGGTAGCTTAAAGTTGATATTGCAGGCGTTACAAGCTGCTCCTCTATAGGCTCCTGTCAAATGATCATGGTCACGCACTTTGATGTTGTCCTCAGAAAATTCCTGTTTACACAAGTAACAAATGTCCTCCATTTGATGACATAGTTCTTGAAGGTCAGTAAGATTTTCCATAGGAACAATGTAACTGTAGAGGGTAGATACTTTTTCAGCAATATCATATAGATCATCAACAAATCGTGTTGCAGCTTGCTCCCCACGGTAAAGCTTTGGCTCCGTTGGAATATCGTAGTGCCGAAGATGCTCGTATGAAAGTGTTGATTTTACCAAAAGACAATAGCTGTTTGGCTCGTGTTTTTGGTATTTCCTACTGTCTGCTGCGTCAGGATCCACATTTTCCACTGGTATCAATGACGATTCAAAATCTGCGTAAATTACAATTGGGATGCGATACTGGTGATGGATATTTCTAAACTTTAGAATAGAACTATTCAGAGTTGGAAGGATAACTTTTGCTGCTGCATGATCTCCACAAATTTTAGAGTGTTCCGTCAGCCAACTACGACCTCCTCTATTTATAGAGATATTTTTAAAACAGAAACATCTTTTACACACTGTTATTGGTGACTTTCTTTTGGTGAGCTGATAGTGAATGAGCTTAGTGAAATCTTTTATGTACACATAATGTGAAACAGTTTCATCTTTTAGTAACAGTAAATCAGTATGGTCAGTCAATTCACGTGGTACCACTTTTAACGGGTACACATTGTTTCTTCTGTCCAGTCCAAACACGTTAACAGATACACTTGCATTACGTTTTTCAAAACTTCCTATATCAGACAATGACACTGGGTAGTTTAATCCATTAAATTTATATCTACCATTTAGTTCTTGATATCTTCTATTCGGTCGTTCAGGATGTTGGACACCTTCATGAACAAGAAATTTCGCCAACATGGAATATCTGAAACATTCATTGTCATTGTTTTGAACATTAATACATGATTTATTATCTTTAATCTTTGCTGGCAATGGAATAAAACTGCTGCCACGTTCACCGTATCCACGTTTATGAACTCGTAAATCCAGGTTGTTTACATTGAGCAAGGACCATCCGGATCCACGAGCTTCATGTTCAGTTATTTTAAGCACCAATTCTTGTAAACATTCATCAACTATTTCATCTAAATTTGACGTCTCCATGATAGTTCGGTTTCTAGAAAGAAACCCTCTGTTGGATATTTCTCCTTCTACATTATTAAATGTTGTGTCCAATAGTAATCCAAATTTAATGAAATTCAAACGGTTAAGTTCATAATTTAATTTTGCAATTATAACATCTTTAACGAGGGTCAGAAATATTTGTAGTTCAAGTGTATTGATGTTATTTATTCTGTAATGTCGAACGACAGATCTGTCAAACGCCTCCACTAAAATGTTGACTCCCAACGTTGCATCTTCGTTCGCAGTCCCTCTAGAAGTAGAGGGTGAGGATTCATCTTCAGGATCCACTGAGTTTTGTTTGCTAGGAGGTGCATATGCAATTACGCTTGGTCTGCTCTGCCGTGTAGAGTGTTCAGTGTCAGCAAGGAAGTGTAAGAAATCGGGATGGTCTTCACAATCGGATAATGCATTATTAGTAGCATTATGGTAAATTTCACAGTGATATATATATAAATCCTCATTTATGAAATCTTCATTACAACGTTGACAATAGTACATTGTGATTGAATAAATTTCTCAGTGTGTTATAGACTGCTCCAAAAGTAGTATATAGACTGCTCCAAAAGTAGTATTGAGAGCCATTTTTCACATGTTCTAGTTTTATAGCAAATGCTGACCTCAGCATTGAATTACTATTGGTTTATATTTTTGCTAACATCATCACTTTCATTGCCATTGGTTCATTCATTTAAAAAGTAAACATAAATGAAATTATAAATTAGTATTGCTATAAGCTTACTAACCACAACATAATTATGGAGCAGCCTATACAGGTCCCAGATATATCCTCCACAACACCACCTTTTCAATTATCATTTACACCCACGGAAAGACAAGAAAGTGATGATCAACCAGTACAGGTTAACGTTGTATCAAGCAGAACAACTATCCAATCCAGAGAAGTAATGGCTGCATTAGAAAGATTAGTAGGGGCAGATTATCTATCAGATGATGACATCATTGTTGAACAATAAACCCTTTATACAGTTGAAAAACACATCCAAACAGCCGTTTTAACGGCTACCATTTTTTCATTCGTTTATTATACTCTGCTTGTGGCTTTTTTAGTTTAAGGAAAAAAAAACATTGCGAAAACGGCTGAGTTTTAAAACGATTGAAACAATTGGTGGCCTTGAAAAAGGCCGTTTGAAACAGACTTCTCTAATTAGTCGCTCAGGTATGCAACGCCATCATCGTCTTCCTCACCACTGGAACTATCGAATAGTCTCCGCCTTGCATCGGGTACATCACGTAGGACAGGAGTCCTGTTGTCATCCTCATCTTCGGACAGGAGATAAAATTCAATACTGTCGGCAACTGACTCCGGATAATCCTCGTGAAGAACAAATGCTATTGCATCTTCTATGTCAGAGACATCTAGTGATGATGTGTTGTCATCGGAGTTGGTCAGGTCTTCGGAGTCGCTAGTATCTTCAATCTCCTCCACATCTTCCTGTAAGACATTTTCAATTATTTCTCCAATTTGCTTCCAGTGGTGAGGGATGTCTAGTGGTGCCATGATGGTAGATAGGATATGAATGACCGGTGACTACTATTTACCTTTATTTATAGGGGAATTTTGTGATGAGCAAGCAAAAATAAACAACGAATAAGAGCATTAGGTTTTAGTCAGTAAAAAAAGTGCTAAGTTATGGTAGAAAAACCGTAAACATAGGTTTTGATCTCAACAAATGTATATATATATATATATATATATATATATATATATATATATATATATATATATATATAGAGAGAGAGAGAGAAAGAGATACACTTGTGCATACTTAATATCATAAATTTCAATTGTTAGTTGAGGTAAAATTAAGAAACCACCATGTGTTTTGTACAACTAAAAATTTTGAAAACCATGTGTTGGTAATTATTAATTTCATTATTAGTAGAAACATTAATAATCGAAAAGATAAATAATTGGTATGGTTCAAATAAGACGCTTAGCTTAGTTAAAACGAGTGAAATTCATGGTGGCCTTGAAAAAGGCCGTTTGTAGTTGCCCTCAGAAGGTGGAGTTTGAGATGGCGTTGTGGGTCTGCAGGATACGTCCTCAAGAAACGATGACGGTGAGAGTCACCCTTTGGCCAAGCCGCAGCAAACGCTTCAGGTCTTTGATGACGTTGGTCTTGAAGGGTAAGTCATCTTCCAGAGGAGTAGGCGCCATCCAGAACCCTACGTTGGACGTTGTCAATTTAATAGTAGTCACTCGGCAGTCGGCCCTGATACTGTCTAGAGCCTCAGAAACTCTCCACAAGTCGCATTCTTGAGTTATCTCCGTCGTCCAATAAATCGGAACACGGAGGTAGAATGTTTTCAGCCACAGAGGAGAGCGTTTAACCCTTCTCGCTGTTTGGTGGTGAACAATCTCGTAGACCATGTTGTCAGGTAAACGTCGCAGATGGATGTGATCAACTCTACAGAACGCCTCTATTTATAGTAATAACTACTGCATATTCAGCAGTATCTTATCTTAACTGCTGACAATGCTTTTCATCAGTTTCTTATCTTAACTGCTGACAATGCTTTTATTATTTTCAAGGTCAACATAACAAACAAAAAAACAAAATCTTGTTTTGAATGCAAAGAATCGATGAAACTAGAGTTGTAAATATTAATTCAGGCTGCAGCTTGTATTATCGGTTCATTTCATCTTATAATATAATTCGTTTGTGAAAGGCAACACAGTTAGCTAATTTGAGTACTAAAACGAGAGATGTAAATATTAATTCAGTCTGCAGCATGCATTATCAGTTTATTTCATCTCATAATATACTTTTTTTGTGAAAAACAACAGAGTTAGCACACTGTGAGTACTATAACGAGTGAATCAATTGCTGGCCTTTAACAAGGCCGTATTTGAATTCTCCGCCAAGGTTTACGACTGGTCTCGACCGTTGTTGACTGTAAGAAAAGCTACGCAATGTAGGTTAATTATGCTGTAGGATTGTGCATAATATACTTTGTTTGTGAAATACAACAGAGTTAGCACACTGTGAGTACTATAACGAGTTAATCATTTGCTGGCCTTTAAAAAGGCCGTTTTTGAATTCTCCACCAAGGTTTACGACTGGTCTCGACCGTTGTTGACTGTAAGGAAAGCTACGCAATGTAGGTTAATTATGTTGTAGGATTGTGCATAATATACTATGTTTGTGAAATACAACAGAGTTAGCACACTGTGAGTACTATAACGAGTTAATCAATTTTTGGCCTTTAAAAAGGCCGTTTTGAATTCTCCACCAAGGTTTACGACTGGTCTCGACCATTGTTGACTGGAAGGAAAGCTACGCAATGTAGGTTAATTATGTTGTAGGATTTTACATAATATACTTTGTTTGTGAAAGACAACAGAGTTAGCACACTGTGAGTACTATAACGAGTGAAACAATTGGTGGCCTTGAAAAAGGCCGTTTCTGAGCTGCTGATCCAATCTAGACGCACTCCCACATCGCCTTTGCCAGTTCGCCTTTGCCCGCCCTTTGAAATACTAAGTATGACCCAGTCTTGGGTATTGGTTGCAAATATCCAGGCAGTCTTACCTTTAGGATTCTTCCGCTGTTTTCCAAAATTACTTTGCGCTCTTTAATTTGTAGGAGTTTATATTTTTTGGAAACTTTCAATCTTCGGAATTTTCCCTCCTGAGCTATAGTTTCAAAGTCAAAACTAGATGCTGGCGGCTTTTTCTCTGCAGGTTTGTGTTTAGCGCAGAACTTTTCTCCTATTTTGCAGAAGACTGCACACACTTCACCCTTCTTCGGCCCTCTCTTAAATTGGTGGGTACACTTGGGCGCATTTCTTACCCGTGGTGTTTTCTTCAATGATATTCTTGGTGTGCTGGAGGATGAAGTTGCCTTCGGTACGAAGGGGTCATGTTTTAAAATGAATTTCCTATTATCTTCATCCGATGACTCTGCTGTCGGTGCTCCAAAGTGCAGGGGACTTGGCGGCGAAACCACGCTTGTGGATGTAGAAGGTGCGTCCGGCGGATCGAAGATAGACTTCACCTTGTTCTCAGCCAGGATGGATTCTACAGCTGCAGAAGTCTCAGAAGAGTCCATGACTTGGAGATCAGATCAGCAATCAGCTCAGTGGAGGAATGAGGAAACATCGCACTACTCTCTCATTATATAGGCGTTGCTGACACAGCACTCTTCTCCTATTGGTCAGTTGAATTTAAGTACTAAAAATGGTGGCCTTGATAAAGGCCGTTTTTATGTTCCAATCTTGGACCGACTGTGCCTCTACGTTAGAAACTTGCAAATGTTTGTGTTTGAAAGCAATTTTATGTTTTACTCAAAGCTATGACTCTTAAGCACCATAACATTTGTTTTTAGGTACATTAAACCAACTGTGTTGACTGAATAACGAACAAAATTCTCGGTCAAAATATATTATTTAGAGTCGACAACTACGTATCTCCAATCTTAGCCCGACTGTAACTCTATGTTAGAAACGTGGAATTGTTTGTGTTTGCAAACACAACTCATTTTATTCTTTACTCCAAGCTATGGCTGTTAAGCCCCATAACATTTATTTTAAGCGCACTAAATAAACTGTGTTGACCGAATAATGAACAAAGTTCTCGGTCAAAATATATTATTTAGAGTCGGCAACTACGTACCGTGCAGATTACCAACACCCAGTATGTCATGGGACTTATAATAAAACTTTTCAAATGCATGAGTTCAAAAACGATTGAAAAATCTGGTGGCCTTTAAAAAGGCCGTTTTTTGAGATGATCTAGCGACGGACCCATTCGGCCTTCCCTCTGGGATACGAAGGGTCCTCCCCCGGCCCGTGAATCTTCAGATGCGTCGACTTCCACGGCCACTCCATTCTCCTTGGCAGGCGAACTCTCGTCAGCTCCAAGGAACCAACCTCCCGCAGAGTAGCCTCACCATCCTGGCGTACGAAAAATAGCAATTCGTACAGGCCGGGTTTCATCCGCCACAACCGTCGATTCTGTTCGCCATGGCGTAGTTGCCCAAGTGGAGTGTAGAAGCGCCGCTCCAGCCTCTGAAGCTTTCGCCGTGGAGTAGCCGCAACACAATCCATTACAGTGGCAGGATTGCTCCTTGCCACTGGTCTCGGAGCTGGACAGTCCAAAGCGAAGTGAACACGCCTCTGCGAGGCTCCTGGACGTTGACGAGGCGGCCGGAGTGAGGATATCGGTGCTAGTGGAGCCCGTCGCTCAATCATCTCAGCAAAGATTTCTTCCACCGTAGTTTCCATCTTCTCTCCTCAGCGCAAGCAGGATGTCCTGAGCCCCACTAATCATTGGTCTCTAAGGTGCGACGCTACGTACCGTATAGGATACGCTGCAGGTCTCCTGTTGGTGCGCACTAATAACACTGACTCAGCGTTTTATTTAGTGGCCTTGAGAAAGGCCATTTTAATTATTTTATGTCCCAGTCCAAGCGCTTACCCATTTGAACAAACTATGTTGACAGAGGAACGATTAAAATTCTCGGTCAAACCATATTTGTTGAAGTCAGTAACTAAGTACCGTACCGTACAAAATACCAACAAACTTTATTGAAACCTCATGGGACTTATAATAAAACTTCATTACAGCAGGAGTAAGACTGGGGGTAAAACAAAATATATGTTTTACGCTACTGAGTGTCAAACGATTGAAATTTTTGGTGGCCTTTAAAAAGGCCGTTTTTATCAGTGTCATTGTTTACATTGACACCCATTGGACGGTGACACGCCGACGTCGTTGCCCATCTTCCGGCTTCCCGACCTCCAAGTAGGTCTTTAATGTCTCGTACGGTGGCTCAATCACTCCATTCGGCAGGTAACTTCTAAAGACAAAGTTGCGGTGGCGCAACAAAAGCTCCCGCGAAGGCTTGTCCCATCCGAGCAGACAATAAAGTCCCGGCTGCAGTTTCCACAGGCGGTGGAGCTTGAACCCAGGGAATGCCGGTTCGAAGCTCGGCCGACGAATCTCCCTCGGCTCATCGATAACAGGGATCTGGGCCGTATAGTTCTTCTCAGGTTCCAGATCCCTCGTCTTGTCCGAGAGAATTTCTCTAAGTAAAGAGAACGGTTCCCGGGCACAAGTCGATATGTTTACCCTTCGAGGCATTACATCGACGGGTCTACTCTTTGACGCTGGTGTTGGAGCCGGGCGTTGACGAGGCTGCCCTGTCACGGACTCGCTCTTTGGGGCTGGGATTGGAGCTGGACGTTGACGAGGTTGCCGGAGTGATGACCGAGGTGTGACACTGTGGGGCCTGGAGCTGGAAAGCTGGAACGATGGTTCCCGACGAGGCATGTCAAACATCTTAGGCCGGGTCTGCTTCCTGAACATGATGCGTCCGTAACGAAAGGGTGAGCAAAAGTGATTCGCTTAAGAACAGCGGTATACTCACTAGCACAAGCCGGCTTCTCATTGGTCAAACAGTTCAACCAATGAGGTGAGGTTATTTTCTGCTGACTCAGCGGAAAAGTTCATAAAACTGGGACGCTCGTTCCACTCGAATCATTCGGCATGCAGACACGGGACCAGTCCAGAGCAGCTCCAGAGAAGCGGGGCACAGCGGAGATCATCGGAGAGAAGCTGAACATCCACGGAGGTCTCCTAGTACCGCAATCCCTGCAGTGGTACCCCGGGCTTGGAACTTCTGTGATATAGCGAGCACCACATATGTAGGTCTCCCTTGCTATCGGCCGGCATCTCTACGCTGATCTCCGCCGGGTCCCGAGGCGGAGTCAACACCTTCTGCGTCACACAAGGCCTGAGACAAGTCCCCCTGTGTGGTCAGCACTGCTCCGGGCGTTGGGTGAACAGTGCGGTGGGCAATGGATCTGGATTTCGTTAAGCTCAGCGCCGATCTCTTATTCTTCTCTGTACAATCCTTTTCTGTCTTGCATGGCTTCGCTGGTTTCCCACTAACACTAACACAATTTGTTGATTTGTACAAGTTAAACTCTGTCCCTTACCCTATTCCCATCACAACCCCAAAAACAAACCCGGGTGGTTCGCGCAGTGTGGAGTTCTGCGGTCCACCCATACCCTAAGCAGTTCAATCGGTCGGCATGGGCAAACCGCCACGAATGAACTGACCCTTCTTGACTGGTCGGCAGGGCAATCAGCCACAGTCAAGATCCTTTTTTTTAAAGTATTAAAATGACCTTGAACACGTTTGAACATGTTTGGAGAATATAAATTATAATTATTTAAAGTCCCCCTAAAACATTCATAGCGACAACTGAATAACTATTCTTTGTTACCGCGAAAGTTGTAAAATTGAGACTTATTAAAACGGCCTTTATAAAGGCCACTAAACTGAAGTTGGATAAATGACAAAGTCCATAAAATGTTGAATACTCCTCCTGTAAAAGAAGTAACAAGATGTGAGGCTGATACTTGTAAAGGAATCGTCTAAGACTGTGAAAGTAAAAATAATTGAGACTTGTAAAAATGGCCTTTGTAAAGGCCACCAAAATGATTGATGTTAAATGACTAAGTCCTGAGAATCTGGATTGAAATGTACTTAATGTAGGTTTAGTATGATGTATGGTTGCTAGGCTGATTCACAACGAATGATATAAGTGGTGGCCTTGATAAAGGCCGTTTGTAGAAGGAGTGGAGTCCTGGATTTAGTGTGGGGGGATGGAAGCGACGACCCGAATAATTTGTCGTAGTTGTAGTTGTCGGCGTAGGCTAGCGTCGACTGTGTCCAAGTGTTGATGTTGGAGGATGAGGTGGAAGTGATCTCCGCTACTAACTTCGATAATCATCTGATCGGCAATGTGTCGGTAGCGGTCCAAGATGTCCATGAGTTGGTTGATCTGTCGGTAAGTGAAGATGTCTCGCTTTATTAGAATCGTCGATCTCCCCACAGGAGTAGTTGCAGCCGTCGGTCTAGTTTGGCAGAACTTGAACTGTTTCCTGCAACGTCTGTGACCCTCTTCGTCCGAATAGTCCTCGTCAGAAGAGTCAGCAGGGCGTTTGATCGGTTGTAAGTTGCGAGCCATGGTTGCGTTGCGGCTAAGATCAGGAGTGTGAATGGATCGTAACGCTTGATTCTGTGCTAAGCTGTAAATGTGGCGGGGGTTAATAGTGGAGGGGGACTCTATGGCGTGGGATTGGGAGCGAAGCAAGGGGGGGGGGGGTCTGGGGGCTCCGCCCCCAGAAAAAATTTTGATCTTATCTAAGATCTAGATCTAAGATAAGATAAGATAAGATAAGATATCACAAACCGACGTATATGGATGGTTAGCCATTTCAAGTCGCAAACCGACTTAAATGGACGGTTGGCCATGTCAAGTCGCAAACCGACTTAACTAAACCGTTTCTTAATATAAATCCACCCGCTTTCACATTACCTCACATCCAATGACGTATGTGTATCGTCACACCAATACGTCATCGCCGTGACGTCATCACACCCTCTCGTCACACATACGTCATCACCACGTCACTCAAACGTCACTTCTGATTAAAAAACAATTATTTTTCAGCTGTCCCAGACTCCCCATATTGCCTCTACTAATTGCCATTATCAAGTGTTACAGGGCTTTAGAGGTATATGAATCTCTGCATATTACATAATGTCAGTTTTGTTGCCTGCCTGATTTAGAATACTAATTGACAATAATCATATCTTAAACAAGTAATAAAATAGTTATGTATGTTTGGTAAAAATAAAATTAATCTTTTTATAATTGTATAATATACATTATTTTACAAAACTCATTTTTTATATTCAAATTTAGTTTATATTTTTCAGTGACATATAAACTACACTTGGTTAACATAAAAAAATAATATTTTATAAAAAAATAACAAGATTATGAATGTATGTTTTATTATGATTTAGTTTGAGAATTTGCAATATATTATAGCTGTGGACACCGACATTACATTGGAACAAGATCCTGTCTGTGACTAATAAATCTTGGTGATACAACAACAAATTCAAATATTAAAATAAAATGTGTCCAGATATAACTGTAAGAAGGTAACAGTCAAAATCACTCAGAATCGTTGGTGGACAACAGTTTCTTAAATTACTCTGTATACTGCACTGCTGAGATCTTGTTGCGAGATAAACACTAACTTCAATGACAATAAATACACACTATTCATAGTGTCAATAAAATATATAATAAATTAAATAATTTTATTTTACAGCAAGATTTGTTTAACATAAATTATTCTCACATGCTACTACTCAATTACCTATTTATTATTTACTTGAAATTCATGAAAAAAAAACTAGTGGCATCCAAAAGTTAACCTTACAAAAATAAATAATTTTTATTCAATTTAGTTTACGATGCACTTTCGAATTTTATTTAGTAATTTACAAAAGCATTGTGAGGTTTTTATACAGTTTTAATAATTTTAAATTAATTTAACGCCTATTTAAGCGTATTATTTTTATAATATCCTCTAGGCTTCACTTTCTCACTCTCTTCTGGCCTTTGCAGCTCTTGATATTGGCAGGTCATCAATATTCAATATTGCTCCTGTCCATAATTAGAAGCCTTATTTAGCACAAAGTTCCACTGGATAAAGTTACTTATCTAGGTCTAAGTTATCGTCATAAAAAGGCGGCAACGATTGTTTTAATTCGTCAAAAGTAATCAGTTTAAATAAAAACAACAATTTTAAATGTATAAAATATTTGATTATTCCTTCGGAGAAAATAGTTTTAAAACTCTTTCTGCTTTAGTATAATAAGTGACTTTCTATCATACTATTATTGATTGGTATTTTGACTTTATAAAAATAGTACTACGAACAAAACAACCGTTTTAATATTCGTTATATTTTATCCTGGGCAGTCAAAGTAAAATAGCTAAAGAAATTAAAGGACGTAATGTAAAAACAGCTACACCACTAGCTAGCTAGTTAAGGTGATCTCTCTCTCTCTCTCTCTCTCTCTCTCTCTCTCTCTATATATATATATATATATATATATATATATATATATATATATATATATATATATATATATATATACAATTTATAATCAACATAAATACCTCATTTATTTTTCAAATAACACGCAACCCTCTTAAACTCCCATTTCATGATATATGAAGTGATCATTATTTTGATATCGTACTTTGTCCACTATCCTTGTCTTGTCGTCAAGAAAGTCGTTACTGCAACCATAAAGCGTAACTTTTGCTTCATTGTTTAAAACCTGGTGGACGGAAACATTTTTTAAATTTTTATTTATTTATTGTTTGTTATATTAATTCAACGATTTACCTTTCAAAGGGACCTTTGCTAATAGTATAATTGTTTTTACTTATATATACAAAAGTTATCCAGTTGTTTTATAGATATATTTGTTTGGATTTGTTACACAGAATAGGTAGTATATATTAAAAATATTAAGAGTAATTGGAGAATAATAACAAACATCAAACTCTATTATAGAGTAGAAGTAATATTGTTCTCATATCTCAGAGCCTGCTATACATTATAGGTCTTCTCGATAAAAAAATACTATTGCGACGTCTGTGATGTAATAAAGCAGATAATCTTTCAGTACATGGTAAACAAACATTTTTGACCTACTGCACTTTATTGGCAGTTTTATAAAAATAACAAACAATAGAATTGACGAGTGGTTGTACCAGTCAATATTGCTGACTGTATTGCATTGTTTGTAAAACTTTCTTTATTCATCGTTTGGTTTCAATACACAAAGAGTTGACCAATTTAGATTTAATGGTTGACAACTGTGTTTTTATTATTATTATTTAATTATTAAGATTAAAAGATTGTGTTTTAATGTTATATTATTGATTTGTACTATAATTTTCGGATTTCCTAAATTAATTAAAGTTTTCTGTTATTGCCTATTCCATCAAATCTGTATTGTTTAAAAATAGACAATTCTGCGTTTGAAAAAGCTATTACTTTTTGTCCTGAACTTATCTTAATTGGATTCAATGCCCGCTAACAATGTAATTAGGGTCATCAAAGTGGATATATTTAAACATAAATCTATACAAAATTCCTCACAACCAATTTAACTTGTAGAACAATTTTAAATGGTTGATCTTTGTCATCTTGTCATCAATACATTTTTCTATTATTTTCAGAATATTGCAAGTACGACCTAGTATTTCTTACCAATATCCAGTAAATAATACAGAATCAACCAAAATAAATAAAACCTTTAAAAATAAATATTGTTATTTGTAATCGCTAAATGTACCGATTGCTTTGATTTTCGTAGGCAACATGACTTAGCTATAATTTTAGGTTGGTAAATAATTCTGCAACTCGGTTGCAATATTTTCCCATCACAACACCTTCAAGAAATAAATCAGCAAACGTAATAAATTTAATGAATTTTGCTTGTACAAAAAAATTGCTTTATATTTAGTCTTTGTATGTTTGACATATTATTTGTATTGTTTGTTTGCCGTTTTATTAGTTAATCCCAACCTATTTGGATAATGGTGAAAAGTGCTGTGTATAGATTTAATAAATTATTGTTTGATGGCAAAATCATTCTATTATATCATAGCATAAGATAATACATAGTTTATTGACACGGCACACGATACATATAACTAATTTATAAGTTTTGAAGATTTGGCAATGATAAACTATTGGTAGGGTATTGGTGTTTATTGGTATAGCATAGGCATAAATTTGTTTGGTTTTGTTATTTTATTGGCTTGACTAAGTTCATACGTTACAATAAGTAAGGATTGTATTGTATTAGAAATGAATATTTTATAAGTTATATTGCACTGTGCATCGAAATTTTACATATTTATCTCATTAAAATTTATGAATGATCTCGTTAACATTAAAATGTTTGGGTAGTTTAATATGTAACAATTTATATCACATTTATAAATTTATAACAGTAAAAAACAATATTTTTGACAAAAAAAAACAAAATATATGTATTTTATTAGTCCAACAAATTCATAATTTAATAAAGTGAATGTACCATGTCAAATTGATAAGCGCTCTTCATCAGCGTTGACTGCACATCGCAATATCGGATTAATATTTACATTAATCTTTGTTTATAAACTCTTCAAAAATAACAACTAATATAATTCCATTTTAATTAAATGTAGAAAACGCAGGATTCTTTAAACTTGTTATATTACTTTTTTATTATTAATTTGTAACAACCAAGAAATGTAATATATTATTTTTAAATTTTCGTGTGATGGTAAACTATAAAAATTTAATCCCTTACCAAATTATTAATATTCTATAAATGTCAATTAGAAGACCAGCAAATGTATTTCGGATTAATTAAAACTATTATGACAACATCGTGTTTAAATGTATTTATTCATGCTATTTTCCTCCTTAATTGATTGTATGACTTAACAAATTAAGTTTCACAAACTATATCGTCGTCAATCCGTTAGTTTATAAAATTACTTGTTTCGGGACTAGTATAGTCCAGTTATCAAATCCATGCCACATAAGGTAAAATACTGACATTTAATTGAGCTTCAAAGCATTATCAACACTAAAGATAAACTTGTAAGTGTAAAAAGACAAAAACATTAAACATAACAAATCTAAAATAATGTGCACATTTATTCCCCATGTGTGTCCAAGGGCAAGAGAAGACTGGCTGTCAGTTCAAAAAGTGTCGCCTAGGTGTTTTGTGAAAAAAATATACATTTATTACGTAACTTAACCTAACTTCTAAATTCGGCTCTTAAGTTAGTTTCTCAATTACGTTTTATAAGTACTTTGTATAAAACGATTGTACATCAACAGTAACATTTCCTTTGTAATACGAGTATAATATAGTACTATATTTTTAAACAGACAACATCGATGAGCGTATCGATAAACAGACTTCAGTGAATTGGTTTGGCCACGGATGTTTTGCGTTTCCAAATTTATGGAGCCCGTAAATCTATGTAACTCTCTGTTTAATTTTCACTTCTGCCTATACTTTCTTTTCCCGTATACGTTTGTTAAATGGCAGGAGAGAACATTTTAAGAACACAGTAGCAGATTCAAACAAATATTTATTTTTATATCGTTATAATATACTGAAGTATTTACATTTTATTTGATTTCTTATATATCGAAGTCGTCAACCTATGAACGCTGATGAAAGTAGATATGTTTTTATCGGTAGGGTAATGTAGCTAATTGTTGCCAAAGTAAAATGTTTGAGGCTAAATTTCTAAATAAAAACATTAAAATAAGCAGATGAATTTACTAATAAACTTATAAAAAATATGTGCATTTTAATAACAACATATTTAATTAAAATTTTGATATATATTCAAAAAAATAAATGAAAAACGTTAAAAATATAGAAAATTTAAATATTTTAAAACGTATAACGTTAAAACTTTATATTTTTGCAAATATACAATTTTTAACCAAACTCAATAAAATGTTAGTTTATTTCTCCAACCCAAAATTTTCGGATAGATTTACCACTTTTGTTGTTAGTAGTTGATTTTTACTGTAAAATTATCCATGCATTTACACTTATCAGTTAAAGGTAATCAAAGATCGAACTAGTTGTAAGTCTTGAGAAGAGCTTAAAACTATTGAACGCTTGTTAAGGTAATATTAACGACCCTTATATACTTAGGATAATATAGAGTTACATAGTTACTTATCGTCTATCTTAAAACACAGATGGCTTGTTTAAACTGTTTTATATTTAGATTTATTGTAATTATAAACTAAAATAATTTTATTCTATCGTGGAAGGTTTTTGTTTGATTTCATACGGAACATAGATAGAAACGTCATTTTACTGTAACCGATTATGACTGATGAGGATTTGTAAGTGTTTAAAAGGGTAAGTGTAACGGGATGGAGTTTGAAAAGATGTAAGACGTTTTCAGAAGGAAAGATTAATCCTTGCGCTACTTGTTGGATTTCCGTTTTTAAACTTACTTTTCCTTTTCTCACACTTTTGTATTTTAGCGTTAACAAACAAGTTAACAACTCTTGGTATATTTGATTAATAATCCTTTTTATATTATTTTACACAACAACCGATTAAAAACCCACCACACACGACTAAGAAGAAGTAGATATACGTGATGTTGTCTATAAATAAACATTTAAAAGCCAATTAGCTAAAGTTGGGCAAAATACATATTTATTATTTTTGTTCCAATAATCGTGCAAAAAAATTCACGTATTCTCTCATATTATAATTTTATTTTTTTAAGTATCTCTGCTGCTTATGGGTTTTGGAAATTTGATGACAAATTATATTTTCGTATGTAATTTTTTTAAATGTTATGTTTAAAATACACATAATATATCGTAAACAAAGTTGTTATAACTTTATTTCAGTACGTAGAAAGTGCCATATTGGAGTTTTTTCAATAAATTCGAGTCTTTGAAATGAATGGCATTGAATATTAACATTGTTGACGTGTCCTTAAAATTAAATATTCGAAATTATACAAAATAGTTTAATAATTTTATTTAATTATAATAATTTAAATTAATAATAATAATAATAATAATAATAATAATAATAATAATAATTTAATCATGTCCACCGTCAACGCCACTCTCCTGTACTGCGCAGAAGTGTGGGCGGGTGCCATGAGAGTCAAAAAACACAGCAAGAGAATTCTCTCCGTTCAGCGCAGGGCGGCTCTTAGGGTTGCCTGTGCGTATCGCACTGTGTCTGGACTGGCTGTAATGGTTGTGGCTGGAGTGTTTCCCCTTGATCTGCTCGCCGCTGAGAGGCAGAACATCTTTCGCCGTGCCCCTGATCTCGGAAGAGACCAAGCTGCTGTGGAAGCCAGACTCGAAACTCTGCGAGTTTGGCAAGAGCGGTGGAACGGTGGACTGGAAGGGCGATGGACGTTTCATCTCATCAGAGACATAAGCCCGTGGTTGAGCCGTGCATTTGGGGAAATTGACTTTTTCTTGTGTCAATTCCTGACGGGCCACGGGTACTTCAGGGAATACCTTTTCCGCATAGGGAAGGTGAGGTCACCTCAGTGTAGTTACTGCCTGGAGGAGGTGGATGATGCTCATCATACTTTCTTCCGGTGCAGTCGTTTCGCTGAAGACAGGAGGAGGCTCATCTCTGCTGTCGGCGATCTGTCCCCGGACGTCGTGGTGGGGGCGATGCTTCGAAATGAAGACTCCTGGAGAGCGCTTGCGCTCTTCGTGCAATCCGTTCTTCGGGGAAAGCGAGACGAGGGATGCTTAGGTGACCTCTAAGTTTCCCGAAACGGTGACGTGACCCGTCTGGGCGCAAGACACGCGGGCCAGTGCCGAAGTTGTCCGATAAGGGTTCCGGCCTGGTTTTTCCCCGCGGCTCCGTAGGAGGTTTAGTGGGTATACCTCGTAAGAGGGAGTCCCACACTGTTCCTTTGGGTTCGCGCATTAAGCGTTCCTCCTACGTAAAAAAATAATAATAATAATAGTTTAATTTTATTTAATTTAATAATTTAATACAAACATTTAAATAACAGTAACCTTTGTAACCCTTAATTTATTCTTACTTATTACAGTTAGTTCAATCGTCAAAATTAACTCCAGTTTCATCAAACATTGTTGTTTCCATTCCAGTAATCCATTTGTGATGGTTATATTTACACTTGGCTCCAAACATTGCTCTTTTTGCGTTTTATTAAAACTTTGCATTATATTTAGTTTAGTTTACAATCGTAATATAATATATATTACATATTGAAGTATATTATAAATTCGAGTTATATTTTCTATTATTCTGATGCATAATCTTTGGACCATTAAAACTGAGTTTAGATTTCTATAACAAGTTAATTGCTGACTTTTTTAAATCAGCCGTTTAATAAGACGGATCAATAAACCAAGTCTCACAATACTAAAAAGTATATTTATACTTATAATGGTTGAAATCGATCGTCTTGAACATATTTTGTGTATGTTTACCGACTTAAATACACCTACAGAATAAGTTTAAATATACTTTGTAGTGTTGGGAGACGTAGTTTATTTATCATGTTTAATTTTAACAACACGTATTATGCTTATAAGGATTAATTGATTTCATAAGACAGATCTTTTGAGACTCTTTTGAATTATGTGTATTAGCTGTTTACAAACTTACTGAAAGCATTTTTATATCTTAATAAATCTCATAGATAATTCTGCGTATTAATATTAGTACTAACGTTTTACTTGACTTTCATAACAGTATAATTGATCTTTTCCCATTGTGGAGTCAAATGTATGGTCATAACAATATGGTCATATAATAATATGGTCAATAAAAACTACTTAATTTTAGGTTAAGGGTTTGAATTGATTTTAACTTACATCGGGAATATCCACCTCGTTAATACACGTAAAATACTAAATACTACACAAAACAGTTAATTGGGCTGAACACAGTAATGTTAATGCCTTCACTTTGCCAGAATAAATGTAGCGGAACATGTTCCAACCGTGACCGTCAATAGCTCCGTATCAGCATTCATCACTGTTATTTATGGTATCAGTTATTCACTGAATTAGGCTCATAAGCAAATACTACATCTGGTAATATTCTAAGTGGTCGATTTATCTTTTCAAGCTACGGATGGTCGAATATAAAATTAAGTATGTCCTCGAGTCTTCTTCCCTTCGTTCAGATCGGCCGTTGCGGCAGTAAACCCGCTTATAGTGGCATGCAAGGCTGGGTGCAGAGCCCAATATCAATAACCAGTAGAGAGCCGGTGATCCATTACTGAGCGATTAAATGAAAGGCTTATAGGGTTACAAGTAACAGCTCAGTTGCGTTAATCAGAAACAGTTGGAATTAACTTATTCATTGTATGTAGGGAATATTGTAAGCAGCATTTGACAAAGTTGTGTTGCATTTGTCTTTATTCACTAACGTTCTAATGTTAGCAGTTTCCTTGATTCATAAATCGTATATTGTATTAGATTTTGTAGCTGCAACCACATCTGTATTGTATAATTTCTGCATTTAATTAAGTTAAACTAAGTTTTTCCTTTGATCTTTTTTAAATTATTTTAAGATTAAATATTTTATTCATTTCATTACATTTTTTTGAAATTATTATTTTAGAATATTTTAGAGTAATCTCAGTTAGTTTTGAATAAAAAAAAAAACTTTGAGCATGAAAATATATAATATAAGTTTTAATTTATTAACTGCCAACAATTTCTTTACGTCTCCATTTAAGTGTTTACTATGGAAAAAAGGCCGCATGACTTGTTGTTAAAAGTCGTAATTAAAAATAATTGTATTTTCATCTACGATGTCCAAAGACTTAATTTTTATCGGAAAATGTGTTGTTTTATTAAAGGGCTCGTAAAGTTTGTATTTAATAATTTATATATTGTTCAAGTAATGAGTAAAATCATTATATGGAACCTAGACACAACAACTACAAACTTTGATGTTAAGGAAACACTAATAATTATGCCGCAAGACTTTTCTTCTCCATTAAATTAACATTATTACTGTGTTTTTAAAATTACTTTTGGAAACCGTAAATTTTCTAAAGTTCCATATGCAGAAGTCATGTTGTTATTTAGCCTTTGAAAGAAAGCAATGCACAAACATAGCATGAGTCAGTTTAATAAATTAACTTGCTTCATGAATTTTGTACATTGTTCAAACCCAAAAAAAATATTTTGAGATTTAATAGTGTTTAACATTGCGTTTATCTGTTTGTAAAGGTCATATAATCCAAATCAGGCCATTCTCTATTTTAGGCGTTTACAGTGTTAAGATACATATTACTTCCGGTCCAACAAGCATCTATCTTCAGATCCGCTTTTACTTCCATTGTAGACAACACCCCCTATCAGCAGTTCAGTGAATAGAAATTCGGAATTCCTGGAATACTGAACAATGTCGTAATAACCCACTGGCATCTGAGGAACGTATATTAATAAGCGTCTTGCTTCAGTTTTGGATCAAGTAATCATCTTGACTTTGACATTGTGATAAACCGGATTGGAAATAAACTATGTAGAATGTAATCACGTTTCTGTATATAATAATCATAATTGGATTAAATGAACAAAGTGAACGAAAATCCTTATACGTAACTTTACTGCTTTTACTGGTAAGAGAATCAACTCGAACTGGCGTGTCTGTGACCTAAATAACTCAAAAACGCCTCTACAGATCCACTTAAAACTTTAGAGATAGATTCTATAGTGCGAAATCTCGGGCGAGTTCTTTATTTGGAATATTTGGTTAAGTAATAATAAAATAATCTATAAAACAAATCTATTTTTTATCCCATAAGATTAACATTGGGACCCATTTTAGTGGTACTTGAATTGTTGATATTTAGCAAACGTCTATGTTTTCACTATAGAGTAACGTAAGTCACAGTGCCATAGATTCACTACAGAACTGTAGTTATTCATGTTCATGTTGACTAGGAAAAAACTTATTTTCGTAACTTGAAACACAAAAACTAAGGTTTAAATATTATTAGCTATTAAAAGTTGTATGTATATCTTATTTTATACTAGTAGTATTATAAACATAAGTAAATAATTCGTATAATTTTTAGTAGCAAATATTAAAACAATTTGACTCGTAGACCACTCATTTTTGTTACTTCATCTGTCAAACATAATATTTAGATTCCTAAGTTCACCCGTGTAGGTAATGTTGGTGCGCATGTAAACGTGAGACGTGTATGTAATGTGGGTGCGCATATGAACGTGAGACGTGTATGTAATGTGGGGGCGCATGTGACCGTGAAACGTGTATGCACTGTGGGCGCGCATGTGAACGTGAGACGTGAGTGTAATATGGGAGCACATGTGAATGTGAGACGTGTATGTAATATGGGCGCACATGTGAATGTGAGACGTGTATGTAATGTGGGCGCACATATGAACGGAAGACATGTATGTAATGTGGGCGCGCATGTGAACGCGAGACGTGTATGTAATGTGGGCGTGCATGTGAATGTGAGACGTGTATGTAATGTGGGCGCACATGTGAATGTGAGACGTTCATGTAATGTGGGCGCACATGTGAACGTAAGACATGTATATAATGTGGGCGTGCATGTGAACGTGAGATGTGTATGTAATGTGGCCACGCATGTGACCGTGAGACGTGAGTGTAATATGGGAGCACATGTGAACGTAGGACGTGTATGTAATGTGGGCGCGCATGTGAACGTAAGACGTGTATGTAATGTGGGCGCGCATGTGAACGTGAGACGTGAGTGTAATATGGGAGCACATGTGAACGTGAGACGTGTACGTAATGTGGGCGCGCATGTAAATGTGAGACGTGTATGTAATGTGGGCGCGCATGTGAACGTGAGACGTGAGTGTAATATGGGAGCACATGTGAACGTGAGACGTGTATGTAATGTGGGCGCGCATGTGAACGTGAGACGTGTATGTAATGTGGACGCGCATGTGAACGAGAGACGTGTATGTAATGTGGGCACGCATGTGAACGTGAGACGTGTGTGTAATGTGGGCGCACATACGACCGTGAGACGTGTATGCACTGTGGGCGCGCATGTGAACGTGAGACGTGAGTGTAATATGGGAGCATATGTGGACGTGAGACGTGTATGCACTGTGGGCGCGCATGTGAACGTGAGACGTGAGTGTAATATGGGAGCATATGTGAACGTGAGCCGTGTGTGTAATTTGAGTGCACATGGGAACGGGAGACGTTTATGGAATGTGGACGCGAATGTGAACGTGAGACATGTATGTAATGTTGGTGCGCATGTGAATGTAAGTCGTGTGTGTAATTTGAGTGCACATGTGAACTTGAGACGTGTGTGTAATTTAAGTATACAAGTGAACGTGAGACGTGTATATAATGTGGACGCGCATGTGAACGTGAGACGTGTGTGTAATGTTGGTGCGCATGTAAACGTGAGACGTGTATGTAATATGGGTGCGCATGTGAACGTGAGCTGTGTGTGTAATTTGAGTGCACATGTGAACTTGAGACTTGTATGGAATGTGGGTGCACATGTGAACGTGAGACGTGAGTGTGATATGGGAGCACATGTGAACGTGAGCCGTGTGTGTAATTTGAGTGCACATGTGAACTTGAGACGTGTATAGAATGTGGGCGCGCATGTGAACGTGAGGCATGTATGTAATGTGGGTGCGCATGTGAACGTGAGCCGTGTGTGTAATTTGAGTGCACATGTGCACGTGAGACGTGTATGGAATGTGGACGCGCATGTGAACGTGAGACGTGTGTGTAATGTTGGTGCGCATGTAAACGTGAGACGTGTATGTAATATGGGTGCGCATATGAACGTGAGCCGTGTTTGTAATTTGAGTGCACAAGTAAACATGAGACGTGTATGGAATGTGGGTGTGCATGTGAATGTGAGACGTGTATGGAATTTGGGCGCGCATGTGAACGTAAGACATGTATGTAATGTGGGTGCGCATGTGAACGTGAGCCGTGTGTGTAATTTGAGTGCACATGTGAACTTGAGACGTGTATGGAATATGGGCGCGCATGTAAACGTAAGACATGTATGTAATGTGGGTGCGCATGTGAACGTGAGCCGTGTGTGTAATTTGAGTGCACATGTGAACTTGAGACGTGTATGGAATATGGGCGCGCATGTGAACGTAAGACATGTATGTAATGTGGGTGCGCATGTGAACGTGAGCCGTGTGTGTTATTTGAGTGCACATGTGAACTTGAGACGTGTATGGAATGTGGGCACGCATGTAAACGTTAGGCATGTATGTAATGTGGGTGCGCATGTGAACGTAAGCCGTGTGTTTGATTTGAGTGCACATGTGAACTTGAGACGTGTATGGAATGTGGGCACGCATGTGATCGTGAGGCATGTATGTAATGTGGGTGCGCATGTGAACGTGAGCCGTGTGTGTAATTTGAGTGCACATGTGAACTTGAGACGTGTATGGAATGTGGGCGCGCATGTGAACGTGAGGCATGTATGTAATGTATGTGCGCATGTGAACGTGAGCCGTGTGTGTAATTTGAGTGCACATGTGAACTTGAGACGTGTATGGAATGTGGGCGCGCATGTGAACGTGAGGCATGTATGTAGTGTGTGTGCGCATGTGAACGTGAGACGTGTATGGAATGTGGGCGCGCATGTCAACGTGAGCCATGTGTGTAATGTGGGTGCACATGTGAACGTGAGCCGTGTGTGTAATTTGAGTGCACATGTGAACTTGAGACGTGTATGAAGAGTGGGCGTGCATGTGAACGTGAGGCGTGTTTGTAATGTGAGTGCGCATGTGAACGTGAGCCGTGTATGGAATGTGGGCGCGCATGTGAACGTGAGGCATGTATGTAATGTGGGCGCGAATGTGAACGTGAAACGTGTATGTAATGTGGGTGCGCATTTGACGTGAGCCATGTATGGAATGTGGGCGCGCATGTGAACGTGAGGCATGTATGTAATGTATGTGCGCATGTGTACGTGAGCCGTGTGTGTAATTTGAGTGCACATGTGAACTTGAGACGTGTATGGAATGTGGGCGCGCATGTGAACGTGAGGCATGTATGTAATATTGGTGCGCATGTGAACGTCAGCCGTGTGTCTAATTTGAGTGCACATGTGTACTTGAGACTGTATGGAATGTGGGCGTGCATGTGAACGTGAGGCGTGCATGTAATGTGGGTGCGCATGTGAACGAAAGCCGTGTATGGAATGTGGGCACGCATGTGGACGTGAGGCATGTATGTAATGTGGGTGCGCATGTGAACGTGAGACGTGTGTGTAATGTGGGCGCACATGTGACCGTGAGACGTGTATGCACTGTGGGCGCGCATGTGAACGTGAGACGTGAGTGTAATATGGGAGCACATGTGAACGTGAGACGTGTATGCACTGTGGGCGCGCATGTGAACGTGAGACGTGAGTGTAATATGGGAGCACATGAGAACGTGAGCCGTGTGTGTAATTTGAGTGCACATGGGAACGGGAGACGTTTATGGAATGTGGACGCGAATGTGAACGTGAGACATGTATGTAATGTTGGTGCGCATGTGAATGTAAGTCGTGTGTGTAATTTGAGTGCACATGTGAACTTGAGACGTGTATAAAATGTGGGCGCGCATGTGAACGTGAGGCATGTATGTAATGTGGGTGCGCATGTGAACGTGAGCCGTGTATGTAATTTGAGTATACATGTGAACGTGAGACGTGTATATAATGTGGACGCGCATGTGAACGTGAGACGTGTGTGTAATGTTGGTGCGCATGTAAACGTGAGACGTGTATGTAATATGGGTGCGCATGTGAACGTGAGCTGTGTGTGTAATTTGAGTGCACATGTGAACTTGAGACTTGTATGGAATGTGGGTGCTCATGTGAACGTGAGACGTGTATGGAATGTGGGCGCCCATTTGAACGTAAGACATGTATGTAATGTGGGTGCGCATGTGAACGTGAGCCGTGTGTGAAATTTGAGTGCACATGTGAACTTGAGACATGTATGGAATGTGGGCGCGCATGTGAACGTGAGGCGTGTATGTAATGTGGGTGCGCATGTGAAATTGAGACGTGTATGGAATGCGGGCGCGCACGTGAACGTAAGGCATGTATGTAATGTGGGTGCGCAAGTGAACGTGAGCCGTGTGTGTAATTTGAGTATACATGTGAACTTGAGACGTGTATGGAATGTGGGCGCGTATGTGAACGTGATGTGTGAGTGTAGTGTGGGTGCGCATGTGAACGTGAGACGTGTATGGAATGTGGGCGCACATGTGAACGTGAGGCATATATGTAATGTGGGTGGGCATGTAAACGCGAGCCGTGTGTGTAATTTGAGTGCACTTGTGAACTTGAGACGTGTATGGAATGTGGGCGCGCATGTGAACGTGAGGCGTGTATGAAGTGTGGGTGCGCATGTGAACGTAAGACGTGTATGTAATGTGGGTGCGCATGTGAACGTGAGGCATGTATGTAATGTGGAGGCGCTTGTGAACGTGAGCCGTGTGTGTAATTTGAGTGAACATGTAAACTTGAGACGTGTATGGAATGTGGGCGCGCATGTGAACGTGAGGCGTGTATGTAATGTGGGTGCGCATGTGAACGTAAGCCGTGTATGGAATGTGGGCGCGCATGTGAACGCGAGGCATGTATGTAAAGTGGGCGCGCATGTGAACGTGAGACGTGTATGTAATGTTGGTGCGCATTTGACGTGAGCCATGTATGGAATGTGGGCACGCAAGTGAACGTGAGGCATGTATGTAATGTGGGTGCGCATGTGATCGTGAGCCGTGTGTATGGAATGTGGGCGCGCATGTGAACGTGAGGCATGTATGTAATGTGGGTGCGCATGTGAACGTCAGCCGTGTGTGTAATTTGAGTGCACATGTGATCTTGAGACGTGTATAGAATGTTGGCGCACACGTGAACGTGATGCGTGATGTAATGTGGGTGCGCATGTGAACGTGAGCCGTGTGTGTGATTTGAGTGCACATGTGAACTTGAGACGTGTATGGAATGTGTTTGCGCATGTGAAATTGAGGTGTGTATGTAATGTGGGTGCGCATGTAAACAAGAGCCGTGTGTGTAATTTGATTGCACATGTGAACTTAAGACGTGTATGCACTGTGGGCGCGCAAGTGAACGTGAGGCATGTATGTAATGTGGGTGCGCATGTGAACGTCAGCCGTGTGTGTAATTTGAGTCCAAATGTGATCTTGAGACGTGTATAGAATGTTGGCGCGCATGTGAACGTGAGGCGTGATGTAATGTGGGTGCGCATGTGAACGTGAGCCGTGTGTGTGATTTGAGTGCACATGTGAACTTGAGACGTGTATGGAATGTGTTTGCGCATGTGAAATTGAGGCGTGTATGTAATGTGGGTGCGCATGTAAACAAGAGCCGTGTGTGTAATTTGAGTGCACATGTGAACTTGAGACGTGTATAGAATGTGGGCGCGCATGTGAACGTGAGGCATGTATGTAATGTGGGTGCGCATGTGAACGTGAGCCGTGTGAGTAATTTGGGTGCACATGTGCACGTGAGACGTATATGGAATGTGGACGCGCATTAAACGTGAGACGTGTGTGTAATGTTGGTGCGCATGTAAACGTGAGACGTGTATGTAATATGGGTGCGCATATGAACGTGAGCCGTGTTTGTAATTTGAGTGCACATGTAAACATGAGACGTGTATGGAATGTGGGTGTGCATGTGAACGTGAGACGTGTATGGAATTTGGGAGCGCATGTGAACGTAAAACATGTATGTAATGTGGGTGCGCATGTGAACGTGAGCCGTTTGTGTAATTTTAGTGCACATGTGAACTTGAGACGTGTATGGAATGTGGGTGCGCATGTGAACGTAAGGCGTGTATGTAATCTGGGTGCGCATGTGAACTTGAGACGTGTATGGAATGTGGGCACGCATGTGAACGTTAGGCATGTATGTAATGTGGGTGCGCATGTGAACGTAAGCCGTGTGTTTGATTTGAGTGCACATGTGAACTTGAGACGTGTATGGAATGTGGGCGCGCATGTGATCGTGAGGCATGTATGTAATGTGGGTGCGCACGTGAACGTGAGCCGTGTGTGTAATTTGAGTGCACATGTGAACTTGAGACGTGTATGGAATGTGGGCGCGCATGTGAACGTGAGGCGTTTATGTAGTGTGTGTGCGCATGTGAACGTGAGACGTTTATGGAATGTGGGCGCGCATGTCAACGTGAGGCATGTGTGTAATGTGGGTGCACATGTGAACGTGAGCCGTGTGTGCAATTTGAGTGCACATGTGAACTTGAGACGTGTATGAAGAGTGGGCGTGCATGTGAACGTGAGGCGTGTTTGTAATGTGAGTGCGCATGTGAACGTGAGCCGTGTATGGAATGTGGGCGCGCATGTGAACGTGAGGCATGTATGTAATGTGGGCGCGAATGTGAACGTGAAACGTGTATGTAATGTGGGTGCGCATGTGACGTGAGCCATGTATGGAATGTGAGCGCGCATGTGAACGTGAGGCATGTAAGTAATGTATGTGCGCATGTGAACGTGAGCCGTGTGTGTAATTTTAGTGCACATGTGAACTTGAGACGTGTATGGAATGTGGGCGCGCATGTGAACGTGAGGCATGTATGTAATATTGGTGCGCATGTGAACGTCAGCCGTGTGTCTAATTTGAGTGCACATGTGAACTTGAGACGTGTATGGAATGTGGGCGTGCATGTGAACGTGAGGCGTGCATGTAATGTTGGTGCGCATGTGAACGAAAGCCGTGTATGGAATGTGGGCGCGCATGTAGACGTGAGGCATGTATGTAATGTGGGTGCGCATGTGAACGTGAGACGTGTGTGTAATGTGGGAGCACATGTGAACGTGAGACGTGTATGCACTGTGGGCGCGCATGTGAACGTGAGACGTGAGTGTAATATGGGAGCACATGTGAACGTGAGCCGTGTGTGTAATTTGAGTGCACATGGGAACGGGAGACGTTTATGGAATGTGGACGCGAATGTGAACGTGAGACATGTATGTAATGTTGGTGCGCATGTGAATGTAAGTCGTTTGTGTAATTTGAGTGCACATGTGAACTTGAGACGTGTATAAAATGTGGGCGCGCATGTGAACGTGAGGCATAAATGTAATGTGGGTGCGCATGTGAACGTGAGCGGTGTATGTAATTTGAGTATACATGTGAACGTGAGACGTGTATATAATGTGGACGCGCATGTGAACGTGAGACGTGTGTGTAATGTTGGTGCGCATGTAAACGTAAGTCGTGTATGTAATATGGGTGCGCATGTGAACGTGAGCTGTGTGTGTAATTTGAGTGCACATTTGAACTTGAGACTTGTATGGAATGTGGGTGCGCATGTGAACGTGAGACGTGTATGGAATGTGGGCGCGCATTTGAACGTAAGACATGTATGTAATATGGGTGCGCATGTGAACATGAGCCGTGTGTAAAATTTGAGTGCACATGTGAACTTGAGACATGTATGGAATGTGGGCGCGCATGTGAACGTGAGGCGTGTATGTAATGTGGGTGCGCATGTGAACTTGAGACGTGTATGGAATGTGGGCGCGCACGTGAACGTAAGGCATGTATGTAATGTGGGTGCGCATGTGAACGTGAGTTGTGTGTGTAATTTGAGTGAACATGTGAACTTGAGACGTGTATGGAATGTGGGCGCGCATGTGAACGTGAGGCGTGTATGTAATGTGGGTGCGCATGTGAACGTAAGCCGTGTATGGAATGTGGGCGCGCATGTGAACGCGAGGCATGTATGTAAAGTGGGCGCGCATGTGAACGTGAGACGTGTATGTAATGTGGGTGCGCGTGTGATCGTGAGCCGTGTGTGTAATTTGAGTGCACATGTGAACTTGAGCCGTGTATGGAATATGGGCGCGCATGTGAACGTGAGGCGTGTATGTAATGTGGGTGCGCATGTGAACGTAAGCCGTGTATGGAATGTGGGCGCGCATGTGAACGCGAGGCATGTATGTAAAGTGGGCGCGCATGTGAACGTGAGACGTGTATGTAATGTTACTGCGCATGTAAACGTGAGCCATGTATGGAATGTGGGCACGCATGTGTACGTGAGGCATGTATGTAATGTGGGTGCGCATGTGATCGTGAGCCGTGTGTGTAATTTGAGTGCACATGTGAACTTGAGACGTGTATGGAATGTGGGCGCGCATGTGAACGTGAGGCATGTATGTAATGTGGGTGCGCATGTGAATGTCAGCCGTGTGTGTAATTTGAGTGCACATGTGATCTTGAGACGTGTATAGAATGTTGGCACGTAAGTGAACGTGAGGCGTGATGTAATGTGGGTGCGCATGTGAACGTGAGCCGTGTGTGTGATTTGAGTGCACATTTGAACTTGAGACGTGTATGGAATGTGTTTGCGCATGTGAAATTGAGGCGTGTATGTAATGTGGGTGCGCATGTAAACAAGAGCCGTGTGTGTAATTTGATTGCACATGTGAACTTAAGACGTGTATGCACTGTGGGCGCGCATGTGAACGTGAGGCATGTATGTAATGTGGGTGCGCATGTGAACGTCAGCCGTGTTTGTAATTTGAGTGCACATGTGATCTTGAGACGTGTATAGAATGTTGGCGCGCATGTGAACGTGAGGCGTGATGTAATGTGGGTGCGCAGGTGAACGTGAGCCGTGTGTGTGATTTGAGTGCACATGTGAACTTGAGACGTGTATGGAATGTGTTTGCGCATGTGAAATTGAGGCTTGTATGTAATGTGGGTGCGCATGTGAACAAGAGCCGTGTGTGTAATTTGATTGCACATGTGAACTTAAGACGTGTATGCACTGTGGGCGCGCATGTGAACGTGAGACGTGAGTGTGATATGGGAGCACATGTGAACGTGAGCCATGTGTGTAATTTGAGTGCACATGTGAACGAGAGAGGTTTATGGAATGTGGACGCGCATGTGAACGTGAGACATGTATGTAGTGTGAGTGCGCATGTGAATGTAAGTCGTGTGTGTAATTTGAGTGCACATGTGAACTTGAGACGTGTATAGAATGTGGGCGCGTATGTGAACGTGAGGCATGTATGTAATGTGGGTGCGCATGTGAACGTGAGGCATGTATGTAATGTGGGTGCGCATTTGAACGTGAGCCGTGTGTGTAATTTGAGTGCACATGTGCACGTGAGACGTATATGGAATGTGGACGCGCATGTGAACGTGAGACGTGTGTGTAATGTTGGTGCGCATGTAAACGTGAGACGTGTATGTAATATGGGTGCGCATATGAACGTGAGCCGTGTTTGTAATGTGAGTGCACATGTAAACATGAGACGTGTATGGAATGTGGGTGTGCATGTGAACGTGAGACGTATATGGAATTTGGGCGCGCATGTGAACGTAAGACATGTATGTAATGTGGGTGCGCAAGTGAACGTGAGCCGTGTGTGTAATTTGAGTGCACATGTGAACTTGAGACGTGTATGGAATGTGGGCGCGCATGTGAACGTAAGGCGTGTATGTAATCTGGGTGCGCATGTGAACTTGAGACGTGTATGGAATGTGGGCACGCATGTGAACGTTAGGCATGTATGTAATGTGGGTGCGCATGTGAACGTAAGCCGTGTGTTTGATTTGAGTGCACATGTGAACTTGAGACGTGTATGGAATGTGGGCGCGCATGTGATCGTGAGGCATGTATGTAATGTGGGTGCGCATGTGAACGTGAGCCGTGTGTGTAATTTGAGTGCACATGTGAACTTGAGGCGTGTATGGAATGTGGGCGCGCATGTGAACGTGAGGCGTGTATGTAGTGTGTGTGCGCATGTGAACGTGAGACGTGTATGGAATGTGGTCGCGCATGTCAACGTGAGGCATGTGTGTAATGTGGGTGCACATGTGAACGTGAGCCGTGTGTGTAATTTGAGTGCACATGTGAACTTGAGACGTGTATGAAGAGTGGGCGTGCATGTGAACGTGAGGCGTGTTTGTAATGTGAGTGCGCATGTGAACGTGAGCCGTGTATGGAATGTGGGCGCGCATGTGAACGTGAGGCATGTATGTAATTTGGGCGCGAATGTGAACGTGAAACGTGTATGTAATGTGGGTGCGCATGTGACGTGAGCCATGTATGGAATGTGGGCGCGCATGTGAACGTGAGGCATGTATGTAATGTATGTGCGCATGTGAACGTGAGCCGTGTGTGTAATTTGAGTGCACATGTGAACTTTAGACGTGTATGGAATGTGGGCGCGCATGTGAACGTGAGGCATGTATGTAATATTGGTGCGCATGTGAACGTCAGCCGTGTGTCTAATTTGAGTGCACATGTGAACTTGAGACGTGTATGGAATGTGGGCGTGTATGTGAACGTGAGGCGTGCATGTAATGTGGGTGCGCATGTGAACGAAAGCCGTGTATGGAATGTGGGCGCGCATGTGGACGTGAGGCATGTATGTAATGTGGGTTCGCATGTGAACGTGAGACGTGTGTGTAATGTGGGCCCACATGTGACCGTGAGACGTGTATGCACTGTGGGCGCGCATGTGAACGTGAGACGTGAGTGTAATATGGGAGCACATGTGAACGTGAGCCGTGTGTGTAATGTGAGTGCACATGGGAACGGGGAACGTTTATGGAATGTGGACGCGAATGTGAACGTGAGACATGTATGTAATGTTGGTGCGCATGTGAATGTAAGTCGTGTGTGTAATTTGAGTGCACATGTGAACTTGAGACGTGTATAAAATGTGGGCGCGCATGTGAACGTGAGGCATGCATGTAATGTGGGTGCGCATGTGAACGTGAGCCGTGTATGTAATTTGAGTATACATGTGAACGTGAGACGTGTATATAATGTGGACGCGCATGTGAACGTGAGACGTGTGTGTAATGTTGGTGCGCATATAAACGTGAGACGTGTATGTAATATGGGTGCGCATGTGAACGTGAGCTGTGTGTGTAATTTGAGTGCACATGTCAACTTGAGACTTGTATGGAATGTGGGCGCGCATGTCAACGTGAGGCGTGTATGTAATGTGGGTGCGCATGTGAACTTGAGACGTGTATGGAATGTGGGCGCGCACGTGAACGTAAGGCATGTATGTAATGTGGGTGCGCATGTGAACGTGAGCCGTGTGTGTAATTTGAGTGCACATGTGAACTTGAGACGTGTATGGAATGTGGGCGCGCATGTGAACGTGATGCGTGAGTATAGTGTGGGTGCGCATGTGAACGTGAAACGTGTATGGAATGTGGGCGCACATGTGAACGTGAGGCATATATGTAATGTGGGTGGGCATGTAAACGCGAGCCGTGTGTGTAATTTGAGTGCACATGTGAACTTGAGACGTGTATGGAATGTGGGCGCGCATGTGAACGTGAGGCGTGTATGAAGTGTGGGTGCGCATGTGAACGTGAGACGTGTATGTAATGTGGGTGCGCATGTGAACGTGAGGCATGTATGTAATATGGAGTTGCTTGTAAACGTGAGCCGTGTGTGTAATTTGAGTGAACATGTGAACTTGAGACGTGTATGGAATGTGGGCGCGCATGTGAACGTGAGGCGTGTATGTAATGTGGGTACGCATGTGAACGTGAGCCATGTATGGAATGTGGGCGCGCATGTGAACGCGAGGCATGTATGTAAAGTGGGCGCGCATGTGAACGTGAGACGTGTATGTAATGTTGGTGCGCATTTGACGTGAGCCATGTATGGAATGTGGGCACGCATGTGAACGTGAGGCATGTATGTAATGTGGGTGCGCATGTGATCGTGAGCCGTGTGCGTAATTTGAGTGCACATGTGAACTTGAGACGTGTATGGAATGTGGGCGCGCATGTGAACGTGAGGCATGTATGTAATGTGGGTGCGCATGTGAACGTCAGCCGTGTGTGTAGTTTGAGTGCACATGTGATCTTGAGACGTGTATAGAATGTTGGCGCGCATGTGAACGTGAGGCGTGATGTAATGTGGGTGCGCATGTGAACGTGAGCCAAGTGTGTGATTTGAGTGCACATTTGAACTTGAGACGTGTATGGAATGTGTTTGCGCATGTGAAATTGAGGCGTGTATGTAATGTGGGTGCGCATGTAAACAAGAGCCGTGTGTGTAATTTGATTGCACATGTGAACTTAAGACGTGTATGCACTGTGGGCGCGCATGTGAACGTGAGGCATGTATGTAATGTGGGTGCGCATGTGAACGTCAGCCGTGTGTGTAATTTGAGTGCACATGTGATCTTGAGACGTGTATAGAATGTTGGCGCGCATGTGAACGTGAGGCGTGATGTAATGTGGGTGCGCATGTGAACGTGAGCCGTGTGTGTGATTTGAGTGCACATGTGAACTTGAGACGTGTATGGAATGTGTTTGCGCATGTGAAATTGAGGCTTGTATGTAATGTGGGTGCGCATGTGAACAAGAGCCGTGTGTGTAATTTGATTGCACATGTGAACTTAAGACGTGTATGCACTGTGGGAGCACATGTGAACGTGAGCCATGTGTGTAATTTGAGTGCACATGTGAACGAGAGAGGTTTATGGAATGTGGACGCGCATGTGAACGTGAGACATGTATGTAGTGTGAGTGCGCATGTGAATGTAAGTCGTGTGTGTAATTTGAGTGCACTTGTGAACTTGAGACGTGTATAGAATGTGGGCGCGTATGTGAACGTGAGGCATGTATGTAATGTGGGTGCGCATTTGAACGTGAGCCGTGTGTGTAATTTGAGTGCACATGTGCACGTGAGACGTATATGGAATGTGGACGCGCATGTGAACGTGAGACGTGTGTGTAATGTTGGTGCGCATGTAAACGTGAGACGTGTATGTAATATGGGTGCGCATATGAACGTGAGCCGTGTTTGTAATTTGAGTGCACATGTAAACATGAGACGTGTATGGAATGTGGTTGTGCATGTGAATGTGAGACGTATATGGAATTTGGGCGCGCATGTGAACGTAAGACATTTATGTAATGTGGGTGAGCATGTGAACGTGAGCCGTGTGTGTAATTTGAGTGCACATGTGAACTTGAGACGTGTATGGAATGTGGGCACGCATGTGAACGTTAGGCATGTATGTAATGTGGGTGCGCATGTGAACGTAAGCCGTGTGTTTGATTTGAGTGCACATGTGAACGTGAGACGTGTATGGAATGTGGGCGCGCATGTCAACGTGAGGCATTTGTGTAATGTGGGTGCACATGTGAACGTGAGCCGTGTGTGTAATTTGAGTGCACATGTGAACTTGAGACGTGTATGAAGAGTGGGCGTGCATGTGAACGTCAGGCGTGTTTGTAATGTGAGTGCGCATGTGAACGTGAGCCGTGTATGGAATGTGGGCGCGCATGTGAACGTGAGGCATGTATGTAATGTGGGCGCGAATGTGAACGTGAAACGTGTATGTAATGTGGGTGCGCATGTGACGTGAGCCATGTATGGAATGTGGGCGCGCATGTGAACGTGAGCCGTGTGTGTAATTTGAGTGCAAATGTGAACTTGAGACGTGTATGGAATGTGGGCGCGCATGTGAACGTGAGGCATGTATGTAATATTGGTGCGCATGTGAACGTCAGCCGTGTGTCTAATTTGAGTGCACATGTGAACTTGAGACGTGTATGGAATGTGGGCGTGTATGTGAACGTGAGGCGTGCATGTAATGTGGGTGCGCATGTGAACGAAAGCCGTGTATGAAATGTGGGCGCGCATGTGGACGTGAGGCATGTATGTAATGTGGGTTCGCATGTGAACGTGAGACGTGTGTGTAATGTGGGCCCACATGTGACCGTGAGACGTGTATGAACTGTGGGCGCGCATGTGAACGTGAGACGTGAGTGTAATATGGGAGCACATGTGAACGTGAGCCGTGTGTGTAATTTGAGTGCACATGGGAACGGGAAACGTTTATGGAATGTGGACGCGAATGTGAACGTGAGACATGTATGTAATGTTGGTGCGCATGTGAATGTAAGTCGTGTGTGTAATTTGAGTGCACATGTGAACTTGAGACGTGTATAAAATGTGGGCGCGCATGTGAACGTGAGGCATGTATGTAATGTGGGTGCGCATGTGAACGTGAGCCGTGTATGTAATTTGAGTATACATGTGAACGTGAGACGTGTATATAATGTGGACGCGCATGTGAACGTGAGACGTGTGTGTAATGTTGGTGCGCATATAAACGTGAGACGTGTATGTAATATGGGTGCGCATGTGAACGTGAGCTGTGTGTGTAATTTGAGTGCACATGTGAACTTGAGACTTGTATGGAATGTGGGCATGTCAACGTGAGGCGTGTATGTAATGTGGGTGGGCATGTGAACTTGAGACGTGTATGAAATGTGGGCGCGCACGTGAACGTAAGGCATGTATGTAATGTGGGTGCGCATGTGAACGTGAGCCGTGTGTGTAATTTGAGTGCACATGTGAACTTGAGACGTGTATGGAATGTGGGCGCGCATGTGAACGTGATGCGTGAGTGTAGTGTGGGTGCGCATGTGAACGTGAGACGTGTATGGAATGTGGGCGCACATGTGAACGTGAGGCATATATGTAATGTGGGTGGGCATGTAAACGCGAGCCGTGTGTGTAATTTGAGTGCACATGTGAACTTGAGACGTGTATGGAATGTGGGCGCGCATGTGAACGTGAGGCGTGTATGAAGTGTGGGTGCGCATGTGAAAGTGAGACGTGTATGTAATGTGGGTGCGCATGTGAACGTGAGGCATGTATGTAATATGGAGTTGCTTGTGAACGTGAGCCGTGTGTGTAATTTGAGTGAACATGTGAACTTGAGACGTGTATGGAATGTGGGCGCGCATGTGAACGTGAGGCGTGTATGTAATGTCGGTACGCATGTGAACGTGAGCCATGTATGGAATGTGGGCGCGCATGTGAACGCGAGGCATGTATGTAAAGTGGGCGCGCATGTGAACGTGAGACGTGTATGTAATGTTGGTGCGCATTTGACGTGAGCCATGTATGGAATGTGGGCACGCATGTGAACGTGAGGCATGTATTTAATGTGGGTGCGCATGTGATCGTGAGCCGTGTGTGTAATTTGAGTGCACATGTGAACTTGAGACGTGTATGGAATGTGGGCGCGCATGTGAACGTGAGGCATGTATGTAATGTGGGTGCGCATGTGAACGTCAGCCGTGTGTGTAGTTTGAGTGCACATGTGATCTTGAGACGTGTATAGAATGTTGGCGCGCATGTGAACGTGAGGCGTGATGTAATGTGGGTGCGCATGTGAACGTGAGCCGTGTGTGTGATTTGAGTGCACATTTGAATTTGAGACGTGTATGGAATGTGTTTGCGCATGTGAAATTGAGGCGTGTATGTAATGTGGGTGTGCATGTAAACAAGAGCCGTGTGTGTAATTTGATTGCACATGTGAACTTAAGACGTGTATGCACTGTGGGCGCGCATGTGAACGTGAGGCATGTATGTAATGTGGGTGCGCATGTGAACGTCAGCCGTGTGTGTAATTTGAGTGCACATGTGATCTTGAGACGTGTATAGAATGTTGGCGCGCATGTGAACGTGAGGCGTGATGTAATGTGGGTGCGCATGTGAACGTGAGCCGTGTGTGTGATTTGAGTGCACATGTGAACTTGAGACGTGTATGGAATGTGTTTGCGCATGTGAAATTGAGGCTTGTATGTAATGTGGGTGCGCATGTGAACAAGAGCCGTGTGTGTAATTTGATTGCAAATGTGAACTTAAGACGTGTATGCACTGTGGGCGCGCATGTGAACGTGAGACGTGAGTGTGATATGGGAGCACATGTGAACGTGAGCCATGTGTGTAATTTGAGTGCACATGTGAACGAGAGAGGTTTATGGAATGTGGACGCGCATGTGAACGTGAGACATGTATGTAGTGTGAGTGCGCATGTGAATATAAGTCGTGTGTGTAATTTGAGTGCACATGTGAACTTGAGACGTGTATAGAATGTGGGCGCGTATGTGAACGTGAGGCATGTATAAAATGTGGGTGCGCATTTGAACGTGAGCCGTGTGTGTAATTTGAGTGCACATGTGCACGTGAGACGTATATGGAATGTGGACGCGCATGTGAACGTGAGACGTGTGTGTAATGTTGATGCGCATGTAAACGTGAGACGTGTATGTAATATGGGTGCGCATATGAACGTGAGCCGTGTTTGTAATTTGAGTGCACATGTAAACATGAGACGTGTATGGAATGTGGGCGCGCATGTGAACGTGAGGCGTGTATGTAATGTGGGTGCGCATGTGAACTTGAGACGTGTATGGAATGTGGGCGCGCACGTGAACGTAAGGCATGTATGTAATGTGGGTGCGCATGTGAACGTGAGTTGTGTGTGTAATTTGAGTGCACATGTGAACTTGAGACGTGTATGGAATTTGGGCGCGCATGTGAACGTGATGCGTGAGTGTAGTGTGGGTGCGCATGTGTACTTGAGGCATATATGTAATGTGGGTGGGCATGTAAACGCGAGCCGTGTGTGTAAATTGAGTGCACATGTGAACTTGAGACGTGTATGGAATGTGGGCGCGCATGTGAACGTGAGGCGTGTATGAAGTGTGGGTGCGCATGTGAACAAGAGACGTGTATGTAATGTGGGTGCGCATGTGAATGTGAGGCATGTATGTAATATGGAGTTGCTTGTAAACGTGAGCCGTGTGTGTAATTTGAGTGAACATGTGAACTTGAGACGTGTATGGAATGTGGGCGCGCATGTGAACGTGAGGCGTGTATGTAATGTGGGTACGCATGTGAACGTGAGCCATGTATGGAATGTGGGCGCGCATGTGAACGCGAGGCATGTATGTAAAGTGGGCGCGCATGTGAACGTGAGACGTGTGTGTAATGTTGGTGCGCATATAAACGTGAGACGTGTATGTAATATGGGTGCGCATGTGAACGTGAGCTGTGTGTGTAATTTGAGTGCACATGTCAACTTGAGACTTGTATGGAATGTGGGCGCGCATGTCAACGTGAGGCGTGTATGTAATGTGGGTGCGCATGTGAACTTGAGACGTGTATGGAATGTGGGCGCGCACGTGAACGTAAGGCATGTATGTAATGTGGGTGCGCATGTGAACGTGAGCCGTGTGTGTAATTTGAGTGCACATGTGAACTTGAGACGTGTATGGAATGTGGGCGCGCATGTGAACGTGATGCGTGAGTATAGTGTGGGTGCGCATGTGAACGTGAAACGTGTATGGAATGTGGGCGCACATGTGAACGTGAGGCATATATGTAATGTGGGTGGGCATGTAAACGCGAGCCGTGTGTGTAATTTGAGTGCACATGTGAACTTGAGACGTGTATGGAATGTGGGCGCGCATGTGAACGTGAGGCGTGTATGAAGTGTGGGTGCGCATGTGAACGTGAGACGTGTATGTAATGTGGGTGCGCATGTGAACGTGAGGCATGTATGTAATATGGAGTTGCTTGTAAACGTGAGCCGTGTGTGTAATTTGAGTGAACATGTGAACTTGAGACGTGTATGGAATGTGGGCGCGCATGTGAACGTGAGGCGTGTATGTAATGTGGGTACGCATGTGAACGTGAGCCATGTATGGAATGTGGGCGCGCATGTGAACGCGAGGCATGTATGTAAAGTGGGCGCGCATGTGAACGTGAGACGTGTATGTAATGTGGGTGCGCGTGTGATCGTGAGCCATGTATGGAATGTGGGCACGCATGTGAACGTGAGGCATGTATGTAATGTGGGTGCGCATGTGATCGTGAGCCGTGTGCGTAATTTGAGTGCACATGTGAACTTGAGACGTGTATGGAATGTGGGCGCGCATGTGAACGTGAGGCATGTATGTAATGTGGGTGCGCATGTGAACGTCAGCCGTGTGTGTAGTTTGAGTGCACATGTGATCTTGAGACGTGTATAGAATGTTGGCGCGCATGTGAACGTGAGGCGTGATGTAATGTGGGTGCGCATGTGAACGTGAGCCATGTGTGTGATTTGAGTGCACATTTGAACTTGAGACGTGTATGGAATGTGTTTGCGCATGTGAAATTGAGGCGTGTATGTAATGTGGGTGCGCATGTAAACAAGAGCCGTGTGTGTAATTTGATTGCACATGTGAACTTAAGACGTGTATGCACTGTGGGCGCGCATGTGAACGTGAGGCATGTATGTAATGTGGGTGCGCATGTGAACGTCAGCCGTGTGTGTAATTTGAGTGCACATGTGATCTTGAGACGTGTATAGAATGTTGGCGCGCATCCGAACGTGAGGCGTGATGTAATGTGGGTGCGCATGTGAACGTGAGCCGTGTGTGTGATTTGAGTGCACATGTGAACTTGAGACGTGTATGGAATGTGTTTGCGCATGTGAAATTGAGGCTTGTATGTAATGTGGGTGCGCATGTGAACAAGAGCCGTGTGTGTAATTTGATTGCACATGTGAACTTAAGACGTGTATGCACTGTGGGAGCACATGTGAACGTGAGCCATGTGTGTAATTTGAGTGCACATGTGAACGAGAGAGGTTTATGGAATGTGGACGCGCATGTGAACGTGAGACATGTATGTAGTGTGAGTGCGCATGTGAATGTAAGTCGTGTGTGTAATTTGAGTGCACTTGTGAACTTGAGACGTGTATAGAATGTGGGCGCGTATGTGAACGTGAGGCATGTATGTAATGTGGGTGCGCATTTGAACGTGAGCCGTGTGTGTAATTTGAGTGCACATGTGCACGTGAGACGTATATGGAATGTGGACGCGCATGTGAACGTGAGACGTGTGTGTAATGTTGGTGCGCATGTAAACGTGAGACGTGTATGTAATATGGGTGCGCATATGAACGTGAGCCGTGTTTGTAATTTGAGTGCACATGTAAACATGAGACGTGTATGGAATGTGGTTGTGCATGTGAATGTGAGACGTATATGGAATTTGGGCGCGCATGTGAACGTAAGACATTTATGTAATGTGGGTGAGCATGTGAACGTGAGCCGTGTGTGTAATTTGAGTGCACATGTGAACTTGAGACGTGTATGGAATGTGGGCACGCATGTGAACGTTAGGCATGTATGTAATGTGGGTGCGCATGTGAACGTAAGCCGTGTGTTTGATTTGAGTGCACATGTGAACGTGAGACGTGTATGGAATGTGGGCGCGCATGTCAACGTGAGGCATTTGTGTAATGTGGGTGCACATGTGAACGTGAGCCGTGTGTGTAATTTGAGTGCACATGTGAACTTGAGACGTGTATGAAGAGTGGGCGTGCATGTGAACGTCAGGCGTGTTTGTAATGTGAGTGCGCATGTGAACGTGAGCCGTGTATGGAATGTGGGCGCGCATGTGAACGTGAGGCATGTATGTAATGTGGGCGCGAATGTGAACGTGAAACGTGTATGTAATGTGGGTGCGCATGTGACGTGAGCCATGTATGGAATGTGGGCGCGCATGTGAACGTGAGCCGTGTGTGTAATTTGAGTGCAAATGTGAACTTGAGACGTGTATGGAATGTGGGCGCGCATGTGAACGTGAGGCATGTATGTAATATTGGTGCGCATGTGAACGTCAGCCGTGTGTCTAATTTGAGTGCACATGTGAACTTGAGACGTGTATGGAATGTGGGCGTGTATGTGAACGTGAGGCGTGCATGTAATGTGGGTGCGCATGTGAACGAAAGCCGTGTATGAAATGTGGGCGCGCATGTGGACGTGAGGCATGTATGTAATGTGGGTTCGCATGTGAACGTGAGACGTGTGTGTAATGTGGGCCCACATGTGACTGTGAGACGTGTATGAACTGTGGGCGCGCATGTGAACGTGAGACGTGAGTGTAATATGGGAGCACATGTGAACGTGAGCCGTGTGTGTAATTTGAGTGCACATGGGAACGGGAAACGTTTATGGAATGTGGACGCGAATGTGAACGTGAGACATGTATGTAATGTTGGTGCGCATGTGAATGTAAGTCGTGTGTGTAATTTGAGTGCACATGTGAACTTGAGACGTGTATAAAATGTGGGCGCGCATGTGAACGTGAGGCATGTATGTAATGTGGGTGCGCATGTGAACGTGAGCCGTGTATGTAATTTGAGTATACATGTGAACGTGAGACGTGTATATAATGTGGACGCGCATGTGAACGTGAGACGTGTGTGTAATGTTGGTGCGCATATAAACGTGAGACGTGTATGTAATATGGGTGCGCATGTGAACGTGAGCTGTGTGTGTAATTTGAGTGCACATGTGAACTTGAGACTTGTATGGAATGTGGGCATGTCAACGTGAGGCGTGTATGTAATGTGGGTGGGCATGTGAACTTGAGACGTGTATGAAATGTGGGCGCGCACGTGAACGTAAGGCATGTATGTAATGTGGGTGCGCATGTGAACGTGAGCCGTGTGTGTAATTTGAGTGCACATGTGAACTTGAGACGTGTATGGAATGTGGGCGCGCATGTGAACGTGATGCGTGAGTGTAGTGTGGGTGCGCATGTGAACGTGAGACGTGTATGGAATGTGGGCGCACATGTGAACGTGAGGCATATATGTAATGTGGGTGGGCATGTAAACGCGAGCCGTGTGTGTAATTTGAGTGCACATGTGAACTTGAGACGTGTATGGAATGTGGGCGCGCATGTGAACGTGAGGCGTGTATGAAGTGTGGGTGCGCACGTGAAAGTGAGACGTGTATGTAATGTGGGTGCGCATGTGAACGTGAGGCATGTATGTAATATGGAGTTGCTTGTGAACGTGAGCCGTGTGTGTAATTTGAGTGAACATGTGAACTTGAGACGTGTATGGAATGTGGGCGCGCATGTGAACGTGAGGCGTGTATGTAATGTCGGTACGCATGTGAACGTGAGCCATGTATGGAATGTGGGCGCGCATGTGAACGCGAGGCATGTATGTAAAGTGGGCGCGCATGTGAACGTGAGACGTGTATGTAATGTTGGTGCGCATTTGACGTGAGCCATGTATGGAATGTGGGCACGCATGTGAACGTGAGGCATGTATTTAATGTGGGTGCGCATGTGATCGTGAGCCGTGTGTGTAATTTGAGTGCACATGTGAACTTGAGACGTGTATGGAATGTGGGCGCGCATGTGAACGTGAGGCATGTATGTAATGTGGGTGCGCATGTGAACGTCAGCCGTGTGTGTAGTTTGAGTGCACATGTGATCTTGAGACGTGTATAGAATGTTGGCGCGCATGTGAACGTGAGGCGTGATGTAATGTGGGTGCGCATGTGAACGTGAGCCGTGTGTGTGATTTGAGTGCACATTTGAATTTGAGACGTGTATGGAATGTGTTTGCGCATGTGAAATTGAGGCGTGTATGTAATGTGGGTGCGCATGTAAACAAGAGCCGTGTGTGTAATTTGATTGCACATGTGAACTTAAGACGTGTATGCACTGTGGGCGCGCATGTGAACGTGAGGCATGTATGTAATGTGGGTGCGCATGTGAACGTCAGCCGTGTGTGTAATTTGAGTGCACATGTGATCTTGAGACGTGTATAGAATGTTGGCGCGCATGTGAACGTGAGGCGTGATGTAATGTGGGTGCGCATGTGAACGTGAGCCGTGTGTGTGATTTGAGTGCACATGTGAACTTGAGACGTGTATGGAATGTGTTTGCGCATGTGAAATTGAGGCTTGTATGTAATGTGGGTGTGCATGTGAACAAGAGCCGTGTGTGTAATTTGATTGCAAATGTGAACTTAAGACGTGTATGCACTGTGGGCGCGCATGTGAACGTGAGACGTGAGTGTGATATGGGAGCACATGTGAACCTGAGCCATGTGTGTAATTTGAGTGCACATGTGAACGAGAGAGGTTTATGGAATGTGGACGCGCATGTGAACGTGAGACATGTATGTAGTGTGAGTGCGCATGTGAATATAAGTCGTGTGTGTAATTTGAGTGCACATGTGAACTTGAGACGTGTATAGAATGTGGGCGCGTATGTGAACGTGAGGCATGTATGTAATGTGGGTGCGCATTTGAACGTGAGCCGTGTGTGTAATTTGAGTGCACATGTGCACGTGAGACGTATATGGAATGTGGACGCGCATGTGAACGTGAGACGTGTGTGTAATGTTGATGCGCATGTAAACGTGAGACGTGTATGTAATATGGGTGCGCATATGAACGTGAGCCGTGTTTGTAATTTGAGTGCACATGTAAACATGAGACGTGTATGGAATGTGGTTGTGCATGTAAACGTGAGACGTATATGGAATTTGGGCGCGCATGTGAACGTAAGACATTTATGTAATGTGGGTGAGCATGTGAACGTGAGCCGTGTGTGTAATTTGAGTGCACATGTGAACTTGAGACGTGTATCGAATGTGGGCACGCATGTGAACGTTAGGCATGTATGTAATGTGGGTGCGCATGTGAACGTAAGCCGTGTGTTTGATTTGAGTGCACATGTGAACTTGAGACGTGTATGGAATGTGGGCGCGCATGTGATCGTGAGGCATGTATGTAATGTGGGTGCGCATGTGAACGTGAGCCGTGTGTTTAATTTGAGTGCACATGTGAACTTGAGGCGTGTATGGAATGTGGGCGCGCATGTGAACGTGAGGCGTGTATGTAGTGTGTGTGCGCATGTGAACGTGAGACGTGTATGGAATGTGGGCGCGCATGTCAACGTGAGGCATTTGTGTAATGTGGGTGCACATGTGAACGTGAGCCGTGTGTGTAATTTGAGTGCACATGTGAACTTGAGACGTGTATGAAGAGTGGGCGTGCATGTGAACGTCAGGCGTGTTTGTAATGTGAGTGCGCATGTGAACGTGAGCCGTGTATGGAATGTGGGCGCGCATGTGAACGTGAGGCATGTATGTAATGTGGGCGCGAATGTGAACGTGAAACGTGTATGTAATGTGGGTGCGCATGTGACGTGAGCCATGTATGGAATGTGGGCGCGCATGTGAACGTGAGCCGTGTGTGTAATTTGAGTGCAAATGTGAACTTGAGACGTGTATGGAATGTGGGCGCGCATGTGAACGTGAGGCATGTATGTAATATTGGTGCGCATGTGAACGTCAGCCGTGTGTCTAATTTGAGTGCACATGTGAACTTGAGACGTGTATGGAATGTGGGCGTGTATGTGAACGTGAGGCGTGCATGTAATGTGGGTGCGCATGTGAACGAAAGCCGTGTATGAAATGTGGGCGCGCATGTGGACGTGAGGCATGTATGTAATGTGGGTTCGCATGTGAACGTGAGACGTGTGTGTAATTTGAGTGCACATGGGAACGGGAAACGTTTATGGAATGTGGACGCGAATGTGAACGTGAGACATGTATGTAATGTTGGTGCGCATGTGAATGTAAGTCGTGTGTGTAATTTGAGTGCACATGTGAACTTGAGACGTGTATAAAATGTGGGCGCGCATGTGAACGTGAGGCATGTATGTAATGTGGGTGCGCATGTGAACGTGAGCCGTGTATGTAATTAGAGTATACATGTGAACGTGAGACGTGTATATAATGTGGACGCGCATGTGAACGTGAGACGTGTGTGTAATGTTGGTGCGCATATAAACGTGAGACGTTTATGTAATATGGGTGCGCATGTGAACGTGAGCTGTGTGTGTAATTTGAGTGCACATGTGAACTTGAGACTTGTATGGAATGTGGGCGCGCATGTCAACGTGAGGCGTGTATGTAATGTGGGTGCGCATGTGAACTTGAGACGTGTATGGAATGTGGGCGCGCACGTGAACGTAAGGCATGTATGTAATGTGGGTGCGCATGTGAACGTGAGCCGTGTGTGTAATTTGAGTGCACATGTGAACTTGAGACGTGTATGGAATGTGGGCGCGCATGTGAACGTGATGCGTGAGTGTAGTGTGGGTGCGCATGTGAACGTGAGACGTGTATGGAATGTGGGCGCACATGTGAACGTGAGGCATATATGTAATGTGGGTGGGCATGTAAACGCGAGCCGTGTGTGTAATTTGAGTGCACATGTGAACTTGAGACGTGTATGGAATGTGGGCGCGCATGTGAACGTGAGGCGTGTATGAAGTGTGGGTGCGCATGTGAACGTGAGACGTGTATGTAATGTGGGTGCGCATGTGAACGTGAGGCATGTATGTAATGTGGAGTTGCTTGTGAACGTGAGCCGTGTGTGTAATTTGAGTGAACATGTGAACTTGAGACGTGTATGGAATGTGGGCGCGCATGTGAACGTGAGGCGTGTATGTAATGTGGGTACGCATGTGAACGTGAGCCGTGTATGGAATGTGGGCGCGCATGTGAACGCGAGGCATGTATGTAAAGTGGGCGCGCATGTGAACGTGAGACGTGTATGTAATGTTGGTACGCATTTGACGTGAGCCATGTATGGAATGTGGGCACGCATGTGAACGTGAGGCATGTATGTAATGTGGGTGCGCATGTGATCGTGAGCCGTGTGTGTAATTTGAGTGCACATGTGAACTTGAGACGTGTATGGAATGTAGGCGCGCATGTGAACGTGAGGCATGTATGTAATGTGGGTGCGCATGTGAACGTCAGCCGTGTGTGTAGTTTGAGTGCACATGTGATCTTGAGACGTGTATAGAATGTTGGCGCGCATGTGAACGTGAAGCGTGATGTAATGTGGGTGCGCATGTGAACGTGAGCCGTGTGTGTGATTTGAGTGCACATTTGAACTTGAGACGTGTATGGAATGTGTTTGCGCATGTGAAATTGAGGCTCGTATGTAATGTGGGTGCGCATGTAAACAAGAGCCGTGTGTGTAATTTGATTGCACATGTGAACTTAAGACGTGTATGCACTGTGGGCGCGCATGTGAACGTGAGGCATGTATGTAATGTGGGTGCGCATGTGAACGTCAGCCGTGTGTGTAATTTGAGTGCACATGTGATCTTGAGACGTGTATAGATTGTTGGCGCGCATGTGAACGTGAGGCGTGATGTAATGTGGGTGCGCATGTGAACGTGAGCCATGTGTGTGATTTGAGTGCACATGTGAACTTGAGACGTGTATGGAATGTGTTTGCGCATGTGAAATTGAGGCTTGTATGTAATGTGGGTGCGCAAATGAACAAGAGCCGTGTGTGTAATTTGATTGCACATGTGAACTTAAGACGTGTATGCACTGTTGGCGCGCATGTGAACGTGAGACGTGAGTGTGATATGGGAGCACATGTGAACGTGAGCCATGTGTGTAATTTGAGTGCACATGTGAACGAGAGAGGTTTATGGAATGTGGACGCGCATGTGAACGTGAGACATGTATGTAGTGTGAGTGCGCATGTGAATGTAAGTCGTGTGTGTAATTTGAGTGCACATGTGAACTTGAGACGTGTATAGAATGTGGGCGTGTATGTGAACGTGAGGCATGTATGTAATGTGGGTGCGCATTTGAACGTGAGCCGTGTGTGTAATTTGAGTGCACATGTGCACGTGAGACGTATATGGAATGTGGACGCGCATGTGAACGAGAGACGTGTTTGTAATTTGAGTGCACATGTAAACATGAGACGTGTATGGAATGTGGGTGTGCATGTGAACGTGAGACGTATATGGAATTTGGGCGCGCATGTGAACGTAAGACATTTATGTAATGTGGGTGCGCATGTGAACGTGAGCCGTGTGTGTAATTTGAGTGCACATGTGAACTTGAGACGTGTATGGAATGTGGGCGCGCATGTGAACGTAAGGCGTGTATGTAATCTGGGTGCGCATGTGAACTTGAGACGTGTATGGAATGTGGGCACGCATGTGAACGTTAGGCATGTATGTAATGTGGGTGCGCATGTGAACGTAAGCCGTGTGTTTGATTTGAGTGTACATGTGAACTTGAGACGTGTATGGAATGTGGGCGCGCATGTGATCGTGAGGCATGTATGTAATGTGGGTGCGCATGTGAACGTGAGCCGTGTGTGTAATTTGAGTGCACATGTGAACTTGAGGCGTGTATGGAATGTGGGCGTGCATGTGAACGTGAGGCGTGTATGTAGTGTGTGTGCGCATGTGAACGTGAGACGTGTATGGAATGTGGGCGCGCATATCAACGTGAGGCATGTGTGTAATGTGGGTGCACATGTGAACGTGAGCCGTGTGTGTAATTTGAGTGCACATGTGAACTTGAGACGTGTATGAAGAGTGGGCGTGCATGTGAACGTGAGGCGTGTTTGTAATGTGAGTGCGCATGTGAACGTGAGCCGTGTATGGACTGTGGGCGCGCTTGTGAACGTGAGGCATGTATGTAATGTGGGCGCGAATGTGAACGTGAAACGTGTATGTAATGTGGGTGCGCATGTGACGTGAGCCATGTATGGAATGTGGGTGCGCATGTGAACGTGAGGCATGTATGTAATGTATGTGCGCATGTGAACGTGAGCCGTGTGTGTAATTTGAGTGAACATGTGAACTTGAGACGTGTATGGAATGTGGGCGCGCATGTGAACGTGAGGCATGTATGTAATGTGGGTGCGCATGTGAACGTGAGCCGTGTATGTAATTTGAGTATACATGTGAACGTGAGACGTGTATATAATGTGGACGCGCATGTGAACGTGAGACGTGTGTGTAATGTTGGTGCGCATATAAACGTGAGACGTGTATGTAATATGGATGCGCATGAGAACGTGAGCTGTGTGTGTAATTTGAGCGCACATGTGAACTTGAGACTTGTATGGAATGTGGGCGTGCATGTCAACGTGAGGCGTGTATGTAATGTGGGTGCGCATGTGAACTTGAGACGTGTTTGGAATGTGGGCGTGTATGTGAACGTGAGGCGTGCATGTAATGTGGGTGCGCATGTGAACGAAAGCCGTGTATGGAATGTGGGCGCGCATGTGGACGTGAGGCATGTATGTAATGTGGGTTCGCATGTGAACGTGAGACGTGTGTGTAATGTGGGCCCACATGTGACCGTGAGACGTGTATGCACTGTGGGCGCGCATGTGAACGTGAGACGTGAGTGTAATATGGGAGCACATGTGAACGTGAGCCGTGTGTGTAATTTGAGTGCATATGGGAACGGGAAACGTTTATGGAATGTGGACGCGAATGTGAACGTGAGACATGTATGTAATGTTGGTGCGCATGTGAATGTAAGTCGTGTGTGTAATTTGAGTGCACATGTGAACTTGAGACGTGTATAAAATGTGGGCGCGCATGTGAACGTGAGGCATATATGTAATGTGGGTGCGCATGTGAACGTGAGCCGTGTATGTAATTTGAGTATACATGTGAACGTGAGACGTGTATATAATGTGGACGCGCATGTGAACGTGAGACGTGTGTGTAATGTTGGTGCGCATATAAACGTGAGACGTGTATGTAATATGGATGCGCATGAGAACGTGAGCTGTGTGTGTAATTTGAGCGCACATGTGAACTTGAGACTTGTATGGAATGTGGGCGTGCATGTCAACGTGAGGCGTGTATGTAATGTGGGTGCGCATGTGAACTTGAGACGTGTATGGAATATGGGCGCGCACGTGAACGTAAGGCATATATGTAATGTGGGTGCGCATGTGAACGTGAGCCGTGTGTGTAATTTGAGTGCACATGTGAACTTGAGACGTGTATGGAATGTGGGCGCGCATGTGAACGTGATGCGTGAGTGTAGTGTGGGTTCGCATGTGAACGTGAGACGTGTATGGAATGTGGGCGCACATGTGAACGTGAGGCATATATGTAATGTGGGTGGGCATGTAAACACGAGCCGTGTGTGTAATTTGAGTGCACATGTGAACTTGAGACGTGTATGGAATGTGGGCGCGCATGTGAACGTGAGGCGTGTATGAAGTGTGGGTGCACATGTGAACGTGAGACGTGTATGTAATGTGGGTGCGCATGTGAACGTGAGGCATGTATGTAATGTGGAGGTGCTTGTGAACGTGAGCCGTGTGTGTAATTTGAGTGAACATGTGAACTTGAGACGTGTATGGAATGTGGGCGCGCATGTGAACGTGAGGCGTGTATGTAATGTGGGTACGCATGTGTACGTAAGCCGTGTATGGAATGTGGGCGCGCATGTGAACGCGAGGCATGTATGTAAAGTGGGCGCGCATTTGAACGTGAGACGTGTATGTAATGTTGGTGCGCATTTGACGTGAGCCATGTATGGAATGTTGGCACGCATGTGAACGTGAGGCATGTATGTAATGTGGGTGCGCATGTGATCGTGAGCCGTGTGTGTAATTTGAGTGCACATGTGAACTTGAGACGTGTATGGAATGTGGGCGCGCATGTGAACGTGAGGCATGTATGTAATGTGGGTGCGGATGTGAACGTCAGCCGTGTGTGTAATATGAGTGCACATGTGATCTTGAGACGTGTATAGAATGTTGGCGCGCATGTGAACGTGAGGCGTGATGTAATGTGGGTGCGCATGTGAACGTGAGCCGTGTGTGATTTGAGTGCACATGTGAACTTGAGACGTGAATGGAATGTGTTTGCGCATGTGAAATTGAGGCGTGTATGTAATGTGGGTGCGCATGTGAACGTGAGGTGTGTTTGAAGTGTGGGTGCGCATGTGAACGTGAGACGTGTATGTAATGTGGGTGCTCATGTGAACGTGAGGCATGTATGTAATGTGGAGGCGCTTGTGAACGTGAGCCGTGTGTGTAATTTGAGTGAACATGTGAACTTGAGACGTGTATGGAATGTGGGTGCGCATGTGAACGTGAGGCGTGTATGTAATGTGGGTGCGCATGTGAACGTAAGCCGTGTATGGAATGTGGTCGCGCATGTGAACGCGAGGCATGTATGTAAAGTGGGCGCGCATGTGAACGTGAGACGTGTATGTAATGTTGGTGCGCTTTTGACGTGAGCCATGTATGGAATGTGGGCACGCATGTGAACGTGAGGCATGTATGTAATGTGGGTGCGCATGTGATCGTGAGTCGTGTGTGTAATTTGAGTGCACATGTGAACTTGAGACGTGTATGGAATGTGGGCGCGCATATGAACGTCAGCCGTGTGTGTAATTTGAGTGCACATGTGATCTTGAGACGTGTATAGAATGTTGGCGCGCATGTGAACGTGAGGCGTGATGTAATGTGGGTGCGCAAGTGAACGTGAGCCGTGTGTGTGATTTGAGTGCACATGTGAACTTGAGACGTGTATGGAATGTGGGCGCGCATGTGAACGTAAGGCGTGTATGTAATCTGGGTGCGCATGTGAACTTGAGACGTGTATGGAATGTGGGCACGCATGTGAACGTTAGGCATGTATGTAATGTGGGTGCGCATGTGAACGTAAGCCGTGTGTTTGATTTGAGTGCACATGTGAACTTGAGACGTGTATGGAATGTGGGCGCGCATGTGATCGTGAGGCATGTATGTAATGTGGGTGCGCATGTGAAAGTGAGCCGTGTGTGTAATTTGAGTGCACATGTGAACTTGAGGCGTGTATGGAATGTGGGCGCGCATGTGAACGTGAGGCGTGTTTGTAATGTGAGTGCGCATGTGAACGTGAGCCGTGTATGGAATGTGGGCGCGCATGTGAACTTAAGGCATGTATGTAATGTGGGCGCGAATGTGAACGTGAAACGTGTATGTAATATTGGTGCGCATGTGAACGTCAGCCGTGTGTCTAATTTGAGTGCACATGTGAACTTGAGGCGTGTATGTAGTGTGTGTGCGCATGTGAACGTGAGACGTGTATGGAATGTGGGCGCGCATGTCAACGTGAGGCATGTGTGTAATGTGGGTGCAGATGTGAACGTGAGCCGTGTGTGTAATTTGAGTGCACATGTGAACTTGAGACGTGATTGAAGAGTGGGCGTGCATGTGAACGTGAGGCGTGTTTGTAATGTGAGTGCGCATGTGAACGTGAGCCGTGTATGGAATGTGGGCGCGCATGTGGACGTGAGGCATGTATGTAAAGTGGGCGCGAATGTGAACGTGAAACGTGTATGTAATGTGGGTGCGCATGTGACGTGAGCCATGTATGGAATGTGGGCGCGCATGTGAACGTGAGGCATGTATGTAATGTATGTGCGCATGTGAACGTGAGCCGTGTGTGTAATTTGAGTGCACACGTGAACTTGAGACGTGTATGGAATGTGGGCGCGCATGTGAACGTGAGGCATGTATGTAATATTGGTGCGCATGTGAACGTCACCCGTGTGTCTAATTTGAGTGCACATGTGAACTTGAGACGTGTATGGAATGTGGGCGTGTATGTGAACGTGAGGCGTGCATGTAATGTGGGTGCGCATGTGAACGAAAGCCGTGTATGGAATGTGGGCGCGCATGTGGACGTGAGGCATGTATGTAATGTGGGTTCGCATGTGAACGTGAGACGTGTGTGTAATATGGGCTCACATGTGACCGTGAGACGTGTATGCACTGTGGGCGCGCATGTGAACGTGAGACGTGAGTGTAATATGGGAGCACATGTGAACGTGAGCCGTGTGTGTAATTTGAGTGCACATGGGAACGGGAAACGTTTATGGAATGTGGACGCGAATGTGAACGTGAGACATGTATGTAATGTTGGTGCGCATGTGAATGTAAGTCGTGTGTGTAATTTGAGTGCACATGTGAACTTGAGACGTGTATAAAATGTGGGCGCGCATGTGAACGTGAGGCATGTATGTAATGTGGGTGCGCATGTGAACGTGAGCCGTGTATGTAATTTGAGTATACATGTGAACGTGAGACGTGTATATAATGTGGACGCGCATGTGAACGTGAGATGTGTGTGTAATGTTGGTGCGCATATAAACGTGAGACGTGTATGTAATATGGGTGCGCATGTGAACGTGAGCTGTGTGTGTAATTTGAGTGCACATGTGAACTTGAGACTTGTATGGAATGTGGGCGCGCATGTCAACGTGAGGCGTGTATGTAATGTGGGTGCGCATGTGAACTTGAGACGTGTATGGAATGTGGGCGCGCACGTGAACGTGAGCCGTGTGTGTAATTTGAGTGCACATGTGAACTTGAGACGTGTATGGAATGTGGGCGCGCATGTGAACGTGAGGCGTGTATGAAGTGTGGGTGCGCATGTGAACGTGAGACGTGTATGTAATGTGTGTGCGCATGTGAACGTGAGGCATGTATGTAATGTGGAGGTGCTTGTGAACTTGAGCCGTGTGTGTAATTTGAGTGAACATGTGAACTTGAGACGTGTATAGAATGTTGGCGCGCATGTGAACGTGAGGCGTGATGTAATGTGGGTGCGCATGTGAACGTGAGCCGTGTGTGTGATTTGAGTGCACATGTGAACTTGAGACGTGTATGGAATGTGTTTGCGCATGTGAAATTGAGGCGTGTATGTAATGTGGGTGCGCATGTGAACGTGAGCCGTGTATGGAATGTGGGCGCGCATGTGAACGTGAGGCATGTATGTAATGTGGGCGCGAATGTGAACGTGAAACGAGTATGTAATGTGGGTGCGCATGTGACGTGAGCCATGTATGGAATGTGGGCGCACATGTGAACGTGAGGCATGTATGTAATGTATGTGCACATGTGAACGTGAGCCGTGTGTGTAATTTGAGTGCACATGTGAACTTGAGACGTGTATGGAATGTGGGCGCGCATGTGAACGTGAGGCATGTATGTAATATTGGTGCGCATGTGAACGTCAGCCGTGTGTCTAATTTGAGTGCACATGTGAACTTGAGACGTGTATGGAATGTGGGCGTGTATGTGAACGTGAGGCGTGCATGTAATGTGGGTGCGCATGTGAACGAAAGCCGTGTATGGAATGTGGGCGCGCATGTTGACGTGAGGAATGTATGTAATGTGGGCGCGAATGTGAACGTGAAACGTGTATGTAATGTGGGTGCGCATATGACGTGAGCCATGTATGGAATGTGGGCACGCATGTGAACGTGAGGCATGTATGTAATGTATGTGCGCATGTGAACGTGAGCCGTGTGTGTAATTTGAGTGCACATGTGAACTTGAGACGTGTATGGAATGTGGGCGTGTATGTGAACGTGAGGCGTGCATGTAATGTGGGTGCGCATGTGAACGAAAGCCGTGTATGGAATGTGGGCGCGCATGTGGACGTGAGGCATGTATGTAATGTGGGTTCGCATGTGAACGTGAGACGTGTGTGTAATGTGGGCCCACATGTGACCGTGAGACGTGTATGCACTGTGGGCGCGCATGTGAACGTGAGACGTGAGTGTAATATGGGAGCACATGTGAACGTGAGCCGTGTGTGTAATTTGAGTGCACATGGGAACGGGAAACGTTTATGGAATGTGGACGCGAATGTGAACGTGAGACATGTATGTAATGTTGGTGCGTATGTGAATGTAAGTCGTGTGTGTAATTTGAGTGCACATGTGAACTTGAGACGTGTATGGAATGTGGGCGCGCATGTGAACGTAATGCGTGAGTGTAGTGTGGGTGCGCATGTGAACGTGAGAAGTGTATGGAATGTTGGCGCACATGTGAACGTGAGGCATATATGTAATGTGGGTGGGCATGTAAACGCGAGCCGTGTGTGTAATTTTAGTGCACATGTGAACTTGAGACGTGTATGGAATGTGGGCGCGCATGTGAACGTGAGGCGTGTATGAAGTGTGGGTGCGCATGTGAACGTGAGACGTGTATGTAATGTGGGTGCGCATGTGAACGTGAGGCATGTATGTAATGTGGAGGTGCTTGTGAACTTGAGCCGTGTGTGTAATTTGAGTGAACATGTGAACTTGAGACGTGTATGGAATGTGGGCGCGCATGTGAACGTGAGGCGTGTATGTAATGTGGGTACGCATGTGAACGTAAGCCGTGTATGGAATGTGGGCGCGCATGTGAACGCGAGGCATGTATGTAAAGTGGGCGCGCATGTGAACGTGAGACGTGTATGTAATGTTGGTGCGCATTTGACGTGAGCCATGTATGGAATGTGGGCACGCATGTGAACGTGAGGCATGTATGTAATGTGGGTGCGCATGTGATCGTGAGCCGTGTGTGTAATTTGAGTGCACATGTGAACTTGAGACGTGTATGGAATGTGGGCGCGCATGTGAACGTGAGGCATGTACGTAATGTGGGTGCGCATGTGAACGTCAGCCGTGTGTGTAATTTGAGTGCACATGTGATCTTGAGACGTGTATAGAATGTTGGCGCGCATGTGAACGTGAGGCGTGATGTAATGTGGGTGCGCATGTGAACGTGAGCCGTGTGTGTGATTTGAGTGCACATGTGAACTTGAGACGTGTATGGAATGTGTTTGCGCATGTGAAATTGAGGCGTGTATGTAATGTGGGTGCGCATGTGAACGTGAGGCGTGTTTGAAGTGTGGGTGCGCATGTGAACGTGAGACGTGTATGTAATGTAGGTGCTCATGTGAACGTGAGGCATGTATGTAATGTGGAGGCGCTTGTGAACGTGAGCCGTGTGTGTAATTTGAGTGAACATGTGAACTTGAGACGTGTATGGAATGTGGGCGCGCATGTGAACGTGAGGCGTGTATGTAATGTGGGTGCGCATGTGAACGTAAGCCGTGTATGGAATGTGGGCGCGCATGTGAACGCGAGGCATGTATGTAAAGTGGGCGCGCATGTGAACGTGAGACGTGTATGTAATGTTGGTGCGCTTTTGACGTGAGCCATGTATGGAATGTGGGCACGCATGTGAACGTGAGGCATGTATGTAATGTGGGTGCGCATGTGAACGTGAGACGTGAGTGTAATATGGGAGCACATGTGAACGTGAGCCGTGTGTGTAATTTGAGTGCACATGGGAACGGGAAACGTTTATGGAATGTGGACGCGAATGTGAACGTGAGACATGTATGTAATGTTGGTGCGCATGTGAATGTAAGTCGTGTGTGTAATTTGAGTGCACATGTGAACTTGAGACGTGTATAAAATGTGGGCGCGCATGTGAACGTGAGGCATATATGTAATGTGGGTGCGCATGTGAACGTGAGCCGTGTATGTAATTTGAGTATACATGTGAACGTGAGACGTGTATATAATGTGGACGCGCATGTGAACGTGAGACGTGTGTGTAATGTTGGTGCGCATATAAACGTGAGACGTGTATGTAATATGGGTGCGCATGTGAACGTGAGCTGTGTGTGTAATTTGAGTGCACATGTGAACTTGAGACTTGTATGGAATGTGGGCGTGCATGTCAACGTGAGGCGTGTATGTAATGTGGGTGCGCATGTGAACTTGAGACGTGTATGGAATGTGGGCGCGCACGTGAACGTAAGGCATGTATGTAATGTGGGTGCGCATGTGAACGTGAGCCGTGTGTGTAATTTGAGTGCACATGTGAACTTGAGACGTGTATGGAATGTGGGCGCGCATGTGAACGTGATGCGTGAGTGTAGTGTGGGTGCGCATGTGAACGTGAGACGTGTATGGAATGTGGGCGCACATGTGAACGTGAGGCATATATGTAATGTGGGTGGGCATGTAAACGCGAGCCGTGTGTGTAATTTGAGTGCACATGTGAACTTGAGACGAGTATGGAATGTGGGCGCGCATGTGAACGTGAGGCGTGTATGAAGTGTGGGTGCACATGTGAACGTGAGACGTGTATGTAATGTGGGTGCGCATGTGAACGTGAGGCATGTATGTAATGTAGAGGTGCTTGTGAACGTGAGCCGTGTGTGTAATTTGAGTGAACATGTGAACTTGAGACGTGTATGGAATGTGGGCGCGCATGTGAACGTGAGGCGTGTATGTAATGTGGGTACGCATGTGAACGTAAGCCGTGTATGGAATGTGGGTGCGCATGTGAACGCGAGGCATGTATGTAAAGTGGGCGCGCATGTGAACGTGAGACGTGTATGTAATGTTGGTGCGCATTTGACGTGAGCCATGTATGGAATGTGGGCACGCATGTGAACGTGAGGCATGTATGTAATGTGGGTGCGCATGTGATCGTGAGCCGTGTGTGTAATTTGAGTGCACATGTGAACTTGAGACGTGTATGGAATGTGGGCGCGCATGTGAACGTGAGGCATGTATGTAATGTGGGTGCGGATGTGAACGTCAGCCGTGTGTGTAATTTGAGTGCACATGTGATCTTGAGACGTGTATAGAATGTTGGCGGGCATGTGAACGTGAGGCGTGATGTAATGTGGGTGCGCATGTGAACGTGAGCCGTGTGTGTGATTTGAGTGCACATGTGAACTTGAGACGTGTATGGAATGTGGGTGCGCATGTGAACGTGAGGCGTGTTTGAAGTGTGGGTGCGCATGTGAACGTGAGACGTGTATGTAATGTGGGTGCTCATGTGAACGTGAGGCATGTATGTAATGTGGAGGCGCTTGTGAACGTGAGCCGTGTGTGTAATTTGAGTGAACATGTGAACTTGAGACGTGTATGGAATGTGGGTGCGCATGTGAACGTGAGGCGTGTATGTAATGTGGGTGCGCATGTGAACGTAAGCCGTGTATGGAATGTGGGCGCGCATGTGAACGCGAGGCATGTATGTAAAGTGGGCGCGCATGTGAACGTGAGACGTGTATGTAATGTTGGTGCGCTTTTGACGTGAGCCATGTATGGAATGTGGGCACGCATGTGAACGTGAGGCATGTATGTAATGTGGGTGCGCATGTGATCGTGAGCCGTGTGTGTAATTTGAGTGCACATGTGAACTTGAGACGTGTATGGAATGTGGGCGCGCATATGAACGTCAGCCGTGTGTGTAATTTGAGTGCACATGTGATCTTGAGACGTGTATAGAATGTTGGCGCGCATGTGAACGTGAGGCGTGATGTAATGTGGGTGCGCAAGTGAACGTGAGCCGTGTGTGTGATTTGAGTGCACATGTGAACTTGAGACGTGTATGGAATGTGGGCGCGCATGTGAACGTAAGGCGTGTATGTAATCTGGGTGCGCATGTGAACTTGAGACGTGTATGGAATGTGGGCACGCATGTGAACGTTAGGCATGTATGTAATGTGGGTGCGCATGTGAACGTAAGCCGTGTTTTTGATTTGAGTGCACATGTGAACTTGAGACGTGTATGGAATGTGGGCGCGCATGTGATCGTGAGGCATGTATGTAATGTGGGTGCGCATGTGAACGTGAGCCGTGTGTGTAATTTGAGTGCACATGTGAACTTGAGGCGTGTATGGAATGTGGGCGCGCATGTGAACGTGAGGCGTGTTTGTAATGTGAGTGCGCATGTGAACGTGAGCCGTGTATGGAATGTGGGCGCGCATGTGAATGTGAGGCATGTATGTAATGTGGGCGCGAATGTGAACGTGAAACGTGTATGTAATATTCGTGCGCATGTGAACGTCAGCCGTGTGTCTAATTTGAGTGCACATGTGAACTTGAGGCGTGTATGTAGTGTGTGTGCGCATGTGAACGTGAGACGTGTATGGAATGTGGGCGCGCATGTCAACGTGAGGCATGTGTGTAATGTGGGTGCAGATGTGAACGTGAGCCGTGTGTGTAATTTGAGTGCACATGTGAACTTGAGACGTGTATGAAGAGTGGGCGTGCATGTGAACGTGAGGCGTGTTTGTAATGTGAGTGCGCATGTGAACGTCAGCCGTGTGTCTAATTTGAGTGCACATGTGAACTTGAGACGTGTATGGAATGTGGGCGTGTATGTGAACGTGAGGCGTGTATGTAATGTGGGTGCGCATGTGAACGAAAGCCGTGTATGGAATGTGGGCGCGCATGTGGACGTGAGGCATTTATGTAATGTGGGTTCGCATGTGAACGTGAGACGTGTGTGTAATGTGGGCTCACATGTGACCGTGAGACGTGTATGCACTGTGGGCGCGCATGTGAACGTGAGACGTGAGTGTAATATGGGAGCACATGTGAACGTGAGCCGTGTGTGTAATTTGAGTGCACATGGGAACGGGAAACGTTTATGGAATGTGGACGCGAATGTGAACGTGAGACATGTATGTAATGTTGGTGCGCATGTGAATGTAAGTCGTGTGTGTAATTTGAGTGCACATGTGAACTTGAGACGTGTATAAAATGTGGGCGCGCATGTGAACGTGAGGCATGTATGTAATGTGGGTGCGCATGTGAACGTGAGCCGTGTATGTAATTTGAGTATACATGTGAACGTGAGACGTGTATATAATGTGGACGCGCATGTGAACGTGAGACGTGTGTGTAATGTTGGTGCGCATATAAACGTGAGACGTGTATGTAATATGGGTGCGCATGTGAACGTGAGCTGTGTGTGTAATTTGAGTGCACATGTGAACTTGAGACTTGTATGGAATGTGGGCGCGCATGTCAACGTGAGGCGTGTATGTAATGTGGGTGCGCATGTGAACTTGAGACGTATATGGAATGTGGGCGCGCACGTGAACGTGAGCCGTGTGTGTAATTTGAGTGCACATGTGAACTTGAGACGTGTATGGAATGTGGGCGCGCATGTGAACGTGATGCGTGAGTGTAGTGTGGGTGCGCATGTGAACGTGAGACGTGTATGGAATGTGGGCGCACATGTGAACGTGAGGCATATATGTAATGTGGGTGGGCATGTAAACGCGAGCCGTGTGTGTAATTTGAGTGCACATTTGAACTTGAGACGTGTATGGAATGTGGGCGCGCATGTGAACGTGAGGCGTGTATGAAGTGTGGGTGCGCATGTGAACGTGAGACGTGTATGTAATGTGGGTGCGCATGTGAACGTGAGGCATGTATGTAATGTGGAGGTGCTTGTGAACTTGAGCCGTGTGTGTAATTTGAGTGAACATGTGAACTTGAGACGTGTATAGAATGTTGGCGCGCATGTGAACGTGAGGCGTGATGTAATGTGGGTGCGCATGTGAACGTGAGCCGTGTGTGTGATTTGAGTGCACATGTGAACTTGAGACGTGTATGGAATGTGTTTGCGCATGTGAAATTGAGGCGTGTATGTAATGTGGGTGCGCATGTGAACGTGAGCCGTGTATGGAATGTGGGCGCGCATGTGAACGTGAGGCATGTATGTAATGTGGGCGCGAATGTGTACGTGAAACGTGTATGTAATGTGGGTGCGCATGTGACGTGAGCCATGTATGGAATGTGGGCGCACATGTGAACGTGAGGCATGTATGTAATGTATGTGCACATGTGAACGTGAGCCGTGTGTGTAATTTGAGTGCACATGTGAACTTGAGACGTGTATGGAATGTGGGCGCGCATGTGAACGTGAGGCATGTATGTAATATTGGTGCGCATGTGAACGTCAGCCGTGTGTCTAATTTGAGTGCACATGTGAACTTGAGACGTGTATGGAATGTGGGCGTGTATGTGAACGTGAGGCGTGCATGTAATGTGGGTGCGCATCTGAACGAAAGCCGTGTATGGAATGTGGGCGCGCATGTTGACGTGAGGAATGTATGTAATGTGGGCGCGAATGTGAACGTGAAACGTGTATGTAATGTGGGTGCGCATATGACGTGAGCCATGTATGGAATGTGGGCACGCATGTGAACGTGAGGCATGTATGTAATGTATGTGCGCATGTGAACGTGAGCCGTGTGTGTAATTTGAGTGCACATGTGAACTTGAGACGTGTATGGAATGTGGGCGCGCATGTGAACGTGAGGCATGCATGTAATGTGGGTGCGCATGTGAACGAAAGCCGTGTATGGAATGTGGGCGCGCATGTGGACGTGAGGCATGTATGTAATGTGGGTTCGCATGTGAACGTGAGACGTGTGTGTAATGTGGGCCCACATGTGACCGTGAGACGTGTATGCACTGTGGGCGCGCATGTGAACGTGAGACGTGAGTGTAATATGGGAGCATATGTGAACGTGAGCCGTGTGTGTAATTTGAGTGCACATGGGAACGGGAAACGTTTATGGAATGTGGACGCGAATGTGAACGTGAGACATGTATGTAATGTTGGTGCGCATGTGAATGTAAGTCGTGTGTGTAATTTGAGTGCACATGTGAACTTGAGACGTGTATGGAATGTTGGCGCACATGTGAACGTGAGGCATATATGTAATGTGGGTGGGCATGTAAACGCGAGCCGTGTGTGTAATTTGAGTGCACATGTGAACTTGAGACGTGTATGGAATGTGTTTGCGCATGTGAAATTGAGGCGTGTATGTAATGTGGGTGCGCATGTGAACGTGAGGCGTGTTTGAAGTGTGGGTGCGCATGTGAACGTGAGACGTGTATGTAATGTGGGTGCTCATGTGAACGTGAGGCATGTATGTAATGTGGAGGCGCTTGTGAACGTGAGCCGTGTGTGTAATTTGAGTGAACATGTGAACTTGAGACGTGTATGGAATGTGGGCGCGCATGTGAACGTGAGGCGTGTATGTAATGTGGGTGCGCATGTGAACGTAAGCCGTGTATGGGATGTGGGCGCGCATGTGAACGCGAGGCATGTATGTAAAGTGGGCACGCATGTGAACGTGAGACGTGTATGTAATGTTGGTGCGCTTTTGACGTGAGCCATGTATGGAATGTGGGCACGCATGTGAACGTGAGGCATGTATGTAATGTGGGTGCGCATGTGATCGTGAGCCGTGTGTGTAATTTGAGTGCACATGTGAACTTGAGACGTGTATGGAATGTGGGCGCGCATGTGAACGTGAGGTATGTATGTAATGTGGGTGCGCATGTGAACGTCAGCCGTGTGTGTAATTTGAGTGCACATGTGATCTTGAGACGTGTATAGAATGTTGGCGCGCATGTGAACGTGAGGCGTGATGTAATGTGGGTGCGCAAGTGAACGTGAGCCGTGTGTGTGATTTGAGTGCACATGTGAACTTGAGACGTGTATGGAATGTGTTTGCGCATGTGAAATTGAGGCGTGTATGTAATGTGGGTGCGCATGTGATCAAGAGCCGTGTGTGTAATTTGATTGCACATGCGAACTTAAGACGTATATGCACTGTGGGCGCGCATGTGAACGTGAGGCATGTATGAAATGTGGGTGCGCATGTAAACGTCAGCCGTGTGTGTAATTTGAGTGCACATGTGATCTTGAGACGTGTATAGAATGTTGGCGCGCATGTGAACGTGAGGCATATATGTAATGTGGGTGCGCATGTGAACGTGAGCCGTGTGTGTAATTTGAGTGCACATGTGAACTTGAGACGCGTATGGAATGTGGGCGCGCATGTGAACGTGAGGCGTGTATGTAATGTGGGTGCGCATGTGAACGTAAGCCGTGTATGGAATGTGGGCGCGCATGTGAACGCGAGGCATGTATGTAAAGTGGGCGCGCATGTGAACGTGAGACGTGTATGTAATGTTGGTTTGCTTTTGACGTGAGCCATGTATGGAATGTGGGCGTGCATGTGAACGTGAAACGTGTATGTAATGTGGGTGCGCATGTGACGTGAGCCATGTATGGAATGTGGGCGCGCATCTGAACGTGAGGCATGTATGTAATGTATGTGCGCATGTGAACGTGAGCCGTGTGTGTAATTTGAGTGCACATGTGAACTTGAGACGTGTATGGAATGTGGGCGCGCATGTGAACGTGAGGCATGTATGTAATATTGGTGCGCATGTGAACGTCAGCCGTGTGTGTAATTTGAGTGCACATGTGAACTTGAGACGTGTATGGAATGTGGGCGTGCATGTGAACGTGAGGCGTGCATGTAATGTGGGTGCGCATGTGAACGAAAGCCGTGTATGGAATGTGGGCGCGCATGTGAACGTGAGGCATGTATGTAATATTGGTGCGCATGTGAACGTCAGCCGTGTGTGTAATTTGAGTGCACATGTGAACTTGAGACGTGTATGGAATGTGGGCGTGCATGTGAACGTGAGGCGTGTATGTAGTGTGGGTGCGAATGTGAACGTGAGACGTGTATGGAATGTGGGCGCGCATGTGGACGTGAGGCATGTATGTAATGTAGGTGCGCATGTGATCGTCAGCCGTGTGTGTAATTTGATTGCACATGTGAACTTAAGACGTATATGCACTGTGGGCGCGCATGTGAACGTGAGGCATGTATGAAATGTGGGTGCGCATGTAAACGTCAGCCGTGTGTGTAATTTGAGTGCACATGTGATCTTGAGACGTGTATAGAATGTTGGCGCGCATGTGAACGTGAGGCATATATGTAATGTGGGTGCGCATGTGAACGTGAGCCGTGTGTGTAATTTGAGTGCACATGTGAACTTGAGACGTGTGACGCTAAGTGTCACGCTATTTTTATATAGTGTAGGCGACCTGCATAACCGCACCAAACGCCAGCATAACCGGCGTTGAGCCAGCTGATTCTAAAACCGTTAGTGGCGGTTCGCGGCGGCGTCTCTCCCTCTCTTCCCTCTACACCAGCGACCGGAAAGGACCCCTCCCGCTCAACTGGTTCTGAAAATATCTCCAGTTTACTTAAGTATCGTAATTTTAACTAGTTCTTAGTTTCAGAAATGGTAGGCTAGCCAGCAATCGGAGGGGCAATCCCTTTTGGGACCCCCCAACCATCTGATTATGCAGGAATTGTAAATTGGTCGAGGTTTCGGCTCGACCACATGTCAGGTTTCAGATTGCCTTTTTAGATTCAGGCCTTTCCTCTACTCAGAAGACAATTATTAATTAACTATCATTGCTTGGATTCAGGAACTTAGTTAATCATATTTTATCCAATACAGTTATCAGTTTACCAGGTTTAGGCACTTGTAACAATTTCACTATTAGGTCTGGAAGGATATTTATTAATTATTAATAGTTTAACCCATCATCAGAGCTGGCTGGTATAGCATACTGGTTTGGTAAAGATCCATAGGTCTCTGGACACCCAGTCACGTTTTCCAACCCCCAATTAGTTTTTTAGTACTTATTAGCACCACATGGCTTGGCCAGACCTTGGCCTGCCTAATTGGTTGGCTAGTCCTAAATTAGCCAAGCCAGTAGCAGAGTCAGCACGCCAAGATCCCGGTTGTAGTTAACTCAGTTATATTACCCAATTATTACCCCAGATTAGTACGCCCCTCCTTCCCCGGTATAGTATGCCAATTCCAATTAGCAGCCCAATTAGCCACACCAAGTAGCATAACATTCCTAACCCCCGACTACATATAATACACCTCCCGGTAACTACCATTTATCTTTTACCCTCCCCACGCTACATATGATAGCAGACACCCCAGACCATTTTTTGTTTCAGTCAGCTCTGTAAGGTCTAAAATGAATTTGTTTTTTGCTAGGGTTTTTGTCTTCTGAGTAGAGGACAATTTAAAATTTGCACCGCCGACACTAGGGGTTTGCTAGCACTTTAGCTTTAAGCAAATTTTTTTCCAAATTAAATTCTAGGATGGCCAATTTTGTAGGTACAATTTGTTTTTGTTTATATTTGTTGCAGCGTAGGTACAAGGGCATCCATCTAGTTTCCAGCCTGCAGTGTTCCAGTGTATGGTGTTTCAGTGTTTTTATTAATTAAAGTGTAAGCCTCAAGCAAGTGGCATATATGGTCTTAAAAATTTACTGCGGAGAGTCCCAGGTATAGTGGATTAAAGGCTCCCCAGTGTCTTAGTAAAACTAATGCATTTGGCTATACAAGGTGTATTTTCTTTGCCAATACTGACCATTGTTATTTTAATGTTAAACCACACCTTGTAAGTGTTAAATTCAGTGACTGTTTATTATAATACCCTAAATAAAGTATATTTCCATCTCACCAGTGATTATTACCAACACTATTGCTGTGCCTGTGCTGTGCATTGTCTCAATGTTAATTTATTTTGTGCTGTAAATTTTGTGTTTTTAAGTTTAAATAGGTGTTTAGTATAATATATTGGCCATCCCTAGACACATTAACTTCAAAACCTAATTGGCAAAACAATACTCAGGCAGGAAAGCTTTAATAGGGAAACCCATTTATAGGCCCTAGTGGTCATTGTACAGCAGTCAGTTTTTAACCTGTATTGAGGTATTAAGTGGTTTTAGGCTACTATTTTAGGATGTAGGAATACTTGATAGGGTCATATTTAAGTAACAGAGTAGTTTTTTGTAGGAAAGTCAGACCCATTTATATTTTTTGAGAGGTTTTAAAGTCAGTTTTTCCGCCCAGCCAAATACCAGCCATGGGTCTTACAGCAAGCTGTTAAATGGCCAGCAGTGAAATAGATTTTGTTTTTTTTGGCTAATACTATAACACATTAGGGATTTACATTGCATTTTGCCTAATTTTACATAGTTAAATCCAAGTAACCTTCGCTACCACTATTAAAGCAGCGCTATAATTCAAGGCTTGTTTTAGCCAATAGCTGTGAATTAGCCAATACCTGGCCTGGTGCAGCAAGCTGTATTTTGGAACATTTTGGAGGTTTAGATGACTTTAGCCTATTGTTTTTCATTAAAAAAATACAGAATGAGGTTATGTATGAGTACAAATGTAGTTCTTTGGTAGCGATAAAAGCCTCAGTTATAGCCTTCAGCCACTGTTAGTCAGTTTATCTGAAATGAAATACCATCCGGCTTTCTGGGTTTATTTACAGTCATAAAGTAGTTCTAGTTTTTATTTTTGCTAGTAATACTTTGGATTTTAATGAAGCAGGCCAGTTATAACGTTTTTTGTCCATTGGGCTTTTATTCGTGCATTGTTGCTCGGGCCTTGATTCTGCCAATAGAAATTCCATAGCGCCACGTCACAGCTGACGTCACACGGTTGGCGAGCATGCATTTGCCACTTCTTGGTTAGCTAACCTAAAGTTAACGGTTTTGTTCGACGCTCGATGCATCTACATAGCCTTTGCTAGTTAAACAGTGAGTTTAAATTAACTGCAGTTTTTCATTTTTGAAACTTAGTCTTGGTTTTTTTTACTTGAGTACTACCTAGGGTTTTCTTGTGCTACGCTTAAATGCATTAAATACTCGACTTAGTGGGTTTTGTTTAGTGTACAGATTCTTTTGACTTAAGAGTGACCCACATTTAGATTGAATTTTTATTTTAGTTTAGATTACGTGTGACCCTGTCTGTTATTCGAATTTGTTGTTAGGTATAGGATTAGGGGGACCGACCTCAATTTTATTTCTCAAATAGACACTTCTGGTGTCGGTCGGCCTTTTTCTGCTTTTCCCCTTCAGTTTAATTTAAATATGAGCCAGCCAAGCAATTTAATAGATGTCCAGGTCTTGGCGACTCTTACGCCAGGAGATTTTTAAATTTTTCACAAGCAAATCCGGCATTAACCGGGACTTTACGGCCAATTTTAATTAAGAGCATCTCTGGAGCTAGGATAAGTGACCTCAAGGTTTTTGTGAAGTTAAATATTTCTGCAATACAGTCACGTATTCCCTTACTGTTTTTCTTAGGTACCAACGATTTTTTAGCCAATGTAGATGTAGCAGTTTTTAAGAATTCCTTTCTGTCATTTTTGAGAATATTACGTCGAACTTATCCTGGAATGGCAATCGTTTTCACGACTTTGCCGTTTTATCCGAGGATAAGTAACTCCACACCAGTACTTGCCCGTTTGCACAAATTTAATAGATTTTTGCTTACTCTACGTTCTGATTCAGTAAGAGTGATAGAACTCCCCAACGAATTAAATCAGATGAAGTTTTTTCATGTATATTATGGGAACACTATGCGTCGTGATTGCATCCATTTCAACAACGACGCATTTAGAAAGTTAATTCCTGTAATAGAAAATACCCTTTCACAGTTACCGGCGTAGTTTTTTTTCGCATCCTTGTCTCACTCAACGACTGTTTTTGCTCCAGAGAAGTCATTTCTTGGTAAATCTCATCCGAATGCTTGGCCTAGGTCAAATTTTTTGCTTTTCTTTCCTCTAGCACAATGAAATTTTGCATTTACAGAAATTTTGTAAAATTTTTTTTAGGACAATTCCTCATTTTCTGTGTTGGGCGCGTTACCTCAGGTGCATCTTTACAATACTCACAACTCAAAAGATTTTTCAACACAGTTTTTAAATAATTACCTCTTTACCAGACCAGAACCGCTGTACCGAAGTGATATTAGGTTAAGTTTCTCTCTCTGCCGCTGTCCCCGCCAACGACCGGGGGACTGTGAGTCTCAGGGTATCCTTCGCTGATGGGCTGCCCTACACGTTCTCCCCCGTGCGTTGTCGGCAAACTCTGTTTCCCCTCCCTTTTCGTCTCCGACACCCACACTGGGTTTTGTAAAGAATTTTTTTGTGATTTGAAAATAACTTTTCTGCGGTTGGTTACCTTTTTTTATTATTATTTCTTTTGCCTCCGCAGGAAAGGGCCCAGTGGTGGCACCTTCTGTGTCGACTTAGCTCAATCGAGTGTCGAGAGACAAAACTCTTCTCAATTTCTTTCCTATCATAACCCTTTTTCATTTTCAGCCTTCTTAGCTTAATTAGTCACTAAGGTAGTAGTAGTTAGGTTTAGGGAAAACTCAGATTATTTTAAAGAAATGCTAGTTATATTTAAATCCTCAGATTATGTTAACAAGGTTATACAATTTATTAAGTTTCAGAATTTTACAATATTTACATATATTAAGTAGGCACCGAACTAGACCACCTACCAAAAATGGTTGAACCCGACAAGTTGTCAGGAAAGGAAAGTGCACTCTCTTTAGACCCAAGCACCCTTTCCTGAAATTTAACCGCTCAACACAGCTACCAAATGCGCCATTCTCCCTGCGCACGCAATCGCCTGCCCAAAAAGTCTCGCATGCGAATTCTCAAAAAAAAAAACAAAAAACAACAAAAAATGTTTCTTTTCAAGATTAAATCAATTACATCCTTCCAACCTCCTTACTTCACAGTTTTCTTACGGCTTCCGCGAGCCCCACCAGTCTAACCTTGGTTACCCGGCGCCACTCATGGATCAATCCCTCGGTTTCCCTTTAGGAACCGACCAACCCGTCAGTGATCGGACCGCCGCCTTGCAAACCACCGTGAAACACCTCCAACACGACAGTTCCCTTTTACAAGAACGCCAATAATCTTAAATCAATCTTTTCAGCTACATCTTTCTCCCCAAGTATTTTTTACATAGTAAGACACCTGCACAATCAAAAAAAAAAAAAAAAAAAAAAAAAAAAAAAAAAAAAAAAATCAAAATTTAAATACAACCAATCAAATCCGTAGCAAACCTTTTAAATCAACAATCCAATAGCCCGAATGAACTCAGTGACTCAGGACAGCACCCAGTGAATTTTAGTGAGCAAAAAGTGATTACCCAAAGACAGCTACTACACCTCAAGACCGCAGTTTAACTATACCGAGAGGATGGCGACGAACACCCTGAGGTCCATCAGTGCCGCAACTCTATCCTCACCAACAGCGCACCACCTTCAACCACAGCGCGGTGATCCGGACGGGTTGCGAGCCATCAACGCTGCTGCCCACACCGAACCAGAGCCCACCTGCTCCACCAGCTCAACCACATCAAGTCCTCCTCTCGGTCATCACAACAACCTCAACATTTTGGATTTACTTCACCCCACACCTCCAACTCAATTCTCCGAAGAAGTAGCCATAGTGCAAAAAGACTCTAATCCATCTAACAACTAAAATTAACTTAAAAAAAAAAAAAACAAAAAAAAAAAACAATTTTTGTGCGTGCAGATGTCCGTCCCTTTTACACCAATTAACTCAATCTTTTTCACTCAGTTTTCAATTTTGTTCTCAATTAAAGTCAGGTACGTTAGGCCAAATTCAACTGTCGTTCCCCTACAACCCATCCTCCTTTTGCAGGGGGGGGTGGATCCCGATCCCTGCCGTGGTTGGTCAAAATAAACAATAGCAATCTTCCCCCAAAAAAAAAAAGAAACGCGGCGACCGAGGTTCCAAGACGAAGTCGGACTGGTGCTGGCTTTTGAGCTTTCCTCGTCTGCTCGCGGCTTCCCCTGAATCAAAACCGGAAACATGATATCTCGGGACCACGAGCATGGCAGAGGGAGCAAAACCGAGCGAATTTCTCAAACTCCAACATCAAACCCACACCTTCACCCACCTTCCAACAAACTTTTTTCGTTTTCACTTTGGCCTTAGGGGGGGTGGTTGTGACGCTAAGTGTCACGCTATTTTTATATAGTGTAGGCGACCTGCATAACCGCACCAAACGCCAGCATAACCGGCGTTGAGCCAGCTGATTCTAAAACCGTTAGTGGCGGTTCGCGGCGGCGTCTCTCCCTCTCTTCCCTCTACACCAGCGACCGGAAAGGACCCCTCCCGCTCAACTGGTTCTGAAAATATCTCCAGTTTACTTAAGTATCGTAATTTTAACTAGTTCTTAGTTTCAGAAATGGTAGGCTAGCCAGCAATCGGAGGGGCAATCCCTTTTGGGACCCCCCAACCATCTGATTATGCAGGAATTGTAAATTGGTCGAGGTTTCGGCTCGACCACATGTCAGGTTTCAGATTGCCTTTTTAGATTCAGGCCTTTCCTCTACTCAGAAGACAATTATTAATTAACTATCATTGCTTGGATTCAGGAACTTAGTTAATCATATTTTATCCAATACAGTTATCAGTTTACCAGGTTTAGGCACTTGTAACAATTTCACTATTAGGTCTGGAAGGATATTTATTAATTATTAATAGTTTAACCCATCATCAGAGCTGGCTGGTATAGCATACTGGTTTGGTAAAGATCCATAGGTCTCTGGACACCCAGTCACGTTTTCCAACCCCCAATTAGTTTTTTAGTACTTATTAGCACCACATGGCTTGGCCAGACCTTGGCCTGCCTAATTGGTTGGCTAGTCCTAAATTAGCCAAGCCAGTAGCAGAGTCAGCACGCCAAGATCCCGGTTGTAGTTAACTCAGTTATATTACCCAATTATTACCCCAGATTAGTACGCCCCTCCTTCCCCGGTATAGTATGCCAATTCCAATTAGCAGCCCAATTAGCCACACCAAGTAGCATAACATTCCTAACCCCCGACTACATATAATACACCTCCCGGTAACTACCATTTATCTTTTACCCTCCCCACGCTACAGACGTGTATGGAATGTGGGCGCGCATGTGAACGTGAGGCGTGTATGCAATGTGGGTGCGCATGTGAACGTAAGCCGTGTATAGAATGTGGGCGCGCATGTGAACGCGAGGCATGTATGTAAAGTGGGCGCGCATGTGAACGTGAGACGTGATGTAATGTGGGTGCGCAAGTGAACGTGAGCCGTGTGTGTGATTTGAGTGCACATGTAAACTTGAGACGTGTATGGAATGTGTTTGCGCATGTTAAATTGAGGCGTGTATGTAATGTGGGTGCGCATGTGATCAAGAGCCGTGTGTGTAATTTGATTGCACATGTGAACTTAAGACGTATATGCACTGTGGGCGCGCATGTGAACGTGAGGCATGTATGAAATGTGGGTGCGCATGTAAACGTCAGCCGTGTGTGTAATTTGAGTGCACATGTGATCTTGAGACGTGTATAGAATGTTGGCGCGCATGTGAACGTAAGGCGTGTATGTAATGTGGGTGCGCATGTGAACTTGAGACGTGTATAGAATGTTGGCGCGCATGTGAACGTGAGGCATATATGTAATGTGGGTGCGCATGTGAACGTGAGCCGTGTGTGTAATTTGAGTGCACATGTGAACTTGAGACGTGTATGGAATGTGGGCGCGCATGTGAACGTGAGGCGTGTATGTAATGTGGGTGCGCATGTGAACGTAAGCCGTGTATGGAATGTGGGCGCGCATGTGAACGCGAGGCATGTATGTAAAGTGGGCGCGCATGTGAACGTGAGACGTGTATGTAATGTTGGTGCGCTTTTGACGTGAGCCATGTATGGAATGTGGGCGTGCATGTGAACGTGAGGCGTGTTTGTAATGTGAGTGCGCATGGGAACGTGAGCCGTGTATGGAATGTGGGCGCGCATGTGAACGTGAGGCATGTATGTATTGTGGGCGCGAATGTGAACGTGAAACGTGTATGTAATGTGGGTGCGCATGTGACGTGAGCCATGTATGGAATGTGGGCGCGCATGTGAACGTGAGGCATGTATGTAATGTATGTGCGCATGTGAACGTGAGCCGTGTGTGTAATTTGAGTGCACATGTGAACTTGAGACGTGTATGGAATGTGGGCGCGCATGTGAACGTGAGGCATGTTTGTAATATTGGTGCGCATGTGAACGTCAGCCGTGTGTGTAATTTGAGTGCACATGTGAACTTGAGACGTGTATGGAATGTGGGCGTGCATGTGAACGTGAGGCGTGCATGTAATGTGGGTGCGCATGTGAACGAAAGCCGTGTATGGAATGTGGGCGCGCATGTGAACGTGAGGCATGTATGTAATATTGGTGCGCATGTGAACGTCAGCCGTGTGTGTAATTTGAGTGCACATGTGAACTTGAGACGTGTATGGAATGTGGGCGTGCATGTGAACGTGAGGCGTGCATGTAATGTGGGTGCGCATGTGAACGAAAGCCGTTGATGGAATGTGGGCGCGCATGTGGACGTGAGGCATGTATGTAATGTAGGTGCGCATGTGATCGTGAGCCGTGAGTGTAATTTGAGTGCACGTGTGAACTCGAGAATTGTGTGGAATGTGGGCGCGCATGTGAAACAGAGGCGTCTATGTAACGTGGGTGCACATGTGAACGTGAGGCGTGTGTGTAATTTGAGTGCACATGTGAACTTAAGACTTGTATGGATTATGGGTGCGCATGTGAACGTGAGGCGTGTATGTAATGTGGCTGCGCATTTGAACGTGAGGCGTGAATGTTATGTGGCTGCGCATGTGAACGTGTGGCGTGTGTGTAATTTGAGTGCACATGTGAACTTAAGAGTCTTCATCACCCTCGCGAAAAAAGCTAAAAACATGCTTTCGTAGTACCTTGTTTCTGACACCATTTTTCAACCAATTTCCTCATAAACACTCTTAAACTTATCACGAAGAGTGTGTCCCTTTTTATATAACCTCATAATATTGAAAAATATATAATTTAGCATCGAGAAAATCTATCAAAATTAGCAAAAATTACTTGATTTTCATAATTATTTAAAAATACTTCCATGAATAATTTTGAAATTTTCAGGTCATAGAAAGAAGCAATAAGATTCGAAATGTACGCAGAAAATTATCCCCTCAACAATTGTTTGTAGGTTGCGACGGAAACAGGGTACTACGAGAGCGTGTTTTAGGCAAAAACGGGGCCGGCGAACAAAGCCGTCTATGGCGCTACTAGCCTTTCCACAAACATTGTCATTTTAACTCACACAAGCACACAAAGATAGATTTAAACATCCTACACGCGTTCGAAATCTCTAAGATTCATTGTCCGTGTTCCAAAGTTGGGTATGAGGATTACAAATTTGAATCAGTGCTATGGTTGCGATTCATATTACGTAAGAAATGTATTATTTTATTAACTTTTCAATAATATCTTTATTTTATTCATTTTAATTATTTACAAACCAGTAATTAATTAAAAACGTTGTTTTATTTCAAATATCTCACCTATAAAATAATGTGCAAAGAGATTTTGCTTTAGTTCCAAACCAAACATGTAGGCTAGAAGGCTACCATAGAAAAAATGTCTATAACAGGCTAGTTCTTATGTTTTAAAAAATATATAAGTCTGACAGGTTTGGGTAAACGTTCCGTCTGGATCTTCCTGCTCATTGAATCGCTCTGCTACATTTCATAGACAGTGATTGTCGTGATATAAGTATACTTCCTAATACCTCACCGACAAATCTATCGAGGGCTGCTTTTACACAATGACACGTGGCGCGCTACAGTAGTTTCCCGCTCCCGCCTTTTTCCTTCTGCGCCGTGGATAACGTGCGGTCTGACCTGTCTGTACTCAATTCGCAGATCTTCAGTTTTATTTTATTTCCTGTATTTTTTGTCGATGTGAAGCATGGGAAGGAGACGGTCAAAAAAGGGTGGGTTATTTTTAAACGCCAAGCGTAAAAAAACAATTATAAATGTTGGTACTGTGAAATTGTGCCAACAACAACGTACGAGGTGAGTGCATTTTAGTTTTTTACTCAATACATTTATAAATTCAGCAGAACGAGTAATTTTAGAAATAAAAGTGTAATCAGACGTTTTCACCCCGAACTGTTGAGATCATCCCTTAAATACTGTCTGATTACAATACTTTTCATCCTGATGTTTAGGTTAGGGGCCATGCATAAATTACGTCACGCTATAAACAGCCCGTTTCGACCCCCTAGCTCTCCTTTGAGACGCTCTGACAAACTCGGGAAAACCTAAAGTTCAAGAATCTCAAATATTTTTGTAATGGTCACAAAGAAGGTAACAGGTGAGTTAGTAAATGAAAATTCATAAATTAGTTTACAATCGGCCTACATGGTTGGTGTTTACGCTTTTTGGTTGGTGTTGATTTTTACAATAATACGCTTTTTACACTCTTAACTGAAACATATAGTTTAACTGACCACATTAAAATAAGGGTTTCATCAACTATATAGAGTTATATGTAGAAGGATTATAACAACAATAACGAGGTTGTAATAATTTAGTAAATAAAAAACTAATGCGACATGCAATTTATAACAAATTGAATATGGTAAAAATACATATAAATTGAATGTAATAAAGGAACACATAACAATTACCATAACTTTGCTAACATTTAAAATGTTACAACAAAACTTATTCATATATAAAATAATCATGCGTAGCGCTAGCGGTGGGGCTCGTGACGGCGCCGGCGCTCGGAGCAGCGTATGGAGGTACCATACAGTACACTACCGAACCCTGAGCCAGACCCCAAACAAGACAGCGGACCGATCTTTCTTTGATCTTTCGTCAAAAAACCGCCTCGAGACCGCTCGTTGCTCGGTTTGATGTCTGGTCCGATATCTTGTTCGGGAAAAAGTCCAGTAGTGTGTGGCCGTCTATAAGGTTCAATTTAGTTATTGTTTTGAAACAACACATGAAATGTCAGTACAATATATTTTTGGAACTTCATATTGATTATAGAAAAGAATCATCAAAATCAGTTAAGGTTAAATAAATCTTCAGGAAGTGAGTGAACAAAAATCAGATTTTTTTTTAAATATGTATATATATATATATATATATATATATATATATATATATATATATATATATATCTTGGTTTTAGCATACTTTCTTAAACCGAGTACCTTTTTTGGGTAAAATCAATAAATAAATGAGTTAAATGAGGTTTACGGCGCGAGGAATTTTTTATTTTAAAATGGTTTTTGGAATCATATCACTGGATAAATTCTTTAGCTTTTGGTACTAAATTCAAATGTATTTAACCTCTAATTATGACGTAAAAACACGTGTAGTTTTCAATATTAGTATAAATATCTCTATCTTTACGTACTTAACCTTGATTTGTATTGAAAAAATAATAATTTACGACTCAATATCTGCCATATTTGCTTTAATCGATACATTCCTAAATTTTTTATATGAAACCAAACTATATAACAACTATTGTAAGGCTTTTGGAGGGGCTTAGTTTTGAGTTTTGAGATAAAACATTGATTCTAGGCCTATATTATTTAATTTATATTTTCGGTAGAAAGGTTTATTAACAACTACAGGGTTTCTACTGTCAGGGTAGGTCAGGGGAAGTCAGGGAAGTCGGGAAATAGAAATTTGGTCAGGGAAGGTCGGAGAAAGTCAGGGAACCCAGTAATAAAGCTTATTTTAATAAGTATCGACCCCACGTGCTAAAGATATAAAAATAAATTTGTAGCTTATAGACAATACTGATTACTATTACACCTTAATGCTACTTCTCAAAATTAATTTTGTAATCTTTTTTAAGTCTCAAAATAGGTTATGAGGGTCATTATCACAACAAGAATAACTTCCTGTGAGAAATCATACAAAATTTACATGATAATTCGGTGCTTCTTATTTTCCATCTGATCCCCGCTGATGACAAAACTGAGGAAATGTTTTGCTCCAGGTTGTATACAATCTGTTGTAGCAGTATTTTTCAGGTGGAGTCCCAATGGTTGGCTGATGATCTAAGGATTACTAGGAGTTTATTCGTAACATCTTGTAATCCTCAATTATTGAGTTTTTATTGAGATCAATTTATTTAATTTTGTTTTATTAACATTTATGACGTACATGATATAGAAAATAATGTTTTACATATTAAATATATAACGAGTTCGCACGCAGCACGCTGACGTTAGGGAAATGAATTTCCCCAGTAAAAAACTTTCAAAAATCAAATAACAGTTTAAAAAAAAATTGTGACATTTTTAGCAAAAATGGAAAATATTAAGTTTTTTGGCTGTTCTGATGCACCTGGTTATATTTAAATGCAGTATTGGGATGGCAATGTTATGAATTTTAAGCTTAGGAGGATGTACCATCAGGATCAAAAATCGGTATGGGGGTGTTAGGAGTGATAAAACTACATCAAGATATGAAAAACAGCCTTTTCCAATGTAAAATCCCTATAAGACAACGTACTGTGTTTACTTAATTTTAATTTATTAAATGAACTCTGTAAGTATTAGTGCTATAATGATGAGGGGGGGCTTAAAGTGTTCGCCTTTTTACGTTCTATAACCTCTTATCCATTAATCTTACATTTAGGGCTTATCTGACCCTTTTTGGGCCCAAAAACTCAAATTTCAAAATTTAAAATCCCCAAAAAAGAGGGTTAGAGTTTTTCGATTGTTTTGCCCAACGAACTTCTCCAACTGATTACAAAAAGGAATATCCCTACCAAATTTGAAGTAAATCGGACAAAAAATGCGACCGCTAGAGTGCAAACACATATATATGTCTCTATATATATATATATATATATATATAAGTATATATATATATAAAATTTTGAACGACCCCCCAAAACGTGTTCAGGGGGTCACGTTAGGAACTTCTATGGTGGTCCCGGGCTTAAGTTTAACCGTGCGGGTCATGCTTATAGTTCACTTTCCATAGGAAATTCACTAATAACTGTGCACACACGCTTGTTTATAAAGCGAGATTGCGAAGACGTATAATGAAAGTTGGTCAGGAGAGTTTGACAGAAGGGTCAGGGAAAGTCAGGGAAATAGAAAATTGAAATTCTGTAAAAACCCTGAACCAATTATCCTTCATATTCAAGTTCCTTGACACGTTCCGCTGCCAAACACATTTGTATAGGATTGGTTATATTGCTGATACAGAGTATTAGTTTTAAGTTTTTATATAAAACATATATTTATTCGTCATTTTAATCAAATTTGTAGCTACAACAATTCATTTACGACTAATAAGCTTTCATATTTGGAGGGGGAATAAATGTTTAAGTAACAGATAGTTTAAAAGGATGTAGGTTATGTTTTATAAACGGCAACGTTATGTTTTCTTACTGAAGTATTTTATTTCATTATTGATTCAATAATGTTTTTGCTTCACGAGTAAAATATAGTCAATCACTAATCGGATAATGTTTATCTTATCAAATAATGTTTTATTCTTTCATACAAGCAAGTCTCTTATTATTTACTGTCTAATTTACTTTACAAATCAAATTATAAGATTCCTCATGAGCCTAATTACATCTCTATAACTGAGTTTTTTATAAAAATCGAAAGCTATGTTAAAAAACGGTAATCTCAATACAAGATGGAGTAAAATGTACATAATTAATATTTTACAGTTGAAAACCTAAGTAAAATGAGGATCATTTAATTATGCTGGATGTGGTAGAACACCGTGGAGCCGTGGTCCGCGACGACCAACGGCGCGCGTATGACTGAACATAACGGTTATTTAGATCGGATTATTGAACAAACTATAAGTTATATCGAACATTGTTTTGAATGAAAATTTAAGATCATCTAATTAGCTACAACTTTCTCGCTGGAAGTTTGTTTCTACCTCAAAAATAAAAAAGTTTCTCGCTTGCTGACTTTTTCATGTCATGCTGATACAGCTTTCTAGTATTGTTATTATTAAAAATTACACATAATTGTAAACTAAAATATATTTTTACTGTTGGATGCGGAAATTTATGCAGAAAATGAATATATAAGTTTCATTGTAGTTTTATTATTACTACGATGTACAGGAAAGTGTAAACGACAACGCGCTCACCACTCGGGATTACTCACTTATGGTCTGGCCTGACAATGCGCGGACCGTTTTCTGTCCATTTGGCGAGCTCTACATGGAGAGCTGGGGTAGCGTAGCAGTCGGGGAAGGACGACCCATTGGGACGACCGCGACGGCCTGCGGCGTGGCGGCGCCGCGGTGGTAGATGGTCTGATGTTTTTAGAAAAGAACCCCCTCTTCGCCCCTCGTCATAGTCTGGCGCACCTGACTATACGAGGTCCTTTGGAATCAAACCAGACTGTACGGTCGAACTTTTCTCAAAGGTGATGAAGACTCTTAAGACGTGTATGGAATGTGGGCGCGCATGTTAACGTGAGTCGAGTATGTAATGTGGACACGCACGTGAACGTGAGGCGTGAATGTAATGTGGCTGCGCATGTAAACGTGAGGCGTGTGTGTAATTTGATTGCACATGTAAAATGAGACGTTAATGGCATGTGGGCGCGCATGTGAACGTGAGACGTGTATGTAATGTGTGTGCGCATGTGAACGTGAGACGTGTATGTAATGTGTGTGCGCATGTGAGCGTGAGCCGTGTGTGTTATTTGACTGCAAATGTGAACTTGAGACGTTAATGGAATGTGGGCGCGCATGTAAACGTGAGACTTGTATGGAATGTGGGCGCGCATGTGAACGTGAGGCGTGTATGTATTGTGGCCGCACATATGAACGTGAGGCGTGTATGTAATGTGTGTGCGCATGTGAGCTTAAGCTGTGTGTGTTATTTGAGTGCACATGTGAACTTGAGACGTTAATAGAATGTGGGTGCGCATGTGTACGTGAGGCGTGTATGTATTGTAGGCACGTATGTGAACGTGAGGCGTGTATGTAATGTGGCTGCGCATGTGAACGTGAGGCGTGTGTGTAATTTGAGTGCACATGTGAACTTAAGACGTGTATGGATTGTGAGCGCGCATGTGAACGTGAGAAGTGAATGTAATGTGGATACGCATGTGAACGTGAGGCGTGTATTTTATGTGGCTGCGCATGTAAACGTGAGGCGTGTGTGTAATTTGATTGCACATGTAAACTTGAGACGTTAATGGCATGTGGGCGCGCATGTGAACGTGAGACGTGTATGTAATGTGTGTGCGCATGTGAACGTGAGACGTGTATGTAATGTGTGTGCGCATGTGAGCGTGAGCCGTGTGTGTTATTGGACTGCAAATGTGAACTTGAGACGTTAATGGAATGTGGGCGCGCATGTGAACGTGAGACTTGTATGGAATGTGGGCGCGCATCTGAACGTGAGGCGTGTATGTATTGTGGGCGCACATATGAACGTGAGGCGTGTATGTAATGTGTGTGCGCATGTGAGCTTAAGCTGTGTGTGTTATTTGAGTGCACATGTGAACTTGAGACGTTAATGGAATGTGGGTGCGCATGTGTACCTGAGGCGTGTATGTATTGTGGGCACGCATGTGAACGTGAGGCTTGTATGTAATGTGAGTGCGCATGTGAGCGTGAGCCGTGTGTGTTATTTGAGTGCACATGTGAATTTGAGATGTTAATGGAATGTAGGCGCCCATGTGAACGTGAGGCGTGTATGTAATGTGGCTGCGCATGTGAACGTGAGGCGTGTGTGTAATTTGAATGCACATGTGAACTTAAGACGTGTATGGATTGTGAGCGCGCATGTGAACGTGAGAAGTGAATGTAATGTGGACACGCATGTGAACGTGAGGCGTGTATTTTATGTGGCTGCGCATGTAAACGTGAGGCGTGTGTATAATTTGATTGCACATGTGAACTTGAGACTTTAATGGCATGTGGGCGCGCATGTGAACGTGAGACGTGTATGTAATGTGTGTTCGCATGTGAACGTGAGACGTGTATGTAATGTGTGTGCGCATGTGAGCGTGAGCCGTGTGTGTTATTTGACTGCAAATGTAAACTTGAGACGTTAATGGAATGTGGGCGCGCATGTGAACGTAAGACTTGTATGGAATGTGGGCGCGCATGTGAACGTGAGGCATGTATGTATTGTGGGCGCGCATGTGAACGTGAGGCGTGTATGTAATGTGTGTGTGCATGTGAGCGTAAGCTGTTTGTGTTATTTGAGTGCACATGTGAACTTGAGACGATAATGGAATGTGGGTGCGCATGTGAACGTGAGGCGTGTATGTATTGTGGGCACGCATGTGAACGTGAGGGGTGTATGTAATGTGTCTGCGCATGTCAGCGTGAGTCGTGTGTGTTATTTGAGTGCACATGTAAACTTGAGATTTTAATGGAATGTGGACGCGCATGTGAACGTGAGGCGTGTATTATTGTGGGCGCGCATGTGAACGTGAGGCGTGTATGTAATGTGTGTGCGCATGTGAGCGTAAGCCGTGTGTGTTATTTGAGTGCCCATGTGAACTTGAGACGTTAATGGAATATGGGCACGCTTGTGAACGTGAGACCTGTATGGAATGTAGGTGCGCATGTGAACGTGAGGCGTGTATGAAATGTGGGTGCGCATGTGAACGTGAGACGTGTTTGGAATGTGGGTGCGCATGTGAACGTGAGGCGTGTATGGAATGTGGGCGCGCATGTGAACGTGAGGCTTGTATAGAATTTGGGCGCGCATGTGAGTGTGAGCCGTGTGTGTTATTTGAGTGCATTGTGAACTTGAGACGTTAATGGAATGTGGGCGTGCATGTGAACGTGAGACTTGTATGGAAAGTGGGCGCGCATGTGATCGTGAGGCGTGTATGCACTGTGGGCGCGCATGTGAACGTGAGACGTGAGTATAATATTGGAGCACAAGTGATTGTGAGCCGTGTGTGTAATTTGAGTGGGCATGTGAACGGGAGACGTTTAAGGAATGTGGACGCGCATGTGAACGTGAGACATTATTGCAATGTGGGTGCGCATGTGAATGTAAGTCGTGTGTGTAATTTAAGTGCACATGTGAACTTGAGACGTGTATGGAATGTGAACGCGCATGTGAACGTAAGGCGTGTATGTAATGTGGGTGCGCATGTGAACGTGAGAAGTTAATGGAATATGGGCGCGCATGTGAACGTGAGGCATGTATGTAATGTGGGTGCACATGTGAACGTGAGCCGTGTGTGTAATTTGAGCGCACATGTGGCTTGAGACGTGTATGAAGTGTGGGCGCGCATGTGAACGTGAAACGTGTATGTAATGTGGGTGCGCATGTGACGTGAGCCATGTATGGAATGTGGGCGCGCATGTGAACGTGAGGCATGTATGTAATGTGGGTGCGCATGTGAACGTGAGCCGTGTGTGTAATTTGAGTGAACATGTGAACTTGAGACGTGTATGGAATGTGGGCGCGCATGTGAACGTGAGGCATGTATGTAATGTGGGTGCGCATGTGAACGTCAGCCGTGTGTGTAATTTGAGTGCACATGTGAACTTGAGACGTGTATGGAATGTGGGCGTGCATGTGAACGTGAGGCGTGCATGTAATGTGGGTGCGCATGTGGACGAAAGCCGTGTATGGAATGTGGGCGCGCATGTTAACGTGAGGCATGTATGTAATGTGGGTGCGCATGTGAACGTGAGCCGTGTGTGTAATTTTAGTGCACATGTGAAATTGAGACTTGTATGGAATGTGGGCGCGCATGTGAACGTGAGACATGTATGTAATGTGGGTGCGCATGTGAATGTAAGTCGTGTGTGTAATTTGAGTGCACATGTGAACTTGAGACGTGTATGGAATGTGGGCGTGCATGTGAACGTGAGGCGTGCATGTAATGTGGGTGCGCATGTGAACGTGAGCCGTGTGTGTAATTTGAGTGCACATGTGAACTTAAGACGTGTATGGAATGTGGGCGCGCATGTGAACGTAAGGCGTGTATGTAATGTGGGTGCGAATGTGAACTTGAGACGTGTATGGAATGTGGGCACGCATGTGAACGTGAGGCATGTATGTAATGTGGGTGCGCATGTAAACGTGAGCCGTGTGTGTAATTTGAGTGCACATGTGAACTTGAGACGTGTATGGAATGTTGGCGCGCATGTGAACGTGAGGCGTGTATGTAGTGTGGGTGCGAATATGAACGTGAGACGTGTATGGAATGTGGGCGCGCATGTGAACGTGAGGCATGTATGTAATGTGGGTGCGCATGTGAACGTGAGCCGTGTGTGTAATTCGAGTGCACATGTGAAATTGAGACTTGTATTGAATGTGGGCGCGCATGTGAAATAGAGGCGTCTATGTAATGTGGGTGCGCATGTGAACTTGAGGCGTGTGTGTAATTTGAGTGCACATGTGAACTTAAGACTTGTATGGATTGTGGGTGCGCATGTGAACGTGAGGCGTGTATGTAATGTGGCTGCGCATGTGAACGTGAGGCGTGTATGTAATGTGGCTGCGCATGTGAACGTGGGGCGTGTGTGTAATTTGATTGCACATGTAAACTTGAGACGTTAATGGCATGTGGGCACGCATGTGAACGTGAGACGTGTATGGAATGTGGGCGCGCATGTGAACGGAGGCGTGTATGTAATGTGGGTGCGTATGTGAACGTGAGACGTGTATGTAGTGTGTGTGCGCATGTGAGCGTGAGCCGTGTGTGTTATTTGACTGCAAATGTGAACTTGAGACGATAATGGAATGTGGGCGCGCAGGTTAACGTGAGACTTGTATGGAATGTGGCGCGCATGTGAACGTGAGGCGTGTATGTAATGTGGGTGCGTATGTGAACGTGGGACGTGCATGTAATGTGTGTGCGCATGTGAGCGTGAACCGTGTGTGATATTTGAGTGCACATGTGAACTTGAGACGTTAATGGTATGTGGGTGCGCATGTGAACGTGAGGCGTGTATGTATTGTGGGCACGCATGTGAACGTGAGGCATGTATGTAATGTGGGTCCGCATGTGAACGTTAGACTTGGGTGGTATGTGGGTGCGCATTTGAACGTGAGGCGTGTATGGAATGTGGGTGTGTATGTGAACGTGAGGCGTGTATGGAATGTGGGCTTGCATGTGAACGTGAGGCATGTATGTAATGTGGTTTTGCATGTGAACGTGAGACGTGTGTGTAATTTGTGTGCACATGTGAACGTGAGGCATGGATGTAGTGTTGGTGCGCATGTGAACGTGAGACGTTAATGGAATGTGGGCGCGCATGTGAACGTGAGGAATGTATGTAATGTGGGTGCACATGTGAACGTGAGCCGTGTGTGTAATTTGAGCGCACATGTGAACTTGAGACGTGTATGAAGTGTGGGCACGCATGTGAACGTGAAACGTGTATGTAATGTGGGTGCGCATGTGACGTGAGCCATGTATGGAATGTGGGCGCGCATGTGAACGTGAGGCATGTATGTAATGTGCGTGCGCATGTGAACGTGAGCCGTGTGTGTAATTTGAGTGAACATGTGAACTTGAGACGTGTATGGAATGTGGGCGCGCATGTGAACGTAAGGCATGTATGTAATGCGGGTGCGCATGTGAACGTCAGCCGTGTGTGTAATTTGAGTGCACATGTGAACTTGAGACGTGTATGGAATGTGGGCGTGCATGTGAACGTGAGGCGTGCATGTAATGTGGGTGCGCATGTGGACGAAAGCCGTGTATGGAATGTGGGCGCGCATGCTAACGTGAGGCATGTATGTAATGTGGGTGCGCATGTGAACGTGAGCCGTGTGTGTAATTTGAGTGCACATGTGAAATTGAGACTTGTATGGAATGTGGGCGCGCATGGGAACGTGAGGCATGTATGTAATGTGGGTGCGCATGTGAACGTGAGCCGTGTGTGTAATTTGAGTGCACATGTGAACTTGAGACGTGTATGGAATGTGGGCGCTCATGTGAACGTAAGGCGTGTATGTAATGTGGGTGCGCATGTGAACTTGAGACGTGTATGGAATGTGGGCACGCATGTGAACGTGAGGCATGTATGTAATGTGGGTGCGCATGTAAACGTGAGCCGTGTGTGTAATTTGAGTGCACATGTGAACTTGAGACGTGTATGGAATGTGGGTGCGCATGTGAACGTGAGGCGTGTATGTAGTGTGGGTGCGAATGTGAACGTGAGACGTGTATGGAATGTGGGCGCGCATGTGAACGTGAGGCATGTATGTAATGTGGGTGCGCATGTGAACGTGAGCCGTGTGTGTAATTTGAGTGCACATGTGAAATTGAGACTTGTATTGAATGTGGGCGCGCATGTGAAATAGAGGCGTCTATGTAATGTGGGTGCGCATGTGAACTTGAGGCGTGTGTGTAATTTGAGTGCACATGTGAACTTAAGACTTGTATGGATTGTGGGTGCGCATGTGAACGTGAGGCGTGTATGTAATGTGGCTGCGCATGTGAACGTGAGGCGTGTATGTAATGTGGCTGCGCATGTGAACGTGAGGCGTGTGTGTAATTTGATTGCACATGTAAACTTGAGACGTTAATGGCATGTGGGCACGCATGAGAACGTGAGACGTGTATGTAATGTGTGCTTGTATTGGAACGTGAGACATGTATGTAATGTGTGTGCGCATGTGAGCTTGAGCCGTGTGTGTTATTTGACTGCAAATGTGAACTTGAGACGTTAATGGAATGTGGGCGCGCATGTGAACGTGAGACTTGTATGGAATGTGTGCACATGTGAACGTGAGGCATGGATGTAATGTGGATGCGCATGCGAGCTTGAGCCGTGAGTGTTATTTGACTGCAAATGTGAACTTGAGACGTTAATGGAATGTGGGCGTGCAGGTGATCGTGAGACTTGTATGGAATGTGTGCACATGTGAACGGAGGCGTGTATGTAATGTGGGTGCGTATGTGAACGTGAGACGTGTATGTAATGTGTGCTTGTATTGGAACGTGAGACATGTATGTAATGTGTGTGCGCATGTGAGCTTGAGCCGTGAGTGTTATTTGACTGCAAATGTGAACTTGAGACGTTAATGGAATGTGGGCGTGCAGGTGATCGTGAGACTTGTATGGAATGTGTGCACATGTGAACGTGAGGCATGGATGTAATGTGGATGCGCATTTGAGCTTGAGCCGTGAGTGTTATTTGACTGCAAATGTGAACTTGAGACGTTAATGGAATGTGGACGTGCAGGTGATCGTGAGACTTGTATGGAATGTGTGCACATGTGAACGTGAGGCATGGATGTAATGTGGATGCGCATGTGAGCTTGAGCCGTGAGTGTTATTTGACTGCAAATGTGAACTTGAGACGTTAATGGAATGTGGGCGTGCAGGTGATCGTGAGACTTGTATGGAATGTGTGCACATGTGAACGTGAGGCATGGATGTAATGTGTGTGCGCATGTGAGCTTGAGCCGTGAGTGTTATTTGACTGCAAATGTGAACTTGAGACGTTAATGGAATGTGGGCGTGCAGGTGATCGTGAGACTTGTATGGAATGTGTGCACATGTGAACGTGAGGCATGGATGTAATGTGGATGCGCATGTGAGCTTGAGCCGTGAGTGTTATTTGACTGCAAATGTGAACTTGAGACGTTAATGGAATGTGGGCGTGCAGGTGATCGTGAGACTTGTATGGAATGTGTGCACATGTGAACGTGAGGCATTGATGTAATGTGGATGCGCATGTGAACGTGAGACGTGTGTGTAATGTGGCTATGCATGTGAACGTGAGACGTGTGTGTTGTAACCTCCATTTACGAATCCTCCAGAACATTCCACAGTTACTTTGAACCCGAACTTAATATGACACCCTGAACCAACAAACTCTTTGCAGACGCCTATCAGGTTACTGACCAAAAAGCTATTTACTCACCGACACGTGATAGGAGCTCACGTTGCCGATCTCGACCAATACAAAGATTTGTATCGCCCCCACACTAGACGAATTTCTACTTGATTGGTAAACAATTGAAAAAAAATAGTGGGAGAGAGGAAGAGGAAAATTTTCGTCGGAGAGGAACGATGGGGAGTCCGGAGTTAGAATTGGCGTGGATTAAATCGTCCCGAGGGAGGAATCCGATCCTTGTCAAGTGTACAAAAGTGAAGTATATCAGTGTTTGTGAATATGGCCTGTGGCAAAGTTTACCGAATTCCGTGAAGTGTTTGTGTCAATATTTTCATTGGATATACATCTTCATAAAATTTAACGTAGTATTATTTGATTTCCAATTTGTAATTATTGTCCAAATTAAGCCTGCTCTTTTATCACTTATCATCCATGTTCCCTATAAATTAATTTGGTCTTAATAGTGTTTATCAACATCTAAAATTCGATTTATGCCTTCTGCAATTCCTCTTTTAGGAATAACACTTTATATAACTTATCTATCTATTATGTGAATTACATAATTAATCAAATAAAGAAACCTTACTCCAATGATTCTGTCAACTGGGAATCTTTAATTCAGTAAATCATGTTATTCATTTAACTATTTATATTTCGTTGCTGATTAGTGTTCATATTAAGTTTCTAGAGATTCTGTTTGTTAACGAGGGTTCATTTTGTTAATTTAAATTTTTTTCAATAGAAGTTTGTTTACAAAATTTCCCGACATTGATTCCGTGCCCTTTCACTAGCCGAGCGAGGTTGAGTTAGTAGTTCTCAAGCCGTCATTGGTTCTTTAGCTCAGTTAAAGTAGTTAACCTAGTTAACAGTATAGTGTGGTATTTTTCAACACTCATTATAGCTTAGCCAGCTGTTATAGCCCAGTTTAGAGGGTAATAAGTGGTAATGTGAACGTAAGACGTGTATGTAATATGGGCGCGCATGTGAACGTGGGACGTGTGTGTAATTTGAGTGCACATGTGAACGTAGACGTGTGTGTAATGTGGGCGCGCATGTGAACGTGAGACGTGTGTGTAATTTGAGTGCACCAGTGAACGTGAGACGTGTATATAATGTGGGCGCGCATGTGAACGTGAGACGTGTATGTAATGTGGGCGCACATATGAACGTAAGACGTGTATGTAATGTGGGCGCACATATGAACGTGAGACGTGGTTGTAATGTGGGTGGGCATGTGAACGTTAGACGTGGATGTAATGTGAGTGCGCATGTGAACGTGAGACTTGTGTGTAAAGTGGGCGCGCTTGTGAACGTTATGAATCTATGATTGAGCTAGTTTTTTTTTTTTTTTTTTTTTTTTATAAATTTAGATTAAATACAGTTTAAATTTATATTCACGAATATATTCCCACATTTGATCATTGCAAATTAAATGTTAATCTCTTCTATGTTCCATGCGTATTGATGAAACCTGGTATTAATGGGTAATCGTATGAGTTTTCTGTCGTCGAGAGTTTGAATATTATGATGTATTTTCTGATGATTACACAGCTGGTCCATACGTTTAGTTGGACTGGCACCAATATTGCGATACACTACGCCTCCTTGTCAAAGTTACAATTCGGCAAGTTAGATGAATAGATTATATTATAGACAGAACCAGTCTGTTATAAAACTTAGTAGATTATTCATTCCAAATGCTTTAAGTATTCTAATGAACCTTAATACCGTATCAAAATCAATGTGACAACCTAACCACTCATAAATATGCATTTGAGAACACATAGCTCAATATTTTAAACAGAAATTTTAGTAATTATTCTTAAGTCAAATATGTATGGTCAATATTAGAGTAAAAATAACCTGAAATGTTTTTCCCTTGGAAAAAAGTATATTTGTATTCATTGGTTTATTAAATGACGAAGAAACGCAGACAAAGTTAAGTTGAAACAAAACCTAACATTTTTAAATCCTTTCAAATTTAAAATCTGTGCAAACAAACTGCGTTATTTATAATTGCAATTGGCCAGCCGAAACAACAATATTTGCATCGGCAAAAGCTGCATGCAATTTGTTTATTTTAACATTCTATTGGTTTTAACTGATTTAGTGTTTTCAGAAACGAACAATTTGCATAACTACAACATTTAAATTGTTATGTTTTAATTATACATTAACTGGAAAAAGAGGGGAAAAATAAAAAGTTATGTCGCACCATACACCATAGTAACATATAGTATTACAATACTACACAGTATATGTCCATTGCCTCAAGACAAGCAGGTAGACAATATAACTCAATCAAATGACAAGATAACAATTTCTGCTGAATATTTATCATCTCCTCCTAGTCTTGGTAAACTAAATATTGAAAATCTTGAGCGAGGGTCTAACTTGTTTAACGATATTTGGTAATATATTGAACATTAAACATAGCAAGTTAGTAGTACTGTTTCAACATCCTAAAGTTGGTAAATTCAACAGTTATATTGTAATTTAATCTTGTTTGATCCCATTGTTACCCTCTCATGTTCTCACTTATTTGTTATTTGTATATTATTGAATCCTATTGAAAATAAAATGGTAGTTTTAATATGAATCAATAACTATAATCCCGGAACTACTATAATGACCAATAACAATATACTATATGAAGATAATAAAGCAGCAACAAAATAATAAATTCTAGGGTAATTGCCTGAAAAAGGTCAATTATATTGATTATTACTGAGATTTATGAAATACACATTACTAAAATTACATTAAAACTAACAACACAAACCTAAACAAATCTGTGTTTTTTTAATGCAAGATGTAATAATTGACCAAATGATGCAGTTGTTGCATCTGTGTCCTAGTTACGTAGTAACCTGGTTTCTGAATGTTCTATATCCGTTGTTTGATATTCTAATAGTGCGTGATATCTAAACAACTAACTTATCTAACTTATTTTATCCAACTTAGGAGTTGGCAAATCTGGTTGTTTTTATTATTTTTTATATATATATTCTTTCTAACTATGTTTATTCACAGTATATATGCATGGTTATTTTACAAACGACACGAAGGAAGAAACATTGTTAAAGTTCGATCCATAGTTTGTGACATTATGGTTTATTTAGATATACATTACATCTTTATGTTACTGGACTATTAACCAGGGAGAAAACCAGTTTTAATGGAAGTTCCTAATAGATGATTCCAAAGAATAAATTGTTGTACAGTTTAGACAATATTTGCTTTTACAATATTTTAAGACCTTAAAGGTTTTTTACAGTTATTTCAAAATATTAACCATAAAAATACACGTGTAAAAGCGACACACTTAAGAACTGAATTTGTTTACGTTTTTGTTTGGAAATACATGACTAATATGTTATACAATCAGCTTTTATAGTTCCTTATACTAATTTAAGATAAATAAAACCAAAAGAAAACAATTTCAACATAGAATTCGAACCATAATAAAATATGATTATACATTGGTTTAGAGCAACAAATAACAAATTCTTGAATAATTAAAGCCAGAATTTGTATTTTTCTACTACACTAGGATGTTTTTGTTCCAAACGATGTTACAGGACACTTGTTAAAACCAGTCAAAGTAATGTGGGAACCCCGGGAATCGAACCCGAGACTACTTGTACCGTAATTTAAGACGTTATCCGTTACGCTACTGACTCATCCAACCAAAGGCATCTAACGAGTATGTGAAACTTGAGGCGGATAACAGTGTCTAATGAGCCTTGAGCTGACATATCACTTAACTCCTTGCCACGTTACACCCTCTAAACTGGGCTTTAAGAGCTGGCTAAGCTCTAATTAGTGTTGAACAATACCACACTACCGTTCATTTAGAAGTGTTTAGCAACAATAATTTAATTTATTTGCAGCAATATCAGGAAAAAGGTGCATCAGGTTAGGTGTTATGAAATTTTTCCCTGGTTACAATTTATCATATAAACAAGCTTATGATAATCATATACTAGTTTATACAAACAATATAAATACTTTTTATAGGTTAACGAAATTACTTTTAGTTGTTATCAAATAATTCATCTTTATCTATTGTTACATAGATTTAAAGTTATTCGGATCTCTGAATATTATATAATATGTAAGATATTTTGCGCGACTATTTTATAATATTCATTTCGAAAACAATCTTCCCCTTAAACAAGTTTTAAATTAACTATGTGTATTTACTTAAAATATATTTGCTTTTTAATTTTATAATAAAGATTATTTTAGTAACTTATTTTTTACGTTAAAATGTATTTTATTTTGTTCAATAAGCTAAAATATAACAAGTCAATGTTTAGATAAAAAATAACAAGTTTTTTGAAAGCATATATTTTAATTATTAAATTTAGAGAGTTTGCAACTTAATTATAGCTGTGAACACCGATATTAAATTGACCACAAAATCTTGCCTTCGATTAAGTAAACAAGGTAATACTACAAGAAATAAGAATATTGAAATACCTGCGAACATTCACATCCTACAATTACATGTTATACTAAATATAATATATAGTTACATTTAAAAATCCCAGTATTTTAACAATTATTACTTAGAAGACAAAACAAGCTTTAGGATGCGGTTATTAGATACGAAAAGATGTTAAATTTCTTAGCACAAAGTAATGTTATCTATAGACAGTAATAAGTAAATGTAAATTTTAAATTTGCACACATTCCTTTCTTACACGTTTTAAATCAAATATATTTAGTGCTGAAGCCAGCAAATATGATGTACATAAGAAAATAACAAGTTGTTGATTTTATTTGCTGTACTTTTATCTGATTAATGATATTAGGGATTTTGAGTACAGCGAAAAAGATTGTACCAAGAGAACTTTTTAAGGGATGAAAAATGTAGATTTAATAGCATAACAGAAGACAAAGTATCTATATCAAACTCTGTAATATGTCAACATAGCACATACTTCTTCAAGTTGTATCTGATCCTGGGTATGGATGGATGATATACCAATCGAAGCACATCATGACCAGTGGACCGGGTAACTGGGTTAGACATTACTTGACTCCATCACTGCTAGATATATTACATTATAACCAATCATAATTAATAAATCAAAGTTATGTTTATAAAATATATAAATTATAATGTATGGCGTATTACACTTGTAAATATACTGTGTTATATAGGGTAGACTACTAATTTAGTTAAACCATTATTGATATTTATAAATAAGTGTGTAACATAATGACTTATTAAAGATTATTTAGCATTTTTACAGAGTTGGTTTGAATTGAATTAATTTAAAAACAATTTAAACTATGTTCTAGATAGAAATATACTATATTTGGTAATTTAAAAATCGTTTTAGAGCTATTTCAATTAATATTTGAAACTAATTTAGGAATATATCCTTTTAGCTATACTTAAGTTACTTAAATAGGCAATTAATATAATTATGATTCACAATAGATATTTTTGAACAAACTTGAAAATATATTGCTGACAGTTATTTCATTATCATTGAGAAGATGTATAAGGTGAGCTAATCTGAGAAGGGCTTTGGTCTTTTCTATGTCAATAGCTAGCCTAAAATGGTCGGAGGTTAACGTTGCACAAACTATAAACCGTTATAACCGTTACTGTCACAACAACAACCGTTACAACTGTTATAATTTCATCAGCTATAGTTACAACCATTACCGTCACATAAGCTACCGATACCTGTACGATCATATGAGCTACTGTTGCAACCGTTACAGTCACATCAGCTACCGTTACAATCGTTACATTCACATTGGATACCAATACAACCATTACCGTCACATGAGCTACCGATACATCCTGTACGATCATATGAGCTACAGTTGCAACTGTTACAGTCACATCAGCTACCGTTACAACCGTTACATTCACATTGGATACCAATACAACCGTTACCGTCACATAAGCTACCAATACATCCTGTACGATCATATGAGCTACAGTTGCAACCGTTACAGTCACATCAGCTACCGTTACAATCGTTACATTCACATTGGATACCATTACAACCGTTACCGTCACATCAGCTACCGATACAACCATTAACCGTCACATCAGCTACCGATACAATTGTTACCGTCACATCAGCTACCTTAAAAACAGTTACCGTGACATCTGCTAACGTTCAATACAGGTTCAAACTCTAGTTATTGCTGACATCTAAAACTTATACTGCATTTTTATCCAACCAGATAATCTTAATGTCGAACAATTTTTAAATTGCCTTTGACGTCTAATCATAACTGTAAAACAAATTTGTTAAACGAGGTACATCACCAACAAGCCTGGATAGGAATACAACTGTAACTTCAAAATTTACGATGCCTGAGGGAGCAGTTTTTCAGATAAATAGTTTATCAGCTTTTCCCACTCGAGTTTAAAAGCAGTGTGTAACCTAATGATGTTCTTTTTCCCATGATACCTGATTGTGTTTTCAACTGTTTGTAACTAGTAAAATTGGTTTTAACGACAGTTTTTTTTCAAATGGTTTTCATTTAATTAAACATATTTAAAATATTCAAACTTATATGTTATATATCAGACCTTATACAAGGTAGTTCACGTAATAAATGCGTTAGAACCACCATTCCTTTACTGAAAAATTCAACGGCATTTATGAATATAATATCATATAAATATTATATTTGTATTAATGTGTTTGTACAACAACTTTGAAGCACTTTTGGTATAATTATGTTTGCTTTTTAATAGAAAACCAATATTGAATGTTGTTAAGACTGAAGAGATGTAACTTGTTTATGCTACGACATAGTTTTTAATCCCTTCTAATTCATTGCGTGAACCCTTACTTGTGAGAAAGGTAGTAAAACTTGCAACACAGTTATGTAGATATTAAATCTGAAAAATCTGAAAGAATCTTTTTTGTCGAAAAATTACAAAAAATATATAGGATATCGTCAGGTACAATTTCCAGGTACATATTTACCTAAGCTCACATATGCCTACCTTAAATAGAAGGCAAACATAATTTTATTAATCACTAATAAAGACTTGTGTGTTGTAGTAGGATGCATTGTATTAAAAAAAACTGTCGCTGAACTTCTAATCCTATAATAGGTTTTTACGAAATAATTATTGTAATTTCACATGGTTATTGCATTCTTTATATATTTTATAATTTAATTAACTAATATAATGAAACTCACTGATCATAATGTTTAATGAACATATTACAGTTATGTTTTACTACTTGTTACATTAAAACCCTAGACGCAAGAGAGAGAAATACTATTTTGCAATGAGACCGGATGTGGTATCATTACAATATTTTAAGGAAAGAATTATTGCATTAATTAAACATCGGGAGGCAAGATAGCAGGCACGTTGTCGTCATTTATTTCACCAATATGTATTAAACTGTCAAGTCGAATGAAAACGACTATTTCAATGATCATGTTCCGTCGGCATTAGAAACTCAACCCATGACAGAACCCTTGCATGGGCTCGAGTCCCAGTCCTGGAGAGAAGGTATCATCAGTATTGTTAAGTTCCTATCGTATCAGTTCACCTTTTTTTGCTGGATTTGTAACGAGTCGTTTAGTTGGGGGGGTGGAAGAATGTTTGATTTCGTCGTCGTGGCGGGCAGCCAGCGACAGGTAGCAGGTGGCTGCGGCGAGCGGCCGGTCGCACTTTGACCCGGCCTTATCAGCGCTTATCGGCCTGGGTATCCATCCACTTCGGCGAGGCAGTATGTCCTGAGCTCCGACTGCGTTCGCGTCGGGAGAGTTTTCGTTCGTACTGTTTCGAGTTGGTTGGTGGCGTGAGTGCCTGTGCAGTGAGATCTGCGTGAAGTTGGGTTGTGACCCGCTATTTGGTGAGTCTCGACTAAATAGTATTATTAGTATTATTGTCGTTATTAATATACTGTTCGAGTCTAAAACTTGTGAGGAATATTTCTGCCACGTGATCCGTCAAGACACGCTTGGGTCAGAGTGGCGTTTACTGTCTAGGCAGGGCCGAAATAAATAGTATATTTATTCAGACATATTTCGCTAACCCCCAAATTCATTGACTATTTTAATTTGGAGGTAGGAAATATATATATATATATATCGAGGCGAGACGGTTTGAGAAACCTGTTGAGGCCTGACAGGGCAGAACAAGTACTGACACGCTCTGTCACCACGTGTGGTATTCCTAGAAATAAGCCCGGCCAAAGTAGCTAGTTTGGATTAATCTACGGTTGTCATCGTGTTGTGATTTAATTTTAATTAAATTGTAATAAGTTTTTTTGAGATGGCGTATTTTATTTGCAAGTTCCTGTGCTTGGTAGTCTGAGACCAGCTACTTGGTATTTCAGTTTGAGCGTGAGATTGCCCAATTTTATTGGCAACATAGTGATTGGCCTGGGCGCTGCCCGAATACTTTAATTAAATTTAGACAACTGTTTCAAGTATTCTGTGCAGGTAGCCAGTAGTGCACACGTTAGATCCTGTCGGTATCAGCCGAGCCGGCCCCGATTACTCGACTAGGAGTCGTGGGCGTTGTTACCGATAAGGTTTAGTGACACACGGTGTTGCAGGGACTCTGGGCTTTTTTCTGTCGGTGCGAGTGGTCGCTATGGAGGACGTGGCCCGAGCTGCAGGGTGTGTCAACTCCTCGTCGTTAAGTCCCCCCCCAACCGGGTCTGGCTGTGATTAGAAGCTACTTCTGTGGTGAACTTGTTTCACGTCTGATTGTATGAGCCAGGCCCAAGCCAGCTTTGAGGTGCGGTCCACATACCCCTGAGTGCCGGTGGAACCCTGGAGTAACCCAGCCATCACAGGCTGAGCCGTCCGCGGCGAAATTAAATAACCTATCTTGCGGATATTTTCTTACAGGGGGGAAATACGTCGCAGATTATTATCCTGTAGTCCATGTTGACATTCAAATTAGAGTGAACAAAAACTTCCTACCTGTTTCCCTCCGGCTTCACCCTGCAAATGGTTTATAAAAACTATTACAGTTGTGTGTGCTGCATTCTGTGGTTAGCCCGTGGAACTACTACGAATCATGATCAGCTGAATAATATACAATTTGTTTTAATCTTCAGTTTTTTATTAATTAATATCCAGCTTCGTATAACCAGTGTCATAACATATAAAAATGGCATACTAGTCAGGAGCCTAGTATGCCATTACGCATTACGCATTAAGGATGGATTATTAATTCATCAGCTCAAACAAAATTGAATGTCCATTAGGAATACATGGGAACTTTCTCTGGTGGAGCCCTAAGGTCACATCAGGATGAAGACTATTTACTGTTCCTATATTATACATAAAGAATCAGTGTATAAAGTTTCAGCTCTCTACCTACATGGGAAAGTGGACAATTAGCGATGAGTGAATGAGTGAGTGAGTGAGTCAGTAAGTCAGTCAGTGAGTCAGTGAGTCACGGCTTTGCCTTTTATAGATATAGATATGAACTGTCTCCAATGTTAACTGACTCTATTAGGAGCCATTTTTTACCTCTTTTAAAAACTAGAAGATAAAACCAATTATTAATTTAATTTTAAATAAGTACATTCTCTTTTTATTATTTATAAAATTACCAGACGATATTTGTTTTAACTGAATGGTGTAAGATAATTAATTATTTTTTCGGTAATTTTTTATTATATTCTATACAACCACCAATGATTTAAAATTAATTATTTTTAGCGAATTTCCCCTATAGGGAAGAAGCTATTACCGTAGTCGGCATGGTAAGACCTAGGCCCGGGACCATAATAACTTTTTGATTTGAGGTCCCCAGACTCCAAAAACACCATTCGTTCGAGACTGTATATATATATATATATATAAATAAATAAATATATATATATATATATATATATATATGTGTGTGTGTGTGTCCATGAGCACGATAACTCTCGTAAAAATGATCCGATTTTGATGAAATTTTGTATTAACGTGTAAAGCAACATTTATGACTTTAAGTTCGAAAACCAGCCAGATTGATCTACCTGAAGGGGTATTTTGGGGGGGTTTTGTACCCTAAAAATGTTTTTTTGAACTTTTCACGTATAATTTTTGAAATATTCTAATTTCAGTTTTCACCATTGGATTTAGCTTACAAAAACACACAATCTGGTATTTTGATCGTTTCTCTACGTCAATTGGTTACCGAGATATTGAAAGTGCCAAACACAGTACGTTGTCTAATGTTATTCTTATGGAGGAAAATACAAATTTTATATCTCGCTTATTTATGAACGTTTACTGACGAAACATGGTATTCGGCTTCATCTGGTTGTGGTCCATTGATATTTGCTCAAAAGAACAATTTTTTGCTAAAGGCTCCCGTAGCAGCAAACCTGCGTACTCAGCCCCATGTTATTCTTATGGATAATAATTAAATGCTATGTCTCCCCTAATTATGAATATAAATGAATGCAAACAGGTATATGACTTCACCTCGATGATTTATATTGATATTAGCACGAAAACCCATGTTTTGTGTTCCTTGATGGAGCAAACCTGCGTATTCATCCCCAATGTTATTCTTATAGAAAATAATTAAAATTGTATATATTGCTTACTTGTGAATATATTTTTATGAAACTTGGTAAGTGGCTTTATGTAGTATTAAGACAGTTATATCTCCATTGGAAATTCGCTGAGTATGCAGGTTTGCTGCAACGGGGGTATTATTATTTGATTTAATATAAAATATACACTTATATTGTGCACATATATACACTGTCAACAATGATTAACATTTGAATTGTTAAAAATTTGATAGAGATTATAAATTGTGTTATTCGCCACTAATATGTATGTAAATTACCATCTTTAATATTATACTTATGATTAACTTAATTCCTACATCATTCTCTACATACAATTGTTTTTTATAAATATGCAAACGTCATAACTCTTATGTTACATTACATTTTAATGTAGTAAAATACACAAGTAATTGTTATGTAGATCATTATCATTAGAAAAAATTAATAATTACCTTTTAGCTCACGAGCGCAGGTCTATAAAAAGTTGAAAAGCAAAGTTCTTGAACACTGACGTGTGCCCAGTACCAACCACAATAGCAATAGCGACACTTACCGCAATCTGGGGTAATTACCCCATTCTAGCGACAACAAAGAAGCGATGGGACTTCGTACCGTAAAACCTCATTATGCTATTATTTTTTTGGTTCCAACTTTGGTAATGAGTGTTAATAGACTGTAGATCCAAAATACTTAACAGCTGTTATAATGTTTATATTAGTATTTATTAGTTCTTCAGTTATAAAGATTTGATCAATATAAACTTGCTGGTGAAACTCTCTCCAGATTGTCGCAGGCATAACACCTAATGTTTTTTTTTTAGTTTTAAACTATAAATAATTGGTGACAAAATTAAATAGTTGCATTGCATAAAGGGTTACCATAAAATGCCAAAACCTGAATCTTAATAGTTTTTAATCCCCAAAAAGGCATATATAGAGAATAAGAGCTTTTGATTATGACAAAACGTGAAAGCAAATTGATCATTTAATATACATAAAACCCAGAAAATAATCAAGACCCTCAATCAGATCATTTAGGTTATATGTCAACAATCTGTTAAATATTTTGATTCAGTCTAAACAAAAATAAAAACTCCTAATCTTTATCTTGCCGACCGGTAGGCAAGTTCATATCCTGTAGAATCTGTTGAAATAGATCATTATCTTGAGTTTAACTATTATTTTAACATAAATATAATGTACTATCCGTTATTGACTGCAATGAATATTCTAGATTTGTATACTATTTTTATAATAATACAACTTACATCTTTAATAGCATACTTTAAAAATTACTTAAGACATATTGATACTTACTTAACACAAGGAGATAGATTTCAAAAGTCTTTATAAGTTGACTATATACTTTTGAAAACAAAATTTTACGTAATAAAATACATTTATTTATAATTATCCTGACTATTATGCCACATTTATATGTTATGAGACTGGTTATACAAAGCTGGATATTAATTAATAAAAAACTGAAGATTAAAACAAATTGTATGTTATTCAATAAATATATTTGTTATCATACAAGCTTTTCGTTAACTGAGGAAAAACTACTTTTATTTCTATTGTACAGTTTTACCTAATAGACAAGGCCTACCGATTTATTGATGAAAATGTACCCCACAATTTTATGTAATGATTTTATGTTTTAATAACACTGAACTTTCGTTTTAACTATACGTATGTAGTTTTGTCAACATACTAAATACAAAAATTGAATTAGAATTAGAATTTAATTTATAAGAGCAAAAGTGAATTGTTTGTAATGCTCAGTATAACACGTAAAAATACCTTTTATACATCTTTCCACTAATCCGAGTGTAGTTAATGGGAAAGGAAATGAGGTTTATTATCAAGGAAATTGCAATATCCTTGCCATTGAGATCACTAAGGGTTGGCTTCTGAAGCCCCGCCTTCTTACTTCCAATATCCATCGGTTAAGAATCTCGGTAAATATTACAGTTTTAGATTATTTGTTTAGTAAGAAAACGAAAAAAATTAAATCTAGTGGTTGTTATATTTCTTAATGTTACAAATTATTAATACTTATCTACTTACACATTCCTACTTTACATGCTATATACATATATACTAGGCTTTTAAAAAAGCTAACAACATAAACAAAACTTACGACTTTAAGGAAAATACATAATGTTTGGACAGACTTTTACCTCTTATTGTAAATAAAGCAGGCACCACAACTGCAACATATCAGTAGACTCGTTTTAGCGAATTTCCCCTATAGGGAAGAAGCTATTACCGTAGGTCTCATGGTAAGACTTAAGCCCGGGACCATGATAACTTTTCGTTTTGAGGTCCCCAGATGCCAAAAACACCATTCGTTCAAAATTGTATATATGTATATATATAAATATATATATATATATATATATATATATATATATATATAAACCCCCAAAAACCTCTCTTCGGATGGTGCGATTTGTCTGGTTTTTGGACTCGTTCAAATAAATGGTACTTTACATATTTGTACCAAGTTTTATTAAGATCGGAATTTTTTACGAGAGTTATCGTTCTTACGGACACACACACACATATATATATGTGTGTGTGTGTCCGTAAGAACGATAACTCTCGTAAAAAATTCCGATCTTAATAAAACTTGGTACAAATATGTAAAGTACCATTTATTTGAACGAGTCCAAAAACCAGACAAATCGCACCATCCGAAGAGAGGTTTTTGGGGGGTTTTGTACCCCAAAAAATGGTTTTTTGGGGTTTTCACATGTAATTTTTATGTAAATCAAATTTTAATTTATACCATTGAATTCAGCTTAAAAAAAAACAAACAATTTAGTATTTTGATCATTGCTCTACGTCAATTGGTTACTGAGATATTACAAGTACTAAACACAGTACGTTGTCCAATGCTATTCTTATGGAGAAAAAGACAAATTTTATATCTCGGTTATTTATGAACATAAACTGACGAAACTTGGTATATCGCTTCATCTGGTTGTGGTTTGTTGATGATTGAATAAATAAAGAATTTTTCGCCCATGGTTCCCGAAGCAGCAAACCTAGGTACTCGGTCCCCATGTTATTCTTATGGAGAATAATAAAAATGTTATATCGCTTATTTATGAATATAAATGGAGGAAACTTGGTATGTGACTTGACTTAGATGAGTTCTATTGATATTTGTATAAGAATCCATTATTTTTTGTTCCTTTTTGCAGCAAACCTGCGTACTCATCCCTAATGTTATTCTTATGGAGAATAATGAATATTTTAAATATCGCTTATTTATGAATATATTTCTTATGAATTCTGGTAAGAGGCTTAATGTAATATTAAGACATACAAACTATTGTAATATATATACATTGGAAATTCGCTGAGTACGCAGGTTTGCTGCGACGGGGGTATTTTAACCCTCTACAATTATTATGGTGTATTCTGATGGTACGAAAGTTTTATATAAAATGCTTAAAATTATTCCTAGAATCTGTTTTGTAGGAATTGAGGGCGTTTATTAAATCGCGAGATGATGTGAGATACGGTATATTAAATGCATTAACGATTACAAAAGAGAGAAGTGATATCGTATTTAATTGCATCCTAGCGACACAAAGCGTAAATATGTCCTATTATGTAAAACATGCGAACTGTACAGCTCAGTACAGCTGTACAAGAAAAATTCGCATCTTAAAAATAACGTTTACTTCAAAATGTTACTCTAAATTACATTCACAATTGTAAAACATCAGTTAACTTTTTTCAACACCAGTATAATTTTTTGTGGCGTATGTTATGGTACACAAATGTTACGTAAATTATTGCTTTCAAAAGTTGATTACCCACTAATAAACGTCCAATGTAGGCTAACATCAAAGTGCTGTTTTTACTACAGTGAAACATAACTAAGTTTTAATAGTACATCAGTAAATACAATAATTGATATATAGTAATTTGGGAGCTGTTATGTTCTCATGATTTTAATATAATTTATTTTTTAACTCTTTCTTACTATTATGTGTTCAGCATTATTATTAATTACAAACAATAGTTATTTAGCTAGTGTCTCGGAAGGCATCGTTTATCTGAGAGATTTAGACTTTAAAAAGTATAATTTTGATTTAAACGGTAGTTTATACAAATCTGTTGACTTTAAACCTGTAGGGAAGTTACGGTTAAAAAAGGAGGATTTTTCCAAGTAGTGCACAGTAATCAGCGCTGTGAAAGAAATAGGGTTCGAGTATTTTCAACGTCAACCGGATTTAATGAACTAGTTAAATATATATAAAACCCCTTTAATTACATTTAGTTTGATTACAATATTGATGGTTGTTTATACAAAATCATATTAACAGGACTTTGCTATTGTAAAATTGTACACAATTATATAAAGGGAGACTGTACAGCAGTCCAAGTAAGTTTTCGTGGTGCAATAAAACAACAACACTGAAATGGGTCTCAGAGGGTTGTGGGTAACATAATACGGTCAACAAACCTAAGAGAAAATATCTACGCCGTTTCACACGACACAATACATTATACAACGGGGAGATAAATAGAATACAAGTCTTTTCTAAGTTAGAATTACATCTAGTGTTAATCTTAAGGTATTCTACACAAAATTACACAAAGGATTTATAATTTCCTTTCATCCATATTTATTTTTAGTTTTCCATTGAATAAATGCTAAATGTCATTTAATTGAGATAGGAAAACAAAGGAAAAATATTGTAGGATATAAACTATCGGTTTTCTATGTATTCAGTGTTAAAAATATATTTGTAAATTTAATATATGACTTATTTATCACAAACGATACACAAAATGAACCATAGTACCTTTATGGCTACAAAAAGCATATAACATTTTAAATATTATAGTGTCGTAGTCAGAGTGTGCCATGAATATTTAAGGCAGTAATGGATTTTGTGTTTGAAAACCGAATATCAATTGGTGAAGAACTATAATTTAAAAATCAGTATGTAATGTAACGGTGTCGGTTTTATTTTGATGTATCTGTGATCAAAGTTAATGTTAATTGTTTACTTATTTAATAGCAAATATAATTTTAATTAATTTAATTTATTTATTTATTTTATATAATATAGAACCCGAATGTGTAACAATAGTAGAACATTTTAACATACAACTAAAAATTGCAACGTAATTATAAATATGAGCATTTGTCAGGTTGTCATAATAGTTTTTGTATTTACTGTTTTTGTTTATTTTGTTGACTACAAATTTTGAACTATATTAATTATTATTGTGTAAAACTAATCAGGTCAAGTTTCCCATATTTAACAGTTTCATTATGAATTTAATTTATACTGCATTAATATGGATCTTGCAACTTGTATAATTGTAAAATATATATTTTAACATAATATTTTAATTACATAATATATAAGTATGTTATATGGTTGGCTTTATTATTATCTGTCCTAATTAAATTTGTTTCCAATCTAATACATTTATTGTAATACATGTTTATGTAAAATTATGATTCTTTTTACAAATTATACTATCCTCTATATTTTAAACAGATTTCTATCCTGACAAAATATTGTCTACGATGTTTTGGTCCAAGAGAACAAGCAAGTGTGTCTAAAGGCTTGGTAGTGTGTGTTTCTTATTGCCACTGTAAATAAAATAATATTGTGTTGGAAGTGATTCTTCTTCTTATCTCAACAAATAGTGAAAAGTAACGAAGGAAAAATTACATTACAACTACTTTTAACGTTTACTTAAACAATAATACTAACTTTATGCATATTGTAAAATTATTTCTAAAACGCTTCATGGCAAGTTTTAAATAGTCAAAATTAGTTATATAAATACAATTCTAGTTAGTAAATAAAATAAATGCGGCACGTATCTAGAAATGAACCTTCTAATATGAATAACAAATTGGAATGCTTGTTTGAATTATAATTTACATTAGGAATGGTTTCAATTTTGTATTCATCTATCTAGTAATTCTGACGTGGTACTAGTTTGATGCTTTGTTAAATATTAATTCAGTTCAACGATTGGTTTTCATACGAAGAATAGTTGTAAATTATTTTATTTTATTTTAACAGTAATATTAGCATTATTCAATTTTTTATTTCATCATTGTGTAATAAAGATTTTAAATTATATTTAGGCCTGCATAAAATAAACTGCAATTAAACAATAATATATAAAAACATTTATCACGAAATTTTTGTATTACCAAAACCACTCTAAATGTTTCAACTATACTTCGTTATTTATTTTGCTATGATCCTGAGTGAACCTGGGGGTGCCTCGCCAGCCTTATGGTTAGCGTCTTGGACTTCGGTGCCAGAGGTCACGGGTTCGATTCCCGGGGTGCCCACAAGTTTTTGAGAGATTTGGACCGTTGTTAAAAGTTAAAATACAAAATGCCACTGGTGTAGACAAGCAAAAAAAAAAAAAAAAAAAAAAAAACCACATCAAAAAGAAAATGTATATATGTGTGTGTGTGTGTGTTTGTGTGTGATGTGTAATTTGTTTCTACACCTTGTAAAATACAATTGATAAAGAATGAATTATATTTTATAGCCACAAACATTTCACTTTTGTGTTTTTTTGTTTGTTTTTTTACAGGGAATGTGTTATTGCGGTGTGTTGAATGCGGTAGCGTATAATTTAAAGTTTAAAAGGACTTTTAATGTAGTATTCATAATTTGTATCAAATACATAAATTAGGTTATATGAACTATATCAGCTTATATTTTGATATATAAAATCAAAATACCACTGACAGACTACCTTTCAAGAAATCTCCTTAACTATAGGCCTACAGAGTTGAAATTTTACATATAGGTTCCTTTATGGCACTAGGTGCTTGCTAAGAAACGGTATTAAGAAATTCCCCCTGTGTTCCGTCCCGCTGGGTCCCAAATGTACCATGCACTCCTTATGGACATTCACTTTGGATTGAGCTAATGACAATTCAAACAGCTGATCTTGATTTGTATTAGTTTCACGGGATAACCACGATTGAAGACACACCACTATCATAGTTTATGTTGGCGAAGCTGCAATGGGTATAAAGTGCCAAGAAACACGATAAAAAAGCAGGAATAAATAATAGATTATTTATTAGAATCATCGTAATGCGTGAAAATACTTTTATAACCTCTGTCATTTGAGTAGCAGGTTTCCTTCTGAATTCCTTGGTATATTACACGACTAACTAAGAATTCAACTAAGTTTTTTAACACATTATGTTCCCTCTTCTTCTCTGCGATCCAGTTGTTTTGACTCTTTATGTATGTAAATTTGTAATCTTAGATAAACAATGCCTTTTTGCAAGGCTAGAAGAAATCCTACTATAATAAAACAAAATGGTAAAATGTACATAGTTGGGACAGCTTATGTACAAAACACGAAGTACTATTGTTTTAATTTATATATGGATATAAAGATGATATTGAGGATTTGATTAGTTAGAGATCAATCTAAATAATTTTTAGTTGTTAAAATACTCATACTTTTTGTTTTCTATATTTAAATCATTAGGTTCTCTATTTAGATTATGTTTAGAGAACATACAAAATGAAAATAAAATATATTTAAGAAATTTCATAGAAAACACTTAAATTCCAATTTCTTTATTGCATAATAAACAAACATATTTTAACAACAATGTATGAATTTGTTTTGAAGTACAATAAAAAAAAAAAAGTAAAGAATTATATCAGATTAGTCGGCAAAAAAGCTGACTTTTCATCAAATATCTAGGGGCCAATAACGTCGCTTCATTTTACAACGTTGACACCCCGTCAACCCAAACTGAGCTTTTGATGCCACATCAGTGTAGAGAGACAGGTGACTTTCTATGGCTTAACACTATAATAATATACATACCAACAGTTAAAAACTAATATTTACTTTTAAAATATAGTTGATTAATAAGCCCTATGTAACATATGATATCATTTCCTTAATATATAATTTTGTTAAACATTTACTTTGTAAACCAATAAAATTTAAGAAAATACAATACATTTTATTTTAACTATCTATGTATTTTCAATCAGTGTTTTTATTCTTGATTATTTACAAACGTTGTGTATTTAAAACATAATGTGCTATTATAATGTTTAAAATTAAATATATTTATACATTTAAACATTTTCGATTCGTTTTAATAAGCTATCTATAAGGTTTTGTATGGAAAAACCTTTTAAAATAAAATGTAAAATGGGATTTTACGCACCTCGCTGATTCCACTTATCCCGCTTTAGATCCCCTTAATTAATACTGATTTCAGCAATTTATAAAATATATATATATACTCTTTTTAAGTAGTAAGTTTATGATTTTTATGTATTATTCAGATAAAAATACGGTGTGTGAATGTTGCTTCAAATGAAGGAATGAAACACAAATTGTATTAGAAGATAAAACTGGAAGAAGGCAGATTTTTTATTATTGTTTTCCAAGAGGACGCAACTGCCATAAACGATAAGGCAGGTGATATTGGAAATATTGGTAATATTGTATTTATATTGCTTAGGGTTTTTTTATAGAAATAAAATATTATTATTATTTTTTATTTGATTTTTACTTGTCTTATTTGCTAAATATTTTCCTTTAATTACTTACTTTTATTTATTTTCCTTGTTCAATGTACACCCGGCAGGATGATGGATGGTATCAAACGTTTCCAACAGGGTAAAGTGACATACAGAGTATTGGTTAAAGAAGGTAGGAAGGAGTCGAAGCATAATGAAAATTATGAAGGTATGTCCCTGTGTGCATATTTCTATTTAGCAAACTATTTTATAACAAAACTTCTTATAGTCAATAAACTTTATTTTTAATAACCTAAAGAATATTTAATTTTAAATCAAAAAGCATTTTATTTCAAAGATCCGTATTTAAGTGAATATTGGAAAGAAGATCTCTTTTCCCCTACATTAAAATCCTTTTGATGATATTTAATATCCTTGCCAAACTCATACCTTTTGATCATATCGAACCAAACCAATTTTAATGATATTCGTGATACTAAAAAGAGTGATTTTTATAAAATTGGCTGAAATCAATAGTTTTATGATATCACTGCAAAGGTTTATGTAGTATGTAACGTGTAGTATGTTTTGGTTATTCGATACGTTTACTTATTAATCAAAAAAGCATGTAGAATTAAAGTAAGCCTAATAAAATGTTGTCTTGTTTTTTATATGTCCTAACAATATTATGCTGTCAATAAAATTATAAAATTGTATAATGTGCATTTAAATAACTTAGACATTTTTAATATTTCTCATAAGGTTTATTATTTTGTTAAATTTGTATATATACATTGTTTTGGTTATTGTTATTCTAATTTTATAGCTTTATTTAATTTTGAACTTTATAAAGCTCAAACACCCTTTTAAATGCTGTTAATGTTTTAAATTATAAATTATATAACCAACAGCATGCTAGCGGAATGTTAGCGTTGCTATTTAGGAATTTAGAATGTAATTCACATTTTTATGTATTTTAAAGTTTTTTGTTTTACCAAGAATTATATTTTTATTACTCTGCTATATCATTACACATACACACAATTTTGGATGCATGGTGGGATAGTTTTATTGTTGTGCGTGTTAATGTTGAAGTGCTAACGCCAGCTCTCTCGGAATCTCCGCTACGGTTTTAATTGTGAATGGCATTGTGTTCATGTATTATGCTGCATTGTGATTGGTCAGTTGCTGCTAAGAAGCATTTTGAAAGTTAACTAAAGATCCACTTAGACATAAGACAAACAACCGGGGTTTATAACTAATAAACAAGTTATGAACTAAATTATTTACAGTTAAACTATACGATATTATATATGTAAAGAAAAAATATTATATCATTAACAATTATAATGACATTTACATTTATTTTAGGTTATTCATGCGATAATGAAACGAAGGCAAAAAAATATAACTTAAGCGGGTTATTTGCATATATATTAGTTACAAAAAGTTTATATTGTACAACAGTATAAAGTATGCCCTGAATAGCTAGCCAATGTATTAGACAGAGTAGAATTTAACATTATACTGGACTAATACTTTCGCTATACACAATTTGACAAACCATGATTGGATTGCATCAATTAATGAGTAATTTTATTTTGATACAGCAAGATCTGAGCATTTCTCTATTTAAATCTGTATGTTGCCTTGTACCTACCTACATGTTGCAAACATTTTTCAATGCGCCCTTCGGAATCATTATTATGCTCTCACTATGCTTTAGACGTAAACATATAAATATTGGTATTTAGACAGGTATCACGAAGTTAAATTTTTTACAACTTATTTCAAGCAAATGATTGTTTATGTTATACATATTTGACTGTAGCATATGACTAAAAGTTAAAGCAAATAACACTGAAATAAATCTATAATTAAAAAATACAGGTTATTTTACCTCCGTCTTCAGCTTTAGGTTGATTCAAACTGGACTACCGCGGTTTCAGAAGCTTATTGTGCTTCCATCTTCAGGTCTTGAATTTCAATAAAACCTGAACAGAATTGGCATGTATGTCGTTAAAAGATTAAACAGACCCATAACACCGAACTTACACAGACGACATACGAAAAAAAAAACATTTAAAATGCACTATTACCGTGCAGTCTGACCATTTAACCTAACTGATCCACTTAAATATACTTTTATGATATTATGTTTACAGGTTATAATATATCATTGCGCAAATAATGAGGTTAAAATACCTAGAGGTCTCGTCTTGAGTAAGAAAATTAAGCCTAAATGTTAACCTCAAGTTTCCTTGATTAACCATAAAATATCTTTTCCTTAAAAGCTAATGGTTTTCAACTCACAATCATGTAACATTTGGACATTTGGTCCTTTAGTATCCACACATTAGTCATTCCTTTTTAATCAGATACATAAGTTGTATCCAATCATTAGCCATGCAACTTGTCATTGGGGAAAAAATTGTTATCATAAAAAGCGGATTTAAAATTTTTTACACGAGTATAGTTTACGCTTATATTTTGTAAGGGAGTTTTTTTTACTTTTCTCAATTTTTTTTCTTCCAAGCAGATTTATATGTTTTAATTATTATTAATAACATAAAATATTATTACTATTATATTATATAATATTATATTATTATTATTTTTATTATTTTTATTATTATTATTTATATTAATGAGATATAACAGAACTAATATGACATTCAGTTGTAGGAGAGAAAGTTAAAAAGGAATATTTATGGATTCCGGACAAGTCCGGATCATTCCCTGATTTAACCGGACGCAGTAGCTCAGAGGTAAACTCACTGACTACCAAGTCAGACGTGGCCAGTTCGACCCCAGTCCCGGCCGACTCCTGTAAAATCATGAGCGGTTACCTCTGGCTTGCCTATGTGTATAATGCCGATACGGTACCTCGCTGTCTTTAGTTTACTGCACAGGTCAATAGCCTATGGTGACGGGCAGTTGAGGTTTAAATAAAAATACTTAATTTGTATCCCATATACTATTGGAAATGCGAACACGAAAATCCAGCATACATAATACAAGATAAATACGTCATTGGTAACACTAAAACACTATCTTTTTTAGTCATTTCAGAATCAACGATTGCTTTGAACATTTCTAAACGTTTTAATATAAATGTTTTACTAGCAAGTGTCCAGGTTTGAAACTAAGCCAACATTTTTTAACAGGGACGGATCAAAGTAAATAATTAATTTATGAACTATTTCCTAATAAATTTTTCAAATTCGCTGATAAATATATTAATAAAATGAATTACATTTAAACAAATTATAATAATTTGATACTTATGTAAAGGGAAATTGTTGCGTATTTTTAGTTCGATTACTAACCGTTCCACATATCTAGAAGGCATACAAAGATTTAAAAATAATCTGCAAGCTGTGAAGGAAAATAACACGTAACTGTAGCACATGGAAAATAGAGAGATAATTGCCAACTATGTTCTCTCACTTTGATGAAATATTAAACGCATGCCAAAATTATACCATCATGCCTTTTGATCATACTGTACCAAAGTTAGCACACACAGTAACTCGTGGCCTTACTTCTCAAAGCTAGGACACCCTCTGGGCAGAAGCGAACTCATGTCCATTTAATGAAAAATAAAACGTTTTTAAATATGTGTTGCAGATATTACCTCCATTTAAATATCAATAATTTTACTTTGGCAGGATAGAAAATATGATTTTAGTGAATTTATATGTAAAATGGAATAGACGGGGCGGGGCGTAACAAAAAGTTAATTTTTCTCTTTTAAATATTTAAATATAATTCTAATGTAACACGGAGCTACAAATGTGATACATTAATGCCTTTTAAAATCAGTTCACATAAGTTTGTTGGTTTAAAAATACTAGGTGGAATAATAACTTATGTTTTTTAAGCCTACTTAGGTGTAATAGAATGTTTTTTTTTTTATTGCTACCGACATTATTCGACTTCGTTTTTAATATTTTTAAACAAAAAAACTTGGTTTTTTATCGATTATTTGTTTGCTTAAAAACCATAGCAGTATTAGAAGCATATAGTGAAGTCGAATTTACCTTATTCAATAGTGGCTTTAATAGAAAATATACTTGTTTAAAGAGTTTGGATGCTATTATAATGTGAACTGGTGCAGTGAAATGCTTTTTGTATACAGAATGAATTCTTACATGTTAATATGTATGACACAAATGCAAGTATTGAAACTGTGATCATTGGTTGTGTCTTAAATATTTTGTTCTATTTTAAATACTTACTAAATTAACACACAATAACTAAACGTAAGTATAATTTTTTTAAAGTTTATTAACTTTAGTTTTTTAAAGGTTATTAGTGTGATTTATTTTTGATTTATTTCTTATCCATAATATTTATTACATAAAAAACTAATAATGAATACAGTATTAATCAATAAAATAATTGTGTAATGAAATAAAATTTACTTTAATAGTTATTGCTTATTTCCTTTAGTATAATTTAAACATCTATTGTTGCTGTTGGTATGATAAATTATTATCAATCAAGTCGCACACCTAATACATATTTAATTTTAGCATCGGCTATGAATATCATGCATATAGTTTATTTTATGTTTGATCGTAGCTACTTAATTTAGTATATACTTACTTGATATCGATTTAATATAGTGTTTTCTGCATAATCCCAACTTCCTTTAATTATTAAACAGTGGGAGATGGTAAATGCAATGCCATAAGGTCAAGAGAGAATCAAGTCAATAGAAAACGTCAGATCAATGTTGGATAAAAGTTGGCAAAAATAAAAGCAATATCAGTGAACAGGAGCGGCGATGAGAATGCCAATGAGGCGAAACTTGTTTTCCACACTATACAATAAAACGCTTTTAATGAAATATATTTGTATACTAGTTACAAGCAATAATTAAAAACAATTTTAAAACAGAGAACTATTGCTATTAAATTGTTTTGTGGTAAATTTATTATTATTTTGTGGATTTATTATGCATGAAGATTTTCCTATCACTTTATGTGTTCAAAATTGTTTTTATTATTTAAAATACTCTGCAATATACAATAATATAACTTTTATTTTCACTATCTCTAAAATATCCATGAAATGAATAATATGAGGCTAAGTCTTTTAATACTAGAACTTGTTTTACTCCACATGTCAATTAGGTGGTGTTCATGTACGTTTATTCTATAATGAAATAAACCAGACCTACTTTAATATTGTAATTTTGGAGTGCTTGGTTTTTTTAATTTATATATATATATTAAACGTAGGTAAACGTTACTTTTAACTCGAATTATTTTCAAAGTTGAGTACTCAGAATTTAAAAAGTTATTTTGAACGTAGCATTTTTAATTTCTATTCCAAACAAAAAAACAACATTTTATTAGTTATTTTTTAGTTTAATTAATAAAACAACAGGATTGTTTCCAATCTGCTCTGTGACATTTGATACTTGTTAGAAAATATGTATGTTTGATTGTGAGGTTTAGTGGATTAATGGATATTAATTTAACTATTTTACAGTGACTGTCTTGATTTTAATATTTTTGTGAAATAAATAATTTTCCCTGATTTCATATTTACGAAAAATGTAATCGCTATGAAGTAGCATATGATATAAATATCATAAAAATGCATCACTGCAATTTGTTTTCATAAGTTTAATTTTAAAGTAAAATATGTTTAGTGACCGTCTGAGCTTACAAATTAAGTAAAAATTAATTTCAAATGCAAGTAATAACAAAACTTACAAAAAATCCTGGCTCAAACTTCTCTTACATACAAACAGTTCAAACAGTTGTAATCTCTTCGAAAATTGTAAAGGGAATATCTGAGTCTGTTGCTTATCCACTGACGTATCTTTCAAATCTGACCTTTGAGGAAGGTTTATTTCCTTCAGGTCTTAAATCAGCAGTTTTCAAACCTTTGCTTAAAAAAGTAAATCCTAATCTTCTAAGTAACTACAGACCCATTTCTCTTACCTCAACATTTTCAATGATTCTTGAAAACAATTATTTGAACCACCTTTATCATTTTAAATTTCCAACAATTTTTTTTATAATCCATTTGGGTTCAGGACACATTTATCAACAGTTGATGCTATGTTTAATTTTATCTTTAATGTTTCCAAGGCTCTGGATAGCAGGGAGAGTGTTTTTGGTGTATTTTTAGATCTTAGCAAAGCGTTTTATATGGTGAACCATAAACTGCTCATAGAGAAACTTAACCATCTTGGCATTACAGGAAGAACAATTGATTGGGTGTCTTCGTTACTCATTGGAAGATCACAGACTGTGGAAATCTCTGACATTGAAAAGGGTGGTTGTCTTAGTAAATAAATATCAGTCAGAGGAAATTAATTATCGTCAGCTCCGGGGTCCTGCAAGGATCGATCCTTGGACCAATTCTTTTTTATGTTTCATTAATTATATTGCCAGCAGTGTTCCTGGCGTTGATTTATGTTTGTTCGTTGACGACAGTTCACTTAGTATTTCTAACAAATGTAGAAACTTTCTTGAGGTCGATTCTTTCATTAAGTATAGTCAACTGTTACAGTGGTTCAGAGAAAATAACCTTCTTGTAAATACTGGTAAAACACAGTTTATCGATTTTAAATTGAAAGACCTTCATGGAAAATTTACTAAATCAATTGTGAGGATTGGTGATACTGAAATTGAAACAAGTCAGCAAACAAACTTTTTGGGGCTTCTCATTGACTCCCGTCTCAATTGTTCTTATCACATTGCTAAGGTTTGTAGTAAGCTAAGCAGTTGTTTGTTTATCCTCCGTCGTTTGGCCTTTTTTAAATAGAGAAATTCTGTGGTAATTTTATTATGGTTGTTTTCCCCCATATGGCCTACAGGGTGGCTATTTGGGGATTAAAAAAGGAGAAGCATAAGCAAGTGTTTCGTTGTCAAAAAAAGCGCTTTGGTTTTGAAATGAAAATGTCTGAATCACGCAGAGGAATTTTTGTCACATAAAAATATTCTTTATATACATATTCCCTTGCTTTTATATCTTGGAATGTTTAACATTTTTGGTAAAAAACGAGGAGTTATTTCAGTCTTGTAATCAAAATACACGTTATAGCTTCAGAAACAATCTTTCCCTTCCCATTCCATGCCATTACACAGCTCATTTTGAAAAACAAACATACTTCTCATCTATAAAACTGTTCAAATCTTTGCCCATACACCTAAAACAGGAATCAGATGTTACTACTTTAGACGTCGAAAAAATATTTTTCTAATAAATAAGGAACATTACAGTGTCTATGTTACTTTCAATGCCAATTTTGTAATTTAATTTCGAATGTATTTAGTTATTATTTCTGTTTGGTTATTGATTTTATTTTAACCTGTTACACAATGTAACAAAATGTGATTTGTTGTCTATGCTATGTATAAAGTCTAATGGTAATAAAATAATTTTGATTTGATTTGATTAACATATAACATAATTTAAAAATAAGTTTAAATAATATCCAACCCAATTATTGTCAGCTACCCCAGTTTTATTTAATACATAAATTATAGGTACTGATATAATGCTATTAGCCAGCTTATGCCTTTCCTTTTATTATTATAATACACAAATAATTCATTAGGCTTGTGTAGGTTAGTAGTCAAGAATAGTGTTGAATTTTAAATTATCGTAGAGTAAAAAACGTTTAGGGAGCCAAAACAAGCCTGAGTAGCTGTGAGTTCGTCCTGCAGTGCTACTCACCCCCATTACAACACGGTGCTGTTTCCCTCGCCAACGAGGACCCGCTACCTGAAGCTCCCACACACGCTCTCCGTGTTTGTCTTAGAACTGTTAGAATTAGAAGTTAGTTCTGTAGTCAGCTGTGTCAAGTAAATCAAGAAACAAAGTTTACCAATTAATTACTAAATATTATTTACTTTTTTATTCCTGATGAAGGCTTAAGCCGAAAATTTGAGTTTTTATTCCAATAAAAGAATGTGTATCAAGGTTGTTTTTGTTAATTAAATATTACCAAAGTTAGTTCGCTTGGTTGGTTGCAATTAGTAACATTCGTTCTGAATTATTCCTATCGATCCATGTTTAAAATAAGGCTCGTGTAATTTAAAATTAGTTCGCGATTTTCGTATTATATTTTACCTTAGTTTTAAAGAAAATAAAATTTTTTTCGAGCTCGTATACGATTTTAAATGAGCAAATTCCATGCCTATTATCTTAAATGTCACAAACGATGTTTTTAAGGTTAAATAAATCCTGGAAAAATTAGACACATGCTTTTTGTAACTGTAAAAGCCTAATAGGTAACATTATTGTATTTAAAACTCTTACAAATTGCTATTTATCGCATTAAGGAAATACAAAATAAAAAGTAAAAGTCAGTTATAAATAAAACAAGTCTGAGCAGGAAGAGAAACTCGTAACATGAATATGACGTTAAACTGCCAAGTGTGAAACTGTGGCAACATTCAAACCATTGTATTAAACCGGCGTGGCGTAAGAATCATTTGAAAGTTGTTTATGAATATTAAACAAATGGTTCGCTGAACGCACGAGTGGTTTACATGACTGCAGTAACGGAGTCAGCTGTTGTGAAGTTATACATTAAACACCTATTACTTTAGTTTATGTTTGTTGACTTTAATAGATACAATAAAAAGTATAATTCTTACTAGGCGGCCAGACATTTTTATGATATGAATTTAATTGCCTTTATATTTTAAAGTAATAAAATACGTAAATTATAATTAACGTTAGCAAACTCACCATAAATCAGTATAATAGATAATAAAATATTGAAGTTTTAAATTAATTTGTTTCATAAGATTCAAAATAAGTAAACGCAACGTAAATGTGAATTTAAAATATAAATGTAAAAAACGTGGACTACCAGCATACTTCCCATGTTAAAATGATTACTTAAAACTTAAAGATATTTTGTTATTATCTTCTAGACAGAAACTTTGTGTGAAATAGTTTTTCTGGTTATAAACAAGTCACGTATCTTGAATTACTTTTACCAGAGATAATATTGTAAAACCTAATCCAGCCTCTCCCGATGTTAGGAGTGTGAATTTTTTACTTTTCAAAGTTTATTATGCAATATTTATTTATTTAGGTAAAATATATTTTTGTAGACCTGATTTTTTTAGGTAAAACATGGGGTGTGAAACCATTTATGATTGTAGTAACAAAATAGTTATGTAAACCTTACGCATAACGACTGACTAAAGTTATCATAAATGGATAAATATAAATAAAAAAAGTTTAGTAATTTTATATGTCTTCATTGTGCTTGAAACAGATAAGACAAAATCCTTTTAAATTAATTATATTGGGTTGAAAGTTAAAAAATGTTACACTAAATTTCCTGATATATGAGTTGGTGTCATCACAGTTGGCTTCCTTGACGAAAAATGATCGTCGTTAACTTTTGCACCAGGTAAACTTTATCTTTTATTCATAACCTGACTAAAGTTTGGCTTACTCACATTTTAAGGATTTTCTGTGAGAGATGAACTTGTTAACTTTTACGAATCAATCATAAGCTTCAATACAGGTTATTGGATTGAATCCAACCAACATTTATCAAAAATTTAATTTATTCATTTAAACATTTAGTTTCCCAAACATTAATATGAATAATTTTACATGTTTTTGGTTTCATGCTATTCAACAATTAACTATTTCATTTAGTAAATGTTTTTGACAATTATTTGTACAGTTTAAAAGTGGTAATATATGTCAAATAAATTGCTTTGATATAGGATAAAATATAACATTCGTACAACACTATAAAATATATTTATAATTTTTTCATATTATAAACATAAATATACATAAATAAACATAAATAATTTTAAAAGGCTATCGATTTTAACCAAGCACACTGATCATCAGATCCAATAATGTATTGGTGGATATCCTTGAATCCTATTGGTTGCTACAAGTTTTGGAAACAAGTTCCTGTATGTGCAACCGGTGGCAAGATGTACATATTAATTTATAAATATATCCCTAGTTTTGCATTTTTCTTTATAAATTAACAATTCTTTCTATGCGTTCATTACATTACCCGTAACGTGTAACGCATTTACTTACATCCCGTGATTACAAAATCATGTATGATACTAATTTAGAGTTTTATTGGAAGATTATTAGGAGTATAAATATTTTAGAAAACTTATAAAAAATATCTTATATAACATTTATTTTTCAGTAATTAATTTATACAGTAATTTATTTCGCTTATATATTTAAATTGAAAGTACAATAAATCGTATCTGATCTATTTATTATCTACACTTGAGTGTAATTATGAATTATAATGTTCTTACAATTTTAAATAATTGGTGAGTAAACTAGACGACATTTTGTTTATTATTATTATTATATTCACGAAGGCAATGCCATTACATACATAGATAACTACATGACGGTGGATAAAACTATGAAAATGCTACAAACAATTATTACACTGAATTGGCAAGAACACTAGAATTAATAAAATGTTATAAATAATGTACTTAAAGCTAGTGTGAAATTGCTTATATTTACGAATAATATTAATAAATATTAGAATAAATAAATATAGTGAAAAATTTAACAGTTTTACTCAAATATGAATATATAAATCAATAATTACCTCAAAGATATAAATATTTAGTTATAGGCTATAAAAAAACATATAATTTACATTCAGTTTGAAATCACAAGAAACATGCTAAATTAAGTTGAATAGGTATCACAAGTGATTCAAAAACATAAATGCAACAATAATTGTGATGATTGGAGTTGAAAGTCAAGTGTTGTTCATCTACTTATGACTTAATGTCTGCAGGCTATCATAAAAGAAGTCCACATCAGCAGGGCGGTTGCCAAGACGATGGAGTCTCGCTACGGGCTCAAACTTGAGGTAGTTCGTTATAAAATGGAAGTGGGAAAACAAGTCAGTTGACCTTGTGATAATCGGGATCCTGAAGTCCACCTTTGCCAAACAATCTGTGCAGTTGAAACGACCTTTACTCAGTTTGAAGAGAAAGGCCAAATCAGCGAAATCACGCAGATATTATTTGATATTATTATTACGATATTGGTGGGGTATTATTTGATCAAATATTTAATAACAAACTGTAAATGGAATGTCGTTTTAATTTTTCCATCAAACAACCTTAACAATAACAATCAATTAAATTATTTTGAGATTAAAAAACTAATACTTTTAAACTATATTTGCCATCTTGTAAATATATAAATTTGTTATTATCACGTTTTACATCCAATTATACATTTTATTAACATTCTAAATATTTTAGTTAAAGTTTGAAAAATTAAAAACTAAACTAAACTCGAAATCACAAAAAATGGTAAGTGCTGCATAGTGATTAATCAGGCAACACAATTGTTTGTGTTCTGTTTAGTGGAATACGGTGTTATGTAAAACAATAGATACTGATTCGCTTGTCGTGTCAAGTGTTTAGTTGACTAATTCGATGTAGACACAATCATTGACTTAGTTTTGTCTTAAGTAAAATTGTATTCTTTATTACAATGTCTAAGTTGCTATTTTTGTTTACGCAATCAATAACGTTTTGACAGGTAAAAATCAATGTTGTCTAATATTTTTTCCAAGACTATCAGAGATGTGCTTAGCATAATTTTGGTTAGTTTAGACATCTACAATGATAGTTGTTCGTCTTTAATATACACTTTGATTAAACTACGCATTTCTTTTTCGTCGCTGTATATTTTAGTGCCGTATGTTTTGTTATGAATATATTAACTACGAATTCATCCATAACTCAAGTGATGCCAACTCTCTATGACTGAGTTCACTGCTATGAATCCACTCACCCAGGGCTGCCAACTCACGCTCCCTTTGTTTGTATTATGATTGTTCCCATTTGGGCAAGTTCAGTTCTGCGCTTGACTGTATCCAGTATATCACTCAATCTGTCAAAGTTTACACACTGATACTGAAGTTAGTACCAAGTTTGTTTGTTTGAGTGATTACAGTTCATAACATTTTTTTCCTTAACAACCTTACACAAGCCAAACCTGTAAAATCATATTAAAATGATCCTATATCTTTCTTACTTAAACTATATAAATATATTAAAATTTTTACCCTCATATTTTTAATAAGACAGATTTTTTTATCACTAGATATAAAGACCGGGTAACTTAAATCAAATAAATTGCATTGCATAAGCCTGTTAATAACACTGCATAAAAAAACACGCTCAACTAATGGTACTATTTACAGAAGCAAATAATTTTTAATCGTTTTTATCGGCTTTTAAACGGAAATATACTTCAATCTGAACAAGAATATTTTGTTAAATGAACTTGAATATGTACCTACCTCGTACCTTGTACCTATAAAGTCGTCCCGCCGATCCTCTTCACAGGGCATAGGGCCAGTAATTTCCTTAATACCTATTTTAAGTCGCCTCAGCCAGTCATGGAGTGCAGCGAGTGCAATAGGTCAAAAAGGTTTAGAAAAGAAGGTCAGGGATCTCATAATACCGTTTTTCAATTAGATAATCTTTTAATTCATGTTTAAATTTGTTTGGCTGGTCATATAATTTTTTCAGATTTTTGGTGGTTTGGAAAAACATTTCAATCCAATATACTCAGGCTTCTGTTCATAAATGTTGAGCATTTGATGAACAGAAGGGTTAATATGCCTGTCCCTAGTCAAATCAAATCAAATCAAATTTATTTCCAAATAAAAACTAATACAACATTATGTACACAAACAATATTTCGGAAAAAATTCTCACATAAGCCCATCGGCCTGTGCGTGAGAACTAGTTCTGCCTCAAATTCAGTGCACTTAAAAAATATCAAAAAAAAACATAGTATTATTGCTAAAACAATTACAAATACATTTTGATGATTAAATAGGCTACAAACACAAATAAAAATAAAAATCAAACAATATCAGCAGTTGTATGTATAGTAATCAAGAACAAAATTAAGATTCGTTTTGAATTTAAATATCAAACACTGATTTAAAAATAAGTAAAAAAATGACATTTGATATTGTACAAAGATAATAGGCAATGGCGGGAGAGAAGTAGAAGTAGAAGTAGACGGTAGAAGTAGAAGTAAACGGTATTGTTAGCTTAATATTCAGTGACCAGTTGGTGATGTAAAGTTAGTCATTGTAGTACTCAGAACGGATGAAGGACTCAGCATGCTCAGAACCGATCTCCAACAGCCAGTTAAGAACTACCCTTTTGTAAATTTTAGTTGTGACCTGCAGGTCCCCAATCGCAGGAGGAATGTTTCTGTAGATGAAGTACTGTAGTACTGTAGGAGTGAGTGTGTGCCGGAAACAACTTAAAATCTACAATGTATGACATATTCTCATACATGTACAAAGATTAAACAATTAAAATACCTAAGTTAGTAAAATGTTGAAAACAAGAATCAGTATGGTTTTAATCTTAAAATACTACGTATTGATCTTTTTTGAATTAAAAAAAATCTTATTCAGGTTTTCTTGCTTAAGGGGCCCCAGAGTACAATATAATATCTAATATTACTTTCTATTAAGCTAAAATATGCTGTTTTGGATAAACTAATATTTTTCAAAAGTGATATATTTCTAAAAACATAGTTATTTTTAGATGATACAATGGCCAAACTGCAAACATGATCAGCCCACTGGAGACCCCCGTCCAATCGCGTGCTACAATAGTCATCAGCAGTTGACTCCTCTATGAATTCTTCACCAACACAAACAGATGGAGATTGAGTTCCAGACTGTTCAAGCACTCTACGTCTTTGTTCAGTGGAGAAAAAGACGAAACTAGCTTTAATATCGAGCTGGAAATAAGAGGAAAATACCTGTTTTTTAATTGCTTTTTCACTCTTCGTTATATAATAATATCATTATAACCATTACATCCTAGGAATTAGGTAATATTTAAAATATATTTATTAATAAAAATCTCGGAAAACATAGCTAAAATATTATTTTAGCGATGTTCCAAGAATGATTTTATTGGGTTGATTGTATTTAAATCCATAACGTCGTGTAAAATATAACTAATGTCGTATTTGGATCAATTTGATTATTAAAATATGCTTTATGTTTAATTTATAATTGCAGCTTTTTATGATATTTTTTTCGTTATATATGTACCGGGTGTTTGAAAAAGAACTAAATGTTTACGAGAACAATTTTAAGGCTGAAAAATACACAATACAAAATTGTACTTTTATAAACACATAGTGTCAAAGAAATAATCTTCAAGTTTTGGTTCTGTCCGAGTAAACTTCGACGAATATTACATTTACAAAATAATTCAGACTAATACTGTTTTTGTCGATAGTAATCGAAGACTGTTTCGTAAAAACATCTGACCAATTGCCTTTTTACAATCAAAATAGATACACTCTTAAAATATCTTTAATAGTTTGATCGATTACATTGTACAACACCCCCTACACAACATGGCCAATTTCAGGAGCGGTGCACTTATTTATTTAATTTAGATAACTGCACTATTTAATAGCCTATAAAATGGTCCATCAGATATTATGCAACCTTCTACAGATAATGGTAACAAGACAACTCAGTAGAGTAGACATTCATTCTAGTGTATAGGCCCTGTTTATTTATTTAGATATTGCTTTTTTAAATTATACACTTTAGTACATTAATACTATATCAGTATTGTTTTAATCTTACCATTTGATGATTAATGGTCTGATTCCCATCTGGTGATGTAACAAAACGGGTACTACTTGAACTCGTCTGGAACAAATGCAAACAAAATAATATTTGTAGTCTAATTATTTTATATATTGAAACATCCTTAGTTACATTTATAATAATTTCCGTATGAAAATTGATGTTATAAAAATCTGACAACAATTTGCTTCTTGGGCAAAATTACACATTAAATTATTGTGAACATTTAAAATTGGTTATTACACATTTACATCATTATTAATCCAAAATTAGCAAATATTTATTATACAAAACAAAAATAAGAAAAGGCAATGACATTATTTGCATACAATTACATACAAATACATTTAAATGTAATACAATAGATTTGAATCTTACTATGTAAAGGAGAATTATTTCATGTTGGGAATCAGCCATCTAATGATCTAATTTAGTTTAATGACGTTTACAACAGCTGTTTCTTCAGTTCTGCCAACAGGTACAATGAAATACTTATAACTAATTAACTAAGAACGAAGAAGTTGTATAAACTTAATTATACGTTTGAATTTGATTTGAGTTGATTTTACCTTAAAAAAATGTTACTTCAAAAATAATGAAATTTGTCATAAAAAATCAGTACAACATTCAACTGTAATACTCGTACATGGAAATCGTTGATAGTTTATAATTGATCTCCTATCACAAACTACATGATTCAGACTTTGTTTTTAATATCATAAATATTGTTCCTAAATTATTCGTGTTGGCATTATACTTAGTTTAATATTAAAACAAACGCATTAATTAATGTTTTGAGTATTTGTGAAAATAATCAGTAGGAAACCGTTAGGTAAATAATGTGTTAATTAACTTAGCTATCCACTGTTTGCACGTTTAATGCTAGAAACCTATAACACTGGTGGATATAGCCGCCATTCCGGAATAGAATCAATGGTGTATTAAACGCAACTGAATTACACGCAGTGTTTGCTGACTCAACGCACCAGTGGCTTATAATGACAATGAGTGAGTCTGATGTTGTGATGCATTGCATTAGTCACAGTTGTCAGTGAATTATGGTAGACTATGATGTAGAGTTTGGTCTAATCAGAGATACCATGGGAACTATAAACCTTTATAAAAATGATTTGAATATTGGCCTAAACGAAATGTAAAATATTTACTTTCCTTATTTCGTTATTCCACTTTAAAAAGTAAAACATTTAAAATTTCGTTCTTTCTTAAAATTAACTCATCAATTTAATTTAAAACACTTTTATGTTAAATGTATACGGTAAAGACACAGTTAGTCATACTGCAATTCATATAATTGATCAGATCTACATAATTCGTTATGACGTAGTACATTATTTTGGGAAATTTTAACAATTAAAAATACATTAATAACGTATTAGAACCTAATTCTCATGTTTAATTAGAAAGAGGTGTAAACTATTCATAAATATGCATTGTTATTGGAAAAAATTCAAACATTTCAGTATTTTAATGTACTAAATCTTAATCTCATTAAAATAGAAATACTTTTTTATTGAGGTAATAAATGCATATCATAAAAAAGGAAAACATGAAGTAGTGTATAATCTACTAGTAAATAATATAATATACAAATATTTTCAGTAAAATAATTAAGAGTGATCGTGGAAACACGTCTTCTTTCTAAACAGTTTGATATTCATACAACATATTTGAATGCAATACTAACCCCGGATGTACAGAAGCTCCGGCTGAATCACACAAGGTCTTATGTCATTACATTTATTCGTGCCTTGAATTTCCTATGTTAAACCTTTCCCGTGTCTCAACTTTTGGATTAGATTCTTCATAGCATTTCTATATGTGACTAGATGGGATTTGAGAATAGAGCAGATTTTTAAGAATCATATTTTACGTTATATTTTTATACGGCAATATTACAAATAGTTGTTCATTTAACATACATTACAGAATCAATCAGAAATGTTTGTGAATATATTGATCTTATTTAAAAGCTTTAAACATGATTATTTATATACTTTTAACTTGTATTGTTAACATCAAAATATACTAAATACATTTGTTTATTACTATCATTAATTAAAGTACGTTTTACTTTACGTATTGAGTAAAATAACTAAGGAATTATTGATTATTTCATTGAAACTTTTTAAAATTCTTACCTTGTCAGTTTACAAAGTGTTTGCACTTTACCACTATGTGTGGAATATTTCATTAGCATTGCTGAAGATCAATAAATATATTTGCTTTGATAAATTCCCAAAAAACTTCATACAATTTATTAAATTGTAAGACAAAATTCTTGTTTTATTCACAGATGTATTAAAATCCACGTTGGCAGATTATGCATAGACTAGATAGTTTTCATAGTGAACAACCGTTTACGGGATGTATGTTTTAATAGTGTACCATTCACTATGACGACACAATTAGTATGTAACCTTTTATGATTTTTAGCGAATTTCCCCTATAGGGAAGAAGCTATTACCGTAGTCGGCATGGTAAGATCTAGGCCCGGGACCATGATAACTTTTCGTTTTGAGGTCCCCAGACCCCAAAAACACCATTCGTTTGAAACTGTATATATATATATATGTGTGTGTCCGTGAGCACGATAACTCTCGTAAAAATGATCCGATTTTGATGAAATTTGGTATAAACGTGTAAAGCAGCATTTATGACTTTAAGTTCGAAAACCAGCCATATCGCTCCATCCGAAGGGGTATTTTGGGGGGGTTTTGTACCCCAAAAATGGGTTTTTTGAATTTTTTACATATAATTTTTGAAAAAGTCAAATATTTGTTTTTACCATTGGATTCAACTTAAAAAAACACACAATTTGGTATTTTGATCATTTCTGTACGTCAAATTGTTACAGAGATATTGAAAGTGCTAAACACAGTACGTTGTATAATGTTATTCTTATGGAGGAAAAGAAAAATTTTATATCTCGCTTATTTATGAACGTATACTGACAAAACTTGGTATACGGCTTCATCTGGTTGTGGACCATAGATATTTGCTAAAAAAAACAATTTTTTTGCCAAAGGCTCCCGTAGCAGCAAACCTGCGTACTCAGCCCCATGTTATTCTTATGTAGAATAAGTAACCTATTATCTCCCTTAATTATGAACATAAATTAATAAAACTTGGTATGTAGCTTTACCTACTTGAGTTATATTGATGTTTTTATAAAACCTCATTTTTTGTGTTCCTTGCTTCAGCAAGCCTGCATACTCAGCCGCCATGTTATTCTTATGGAGAATAATAAAAATGCCATAAATCGTTGATTTATGAATGTATATTGATGAAACCTGGTTTGTGGATTTATGTGGTATTAAGATACATATATATGCATTGGAAATTCGCTGAGTACGCAGGTTTGCTGCTACGGGGGTATTTTATATAACACTTTCACTGCTGCAAACATGTTTTAACATGAAATATGCATAAGTTTCTATGTTGAGAAAATACCCCGGTCGGGTTCCGCAGCATAATTGTAAAATTATAACTAAGTGTAAAGTTATAAACTTAATTTGTATAATTAGTTACTTGTTTCTGTTTTGTATAGGTAAACCTTTTCGTTTATGTTGCATAAATGTATTAGTTAAAGATTAAATGAACCAATCTATTGGCTTGTGCTATTTTTGCGGATGAACTGGCCCTCACAATGTGTTAAATTGGCTACTCAGTCATCATAAAAATGCGAGTGGCGAGAAACCTTAATTCTAAAGTGTAGAAGTTTAAAACTAAAAAGTATAAAGTTGTAAAGGTGTAAGGAGTAATGTGTAAAGTTAAAATTTTAAAATATAATGTGTAAAATTAAAGTTATAAAGTTTATAGTTGAAAAGAAGTAAATTATTATTATTTGTTTATTAATATTACTCCATGTTAATTTAAATTAAAGTAATTACGTCCCAGAGCTAAGTAGATAGGTTCAATTAAAGCTATATGATGGTATACAAAATAAAAGACTTCCACTGAAATACTTTAGACTAAGCTAACTCTTAGTCATTAATTTTAGTACCTACACTTAATATTATATCCCACTTACTACAGTTAAAAATTCGTGCAGCTATTCTGTAATTTAACTAAGAATATAAGATATTACTAGCACGAAAACAAGTAAATATAGAAATATTATATAGGACAGAATGATTTTACAATTTTGTTCCCAGGATTTCAAAACTCATTATAATATATCTCCTGTATATCTCTTCAGGTTAGATTCAAATATCTTGTTGCTATGCAGAGCTTGTTCAAAATGTGTTTTATCTTATGTAGAAATCCCACGTGTTCCTGAGTCATTACAACGGTGCGTGGTTTGCATTTTCACGTTGAGCAATATTGACTTTTCCTGATTCTTTCCTTTTACATAAACTATCTCCCACTTTTAACAATTTGTATTTGTAATAACGACACCTTTACGAAGATAATCGTAAGGTATTTTATCGTAAGTTTTTCATTAAAGCTCGGGTCTCCTTTAATGCTATAAGTCCACACCCAAACATGTACGGGGTTTTAATATTTAAGGTAATAGTATTATTTAACTAAGCAAATAATATTAACTTAACGTAAAAATCGCAGTTGTTTAAAGAGGGTTTGTTTAGAATGTAACCTGCTATTTTCTAATTACTTAAAAAATAACTATTTGTAGATGAAAAAGACAAAAAGAAATTTGAATTTAACTGATTTATGCCAGTAAAATAGTGAAACCAATAACCTATGGAACCTATAAATAGGACGGTTTTTCATACAGGCCAAGCTTGTAGGGATTTAATTCACGAGTCACTCCTTTTTATCATAAAATATGTTGTCAATCACTACATTAAAGTCTAAAGCCGTATTTATGAAATTGGGAATTGCATATGAAAAGGTGCTAAGCTATATATAGCATTATCAAATTAAAAATAAACATATACAAACTAAAATATAATATGTTAATTGAAATGTAAAAGAAACCTGGATATGGACAACCAATAAGTCGCATACACACACACGCGCACCTACAAACGAAATTTAGAAATACATCTTCTACAACCAGTAATTACTGATGCTATGTAGCTTTCTTTATAGTCCCGTCAGTTTTAACTATCGCTTATTCCCTCTTTACAAACCGTGAAGCCAATCAGTTTGATTAGAATCAAAATGAAAACACTGAACTAGGGACAGCATGATGTTCAATGCTACAACTGTTCCAATAGACACACTGATCCATTGAAGCTCTGTATTTCAATGAACAACGGTTCGCTCACTACATCATGGATGGACGTGCTACAAAGCTTGTTCAGATTAACGAGCTCTGATTTACATGGGATGTTGACTTTGAATACATTCTGACTTACAATGGGTGTTACAAGGTTACCCTAATAGGGAGACCATGGTTTTAAAGAATAAAAAAAATAGTCAATGATAAAAAAACATTATTTTTTAATACACAAAAAAAATTAAATTGGGACACTCTAGAAAAACTACCGCAAATATAGTTAAACAAGTTTATAAATGTGACAAACTTACAATATTCAGATCTATACATTTTAAGGAATTTATTTATTGGTATGTTTTAGTTTGTACATCTTTTTAATATCCATTAAATTGAGAATAATCTTTTAATGTTTCCCTTAGCTACAGTTATAAATTACCTATTATTCACAATATTTTCACTTATTAAACAAAATTATATTTTGCAATAAGTATCAGATAGGAAATTAAATAAATGTAAATCTATTTATTTCTTGAAAACACTCTTCTTACTGATAAATATAAATTTATAATTAAAACATCAAATCAGTGATATATTTTTTTTATTATTTGGAGACAAGGCCTTTCATATACAAAATAAACATCGTCAGGTCCCAAATGTAAGGTAATATAATTTTTTACATGTAATTAAAATATATAAGTAGTATAGTAAACATTTACAGCTTATTTTAATTTTGGATAAAAAAGAAAGTAATAACATATTTTTACTCAGATATATATATATATGCATATGAATGATATAAGAAAGGGTAATTTCGAATTGTACCAGTCATTATTAAGAGTTATATTGTGATATTATTTTATAAGTAATGTTTCGTAAGCATCAAGTTTGTCTTCATTCTTACATTATTTTAATTATTTTATTGTTTTAAATAAGTGATTTTCTTCAATAGCATGTTTAGCCATTGCGGACGTTTCTGAATGTTGATATTTGAAAAATTTGTTATGCTCTTCAAATTTATTGTTTAGTTTTCTTTTCGTTTGGCCAATGTATAATTTCTCACAATATTTACAATTTATTTGATATATTATTGATTTGTCTTCTTCTGGAATTTCGTCTTTGGGATTTCCTAATAGATATTTCAGTTTTATGTAAGTGGAAAATATTTAATAGATTTCCAAACTGTTACTTCTTTTTGAACTTCAGACAAAGTTGTTCTTGATTTCTTAACTTGTTGTTTTCTCTTATTTTTAACTATTTTATATATTAAACATGTCGAGTATCTTCGGAAATTGTTATTTATTTTATTGTTTTTAATTCTTTATCTATAGTCTATAGTCTATAGTCCATAGTCTATAGTCTATAGTCTAGAGTCTATAGTCTATAGTGTTAAAGGTGTTTCCACAAGTCTATGGGTCAATGACTGGAATACTGCAACTTTTTGTTTGAAAGGATGGTATGAATTGTTGGGAATGTACCTATAATTAGATACAGGTTTCCTAAATATTTCATATTATATTTCATTACTGGCCTTATGTTTTTAATTAAAAGGTCTAAAAATGGAAGAGCATTATTACTTTCAATTTCATGAGTGAATTGTATAGTTCTACTGTAAGAATTCAAACTGTTGGTGAAATCTTATACATTTTGACGTTTATCAAATACAGCGAATACGTCATCAAAATATCTTAACCATACTCTTGGGAAATATGGTACATTTTCTTTGGCAAAAGTTTTAAAATTACTTAGGAATATGTCAGCACTGAGACAAGATAATGGGTTTCCATTATCGAAAAAAAAAATTCGAAAAAAATAGAACTATAAGTAATAGGTAAAGATTCGGATTTATGTATAAACGCAGCCTTTGAAAATGTATTGCTTTAGTTTTTTTTATATATTTCATTAATAGCCTGATTTTTTAAAATAAAAAGGTCTAAAAATGGAACGGCATTATTACTTTTAATATCATGGGTGAATTGTATAGTTATATGATAAAAAGACAAACCGTCAATAAAATCTTTAAATTTTGACGTATATCAAATACAGCGAATACGTCATCAACATATGTTAACCATACTCTTGGGAAAAATGGTAAATTTTCTTTGGCAAAAGTTTAAAATTACTTAGTAATATGTCAGCAATTCGACAAGAGAATGGGTCGCCCATAGCGTAATAATCTTATATATCTTAATAATCTTATCGTGCTAACACTTTTTCGTACCTTAGAAAATTTCTTAAGCATCTACAGTTTCGATCTTATAAATTTTAGCACGTAAAATAAGGTGTGGGAAATATTTTATATTTAGCCATATATTGAGTGTAGACCAAACATTCTAAAAAACTATAACCATTAGTAAAATAGGTAAAAATGTAGATTGTTGTACAAACGCAGCCTTTGAAAATGTATTACTTTAGTTTTTTTATATCTTTTTTGGTATAATAGATTTATAATATTTAAAGTCTTGAATGCATATTGCAACATTACAGTATTTAAAACTTATAATCAAGGAATTTTGCATGAGGACAGATAATTTTTTGTTATCAGACCAAATAGCCTATCAACATGGCTTTGCTTTATCACCTTAAATACTAGATAAGTAATAAAGTTATCTATTCATGAATTGTATGTATGAATTGTAATTGATTAAACATAATTTCCATTTAAAAAATATGTATTTACCTTATTAAAAGTGTGTATCAGTTACGTTAATCTACATTATGATTACAATGCAAACAATATATTACTCTTGCACAGGAATGGATTACTATTGCACAGAAGGATATCCAAAAAACTTAGTAATGTCGTTTTCAAAGTAAACTTATGACATCCCCTCCATACTATAGAACTGTGCTTTGTGAAATTAGAGACCATGTTGCAAAAAGAAAACAAGCCACTCTGCTGGAAACTCGTCCTCGTCATTGTTCTAAGGTCCTGGCTGGAGGCTAGTATTGCTATTCTGTTGCCAACATTATTATCAAAACAACTCTTAGTGTTTGCTTGCTACTCCTATCAGCAACCAAAATATGGTATTACCAGAATAATTAATTATGTTAATTACTTTAAAGGCGTTTACCTCCTGAGTAAATAACAAATTACTTTTTATCAAAGGCTGCAAAAAGCACAATAACAAAGAATAATCTTAAACATACGTACCGTGTATCAAAGCTGTATTTCCAGCTATAATCAGTATCTATCTATACGTGAAAAATGAAATATCTAACCATTTTTGCTTATCTTTTCTCCCAGTGTAGACCTTTCATAACATTATTCCAGGAATTGCATTACAAATTGCATTAGGTTCAATGAAATACTCCTTGTAAAATTGAGTTATGCTTGGTTACGGTTGCCTTGCACCCTTCAATAAAGGCAAAATAAAATTTGATTGATCTAATAACACAAATTGCATTTACACCTCCCATAATATAAGCAATAAAATAAAAATAAATTAATGTTGGTTAAAAACAGATTACGAAATTTTGATTTCTAGGATTTTTTCAATATAGCACACTCTATAGTTTTGTAAATGCCAAACCTCAACCACCTACATTCGTTACCAGCTTTTCGTCCAACCATTTATTTACCCTCCGCATATCACACAACACAAAGAAGTGATAAAACAAAACTATAGTTGTTTTATGGGCCACTTGGTCATAGAGGCTTTAGTAGCTAGACTCTACGCTGGTTTTAATGGTGAGTGTATTTCATGAGCTAACATGATGGAGGTTATGGTGCAAGTATAAAATATACACATTAAAAGACATTTTTGTTGTACCACTGATCGTAAATTAAGACTTTACGTTCGTATAGTGCAACCAGAAAATAATAACAATCTATTTTATTGATTGTATGCATTTTTCTGCATTATTTTTACATTTCCTTCAATAAGGCTTACAGGTAGAACTATACAAAAATCAAATATAAGTACTACAATTTACTTGGGTAATGAGTTAAACAAATCTATGTACACAAAATAACTGTAAATGACCTTAAAACTAATCGAATCATAGTTTACACTAACAACATAAACATAGTTCATATGGTTTTCCTTTTAAATTTTAATATTTGTTTTGTTTTATTTTGTTTAACGATTAATTGCTTCAGAAGTTTGATTATTATTTAAAATCAATTTATGTTGTATTTATGTGTTTCAGGGTGGTTTATAAAAAATACTGCACTAAAAATACTAACGTTTGTATTATTCAAATATTTAAACTTAATCTGGGTTGGGTAATATTTGTCAAATACCTATTTATTTATTTATTACAATTAGCAACGTTTAATCGGTACATAATACGTTTGTTTAGTCAATGTAACCACCGGCTGTGTGTTTAATTTTTTAGTAGGGCTATTTTTAAATAAAACCAAAATATTGAATTTATTTTTTTTAAGAAACTAGGTATTCTTAGGGATTATTTCCTTCATATCAACAAAAATTCAGTGGAGATGGATGGAGAAGCCTTAAGGATACATCTTGTGGAGATGAAACAGCTACTTAGCCTTCTCAGAGCTGTCTCTGTCATTGTCTATGCAGGAGATATAAACTATGTAATGCTCAAAGGTAGGGTTCGCAGCCACCTTGTGGAGATGAAACAGCTACTTAGCCTTCTCAGAGCTGTCTCTGTCATTGTCTATGTAGGAGATATAAACTATGTAATGCTCAAAGGTAGGGTTCGCTGCCACCTTGTGGAGATGAAACAGCTACTTAGCCTTCTCAGAGCTGTCTCTGCCATTGTCTATGCAGGAGATATAAACTATGTAATGCTCAAAGGTAGGGTTCGCAGCCACCTTGTGGAGATGAAACAGCTACTTAGCCTTCTCAGAGCTGTCTCTGTCATTGTCTATGCAGGAGATATAAACCATGTAATGCTCAAAGGTAGGGTTCGCAGCCACCTTGTGGAGATGAAACAGCTACTTAGCCTTCTCAGAACTGTCTCTGTCATTGTCTATGCAGGAGATATAAACTATGTAATGCTCAAAGGTAGGGTTCGCAGCCACCTTGTGGAGATGAAACAGCTACTTAGCCTTCTCAGAGCTGTCTCTGTCATTGTCTATGTAGGAGATATAAACTGTGTAATGCTCAAAGGTAGGGTTCGTAGCCACCTTGTGGAGATGAAACAGCTACTTAGCCTTCTCAGAGCAGTCTCTGTCAATGTCTATGTAGGAGATATAAACTATGTAATGCTCAAAGGTAGGGTTCGCAGCCACCTTGTGGAGATGAAACAGCTACTTAGCCTTCTCAGAGCTGTCTCTGTCATTGTCTATGCAGGAGATATAAACTATGTTATGCTCAAAGGTAGGGTTCGCAGCCACCTTGTGAGATGAAACAGCTACTTAGCCTTCTCAGAGCTGTCTCTGTCATTGTCTATGCAGGAAATATAAACTATGTAATAATCAAAGGTAGGGTTCGCAGCCACCTTGTGGAGATGAAACAGCTACTTAGCCTTCTCAGAGCTGTCTCTGCCATTTTCTATGTAGGAGATATAAACTATGTAATGCTCAAAGGTAGGGTTCGCAGCCACCTTGTGGAGATGAAACAGCTACTTAGCCTTCTCAGAGCTGTCTCTGTCATTGTCTATGCAGAAGATATAAACTATGTAATGCTCAAAGGTAGGGTTCGCAGCCAACTTGTGGAGATGAAACAGCTACTTAGCCTTCTCAGAGCTGTCTCTGTCATTGTCTATGTAGGAGATATAAACTGTGTAATGCTCAAAGGTAGGGTTCGCAGCCACCTTTTGGAGATGAAACAGCTACTTAGCCTTCTCAGAGCTGTCTCTGTCATTGTCTATGCAGGAGATATAAACTGTGTAATGCTCAAAGGTAGGGTTCGCAGCCACCTTGTGGAGATGAAACAGCTACTTAGCCTTCTCAGAGCTGTCTCTGTCATTGTCTATGCAGGAGATATAAACTATGTAATGCTCAAAGGTAGGGTTCGCAGCCACCTAAAGTATCCATCAAAATATTCCTCTATACAGCATACATTAAATGTGGTCCAACTCTATGTTGTGTTTATTTTATTCTTAATCATATATAACAATGGAAAGTTTAACATATTTCGGAAAAATAATTAAGTTAATAAATACCGTTAAATTTGTCACGTAATAGTTCATCTGTAATTGACTATTTTCATTATAGTATTTCATTTATAATAAAATTCAGTGTCATAACAGTATTTTTTTAATGTGTTTAACATTTTTGTTATAACTGAAAGCGATATATTTTGTAATCCCCATTTGATTATAAATAACTAACACTATTCAGTGATAATAAGTTAAATACGTTATAAGCACGTAAGTGCCATCAGAAGGGTTTACAAGTTAGTTTTCAAATTCCTTAAAGCCAACTAAGACATTAATTTAGTATCTCTTACATGTAAATCATAGAGAATACAGTAATAACAGTTTTGACTACTATAAACCTTGATGAGAACGAGCATTGTAAAATGGCTTCTAGTAAGACACTAGAGATGATGGAGCTGATTCAAATGCCACAGGTGCTCTCATAGGTGTTGTAACTGTGTCACTGTCACCTTCATGTGACGGATGGTGGTTTGTGGGTCATCCATTTGCACACTGTCATCCACAGAACTGGATTTACATACTATAATATATATTATAATAGATATTTTCAATATTATTTTAATTATGAACTTTATTTTTTAATGATGGATTAGCTGTTTTTATTGAAAAATATAAAAAATACACTACGAGACTTATGAATACTTAATTTAATAATATATTTATTATAGAAATCTATATTTATGTATTGCAAATACAGGAGTTCTTAACCGAGCCTTAATTGCTTCATTACGATTTAAAAACACGTCATAAAACAATTGTTTTATGTTTAACAAGCAAACATTTATTTTTGCTGGCTGCGCCTTGCTGTTCCGCTCAATTCATTAATTAATAATTGCTTTAGACTAAGCTAGCTGTTTTGGTGTTTATAACCTGATCAATATAGTGAATTTAGCAAATATAAATTTAATTTAATTTTTCTATGTTTTTCTAGTCTCCGAAATAGCGATTGTCGGAACTTTTTTATTTAATTCGAGTATCAAACGTTTCTACTCGTTATGCGGTAAGAGATTTCTCCCATGCGATAAACACCTACTTAAATCGTGTAATACATAAATAATTATCATATAAGTCAAATTAATTCCATAGAAATAATATTGGAGCAACGCTAATGTATACGAAAATATGTGACGAACTAAATAGTGTTATACAAGGTATAACTTTATCTGAGTTTACCAGAGCGATAGAAACCAAGTTGGCTAACTGTTTGTTGCTCAACGGCTGACAAGTCTACCAGGTCTGTGTTGAGCAAGGTCTCACTTGGCTTGGCGCCAACACTGGACAGTCACCAGTCTACCGAGCTAGCACTTTGGCTGACGTATGTTTTCGGGTGTATATATCTCTACTGTAAATATACAGCAGATATTACTAGATACATTGCTAGTGTTGCATTTATTTTACTATATAACATGCTTTACACTTCACTAGTTATTAATAAATCCTATTAGTTATTAACTTTAAATTTTACTCTAAACTATTTATACGATTTATTTTACTTATCTTTCATATTAATTCATATTCCATTCATAGTTTCAAACCAAAAGCAAAGCTCTTTATCTGTTTATAATGGCGTTGTATACTTACGCAACACAATACATGCATCATATTCGAGTAACTAGAAAAACCTGTAATAAATCATTCACTATCGGTTTGAAGCCTGTTTATAAATGTTTATTTTACGGTGCGATTGGTAATATCAAAGCAGTTTTACGTGCTATGTTGATATGTGTGTTTCTCTAAAACCTAAAAAGATGAAAAATTTAACTTTAATATATATGTGTTCTCCTTATCCAAATACTTATATACCCTATAAGGCGTAGGATTAACCCAGTACCGCTTGGTCACCTGAGGGGTGCTATCATGGAACCTATTCAATTTAAATTATATTATCAACATACCTTGTTATCATGTCACAGATACAGCTGGTTAACACAATTGTGTTATCTGGTTATCGCGGTTCAATCTGGTGAAGTTTGACAGTTTAGTGGCAATAGCTAAAGTTTTGTTTATTATTAGCTTAAACGTTTAATCAGTTTGAGTTATAGTTCACTTGTTAGCAATTTATTTGCATGTTAAATTTAAATATGTATAAGAATACTCATCTACATATTAGTAAATATTTGTAAACACTCTTGTAAAACCCGGCATCTAGGCATAACATGTATTTCCAATAACTATATTTAATATTTTTTTACATGTAAATCAATTATTTTCTTTAAAAGCTGTCCTTATACACATCGAGCTGTGTACTAAGCCTACTAATAAGAATGAAGGGATTAGCATAAACTATTTATATTGTACTTGTAAAAACACTTTGCAGTTACAACGTTTAGAACCCTAAACCCTCTGATATAGTAAGAAACTATATTTTGTTTGATGAGTATTAGAAAGATCCAAAATAATTTCTAAAACAGTATATGTGTAAGTATTAACATATGATAACAAATGAGGCAAAACTAATATTTTTTAAACACTACTTACATTTTATAAAACAATTATCAGCTTAATCTTTATTCAAATGTCGGACCAGGTTGTAAGTAACAAGTACAATAATTTGTTTTTTATTTGTTTTTATTTGTTTGTATTTGTTTGGTGAATATTAGACTCTATATATTAAATTGTGTACTTGTTTAGTTGTACACGTAAATCGCATCAGCTCGAATATTTCTTACTTTATGAAACCCTGAACCTATTCTATTTAATCTCGTCCAAGTAACACATATTTTTACGTAGAAAAAAACAAGCAGAATTCGTTTTTACCATTTTTATAGTATTGGTCTACGACTGTTGACAAATCTCTCTGACCATTAGTAGACTTATAAATGATTTTTTTTTCTTATGACCCGGTTCTCATTCGTGATTGACAGAAACCAATTTTAACTAAACTTTATTATTAAACAAAAACAAATCCAGCTTAAACGTTTCTCATCTATATATTAGAATGCAATTTACATCGGAAAATATGGGTTGATATGTGATATGAATATTGAACGCGTGAAACTGTCCAACTAACTCGACACTTATCCTTAAATGTATTGCTAGTATGATCACGTCACGACATGAAGCTACAATATTACGTATAATCTAGTCTGAATTTGCAAAACATTAATTAGTAAAATCCTATACAACCCATCAATCAAACAAAATGAGGTTCGACGAATGAGAAGGAACGGGAGGTGAGTGAGTTAGTTAACCTGATGATCGGAGTAATTTTGTAATAATTGTTGTCCAACGTTTTTAATTTAGTTATGAACAGAATATAGTTGGAAATTAGTGCGTTTTTGAGTCCGGATTGATTTCTGTTGGAAAATTAAATTACAAAACATTACGTTTGTTGTAGAGTTGCGTGTCAATTTAATAGCAATTAATACCATAACTCTTGTATAATTTGCAATGTTTTTTTTTTATTAATATTTGTTAATGGAACTAGTGAAGTGTATCTTTTATAATTTGTTTAAAGTCTAATTTTATTAAACATTAGTTGGCTTAAAATTCCAATAAAAATTTTTACATCGAAAAATATATTACAGTTTTAAAAATATAGTAAACATATAATATACTTCGTTTAAGGAAAGAAATTCCAATTGTGATGGCTTGACCATTTCCAACAGTGGAAAATATTCTTATTTTATTTAAAAAAAAATTATACTTCTAGAAAGTTAATCAGCATGTGATATTATATTGAATTTATAGCTTAGTAATTTCTTTGACTAGCCTAATATGTGATCAAAGACGCAAGAACAAATGTTTTCATGGACAAATTTAGTTTATGTAAAAACTCCTAAAACATGCCTCCGAAACTTTTTCTTCTTACTGGCCAAAATTGCAATTGTCTACCAGTAAAAAAAGATTTATTTATACGTATATGCTACATATGTTTTTGAACGAGTTACATTTTAATAAATTATATTAATAATAATATATTAAGTATAAATTTATACAATAATAATACTAATGTATTATAATAATAATATTATATTTATATGAATCAATGTTAGAAAATATATATAAGTATAGCATTTAAATAACTATGTCTGATGTATTTAAATTAAATTTGAATAATTATTAGCTAACATAATAACGTATTATAAAATTGGCTGTTCTACTGTGTATTTTTAGATGTAGGGGAAATAAAAACTATTCCAATATATTAGTGGAAGTGTTTATTATCATTGAATCCAAACGAATATGGCTAGCCAGCTATAAACATTAATTGTTTTATTTGTTTCATTGCGTATCACATATTACAAAAAAGTCATAAAACCAATCACTAGTTGTTTTAAGAGCCACTTCGTCATTGTTGCTGTTATAGTGAAACTGCACCAGTTTTAGTGGAGAGCATACTTTAGGAGATCATGAAAACATGGTTTATAAACATGTTAGGCAGTTCCGTTGTCCTCACGTCTGTTATGACTGTTATTGTGACACTACTAAAATAACAAGTAACGTTCGATGTTACTGGTATTTTTAGCAGGCGTAGAATAAGTGTGTGAAACGACAATACCGCAGTTGTACAATTGTTTGTTTAAAAAAATAAAATTAAATCACTTTTGACACTCATGTTTCTCATAATGAGCTTTTACGTTAGTTGTTATATTGAAACAAATGTTTTTTGTAGTTTATTTATGGTTCAATGTGTTGTTTGTTTTAGATTAGCTTTACTTAAAATTTGTATGTTCATAATCAACAAAGTGGGATCTAATATTAATTTGATAATAGCTTATATATATAAAAATAGCAGTAGTCATGTTTTATTTGTCACACCCTCATAAACAGTTGGATTTGTGAACACAACTAACACAACGCTGCTTTATGGACCACTCTGTCATCTTTAGTGGTTTTACAACGAGTTTTTACCCGTGATGAAGGGGACTGTACTTTCGGTTGTGTTGAAAATGGTATTATTACAAGATTAATATAAATAATGTGTCACTTAGCGATAGCCAAGCTCCTAAAATTTTGTTATTTCTTTCATTATTTTATTTGATCTTTATATTGTATACCCCTAGTAAGGTCTAAAGATAGTTGTCCAGAAGTGTCCAATTTAATTGGGATTACTGAGTTTTTCTTTAGTAGTTTTCTCTTGATTTTCGTTTTTGTTTTAGTTACGATATTGTTGATTGTTTTTTTTTTTACAATAAGAAATATGATCAAAAGTTATATTTATATTACTCATAATATTATTTACACAAATTTGAACGGATTTGCCAGATTATGGACAACGGAGAATATGTTATGAGTTTTACAGCTTATTAACATGTAATTTAAAATAATCAATCTTTTATGGTGCACTGAAAGAAATATTATAGTAATCCAAACAATATTGCATAGTAAATGCAATTCTGGTAGTTTTTACAAGAATTATCTTAATTTACACAATAGTTATGGTAATGCCCTACCATCACGTCTGTCAAAACTACAATAATGTTCTTGCTAAATTATTTGCAATGAGGCTGGTAATTGCATCAACATATTATTGTTGCTAATACATCATAACGATAGTAGTATAGTAATTAGAAATGCTTAGCGATAATATTCTGATATATTATACCAGATTCTGTTTTTGATTACACGACAATGTCTCAAAGTGGAAATGAGTCGTCACCGGCCTGACCTGAAGCGTGAATGCACCGAGACAAGCAATGTTATAGTTTATCATGTGATCGGTAACGGAATGTTTTATACTGCAATATGTATGTGTTAAGTGTCTCAATGTCTCAGTAATGTTTTAATAATATGAAGAATCAACCTAAGGATTAACTGAAGATGTGGCTGTAGCCACAAAACATGCAATGGCATATCCTGAAAAAGGATGTTAAACAGGTAAACCTTTTTAATTATTTGAAAATAAAAATCCAGCAGTTTCATCATGAATTCAGAATCTTATTTAGGCTTTTTATTGCCTAGGTTGGATATTAACAAGGTAAAAGAAACAACGAGACTGAGATTAAGTTACTAAGCCTTAAATAATAAAAATAAATATTATCTAAAATATGATTAAAGCCAAATGAACGCTGGTGTATTGACCCCATACTTCTGCAGCTTTCATGTAAGCAATTTTATAAAACTGATTTTGGTTAGTTTTCAGGTTATTTTCGTTAAACTTTAGGGTTTTACGTAACCACTCAACTGTAGTAACCACAAAAACAACTTATTTTAGGAATAAAAAAAGGTATTGCCATAGCTACTATACATTCTGAGAGGAGAGTCAACCGAACTTATAGCTGCAGCAATAACTTATTGTAAAAGTAAAAATAAGAGTTATTGTTATAAATACTACAAACTCTAGTAACGATTCTCATAATGTTTAGTATTATTAACAATAACTTATTGCTCTGGCAGCAAGATGTATTGCTTGGGCTCCAATTTCATTATTGTAATATTTGCAATAATGTCTGGTGCACGCTACAATAAAGTATTGACAATAACAGGATTGTACCTGCTACTAAACACTTTGCTGGGACCATATTTACAATAATTTATTGCTCCAAATACCATATTCTGGTTCACATAACAATAATCTTTTTTCAGTGTGATATTAATCTACTTGATACATTTTCCGAATTCCATCTCCACATTATATAAAGGATTATCAGTTTATAGATCATTTAATTTTTTATTTTTTTTTACGTAGGAGGAACGCTTAATGCGCGAACCCAAAGGAACAGTGTGGGACTCCCTCTTACGAGGTATACCCACTAAACCTCCTACGGAGCCGCGGGGGAAAAACCAGGCCGGAACCCTTATCGGACAACTTCGGCACTGGCCCGCGTGTCTTGCGCCCAGACATGTCACGTCACCGTTTCGGGAAACTTAGAGGTCACCTAAGCATCCCTCGTCTCGCCTTCCCCGAAGAACGGATTGCACGAAGAGGGCAACCGCTCTCCATGAGTCTTCATTTCGAAGCATCGCCCCCACCACGACGTCCGGGGACAGATCGCCGACAGCAGAGACGAGCCTCCTCCTGTCTTCAGCGAAATGACTGCACCGGAAGAAAGTATGATAAGCATCATCCACCTCCTCCGGGAAGTAACTACACTGAGGTGACCTCACCTTCCCCATGCGGAAAAGGTATTCCCTGAAGTACCCGTGGCCTGTCAGGAATTGACACAAGAAAAAGTCAATTTCCCCAAATGCACGGCTCAACCACGGGCTTATATCTCTGATGAGACGAAACGTACATCGCCCTTCCAGTCCACCGTTCCAACGCTCTTGCCAAACTCGCAGAGTTTCGAGTCTGGCTTCCACAGCAGCTTGGTCTCTTCCGAGATCAGGAGCACGGCGAAAGATGTTCTGCCTCTCAGCGGCGAGCAGATCAAGGGGAAACACTCCAGCCACAACCATTACAGCCAGTCCAGACACAGTGCGATACGCACAGGCAACCCTAAGAGCCGCCCTGCGCTGAACGGAGAGAATTCTCTTGCTTTGTTTGTTGACTATCATGGCACCCGCCCACACTTCTGCGCCGTACAGGAGAGCGGCATTGACGGTGGACATGAGAAGTCACCTTTTGCTGGACCTCGGGCCTCCGACATTCTCCATCAATCTGCTGAGCGACAGAACAACCCTCGTCGCCTTGTTGCAAACCGCCTGGATGTGCTCCCACCATGTGAGGCGGCGGTCAAGCACCACTCCTAGATACTTCGCCGCAGTCTTCGTCTGGACCTCCACGTCACCAACAGTCATAGGGATTACTGTTTGGATCCTCCGTCGCGTGAGCATGATGATCTCGGTCTTTGTGACCGCCAGCTCAAGTCCATGACCGCTCATCCATCTGTTGACCCGAAACATCATCTGGTTGAGGCGAAGCTGGGCTAACTCCGGATTCCGAGCCGTGATGACTGCGGCTACATCATCTGCGTAGCCCACGAGATAGGCTTGTGGTGGCATCTCGAGGCGAAGCACTCCGTCATATGCCACGTTCCAAAGGTCAGGGCCAAGGATCGACCCTTGCGCCACGCCGGCGGTGACCACTTTGGAACGGACCCCTGCTTCTGTGCTATATAGCAGCCTGCGCTCCTTCAGGTAGTCCTGTACCACGACCAAGAGATAGTCGGGTACCCTGTAGCCGGTGGGGTGTTGAATAGTGGGAGTTGGGGGGCCTACTATATGTAGTCGGGCGAGGGTAAAAGATATTTACTTGTTACCGCTACCATAGGTAGCGGAGGAATAGGAATGTTATGCTACTGGGGGTGGTTAAATGGGCTGCTAATTGGAATTGACATAACTATACGGGGGAAAGAGGGGCGTACTAATCTAGGGTAATAATTGGGTAATACAACTGTGTGGAGACTACAACTGGGATCGTGGCGTGCTGACTCTACTACTGGTTTGGCTAATTTAGTTCTAGCCAACTAATTAGGCAGGCCAAGGTCTGGGCAAGCCATGTGGTGCTAATAAGTACTGAAAAACTAATTGGGGGTTGGAAAACGTGACTGGGTGTCCAGAGACCTATGGATCTTTACCAGACCAGAATGCTATACCAGCCAGCTCTGATGATTGGTAAAACTATTAATAACTAACAAATATCCTTCCAGACCTAATACTGAAATTGTTACAAGTGTCTAAACCTGATAAACTGATAACTGTATTGAAAATATATGAATAACTAAGTTCCTGAATCTAAGCAATGATAGTTCATTAATTAATTGTCTTCTGAGTAGAGGAAAGGCCTGAATCTAAAAGGGCAATCTGAAACCTGACATGTGGTCGAGCCGAAACCTCGACCAATTTACAATTCCTACATAATCAGTTGGTTGGGGGGTCCCAAAAGGGATTGCCCCTCCGATTGCCGGCTAGCCTACCATTTCTGAAACTAAGAACTAATTATAATTACGGTACTTAAGCAAGCTGGAGAAACATTCAGAACAAGTTGAGCGGGAGGGGTGCTTTTCGGTCGCTGGTGTAGATGCAAGAGAGAGAGACGTCGTCGCGAACCGCCACTAAAGGTTCGAAAGATCAGCTGGCTCGACACCGCTGATGGCGTTTGGAGCGGTTATGAAGGACGCCTACACTATATAAAATAGCGTGACGCTTAGCGTCACAACCACCCCCCCTAAGGCCAAAGTGAAAACAAAAAAAGTTTGTTGGAAGGTGGGTGAAGGTGTGGGTTAGATGTTGGAGTTTGAGAAATTCGCTCGGTTTTGCTCCCTCTGTCATGCTCGTGGTCCCGAGATATCATGTTCCCGGTTTGGATTCAGGGGAAGCCGCGAGCAGACGAGGAAAGCCAAAAAGCCAGCACCAGTCCGACTTCGTCTTGGAACCTCGGTCGCCGCGTTTCTTTTGGGGAAGATTGCTAATGTTTATTTTGACCAACCACGGCAGGGATCGGGATCCACCCCCCCCCCTGCAAAAGGAGGATGGGTTGTAGGGGAACGACAGTTGAATTTGGCCTAACGTACCTGACTTCAGTTGAGAACAAAATTAAAAACTGAGTGAAAAAGATTGATTTAATTTGGTGTAAAAGGGACGGACATCTGCACGCACAAAAATTTTGTATTTTTTGTTTGGTTTTTTAAGCTATTTAGTTGTTGAATGGATTAAAGTCTGTTTTTACTATGAGCACTTCATCGGAGAACTTGAGGTGGAGGTGTGAGGTGAACTGAATCAAAATGTTGAGGTTGCTGTGATGACCGAGAGGAGGACTTGATGTGGTTGAGCTGATGGAGCAAGTGGGCTCTGGTCCGGTGTAGGCAGTAGCGTTGGTGGCTCGCAACACGTCTGGATCACCGCGCTGTGGTTGAAGGTGGAGCGCTGTTGGTGAGGATAGTGTTGCGGTTCAGCTGGGCATCAGAGTGTTTTGTTGCCGTTATCTCGGTATCGTCAACTTGATTGATAAGGTCCTGTAGCTGTCTTTGGGGATCACTTTTCACTGTAATTCACTGGGAGCTGTCCTGAGTCACTGAGTTGATTCGGGCTGTAGTATTTTGCTTTGAAAGGTTTGGCTTAGATTTGGTTGGTTGGGTTTAAATTATTTATTTATTTTTTTTTTTGTTTTGATTGTGCAGGTGTCTTACTATGTAAAAAATACTTGGGGAGAAAGATATTGTTGAAAAGAAAGATTTAAGATCATTGGAGTTGTAAAAGGGAACTGTCGTGTTGGAGTTGTTTGACGGTGGCTTGCAAGGTGGCGGTCCGATCACTGACGGGTTGGTCGGTTCCTAAAGGGAAACCGAGGGATTGACCCATTAGAATCGCCGGGTAACCAAGGTTAGACTGGTGGGGCTCGCGGAAGCCGTAAGAGAACTGTGAAGTAAGGAGGTTGGAAGGATGTAATTGATTTAATCTTGAAATGAAAATTTTTGTTTTTTTTTGCTGAGAATTCGCATGCGATACTTTTTGGGCAGGCGATTGCGTGCGCAGGGAGAATAGCGCATTTGGTAGCTGTGTTGAGCGGTTAAATTTCAGGAAAGGGTGCTTGGGTCTAAAGAGAGTGCACTTTCCTTTCCTGACAACTTGTCGGGTTCAACCATTATTGGTAGGTGGTCTAGTTCGGTGCCTACTTAATATATGTAAATATTATAAAATTCTGAAACTTAATAAATTGTATCACCTTGTTAACATAATCTGAGGATTTAAATATAACTAGCATTTCTTTAAAATAATCTGAGATTTCCCTAAACCTAACTACTACTACCTTAGTGACTAATCAAGCTAAGAAGGCTGAAAATGAAACAAGGTTACGATAGGAAAGAAATTGAGAAGAGTTTTGTCTCTCGACACTCGATTGAGCTATGTCGACACAGAAGGTGCCACCACTGGGCCCTTTCCTGCGGAGGTAAAATAAATAATAATAAAAAAAAGGTAACCAATCGCAGAAAAGTCATTTTCAATACACAAAAAATTATTTACAAAACCCAGTGTGGGTATCGGAGACGAAAAGGGAGGGGAAACAGAGTTTGCCGACAACGCACGGGGGAGAACTGTAGGGCAGCCCATCAGCGAAGGATACCCTGAGACTCACAGTCCCCCGGGCGTTGGCGGGGACAGCGACAGAGAGAGAAAACTTAACCTAATATCACTTCGGTATAGCGGTTCTGGTCTGGTAAGAGGTAATTACTTTAAAACTGTGCGTGTTGAAAAATTCTTTAGAGTAGTGAGTATTGTAAAGATGCACCTGAGGTAACGCGCCCAACACAGAAAATGAGGAACTGTCCTAAAAAATTTTTTTTACAAAATGTCTTTAAATGCAAAATTTCATTGTGCTGGAGGAAAGAAAAGCAAAAAATTTGACCTAGGCCAAGCATTCAGATGAGATTTACCAAGAAATGACTTTTCTGGAGCATAAACAGTCGTTGCGTAAGACAAGGATGCGAAAAAAAAAACTACGTCGGTAACTGTGAAAGGGAATTTTCTATTACAGGAATTTACTTTCTAAATGCGTCGTTGTTGAAATGGATGCAATCACGACGCATAGTGTTCCCATAATATGCATGAAAAAACTTTAACTGATTTAATTCGTCGGGGAGTTCTATCACTCTTACTGAATCAGAACGTAGAGTAAGAAAAAATCTATTAACTTTGAGCAAACGGGCAAGTGCTGGGGTTGAGTTACTTATCCTCGGATCAAGTGGCAAAGTCATGAAAACGATTGCCATTCCAGGAAAAGTTCGACATAATATTCTCAAAAATGACAGAAAGGAATTCTTAAATACTACTACATATACATTGGCTAAAAAAAATCGTTGGTATCTAAGAAAAACAGTAAGGGAATGCGTGACTGTATTGCAGAAAAATTTACTTTCACAAAAACCTTGAGGTCATTAATCGTCGCTCCAGAATGCTCCTAACCAAATTTGGCCGTAAAGACCCGGTTGTGAAAAATTGAAAAATCTCCTGGCGTAAGAGTCACCAAGGACCTGGACATCTATTAATTTGCTTGGCTGGGTCATATTTAAATTAAACTGAAAGGGGAAGTGCAGAAAAAAAGCCGACCGACACCAGAAGTGTCTATTGGAGAAATAAAATTGAGGTCGGTCCCCCTAATCCTATACCTAACAAAAAATTCGAATAACAGACAGGGTCACACTTAATCAACACTAAAATCAAAATTGAATCTAAATGTGGGTCACTCTTAAGTCAAAAGAATCTGTACACTAAACAAAAACCCCACTAAGTCTAGTATTTAATGCATTCAAGCGCAGAACAAGAAAATCCTAGGAATTTCTCGAGTAAAAAAAATCAAGACTAAGTTTCAAAAATGAAAAACTGAAGTTAATTTAAACTCACTGTTAAACTAGCAAAAGTAATGTAGATGCGTCGAGCGTCGAACAAAACCGTTAACTTTAGGTTAGCTAACCGAAGAAGTTGCGAATGCATGATCGCCAACCGTGTGACGTCAGCTGTGACGTGTCGTTATGGGATATCTATTGGCAGATTCAAGGCTCGAACAACAATGCAATAATAAAACCCGCATGGATAAAAAACTTTATAACTGGCTTGCTTTAAAAAAGGGGAAGTATTACTAGCAAAAATAAAGGCTAGATCTACTTTATAACTGTAAATAAACCCAGAAACCCGGATGGTATTTCATTTCAGATAAACTGACTACTATAAGTGGCTGAAAACTATAACTGAGGCTTTTATCCCTACAAAAGAACTACATTTGTACTCATACATAACCTCATTCTGTATTATATAATGAAAAACCATAGGCTAAGGTCATCTAAAACCCCCAAATGAACCAAAATACAGCTTGCTGTACCTGGCGAGGTATTGGCTAATTGCTGTTATTGGCTAAAACAAGCCCTGAATTCTAGCGCTATTATAATAGTGGCAGGGAAGGCTACTTGGATTTAACTATGAAAAATTAGGCAAAATGAAATCTAAAATCCCTAATGTATTATAGTATTAGCCAAAAATACAAAATCTATTTCACTGCTGGCCAATTAATAGCTTGCTGTAAGACCTATGGCTGGTATTTGGCTGGGCGGAAAAACTGACTTTAAAACCTGTTAAAAACTATAAATGGGTCTGACTTTCCTACAAAAACCTACTTTGTTACTCACATATGACCCTATCAAGTATTTCTACATCCTAAAGTAGTAGCCTAAAACCACTTAACACCTCAATACAGGTTAAAAACTGACTGCAGTACAATGACCGCTAGGGCCTATAAATGGGTTTCCCTATTATAGCTTTCCTGCCTGAATATTGTTTTGCCAATTAGGTTTTGAAGTTAATGTGTCTAGGGATGGCCAATATATTATACTAAACACCTATTTAAACTTAAAACAAAAAAATGTACAGCACAAAATAAATTAACATTTAGACAATGCACAGCACATAAAATGGTACAGCACAGACACTGCAATAGTGTTGGTAATAATCACTGGTAAGATGGAAATATATTTTATTGAGGGTATTATAATAAACAATCACTGAATTTAACACTTACAAGGTGTGGTTTAACATTAAAATAACAATGGTCATTACTGGCAAAGAAAATACACCTTGTATTGCCAAATGCATTAGCTTTACTAAGAAACTGGGGAGCCTTTAATCCACTATACCTGGGACTCTCCACAGTATATTTTTAAGACCATATATGCCACTTGCTTAAGGCTTACACTTTAATCACTAAAAACACTGAAACACCATACACTGTAACATTGCAGGCTGGAAACTAGATGGATGCCACTTGTACCTATGCTGCAACAAACATAAACAAAAACAATCTGTACCTACAAAATTGGCCATCCTAGAATTTAATTTGGAAAAATAATTTGCTTAAAGCTAAAAGTCCTAGCAAGCCCCTAGTGTCGGCGGTGCAAATTTTAAATTGTCCTCTACTCAGAAGACAAAAACCAAGCAAAAGCAATTTTTTTACACCATACAGAGCTGACTGAAACACAAAATGGTCTGGGGTGTCAGCTACCATATGTAGCCGGTGGGGTGTTGAATAGTGGGAGTTGGGGGGCCTACTATATGTAGTCGGGCGAGGGTAAAAGATATTTACTTGTTACCGCTACCATAGGTAGCGGAGGAATAGGAATGTTATGCTACTGGGGGTGGTTAAATGGGCTGCTAATTGGAATTGACATAACTATACGGGGGAAAGAGGGGCGTACTAATCTGGGGTAATAATTGGGTAATACAACTGTGTGGAGACTACAACTGGGATCGTGGCGTGCTGACTCTGCTACTGGTTTGGCTAATTTAGTTCTAGCCAACTAATTAGGCAGGCCAAGGTCTGGGCAAGCCATGTGGTGCTAATAAGTACTGAAAAACTAATTGGGGGTTGGAAAACGTGACTGGGTGTCCAGAGACCTATGGATCTTTACCAGACCAGAATGCTATACCAGCCAGCTCTGATGATTGGTAAAACTATTAATAACTAATAAATATCCTTCCAGACCTAATACTGAAATTGTTACAAGTGTCTAAACCTGATAAACTGATAACTGTATTGGATAATATATGAATAACTAAGTTCCTGAATCTAAGCAATGATAGTTCATTAATTAATTGTCTTCTGAGTAGAGGAAAGGCCTGAATCTAAAAAGGCAATCTGAAACCTGACATGTGGTCGAGCCGAAACCTCGACCAATTTACAATTCCTACATAATCAGTTGGTTGGGGGGTCCCAAAAGGGATTGCCCCTCCGATTGCCGGCTAGCCTACCATTTCTGAAACTAAGAACTAATTATAATTACGGTACTTAAGCAAGCTGGAGAAACATTCAGAACAAGTTGAGCGGGAGGGGTGCTTTTCGGTCGCTGGTGTAGATGCAAGAGAGAGAGACGCCGTCGCGAACCGCCACTAAAGGTTCGAAAGATCAGCTGGCTCGACACCGCTGATGGCGTTTGGAGCGGTTATGAAGGACGCCTACACTATATAAAATAGCGTGACGCTTAGCACTCCGTCATATGCCACGTTCCAAAGGTCAGGGCCAAGGATCGACCCTTGCGCCGCGCCGGTGGTGACCACTTTGGAACGGACCCCTGCTTCTGTGCTATATAGCAGCCTGCGCTCCTTCAGGTAGTCCTGTACCACGACCAAGAGATAGTCGGGTACCCTGAAGTCCCGCTGCAACGCCTCGAGCATGTCCACCCAACGGGCCGAGTTAAAAGAGTTTTTAACGTCCAGGGTGACCAGCAGTACGATCGGCCTGGCCTGATGGCAGGCCGTGTCAGCCCGCTGTACGGCGCCCAGGACTTCAGCCACGGCATTCAAGGTTGAGTGGCCCTTCCGAAAGCCGTGCTGCCGGGGGGACAAGTCCCCAGCGGCTTCGACGGCCAACCTCAACCTGGGTTTCAGCAACCTCTCAAAGAGTTTACCCGCCGTGTCCAACATACAGAGTGGTCTGTATGCCGACGGGGACTCCGGATCACCTTTGCCTTTGCTGATGAGCGCCAGTCTAGCTGTCTTCCAGCGTGACGGAAACACACCCGCCGCCAAACATGCGTTGAACATGCGCAGCAGCAGATGTGGGTGACTTCCCGCCACAACCTTCAGAGCCTCAACCGGAATGACATCAGGGCCTGGAGCTCTGTTGTTGTGCATGGCAGACGACGCTGCCACGAGCTCCTGTTCCGTGAACAAAGGAACATCAGGCACCGGCCCCGTTACTCTTTCCTCTCGCCTCACAGGGTGACTTGGGAATAGAGCATCGACGATGGCCGTGATCGTGCCTGCAGCCATAGAGGCACTGCTAGCCCCCATTCCCCCGAGCTTTCTCGTGACGAGCTTGTACCCTTTTCCCCATGGATCGGAGTCCACGTCCCGGCACAGCTCCTTCCAGCAGCGAGCCTTGCTCAGGCGAATTGCACTGGCAAGAGCTTTTTTCGCAGTTTTGTGCTCTGCCGACCTGGCCAAAGCCTCCGGTCGGTTTCGAGTTCTCTGCGCTCTTCTGCGAAGCATCAGTGCCGTTCTCCTGAGCTCCGCGATTTCGTCCGTCCACGAGTACACGTGGCGACGACCCCGGACAGGTTTTTTCCGAGGCATCGACGAGTCGCATGCACGCTCGATCAGCTGCATTGTGGAACCCACGAGAGCTTCGACCCGATCACGATCAGCGGAGTCAAAGCGCTCCGTCAAACCGGCCTCGGGGCTACGACTGAGCCGCTCGACGAATTTTCCCCTGTCCAGTTTGGCCTGATTCCAGCCAATTGGGTTTCGGGTACTGCATCGACGAGACAACTCGTTTTCTTCCAGATTGAAGGAGATGAATTCGTGGTCACTGGCCGTGTACACGTCCATCACCCCCCACCCCGCTACCAGAGGAAACAACCCTGACGATACCAGCGTGACATCTGGTATGGAGTCACCAAAACCAGGTCTTCGGTATGTCGGCATGTCCCCTCTGTTCGCCACTTCTAGGTCGAGCCTCGAGGCCATCTCCAAGATTCGTCTCCCCCGGGCGTTAGTGACTGGCATGCCCCACTCAACGGCACGCGCGTTGAAGTCCCCAGCAACTATTACGCCCCCCGAGACACCCTGAAGACTGTCTTCCAGCGCCTCCAGCCTCTCCCGGTACTCCTCGGCGGAATAGTTGGGAGAGAGGTAGACACTGTATACGTTGACTCGCCGAAGTCTCACCCAGACGTAACCGTCACCAGATCCGTGACCCAACACCTGAATCCCCCGACTGTTTGAAATCCAGAGAGCCGCGGTGCCAAGCCGGTCATAAAACCAAGATGGACTGGTTTTGATCCGGTAGGGCTTGCTGACGATCACGATCTGGGCTTTGACCTCACAAGCAAGCTGCTCAAGAATGGCGTCAGCTGCTCGACTCCGCTGCAGGTTTGCCTGGACGAAACGGATCATTTCGTGGCAGATCGAGCCCTCTTAGCGTCTAGGGCTTTCCTGAAAGCCCTGCACGCCCCTGAGCCCGGAATGTGGTCCGCGGACGCTCCAGGTGTACCGGTGCAGAGAACGCAAGAAGCAGCCGCTGTGCAGGCAGCGGCCTTATGTTCGCCGCTACCGCACTTCCAACAATTGTTGCCGCGGTCGGGACCGGAGCAACTCCGACGCGTGTGGCCGTACCCGAGGCACCGAAAACAGCGTTCTACCTCAAGGCGCTGCCAAACTCGGCAGACGACCCAGCCAATCTTGATCTTTCCAGACCGAAGAAAGAGAAGACCGTCTTTCTCTTCCATCTCAACGACAGCCTTTCTCTGCTCCCGCTTGTTTGGCGAGAACAGAGTGACCTTAGGCACAACGGAGATTGTCGGAAGGTCTCTTGTGATAGCCGCAATAACATCGGCCTCCGAAGCCAGGGCGTCTAGATCCAAGATCTCTACCCTCAGCTTCGGGATGATGGAGCGGACCTCGCCCTTGTCCCCTATAGCTCTCTGAAGTGCTTCCTGGAGTTTCCCCCGGTCGTCACACTTTGAGAGCTCAAGGAGAACCCCCCCGGCCGCCGTCTTCCGGATCTGCCGAACCACAGTTCCGGAGTCCTCTGGCGTCACCTCACTCTTCAACAATCCGAGGATCTCCGAGTAGATCTTCACGGTGGACGGATTGATCAGGACCACCTGGTTCCTGGTTTTCCTAGGCCGAGTCTTCTTTGGCTTCTCCTTCTTTTGGCTGGGTGCTTGGGAAGGCGCGTTTTCCGCCTCTTCCCGATTCTTCTGGGCTTTCGTCTCCACCCGAAGCTTCCTCCTCTGTTTCTTGGAGAGGACCTGATTAAAACCCTCCCTGTCCGCAGACGCAGTGGTGGCTTCTTCTCCGTTCCTCTCCACGTGGACGGTCCTGTTCTTGACGTCCGGTCTCTTCTCCGTTTGCTGTTCCGCAGGAGGGCTAGTCGCCGATCTCTTGGCACCACCACCAGGCGCCCCAGACTCCGAAGATGGAAGTGGAGCTTGCCCCTGCTTCTCCTCCAGAAGCCTGAGCCGCCTTAGCGATGCCTTCCAGAGACCGAGCATCGAGTCGAAGACATCAAGGGATGCATCCAGGGTCACTATCCCGTTCTTGTTGCCCATCGACACGGTCTTCTGCTTTGCGACCGCGGCGGACATGTCGAGGAGAGTGTCCCGCATCCTCTGCAGTTCCTCCTCGACCTTTTCCTGAGCAATAGCCACGTTCCTTTCATCCGGCGAAACTACCGGAGACGGAGCTCGAACCGTTCTTGGCTTTGGGGTATTCCTCGAGCTGGCTGAATCCGTGGAAGCCAGCGCGACCACAGGAGAAGAGGCCGGTTATAGATCATTTAATTAGTTGAATTACCAATTAAGTAACTCAAGCAGTTAGTTGAATGAAAGTAAAATTAACAGTTTAAATAATCAGTTGTTTTACCAGCTCGCAGTTTACTTTAACCAACACTACGCCTGAAGCAGAAAGGGAGACCTACCTTTAGCCATTAGAGTGGCATTTTCTAAGTTAACCGTAGGTTAATCAACTTTTTGATTAGCATATTACGTGTTGTTATTACTTACGGGTAGTAATAAACTACGTCTTACAACACTGATTCATCAGGCCAATGAGAGAACTCAGTGTATATTATAATTTAAATATGTTTAATCTTTAGTGGAGTATTACTCTCAATTTGCCCAATGATTACCGGTGTGACTGGTCGAAATCGATAGCCTAGTACCATCTTTTATATATGCTTACCGTCTCTATGTGAATCAGTATAAGTGTAAATATATCTTTAGTGTTGTAAGACGTCATATATTACATCCCGTAGCTTAATCATAACAAATTATTCAGTGTTAGATGGAAACTTAAGTTTTATAAATTATTTTGGTCTAGGAAATATTTCGTAAATTAGTTAGTTTTTTAGATATTTAAATTTGAAAACGTTTAACGACGGCCATATTTAAGCCAAATGTTTAAAAATTAGATTTTTAAGAAATCTGTATGATAACGTGAGTAACATACATTACACGTTTCAAGACTTTGCAATAAATATTTAGACTATTGTAAAAAAACACTTACAGACTGAAATGCAGATAACGATTAGAGATAAGACATACGTTTTTTATGTTTTTGTTTTGTTTTTACCTGCTGAATAACTTATTACAGTTTGACCCTACGAACTGGGACACCGAGTATATCATTCAAAATAAATTTTGTACAGTCCTGTCTGAGTCGCAAAACTTTATAAAGCTTTTCATCGAGTTTCAGTTGTTTTATTTCCTTTTACTTCACTTATTCTCAAAAAATCTAAAATATCCAACATACAGTAATTGCTCGAAGTTGAATACGAATGGATGCATCATTCACAGCAAATGCTGTGAGTAACAGAGCACACTATTACATTATTCCATAGACTCACTTTACATGACCACTCCCTTTGAAGTTGAATATACAAAGGCAGTAGAGATCCCAGGATAGACATGAGTGCACTTTCCTGCATATAGGTTTGTGCCGGACATCAAAGGTGTTGCTTGGATCAGTGCACTCTCGTATAAATGTAACGCATTCAAAGTAAATTGTGTTATGGATCGAAATATATATGATCCAATACTAGCTGAGTATGTTACAGACCCTGACTGAACTAAAATACGGTATTTGGTAGGATGCAAATTGTAATAAGTTATTAGGATAGTAATTATTTATTATAAGTTTTTATATGTGTTAAAAAACCGCACGTAATCGTAAATTTGGTTATTATTCTATCACACATTTAATACTCCTGTAATTAAAAACGCACACGTCAACGATATATCTTAGAGTACTTCATGTTTAAATTAAATACGCCATTAAATACAACCATTGTGTAGATAACTATAAGATGTATACAAGAACTTGTAATTGACTGGTCAATGTGCAAACAGTACATTTATCTTACTTGTATTTTTTCATGAATAAATAATATTTACAACTCACAATAAACCTAGGGTATGTAGTTGTTAGTTATGAAAGATTTGTGTCATTGTTTTGGAATTATTATTTATATTTGACGCTAGTTAAAAAAAAATTGTATTAGTAAAACTAGACGTTAACACCGTTATTTCTAATGACAGTTGCAGCTATGTCTTTGGGTTTAAGTTTTCTTTTAGTTTTGGGATGTGAATACATCTTAGCGTTACAGTTTTTTTACAATTTACTTAAACAATTGTAAAACAAATAATGAATGGTTAAATTCAATTGAATTCAATTTTTAAATTTAATGAAGTTCTCTCAACAATAGTTTTACTCTTGATTGATATAAAAAATAAAATAACGTCTTTGTAACTCTCCACCAATTATTAACAACATTTAAGTTATAATATATATCTTTAGGTTTGAACTTTACCCATCACTTATAGTATTTAATACTACACTCCCTTGTATGAGGTAAGAAAACGCGTCCTGTTATCAAGAGACCTAACCTCATTAGGTTAAATTTAAAACTTAAAATTAACGAATTCAAAGAAAGTGATGAGAGCCATTGTAGCGGCTGGTCTATCGTTTATCCTGGGGACATCAGCACAGTAAAAGTACTAATATATTTATTTTAATTGTATGGTGAATTTTGTGTATATAATGATGTCGCTGTTTGGAGTTTAATGTTTGGTATGACTTAAAGAGTTGTATTCAAAGAAATATCATTATATTAGCAATGATAAAATATAGGCTAATTATTATTTACTTTTGAGTTTAAATGAATATGGGTCACTTTATAACGGGCATTTCCTTACTTCCCAAAACGTATAGTAGTTTTTAACAATATAAGTCATTTTTACGGGCCAAACAAATTCGAACATAGTTTTTTTTAAATCAACCCATTTAACGTGTTTAGTAAATATATACATATAACCTATGGGTTTCATAATGGATTTATTCTTGAAAAGACAACGTAAATTTTAAATGACATTGGCGGTCTTTTAAACAACTCCAGATGATGTTTTCTAGTTTTCGACACAAGGAGTCAAGGCTAGTTAAGTTTCAAAATAGTTTTTGGCCCTAATTAAGTTGGGCCAGTAAATACTTGGCTACCATTATTTGGGTTAATTATAGAGTTGGACGAAAGATATTTGTCCTACAACCAGCTGAAGTTGAGACTAAAGGTAGGTGGACTGATTAATGATTGTATAAACTTATCAGAAGTTGGGGCCAAGTATAGTTAAATAAAAGTGACAAAAACTAATTGGAACTTTTGCAGTTCAATTAGCATACTTTTTATTAAAAGTTGTAGTTTCATCTCAAAGTTTGATTCAGAACTAAATTATATTATACATTTGGTCGCCTTTTTAAGATCACACACGTTATAAAGTATTAGATTAATATTCTATGTAATATTAATAATTGATATTTTGCAGATAATAGTAGATTACTATCAAAGGTAGTTTATATTGTTAGAGGAACGGCTGGAATCTAATTCTCTCTAGTCAATATCGCTTAAATTCAAAGTACTTATTTAACATCTGCATTAATATGGTTCCTGAGGGATTTATAACATTTACTTAGAACTGAGAACCATTCTTCTAATATTAGGATTGGTAGGAGAAAATTATAAAACTAGGAAATTATTAGGGGAAACCCATATTCTTCTTATCTCTCCATCAAATATAAACATGTTACGTATTATTACGCTAAAGTTTTGTAGACTCGTGACGTCGCCTTTGTATGTTTTGTTAACAACCAGTACAAGCTTATCATTGCCGTAAATATTTACTTCTCCTTTTATTGAAAACATGGAAGTATGTTTTATTGTTTATACTCATAAACATATGACAGCCTAAGTGGTTTATCCTAAATTGGCGCCCATCCAATGATGGTCCTATGCCAATTGAGACCTGACTCAACACTGTTCTGGTAGTCTCAAGAATCAAGAATCAAGAATCAAGAATTTTTATTTGTCATGTAACTATACAACAATAGTAGCATTGAAAATGGTCTGTTTTTACAAATAAAAAGGGTAAAAATACAGGATAAACTTATACATAAAAAGAAAATCAAAACACTTAACAACTAAACATTACTTTTGTCAGTTAAAAGCTCCTAGACACTCTAGTACTCTTTAGATATTAAAAGTGATTTTAATTTCCCTTTGAACCTTCTCACATCTGACTCCAATTTAATAACTAAGGGTATCGCGTTAAACGTTTTACTATGGCGAAGCATAACTGTTTCTTAAATAAATGTGGATTATGTAGTTGATGCATGCCTGAGATTATAATGACTGGCCTTACGAAAATGACACAGGTGTTTATTATTTATGTAAAAAGAAAGACTTTCATAAATTTAAATGGAAAAAAGTGTCATCAGGTTATTTCTGGAAAACACGCCTCGACATGAATCAGTCTTCTTCATTGAAAAACTATTCGAATTTCTTTCTTTTGCAGGCGAAAAATCGTTATTGATTTTGTGGACTCTGCTCCCCATAATGGGATGCCATAACAAAGATACCGTTACCGCTTTTGCTATCCTGTGCACGGGGCTTCTGCAGGGTTTGTATACAGGCACCCGAAGTAGGCAGTTAAATTTAAAAGAACACTGGAATAAAAAAAAATAGAGAATCTTCGAAGAATAAAAATGTCACTATTCATTTTGCTAGAAACTTTATCAATATGGTCAGAAAAATTTGGTATTGAACAAATAAAATTCATATCATTAACAATATCTTTGTTTAGTATAACTGTGTGATTAATTTAGATTTGATGATCGATGGTTTGCAATAACATATTGGATTTTTGTACTGTTCTTCAAGAAAACGTAAAATTAGAGAATAATATTTTATGGATAGTTTAAAAAACAGTGAAATGGTTTAGTAGTTTGTAATACTTCATATAGATATGAAAATAAAACGAATATGCCAGTTCTTCATGGTATAAAATAAGTAAATGATGTTTTATTTTACTGAAATTGTAGCAAGGGTGAAATGTGAATGACGGTCTGACAGCGTTGGACATGTAAACTGTACTCTGATATGTGTAGTTCACAGAAACAACAAACCCCTGGGCTATATGACATAAAATAGCCTCTGAAACTTGTGATTTTTATATTTATTTTGCTTTCAGTAAACGATCAGTTCAAATTTGACAATTAAACGCTGTTTTCTTGGTATAAATGTATTCTCATTACTTTCACTTATGTAACACTACAAATTTTTGAGATGGAAATCTGAAATTTGTGTAAAGTAAATCTTAATTCGGTTGGGTCTAAAGCAAGATTTAGTTACGAAATAAACTTTCTTATGATTGTTTATTTGTAAAATTTTAAAGAGCAATCAAACATAAAAGCTTACGGTATTATTCATCAATATACTATTACTAAATGGGTATATTACTGATGTATAATTACTAATGGATAAATGTCACATTACATTAATTACACATTGTTCCCCAGATTCCCCTAGCCTCTATGAATTTAATAGTAAGCTTCTTACAAATGCACTTGGTGTTCACATAGTTAAGGTAAGTGTTCTGGCTTGTAACAATCAAGTGGACAAGTTTAATGAGGTGATGGAGAGGAGTCTGGAGTAGTTTAAACTAGAGAACTTGGACCAATAAATACTTGGCCGCCGCAGCTGGAGTTAGGGCCACAAATAGTTGGGAAATAAACAGAGTTCAGCCTAAAGTATTATAAGCTCATTAGGTGCATTTATGTTTACTAACCGTTATATACCGAAGTTTTTTTACAGAATATATTATTTATTTTACTTGTGATGAGATTGTAAATTGAAGTGTATTCGATATGTTTCAAGAAAATTGCACATACATATTTTGTAATTTTTTAACTTAATATTAATTGCTGGGGGAAAATTTTAAATTGAATTCTGTCAATGAAAAATCATACTTAGTGTGTAGTTAATAGTTACCTAGTTCCAACTATTAAATGTTATAATTTGCAATATTTAAAATCTTTTTCAAACATTATTAAGTGTTTATCTTATATGTATTACATGAATGACAGGGTTTGACAAGTAAACAGATGCGTGTAGTTGACAGTGAAAATAATCCTGTTTATTTTTAAAATAGCAAAAATTTTGTTTCATAATGATTAAAATCCTCGAATATATTTTCAAAAGCAAGCGGTTACACGGTGAACCCATCAATCAGACGTTATTATTACTGTCAATACTAAATATGCTATTTAGTTTTACGAGAACTTTTCATGGTAACACTAACACTAATATGGCAGTCATTCGTTCCTGAGACGACAAATGTATACCTATAAAGATGATACGAAAGACGACTATTTACTTGATTACTCAACTTGTCCCCAGTTGGTCTAGCAGAACTGAAAATAAACTAAGTCACTGGCTAGTCCGACCTGACAAAAAATCAATAGTGTGTTTTTTTAACCGAGTTAAATTACAGCAATGTTACGACATATATGAATGTAAACTATTATTTAATGTAATAGTAAGCTAATATCGTTCACCTTTGTAACATTATAATTTTTTCTAAACTAGTATCTTTAAAATCCAATGTAAATTGCTTATAGTATTTTTAACATTTGTACCCACCATTTTGTAGCTATGTAGTTATGTATGCACATGGCATTGCCATTAAAAATAAAATAAAAATAAAAATGGTAAAATCTAATATTTTAGTATTGCAAAATTTAAAAATATATCATTAAAATTTAAATACCTTTATTAAATTTAGAGAATACACTGCTTTGAATTTTACATTTAAAACATCACTGTGGAGGTTGTTGCGAAAACTATAAAATACTTGTGTTACGTAATATTTTAAGTCAGGTGGTTTTCTAAACTAAAGTAGAAAAGAGGTTTTAAATAATAATACTTGTTTTGTTTCGTATTTATTTTTATTATTTAACTGCCCGTTGCCATAGCCCATTGCTGTGGGGCTGTCTAAAGCCAGCAAGGAATCGTAAGTGGTGACCACTCACGAACAAGGTTACCGAATATCTTTCAATGCAATCTGTTAATATTTAAAATTGGAAATAGAAGAAATATAATATTAACTTATTGATGCATAAAGTATTGTTTATAACTTAATTATGTTCATTGCAATAAAAGTATAACCGTTGTAAATTAAGAATAAATTAAAATGACGTAGACAAATATTTGACTAAAGCAAACGCTTGGTATGTGTTTATTCTCATCCCTAATTTTCAACAGCAGTGACAATACCAGGTTGGTTATTTACATATAAAACACGTGACAACATATGTTGGGTTATTCCTCCTACATTGGCCACTGTCCAATGTTGGCTCCAAACCAAGTGAAACCAGACTCAATACAATTCTGATAGACTTGTCAAGTTAAAAACAAAATACTTTTTACCATAAACTACCAATCTTCATCCCAGCTATCAATTCAATAGAAGTCATCAAATTAATTGCTTACACCATGTTAAGAGACCATAATAACGTATTAGTTTAGTATAAATCAGAACCATACTGACTTGTAAAGATTAAATATATGGATATATTGGTAAATTAAAATGTACATTTTTAATCTGGAAGCACATACAGGAACTTGCTTATTGAACTTCTGGCAGCCAATTGGATATATGCAGGGTCATAATTTTGATTCTGCCATTTTAACATAGGGAAATAGAATAGAATAGAATAGAATAGAAACGTATTTTTATTTCAAGTGATTTTCAGTACAATACAACTGTCGTTTTTCAAAATAACTTAAGTCAATATTTACATAAATACAGTGTAATAAAATAAAAATACAAATCTTAAAATATAGCTTATTTGTAATCTTATAGTGACATGTACAACATTTTTGCTTGCTTATTAAATGTTTTATAATTAAAACTCTGAACATTTTCAGGTAACTCATTGTACTTCTGAGGCCCAAAATATGAAAACCCTCTTTTTCCAAACTCAAGATTGACACGAGGCAAATGCAGCAGGCCATCCTGTCGTGCACACCTCTCTATTATCTCTTTACGATCACTATTTTATCTTTGAGATAAGCGGGTGTGTGCGTGTTAACTATCCTGTGCACAATGGCAACGGTGTCCAAACCGTAATTATTCAGCTCCGGCAACATAGCACTTTGTCTTCTGAATTTTGATACGGTATATGATCAAATTTCTTTAGGTAATAGACAAACATTAGAGCATTGTTCTGTAAACGATTTAAAATATTTGTGAACTCTTTTGTCAAGCCAAAATCAACAGTGGGCAGAGCGTAAATTATGCTATTCAATCCTTCTGTTCGAACAATTTTATTATTTTTTTCTATTCTCCAACCTTTTCGAAGACTCGCAGTCATAATCAAGACTTTTTTAGTCTAGTGATACTCAATTTAATGGTATATTGTTTGTTTATGTTTGTTTATTGGGGGATTAGGAGGCCCCAGCAAAGCCGGCTAGGCACGTCTCCCTTGGGATATTGTACAGCCACCGGAAAGAGAGAAAAGATGGATGGGAAAGGTGGTAGGATGGGGTCAATCGGCCTCGCTCCAGAAAGGGAGAGAGATCCTTACCAAGCTCCCGGGCTCTGTGGGTGACAACACCCCAGGACGATTCGCCCTCTAACCCGACGTCCCCCTAAGTCCACCAGACAGGGACCGCCATCGCACAGAGCCTCCAACCTCTCAGGCCCCAGGACGGTTCGTCCCCCAGCCTGGCAGACCGAAGACCGTCGGGTAAGGGCCCTTCCTCCCAGGCACCCGTCCCAGGCTGCAAGGAAGATCTACTACTCCCTCCAAGGACTTGGACTAGACTGGGTATCCAGGCTCAACTGGGAGTCAAGTCCCCAGAAGAGACAAGAAGGAACCAAGGAAGGGAAGTTGTCACACGGGATAGCCAAAAGACTTACCAATACTGTGACAGCTTCATTTTGCTGTACCCAATGTCGACCTCTGTACTAGTATAGACCAGTCAGAGAGGCGTCGAGGGCTTAATGGTATATTAAACGATGCTCAATGTGTTTGTTGTAAATATTGAATTGAAAATAAATCTTGAATCTTGGGCCCGATGATGATCTGTGTGATTGGTAAAAATTGATAGACTTTTACCATATTTTATATATTTACTACTTTGTTTTTGCATACATTGTAAGTGTAAATATATTTATAAGTTTTGGAGGAAATTTTGTTTACTACATTCTGTAATACAATCAAATAATAACTGTGAAAAGTTTGTTAAATTGTTATATTTGTTATGAATTATATTTTAGCTTATAAAAGTTTCCACGTTTCTTAATAAAAATGTTTCCACAAAACAACTTCGTAATTAATTAAACAAAAGTTTTTGTGTTATTCAGACATTTATTTCGTTTTCTTAAGTACTCCTAATAGCTAAACTTTCCTTAGGGCGACTAATATAGTTATTTATTACCCACATATAAACTAAAGTGCTGATAAATATTTCCCAAACTATTCCACCAAGTATTAACAAAGACAAAGTTCTGAGAGGGCTAGAGATGGGCAACTTAAAAAAAACGGTTTTGTGTTTGATACACTTTTATGGTTGGATAAAAAGGTATTATATATTCTAATAGAATTAAGCTGTGATCTTCCATGAGAGATTAAAAAAATAAATGTACCATTCAATAATATTAACGAATTAAAAAAAAGGTTTTGTAATACAAAAACAAAAAAAACTGCAAACACTTAAACGCTGCTTACATTAGGTTTTACTTAGTTTTAACACGTTTTCATATTTGTATTAGTTGCCGTTACAAACTAAGCACCAATCGTTAACTTAAATATCACTGTACATATTAAATCACACAGGTCTTCCTCTTAACCAGTCGATCGTAATAGTAAAAGGAGTGTCTGCAATACACAATATTTGTATTTAAAAAATCACATCTACAAATTATATTGTAATTAGTACATTAAGGTACGAAATAGATTTTTAAAAAAGGTTTTTCACCAGAAGTACGTTGAAATAAAATAAAATGTTATCATTGAATCTTTGGGGAAAGAAATTTAAAAAAGAGAGAAGAAAGTAAAAATTTTGGTAAGGTAAAAGAACCCGTATAATATTTGATCAGGGTGGTAAACAATCCCATTTTATGACGCCATAAGTTAGATGGAGCAAGCTTATGAGATATGCTGAATACGAATATCTCAAGACCACGTGAAGCCTCGAGTCATATTTTACATTTACGGTTTTTTCCTTAGCCCCGAGCAATTTCTGTGGTTTGTTTTGCTTGCTTAGTAAAAATATTCTGAATAAATATTAATCAACATTTGTAGACGATTGTTTGTTTCCTAAATCACAAACAGTAGAATTGTGAATACTTCGGAGAATATTCTTAGTTTTATCTAGTTTTGCAACATAACCCCTACATTTTTCCTCTCACTTATTCTAACCCCCTGAGTAAAATAATAATTGATTTGATTTGATTGTTTAATTTTATTATAGTATACTATTATTATCATCTCAAGCTATATAAATGAAATTTCCATTGATATAATTGATTGAAATGCACGATTTTATACTTATTTTTTGTTCTTTTAACTGTTAAGCAAGGGGTTTTGATTAAATAATGTTATAATGGTCTTATTTACGTTTACCGACTTTTATATGGGTTTTCATAATGGTATTTTTATTGTGAAGCGTTGTATTTATCTCATCAGATAACTATAATAAAAGTTGCAAAGTACGTCTAAAAGTACCTTTTTCAATCTCCGATTTCTATTAAAACATTTTTATGTGTTGATTATGTTCACTAAATGTAGTGGATAAGATTCTCAGAATGTTAACAGATGTTAAAAAAATAGTACTATCCATTCTAAAGCATAAAGGAAATTATCACCACTTTTCATGTGGTTCTTACATTAAAATATTAGGAAGTGTAATACAAATTGGATTTAAAAAAACAATAGATAATTATTTTTGAAACTTGAAGAGCGGAATCACATTTAACCTAAAATATATTTTGTTACATAGTATGTTATAGAATCTGTATCAATGAGAATCATAATATTTTGGGAACGACCAAGTTATTTTGTAATTGTATTCCCTGATAAACATGAGATAATACCGTATAATATAATATTTAAGCAGTTAAAATCCTCAGGAAAAAATCTCGGTATGTTTCTACGTAGGAATGCACGCCACGTCCTATTGTAATGACTTAGGAACATGCGGGTTTTGTTTTAGTGTCACAGTTTGCATAACAATCTGTGACACTAAGCCAAATGACAATATGAGCATATATCATGAGTAGTGTGAGATTATATTAGTATTGTTGCGATTTAGTAGGGTATTTCAATGAATTTCAACATTGGATCAAATAATCATATTTTGATTTTGATTTAACCTTTAAACTAGTATAATTTAATAATTAGAAACTAGTATCCTGTAGTTTACATAACCCATACGATTTGGTGTTTGTTCATGTGGATATACTATGACTTACTTAAGTAAAGTGGAAAGTTAAAAATGAAACCATAAATACCTGATAATACGTTACACATCAGAAGTATAAATAAAATGCGCTAATTTAATAAACATTATTCTTTTGGTGTTTCCAGGCCTTTCTTATAGGAAAATTGTTTTCATACTTTAAACTAACATGCAATTTTGTATACAAATTTTATTTTCCTGAGTATCTTAGGCCAATGGTTTCAATTTGAGACCCATCCCATAGTCCCAAAATTTACGTAGCGTCCACAATTTTATTTTTCGATTTGAAATAGTAATGTATACATATAGTTTATTTAATTTTAAAGATACGTTATATATTATTTTATTCAGAATTAATTTGTTTTTCGGAACAAAACGAGTACAAATATGACTAAGTTATCAACAGTAGCTTAGGCACTGTGAATTTATAAAGAAACCTCAGCGAAATACAGGAATTTGGTTTTGCATTGTGTTTGTCCTGAGTTGTATTTGACACGACCAAAAACTGTTAAGTTTAATTCAAACTGAGTTCCTTTCACTTTTTATTTTTCATTTTTTCTAACAAGCTGTTTTAAAACTAAAAGATTACAATTGTTTCGTATGTATATAATACAACTTACCACAAATGAGATGATATTTTAATCCAAGGATTTTTTAAATTTTTACCGCAACTATTTTAAGTAATTCAATTTAAGATTTATTGTCGTCCTTTATTTACTTTTTCCATGGGTTAAAGCATTTATTATACATCCTACGGAAGATTAATTTTTTCAATTATTACGTAGGATGTGTAATCAATAATTAAAGTAACACTAAAGGCATTTTCATTTACTTCCATCAGCAGTAAAATAATGGTCTTGCAAGCCGTTTATTTTACACCATTGTATCTCTTCTCGTCCTATAGTTACGGTGACAAAGTTGAACAATTTAACACCTTGACAGGTCCATTTTGTCTTTGCATTTTGTTTTGAGCTTCCTACACTAGATTGGCTGGTTCCATTTATAACAATTTAAATAAAGAAGTATATTTTACTGGTTGCTAATTACATTTTAAAAAGTAGATAAATACACAATTAAATTTATCATTTTATGCATTGTATATACCATGAAATAAACAGATATACATAACGAATAATACAAATATAAAAACGAATACATTATTTGGTAATATGATTGTTAATCTAGTTGTTAAACTAAACATGTTCCGTCATGCAACAACCATAATTTGTAATACTTTAAGTTTTGGAAAACATTAACCAAACAGTTTATAGAGTTATATGACAAGTGTTGTTAAAATTAACGGGGACACAATAAACTATGTATCTCAAAACTAAGAAATATATTTACACTTCTACTAGACCTACATAAAAAGGCGTTAAAGATGGTACAAGGTGATGGACTTCAATCAGTCACACCGGTCATAAGGGTTAGTAAGAAAGTGACTGAATCAAGGAAAAATGTTAAAAGGTTGTAAAATTAATCCCTGAACATTCACTGGGACTTTAGAGTCCAAAAATAAAATCTTTATTGCGAAACCGTCAAGCGATGGTTTCATCTATACTGTTTTTAATGTTGAAGAAAAAAAGTTGTTTAAACTTTAAACAATCTCAAACTCTATTGACCCGAGTTTTATAATAACTTATGCAAAGTTTAATGCCTCCGAAACTGATTCATAACTATTAAAATATAGGTTTACAAACCTAAGACAACAGTTCAACCTCTCTGTAGATTATCCTACTTGTTTAAGAACTTTTGTCTTATCATCAAAGACGTTACAAACTTATTTTTCAACTGTAACCCTTTACTCACACACATGTGAAACACTAACATCAATTAAATAATCATTTTGTAATTTGTTTCTTTTTACATTTAGTTCTGTACGAAGAACTTTATATTTTTACCCGAAAAGCATTAACATAGGAAATCTGGTTGAACTATTTTACTAACATGTAGAAAAAAACATACCAGTGGTTATCAAGACTTCCCCTTCGTAATAATTCATAATCACTGTAACAACAAATTATGAAAAAAATATTTTTAGGGGTGGTCGATGTTTTTCTTCAGATGGTCTAGTACAAACATTTTTTATACACAAGAACCAAGGTTGAGTAAACAAGGTGACTTGCAGGGTACAGTAATGTTGAAACTTTTGTTTAAGCTCCCTGTAAATAACTTTAAACACTGTAAGTAGTATACGTAAAGTAAGAACAAGCAAACGTAATTAAATAGTACACTAAATAAACTTGTGCGTTATAAAACGGAGGCAATACTATTTAATACTTAACTATTTGTTTGGTTTTATGTTGTTGTTTTTATTTGTAGAAGTTAAATTTACTTTTTGTGGGATAACAATAATTACACAAAACATTGAAGCAATTTAGTTTTTTTCGGCTGAACAGTTAAACTTCTAGTGATATTCTAGCGTTAGGAATTGTATTTTAATTGCACTAAATGTGGGTACTCTAATCGAATTACTTGATACTTACCAACATAATTGAATCAAAGAAGTTAGACTTTGATTTTTCTCTTGGTGTGGAAAATCCATTATAACGTAATCTCGATGCAGTGAGATAACAAATAACTTTTTATGTTTCAACAATATGAATGGGTTAGTTCCCTTACTGCAAAAAATTTTAATTAGAGAAATAAAATTTTGTCTGTCACTAAAATTTAAGCATTTAAGTTGACTACGTATGAATCCAAACGAACCTTACAACTTAATAACGAACAAGACACTGAATAAAATAAATAAATTTAAATCAGTTATATCCAATTAAAAAACTGATTTTATAACGTTCAAATTTTAGCTTAAAACTAAATATGTAACAAGTTTTACTACTATAATCATAGGTGGTATACATATTACATATTGAAGGTTTTATAACCTACATGTCAATGTTAACTGGGAGCCTTTAAATTGCCATTGTCCAATGTAACGCACCACAACAACGTGTTTAGCCAGTAACCACATAAACCACTCAATTGTTTAACCATCAAATCCTGAGGGCCGTCAACTGTGATTGTTGCATCAGCGATTCAATTCCACATGAGCGATGACATACCAGTGCTGAGTATGCCAATAGAGGGTGAACAATTGATTGAAACAATTTGATTGCCTTGTTTAACGTTAAGTTTTCCTTATATAGAATTGGTGAGGAATTCCTATGTGAGAAGTATTTCACTTTAGTTTATGTATTACGTACTAAAAAATTGTATTGGGTTTTATATATAGTTGATGACGAAGGCTACATTATTAAACGATTTGAAAGGGACCAGTTCTCTCAATCCATCAACTTTATCAAAAATCATTTTGATGCGTGTATGCAATAACTTGTAACAATCTGGAATGGTTTTAGACGGTTAAATAAATATAACCATATTCAAACATAAATATTATAAACTATACTTGCGAGATAATTTTAACAATTTTCAATCAAAATCTTGTTCTTGAAATTAGGTGTTATAGTGTAACTATAACCCTTTTTAAAAATATGTACAAATGTTATTTGAATAGTACTTTGGTTGGTCCGAACCTTTAGCTCGGTGATCGATTCGCAAATGTTACAAATTGTAACTACCCGAACAAACTTAGTTGTTACTAACTTCGATATTAATGAGTGAACTTTGTCAGATGGAGTGATTTATTTGACCTAGTCGACCACAGAAGTAAACATGTCCAGATGGGACCAGTTATAAGACAAACACAGGGAGTTTGGGTGGCAGAATTGGGTGGGAGGGTACATATTAGTACAATAATTGTTGGGGGATAGCAGATTTGGTGTTGTATATAGATGCATATGTGCAGTCTTTACGGCAAGCGTATATTAGTATGCACGACTGAATAAGCCGTAGTCATCTCTGGTTTACCAACCCAACTTATATTTCCAAGTAAATGTTATCAAATTGATTATTTGTTCGCTATTGTTTGTACATATACTATTAATGTTAATTCGTCTTAATTTATAACTAGAGTAGAGTCCAGCTATTCCGAACTAATTGGGACTGGACCCTGTTTGGTTTAGCGGAAATTTGGAATAGGCAGATTTCGCGAACAGTATCAACGTATTGAATTGGTAAGACGGTAATTATGTGCGGGGAAATATGCTGGTGTCAGCTCTAAATAATATTGATCAGCTTATAACAGGCTTAGTGAAACTTGGAAGGGAAGAGCCGTGACCTGCACTTCAGGCAATGGACTGCGTGGGCGACACGGTGCAAGCAACGCGAGCGACGAGCGATCCGACAGAGCTACCTAGCGATTGAGGCAAGGGTGGCACAGAACTGCTTTGGCCCTATGCGACCGACGCCGCAACAGAGCGACTGAGGTGATCAAACATCTCATTGATATTGCTTCGGTCGCTCTCTCCACCACGTTCACGTAGGACACTCCTGCAAGATAACACGGTTTGTCATTTTCGCATCGCTTGCCCCACGATATCAATGCAGGACAGTGCCTCACAGCGCAGGCGATAAACAGCGTTGTACTGTTTTCACTAGAAAAAAAATTAACGTCTTCTTATTTTTCCATTTTTAAAGTAATTTTTAGTAATTCCCGAAATCGAGTTCGGAATAAGAGGATTTCTCGAATAGTGGGGTTTGGAATAGCGGGACTCTACATTTGTTTAGCTGCGTAGTTCATAATATGTGTGTTTACTCAAAAATATAACCTATAATATTAAACGTAAAACGAATGAAATTAGAAATTTGTCTCATATAATCAATTAAGGAGTGTATGTTTAAAAGAAATAAATATAATAGAAATTTTTACTTGGTTATATTCACAATATAATAGTATTCTTATGCTTCAACAATTACATACGTTTTAACTAAAATAAATTGCTTCAAACCACAACTCGAACGATCATTAACTAAACCTTTTTCAAAGGGTTGGTTTATTTTTGTATAACTATTATAACATTCAAAATATAGGTTTCAAGAAACATTTCCTGTAGTTAATTTTTCTCACAAATACTCATTAGTTAGTTAAGGTAACTTGTTTTACAAGAAATATAACATTTAAATGTCCTTGATTACTTAACATATTTTAAAGCATAACATGAATATTGACGTTACATGCATAATAAATTGTTGGTTTAAAATAATATATTCTTTCAATTGGCAGATCGCAAACAATATTACGACAATATTGTATATATTGTTCAATCCATGACAATCATACTAATACCTTAAGAGCTTTTGTGATGTAATTTTACGTTTTGGATTAAAATACGTTACGATTTTAAATCGTAATATAATTGTAATTAAAACTAATTATGGATCAATACTAGGCTATTATTATTCTATAATTATAGATTCTACTTCTTACAGTTTTGTTTGATACAAAAATGTAGCACAAATATTTTTTATTTTTAGGAAAATAATTTTCAAATCATGATTTATTAGTTTATGAATTTGTAAATTAAATAAATTAAATAATTTCCACGTATAAACCTAACATTGTAAACATTGTTCGACTAAAATAGTCACTTATAATTTTACTTTAATTTTTATTCAATAATTTTAGGCACATTCCCCCTTCATATCACCTAACACCTATAAACCAATATTTTTTAAATATGTATATCAAAACCATTTTATTGTAATAAGTTTGCTACTAAACCCAAAAGAAAGATCATCATAATTATATGCGAATCTCTCTATTATTACTTTCGTAGAAAACCATTTATCTCAAAATACTGTATAAAAGGTTGTTATTGGTTTGAGAAAAGGATTTATTTCACGCTAACTTCCCTCTCAAAAAGAAACTTTTAAATGCGAGTGTAAATCTTGGTTATTCTATGAATACAAGATAAAGTTTTGTTATTGGTAAAGTTAAAACAGATAATTATCACCTAGCGATATAAAAAAATATCGAAGCCCTTTATATATTTGTAATCAATTTAGTTAATTATTAATATTTTTATTAATTTTGTATGGGATTTAGCTAAGAAATACGTGACAAGTTTTATGCAATAGTATATACGGTAACTTACGATATTTCACCATGACGGCACACCTAAACTCTCTTTTTCATATTCTACTACTAAATACTATTATTTAATAATGATTTAAAGACTCTGGAAATCACAAAATACAATCTTCTCTTATAGAGCGAAAAAGAGAGTATCATGCTCAGAGGCACGTTTCTTATTGTTCTAAACAAAATAAAATTTGTAATTAAATCAAGGAAAATCCTTTTACACCTAAAGTTCATGAATTGGTTCAAATTAATGTCACAATAAAAACGAATTTCTAAGTCAAAGATAATAAGATGGATAAATTCAAATTTATAAAAATTAGTTTCACTTAAAAATTGTGTTCACGGTTCCAAAACTATACAGGCTTGAATACGAATTAGTTCCCAGCACCAAAATTTAACAGATATGTATATTTTTTGTAAGCAAATTAAAATCAAATATAATTTGATGTAAGGTTTTTATTTATTTCGAATATAACAAATTTAATTTTCACCAAATATTATTATTTTTTAAACAAATCATAAATAACGGACCTTATTCGTTGTTATTACATATGCCTGAAAACGGAAAATAATTTCTTTATTAGCATGATACGTGTTGCTACAACTAAATAGGAGAAAACAACCTGAAACTTCCTCTATCCAGTATAAGTGTAAATATACTTTGTGGTGTTGTAAGAGGTATTTTATTTATCCTGTTTAAAAACGGAAGTAAATTTATTTTTATAGTACTTTCCTGCTGTATTATTGGAATTATAAATAAATAAAAATCATACATTTTAAAATTATTATATTCCATTTAGTCTTAGTTCTGTTATGTTTTCGTATGCAAATTGTGGAATTTACACACATATTTGAGTTTTAACGAACAGAAGCGGGAAATATTTACTGCAAAGAAACCAGTGTATAATGCAAGAAAGGAAACCTCTACGATATTAACCATGACTTTTAGGAGAATATGACTTAGTTAAACACAGTAGGATTTTTATGAAGAAAATAAATAACAGACGTTTTAAAGAAATGTTAATAAATGGAAAAATAATATTTACACCCATCATTAACATGATGTGCAAGTAATTTTATATATAAAGTTAAAGAAATGTAATATGTTTAAGATCATATTTATAGTATATCTATTGAACTCCACAAATCACAACTTTTAATATAAAATAAGTTGACTTATACGAATTTAATTTTGGCCAAACTTTGTAATTTTATATGTTTTTTTAAAATAGCATTTAATTTAAGACAAATGAAAACTAATATCATATTCCACTTATTTACCTTCTCTAAAAGCATTTAAAATTATTTTAAGCTTTTTTTGTAACTTATACAGTAGACTTTCATAATTCTGGACTATTGTGGTGGACGGCCAGTCCGGATTTCCTAAATTTCGGACTTCTTGTAGATGGGCATGAATGATCAATTCCTGATTTATAGTGAACAATTATGACAATTTGCGTTTATGTGTATGTACTAATACAAGACTGAGCTTCCTAGAAGACAGTTATAAACATTATATAATAAAATTAAACCTCTTTAATCCGTCCCCAAAGGGACCGAGAGCAAGGTCAGAACACAAAAAGTCGGATTATCAGAGGAACACTGTTATTACTTGAAAACGTGATAATATTGTAGTTTAAACAGACAATATTTAAATATTTGTACATTTGTAAATATTTAATGTAACACTGTTAATTAGTATAAATAGAATCATAAATATAGTATTGTCTAATAAAAACTATCACTGGTATGCTGATTTATATTGCCAGTGATTATACATTGACAGGATAAAACCTGAACAAAGCAGCGCATCGGATACTTGAAAAATAAACACCAATAACGGCACGGAAAATATCGCCTGATGATCCAAACTTCATTACATTTGTGTAAGGTGGGATAATCACGTAAAAACCATAAACATTTTTTATTTCCAACAACATAATTTATAACAATAAAATAATCGGTCCAGATAACGGACAGTATGGATAAGTGCGATCCAAATTTATGAGAGTATACAGCACTATATTTTTACTAATACTTAGTTCTTAAAAACAGGTATCAAAATTAACAAAACTCTTACAATAATATTCCTACTTAAAATAACGAATTCCTTATTAACGGTTATGAACATTTTGAAATATTTTTCTTGTTTGATTTCTAACTTCCTTGAACATGTTTTAAGACGAAACATTGGACAGACTAAGACCAAGATTGGCTGTTTATAAGGAACAACACATCTAGTAGGTCCCAACAACTGTTTTATTGGCTGAACACAACACTCTTTCGGTCCGTTAAACTTAACAACTAACTTTCCCATGTTTTGTAGCAGGACATTCGTCTGCTGCCTGTTTGCTTCCCATCACTTCCGTAATAAGGATAATGAACTTAAATAAAAACTATTACATTTATGAGACACAATTTATTTTATGAGTTAGTTGTTATTTGTCTAAATGTTTTGTAAACTGTTTACCAAACTTTGTTGGCACACATCTAAAGAAATTGGGCACAATAAATCAATATACACACGCGTTTATCAAGTATTTATATTGAACGAATATGAGCTACTATATAACAAAATGTAACAACTTTGCTTGCATTATGTAGGAATTACATTGTTTTATATTATCTAGTTTTACATTGTCTAGTAAAATGTTACGAACAAAAACAACTACTTTAAGATTTCCAAGTTAAAAAAAAATATATAAAACATCCCCAGTGTAAAAACTCACACGTTGATGCCGTGATGAAGCACAATCTAAAGGGTCCATGTGAAACACCGAGAAGCGTTGAGACCTGGTTGTGTGGTGTGCATGAATTGACCAATGACACTTTAGTAATTTAAAGGGTGTTAAATAATTTTGATTAATTATTCTCCTGGTGCCTCTTTTCTCAGGCAAGGGCACTTACTTGCCCATGTAGGGTATCAATACAGCAATAATTGTAAAAGTTGTCCTAAATTTTCCTTGAAATTTGTTTTTGTATGAACAAATAAATTTGTATTTAAACATTCACCCCACCCATGAATAAGAAAATAATTTCCTTTAAGGATAGCTTTTTTTAATAAGAAAAAAAACAAATATTTAAAAGCATTTATTTCAAAAGACAAACTATAATGTTGAAAACCACAAAGCTTTATCAACTATGTACACTCAATTTCTTACTGAACTTTCCACGTGGGAGTCACTGTTTCACTATGCTAGTGCGGGTGCTTCTAGTCGTCTTCGCTCTGACTGGTTTTCACGAATTGGCAAGTTGTGTTATGCATACTTCTTCTGTTGAGGATGCTGGATTTCGGCAGAGGGTTGCCGCAGGGGTTGATCCGTCATCCTCTTCCAGCACCTATATTTATTTCAGTAAATCTTTATTCTCGTATCATTTTTGATTATTCTGTGTTACCCAACTTCCCTGCTCTACTCGCTTGTTTTACCGCTAATTTTGTTAGATGTTGCTGGATTTTGGCAGAGGGTTGCCGCATCCATTTCGTCCTCTTCCAGCACCTATTTTGCACACTCTGCATCTCCCAACACTCTACAATTTCATATTTTCTCAACATTTATGACTTTTCAATAATCGAAGGCAGCCACCACCACCTCATCCTCAGACCTGTTGTCCGACCTATCCAATCCTACCACCCATAACTTGGTGCTCTTTACAGACTACACCTCCTCAACTGCCTCTCCTCCCGACGGATGCTTCCTCCACCTCCATGCTTCTTCAACGGCAGCCATCCCCATAAAAAGAACAGCTCCTAACCAAAACTTGTGTCACTGATAAACCCCATGATGAAATATGGGAGTTTAATTGTAGCACTGAACTTTAAAATAAGATACGAATTCATCAAAATCAAAATCGTCTCCTAGGATTTTAAAAATAATGTAGAAATCGTTACCATGGCATGTTTTTCATTGTAGTCGTATTTAAAAGATTTAATGTAAGGGATTTGTGATAAAAGAAGTAACACTAATGCAAGTTTTTTTCATCATATTCAATTGATTAGCCGATATTAGTTTTATGGTGAAACTGAATTACTCAGCAGATAAAATGTAAATATTTGCAATTGTGTTCAAAAATGACACTTTTGGATAATTTATGGCCTTAGTAGGGATTGTATAACTTTGTAACATGTATTTATGTGTCTTTATTGTTTGATTTAAATAAATGAAATGGACATAAAGCTACTAAATACTCGCTTTGCTCACTGATGCATGATACTACAGAACCGCTTAACTTACTTATCTAAGTTAATATAATGGATGTTTATTTTTTAAGGAATAAAAATTAAATTCTTATAAATTATGAAAATTAACATATACCACTAAAGTAATTTCAATAATTTATTAAGTGAAAACTACTACTTTTTCCGCTATACTAAATTAATATTAAGTTGTTAGTAGGAAAGTACCATGGTGAGAAACATATTCATAATTTATTTTAATTTACACCATCTCCAAAGGTACATTTACTACCAATATTCATAAAACCTCGTTCCAACGCCAGTTAAAAATATGGAGTGGACCATATAGCAGTGGCGTGTTAGTTTTATCACCCATGTCCAATGCTTTATGGGGGTGAAGATTTCATAGCTGTAGTGTTGTTAAGTCATTGTGGTCTTAACAATTCATATTCGAAGAAAAGTTTGAATATTTGATTACATAATAAAACGATACCTATCATTCTACAGAATAAAAATGTTATTATAATTCTATTGGATCTGGTTAGAGATTTTGTTTACAAATTATATTTGAATCTCACTGTTCGAAGAGGTTAAGCTATAAAAAAGCGAGATGGGATTCATAAACTACAAAATCAAAAAATAAATAAATTGTTGGTTAACAAAAGCATACTGTCCATTACACAATATAACCTTCAGTACTTTTTTTTTACTTTACAAAACTAACTTAAAAATCTAAAACAACAAAACATTATGATTATCTGTTAGGGAGGCCCGGGCATATGGTACTAGCCTATGACTTTTTGTGCACACCAAATAAACGTTGTCAGCCAAAAATAAGAAATGGAAAAGACGATCACCAATCCTAGGTCATGGAAACTCGATAAGTTACATCGAAATATTTCAAAAGTATAAACATGTTTTGAGTCAGCCCTACTTCACAATATCCTACCGTGAAATAAAAGCTGGTTAGGTTTATTTTTTTAATGTTTTAGAATTGTATGGATTTTTTCTATTTATTGGTAGGTTTTAATGAAGTAAAAGAACATAACTGGCATTTCTCCTCTAGAAGATCAAAATAGTGGGGACGCATGTGTCTCGAAATCTTAAAACTGATCGTAGAACTGATGGATAGAAAAGTGGTTGAAAAAACCTATCCGTCACTGTTATTCTCTATTCCATAGTGGATAATCCTAACTTTAGCCCTTGCAACGGGCAGTTATTAAATATTACACAGACTTAAAGTGGGTCATCCACTAAGAAATAGAGAGGAACTGCCATGTTACAGGTCCGTAAACCAAATTTTAAGTTCACGTCAGTTCTGGTGACTAATTCACAATAAATTAATGGAGTTACCAAAGGTAATGTACATGTATCTTTCTGGCCAAGATGTTAGAGTTATCAGATTGCACTAATGCCCGTGACATAACCTTATGACTATGTATGTTGCCAACACTAACACCTCAACGTGTATTCTGGACCACGGTGGCAGTCTGACTGTCAAAAGTCATATGAGCTTCATCAACCCGGATCTTTTGGATGGTAGCAAGACAACACTTTGCCTTGGTGGTGAGCCGGTAGTTATCTACTCGACTATGTCCGCCATAAATATAGCAGATGCAATAATACATAATCGTAATTTTTTTAGAATGGGAGGTAGTGCTCTTTCGTAAATAGAATAAGCTTAAGTATTTAATACGTACTTAAAGTCGTTTGCTGTTAAAAAATATTAAACAATTTGAAAATTAAAAAGACCAATAAATTATGTTTTTTATTTTATATTCAACAAGGCATTTTAATGGAAATCATATATTTACGATGCGCGTAATAATAGCTCTCTTGAGAAAAAGTAAACATCAAATGTATTGTAAGTAAATATTGTATATATATGTTGTATATTTTAACAAATACACTTGTGAAAATTCAACGCTTTGTCAAAAATAAATTAAAAGCCTTAACGCTGATTTTAAAAGTTTAGTTGCAAGCACAGATGAGTGTATCACACATTCAAGTTAAAATTTTCACAAAGAAACATAAATTTTAGCAGACTCCCGTTAAATTTGTATTTCATCATAATGATTTATTGAGTGACTTGTCATGCCCACTACTAATGCTCACAGTTTCTATCTTGGCAATTAATCAAACTGTTACGTCGTGCCTACAGGTGATCAATTCACCAACAATCCCACGTCTAATTCAGAGCTGGAGGTCAGATTACATTCTATCATTTATTTATTTGGCAAATAAATGGGTAAATTAAATATTCGTTAAACTGTTTTCCTTAATTAATACGGTATTACAATATGTTTTATATAAAAGTTATCATTCGTGTCTTTATACAGTTGTAAAATTGTGTAAAAAAAATACCAACGGGAAATTATAATTTAAAAATACAAAATGTTAACTATACATATCACAATAATACTTGATTTGATGTATACTAGTTATTGTATTCTACAATTACATATGTATTTTTATGTTACTAAAAACATTAACGTTAAAATTTATTATTTTACTAGTTTTGTTTGGTTTATTTGTATTGTAACATTTATTATGGTATGTGTTGGGCAGTACAAACTAAGAGGCAAACATTTTAAATTGTAGCTTATCCTTGTTACTTACTAACGTGACATTGTTACTTACTAGTGTTCACAGGAAAAAATAAAGGAATATGTGTCAAAGCAAAAAAAAACATAGTTATTGCATTTACAGTCATCAAAATAATTAAAATATGAAATACCTATGTCGCCAGACATTTGCAATTACTTCCATACGCCTTTGAAAATATGAGTTATTTTATCTATATGTTTAAGTTTACTTACAAACTAGTTCCACATGTGTGTGTGTTCTCATATAACATATATGTCTTTCCCTCCGCGCCAGAAGAGATAGTACTCTCCATTTGTTATATTCACTCAATAAGCGAAATGACTTGTTTGTGTGTGGCTTATTTCAATTTATATACCCCTTATTTAACTTAATATGCTTGATTTTATGCACAATGATTAAATATAAGATGTAGTGATATGGCATAACTTAAAATAAATTGTCTAATGTAATTTTGTTACCTTTACTGAGTTATCACAATATAAGTTACCTTATCTAAAGGTCAGTGTTCTTTGAAACTTCCAATGAAATGTTATTAGGTTCGGAAAGTATCGAGCAAATAAATGGGAAAGTTCAGATAAAAGTTGGATGAAAGTTGCTCCGTAATAATAAAAGTAGAAGTTTGGAAGCGGAGAGGTGATAATAAAAATGATTCCGTCAGTTTATTATCTTATCTTTTTGTTAATAGTATTAAATATTTGTAAATTCATTAAGTTATGTGTAACTATTTAGTATTGTATTTGTTTATGTTTTCGTATTAATGTTAATATTAATACCTCTTTTATTTGAACTATCATGTAATAGAATTTTTATACATTAATGATCCAATAACAACACAATTATCAAAGTCAAAGTAGTCAATTGTCAAAGTAGTCTACTTAGACATGAATGTCTTTTACAACGAATGACATATAATTAATTATTCATTCAATCGATTGTGTCGTTACTAAATGAACATCAAAATCAGACAGACAGTAAGCAAAAAAAGACAACGATAAATAACTGTTGTAGTCAATCTATTTAGGAAAAAGCAGCATAAGAATTTGTATACTGAAATATACACATACCATCAAATTAGTAATACTAATAAACAAAATTAGTAGTAATTACTAATACTACTTTTTAACAATACCATTGATATTGAGGAGGCACAGTGGGCAAATCTTAACAAGGTTGATTAATGGATTACATTGGACTACTCTAACTGATGACCGTAGCAATGTGGCTTTGTTTTATCACGTGATAAATAAAACGAGATCGCACGCAGCACGCTGACGTGAGAGAAGTGAATTTCCACGTAAAAACTTTTAAAACTAAAAATCACAGTAAAAACATACATTTGTCCAATTTTTATTGAAATCTGAAAACATTGATTTTTTGGCTGTTCTGGTACTCCTGGTTTCATTTACTTGCAAAGTTGAGAATACAATTTTGTGCATTATAAGGTTAGGAGAAGGTTCAGACAGGCTTGAAAGTAGGCGTGAGGTTTGCTGGGGATAATAAAAGTACTTTAACACAGGAATAACAGGCTTTTCTAGTGTAAAACCCTCATAAGACAACGTACTGTGTTTAGCCGATACACATTTTCTTTAATAACTCGGTAAATATGTACGCTAGAATGACGAGATAAGGCTTAAAACTTTTGCCTCTCTAATCCACATCTTTTTGAATGCATTAGTTTTACATATGGGGCTTTTCTGACCAATTTTGGGCCCAAAAACTCGAAATTTGAAAGATTAATCCCCAAAATATGGGTTTAGAGTTTTCCGAATGTTTTGCCCAACGAACTTGTCCAACAGATTATAGAAAGGAACGTCCCTACAAAATTTTGAAGTAAATCGGACAAAAAAATGCGACCGCTAGAGTGCATACACATATATATACACTCAACCGTGGTGGTCGTTTTTTTATATATATAAAATTTTGAACGACCCCCCAAAACGTGTTCAGGGGGTCACGTTAGGAACTTCTATGGTGGTCCCGGGCTTAGGTTTCACCGTGCGGGTCATGCTAATAGTTCACTTTCCAAAGGAAATTTACTAATAATAATACCAGTGATAATTAAAAGGTCCACAGCAAGCTAATCTAAGGTTGATAAATGGATTACGTTGTAACACACAATTGCCACAAAGGTTATAGATTTTTTGTCATGTGATTTATTACATGTGGTTATATAATGCCTGAAACATTTATAATTTACTGAAAGATCATTTTCCAACAGTTAATTACAAATGATTTGCCACATTATATTTACAAAAAAAACTCAATGCTATGGTCCGTTTCTCTCGCATATAACACCCGAAATAGAAAATAAAGCTAATGCATCATTGCTGTATGGACCCCTTTCATACTTTTAGCGAATTTCCCCTATAGGGAAGAAGCTATTACCGTAGGTCTCATGGTAAGACTTAAGCCCGAGACCATGATAACTTTTCGTTTTGAGGTCCCCAGATGCCAAAAACACCATTCGTTCAAATTTTTATATATGTATATATGTATATATATATATATATATATATATATATATATATATATATATATATTTATATATGTATATATGTGTCCGTAAGCACGATAACTCTCGTAAAAGAGGTCCGATCTTAATGAAATTTGGTACAAACGTGTAAAGTATCATTTATTTGAACGAGTTCGAAAACCGGACAAATCGCACCATCCGAAGGGGGGTTTTGGGGGGGTTTTGTACCCCAAAAATGTTTTTTTTGGAGTTTTCACATGTAATAATCATTTAAATCAAATTTTAATTTATACCATTGGATTCAGATTAAAAAAACAAACAATTTAGTATTTTGATTATTGCTCTACGTCAATTGGTTACTGAGATATTGAAAGTGCTAAACACAGTACGTTGTCCAATGTTATTCTTATGGAGAAAAAGAAAAATTTTATATCTCGGTTGTTTATGAACATAAACTGACGAAACTTGGTATATCGCTTCATCTGGTTGTGGTTTGTTGTTGTTTAAACAAAAAACTACTTTTTCGCCTATGGTTCCCGTAGCAGCAAACCTAGGTATTCGGTCCCCATGTTATTCTTATGGAGAATAATAAATATGTTATATATCGCTTATTTATGAATGTATATGGATGAAACTTGGTATGTGACTTCACTTAGATGGGTTCTATTGATATATGCATAAAACCCATTATTTTGTGTTCCTTGTTGCAGCAAACCTGCGTACTCATCCCTAATGTTATTCTAATGGAGAATAATGAATATTTTAAATATGGCTTATTTATGAATATATTTCTTATGAATTCTGGTAAGAGGCAGAATGTGTTATTAAGACATATATATTCATTGGAAATTCGCTGAGTACGTAGGTTTGCTGCGACGGGGGTATTTACTGCTACTATAAACATATTTTGCTAGTGTTAGTAAATAATATCCAGTATAATTCCTTGACCATTCAAAGTTCATTGTCAAGTCCTGTTATTCCCAAAGCATTATTATACTCTTTATCGAAATGGATAATACAATTACTAAATTACTAGGTTATCAATTAATTAGCTTACGATTCCTAGGTTACAGAACAAACAGAGTTGTTGTATAAAGGTAATTGTTTCATATAACATAAATTTTAAACTATAAATACAGATTTTTCTATAATTTTAATTTGGGTTGCAGATAAAGAGATGTAAAAAACACTTTAAATACAAAAGTAGCTGTTGGATGTGAACTTAATGGTGAAAGCCCTCAGGGTTAAACTTATACAAGTGGAAGTTCCACGGCTAGGACTTGGGAAAGTTGTTTGTTCAGTTTAATGGACCGGCAAAGTGTTTGAGTTCAGCCAATAAAACACTTACATAGCTAACTGGGTGTTTTGTTCCTTGTAAGCAGGCAATGCCAGTCTGTGTGTTACTAATTAATATAAATTAATGAAATCCTAGTAACATTTTAAGCAAATTCACAATTATATAAACGAGTATTTTAATTTAAGAATTTTGTTTATTTAGTGTGTTTGAACTAAATGATTACAAAAATGTGCATTAAACTTCTTAAACTTATTTGCAACTGTTATTTTTTATTACCTGATAGGATATTAACCAATTTTGTTTAGGGCAGATGTCATATTTTGGGCCTATGTTAAATACTGAATGCTGACAAGGTAATGCAAAAATGCAATATTTTTATGCTTAATAACACCTACTAATACCATCTATATTCATTTGTAAAAAATATTTAAAACATAAAATGTACCATATAAACTAATAATTGGGTAATTTCAAACACATTGTTTTACTTTTGGGCCGTATTTAAGCCTAAAATGTAATTTTTATCATGGGTTGATGTAGGTAGGACACATATATAACCAATGAATACAAACAAAGCAAATTTTGTATTCGACAGAGGAATTTTTATTTGTCTGTTTAACAACAATTATAAGTATACATGTCATAAATATAAATAATATTACTAATGTTAGAAAAGTATCTGTAAATCTAAGGTTGGTGATAAATGATAGCAGCTTTTATTTTGTTGGAGTTGAAACAGATCCAACTTAGTCCATATGTCCCAACGCCTGTTATGACTTTGCAACTCCAAATTCTTTTATAATTTGTATTCAATCCCAGTATGTATCGTATTGTTTTTAAAATTTCAAAAGTTACAGTTCACTAAACCTCGTTGTTTGCCAGTTTTTTTTTACACTAAAACGTTATTTGAATAGGTTACATAATTAATTTGGTATGTATTTTCTTTAGCCATAGGGCAAAGCAAAAATTAGCTATAGGGATCCTCAGCAGATGCTTAAAGGAGCCAAGGGAGGTTTCTTTTGTAAAGCCGTATTGTAGCTCCCCCTTTTTTTCTTGAAAAAATTCTTTACTTTCGATTTATCTTAACATTTTTCCGTCATATAAATGTTCCTAGAATATATACAGGAGGTTCCAAATACATCTAGCAACGTCATCACACACATTGTGCAAATATTTTCTAAGTCGGTTCTTTTCCGTTAGCTTGACTGTAGTCAAGTTAAGCCTAATTTTCTATTAGGGTGTGCCCTAATAGAACATTTATGGCTTAAAACTAATATAATTAATTATTCCAAATTATGAGGTTGTTGAATTTTTTCTATTTCAATATAATTTAGTTTAAAAATAAAAAATTACATACGTTATCTGAATAAAGGAAAATGTTTATATTTATATTATTGTTGGTTGGTTAGTTGGTTGGTTGGTTGCTAGTTTGTTATATTCGTACCCCGTTTGTTACAATAGTTGTTAAAACTAGTTTTATTTCTAGATATATTTTACACACCAGTAATACAAATTATTATGTAGATTGATATATGGGGAACTATTGTTCTACGAGAACAATTTTATAATGCTCAAAGTACTATTATATATAATACAAGTTTAGTAAAAGGCGTAAACAAAAATAAATATTTACATGGGTTGAATATACAGGCATTTTAAAAGTCTATGACAATCCGTGTACATTAATTTTAATAATGAAATAGTAGGGTAGTGGCATAATTCATTGAACAATATTTTATATATTTAATATATAGTAACTGAGTACCTTGTAATAGAACATATATTTTGAGATGTAAGATGTTTTTATATTCAACCTCTAATTATAACAACAGCAACTTTGCTAATTAAAGTTGTAAATATACGTTTCTTAAAAAAAAATTTCTTATTACACTGTACAACATTTTTCTAAGTTGTAGTTACATCTTACTTTAAATTGTGAGCTTTATGATGAATGTAAAAATGATAATTGTTAAAAGTAATTTTAAGCTCTCTTCTGTTGGATTATACAAATTCGTTTAGTAAAAAACCATAGACAGTTATATTTAATACATTTTCTCCTAACTTTCTATGACATTTTAGCAGGAGTTTAAAAATAACATATGTGCTATAAAAATGTTGCTATTTTCGCGATGGTTTAAGCATTAACTATTTAGTCAATGGTTTAAGTATATGTTTATTTTATTTATACGTAATAAACTCACCGATAAACACTAATATTTCACACTTTTTTATTCCCCCTTTTAATACAAATAATTTTATTTTAATAAACTATCTAAAATAAGTGTATTCTAGGTTTATTTTAAGGTTCAGAATTTATTTATTTAATATATAACAATTAATAAATCATTAATAGATTTAATATTTGGTTTTTATTTGTTGTATTTTTTTATACTTTTAACGCTTTTTAGCCAGACATTATTTTTATAAATCTAACTCTTGGTGAATAATAACTTCAACTTAATTTTTCACCATTCCCACGAATTTTACAAGTTTAAACATTGTGTAATGTTTACAGCTCATCCATAAACCTACTATAACAATTATAATTTTATATCTGCTACTTAATATAGTAAATGTGGCCACAAAATTAAAATGTATACGATTTAATTTGTTTATTTTTTGTATGTTGTTGTGTACGTGCGTACAACAAAATCAGAGCTATACATATAAAATATAAATGTAGAATTATTGTGGTTAATCATTTATTTCACGTTGTTGTGTTTTTTTGGCATAATTGTCATATAAACTACTAAGGCATCAAGAGAAACACTCTCATTGTTAGTGATGGTGGATATATATTTTGTTATTTTCTTTATATTCCATCACCGTTTCACCACAATAGCTAGGAGATTCTAGGGGAATTGTGATATGTAATAAAATCGTCAAGGTTTAGTGTAAGTAACTAAAGTACAGGTTGTTTTAAGCTGAGTTATATGTGTGCCGTATGCTAGCCTGTGTGCTTACTGGGACGAAATAACAAATACAGTTTACGACCAAGGCCTTCAGCGCGCTCGCAGGGGAATGAGAACCAATATGTTTGATCCAAACATCTCAAACATATGGAGATGGCGAGGTGGTGAGTCATCTTTATCTTACAGTTTCATAACTTTATATATTTGTTAAACATAATTTGTATGGTAAAATTATAACTAAATAATATTAAAACCACAATTGTTTAGTACGAATATTATAAATTTACTTTAACAAATTTACTTGCTTTAAACATCTGCACAACTAAAAGTGTGGCTTAACACGTAGGTATAATTTATGTATATGTTTATGAAACAAATATTATTATATAGAACTAGTTTGTTTATAGGGAGCTAAACTACTACTGGCACAGTCTTAATTATTAATATTGTTCTCAGTATTTATTACATTTAAGTTTTATATATTCTATGATTCTCTTTCGTTGTACTGACCGTTTTATTTAGTAAGTTCAGACTATATTTAGCTTGTTTAAGGCTAAAGTTTAAGTTTCAGGTTTTATCTTATAGAAACAACTAAGCCATCTAAAACGAAATTGTGAGACTTGGGGATAAACTCATTCAACTTTTGTCAAGAATGTTATTACTCTATATTCTCCTTTTGAAGAACTTTGCTATATTAGCGAACAGTCAAATTCGGCCAATATAATCATTATTTTATACGTTTAATAATTTTGTTTCCTTGTTTAATTTTTCAAATAACAAATAAATACAACTATTCAATGATATTTACTGTTATATGGATATTTTTTATAACTCAATCATACTCACAGTATTTAATTAAAAAAATGGAAACATTGTTTTTTTCAAACAATCCGTAAACAAATTGTACTCAAATACGAATACAAATTTAGTCTAATGGCTCTAGCAGTCCTAAACGGATCCATATTAATATTTCGTCTTATAAGTTTACATCTGGTAATATAATATAGAATTTTCATTACAGATTTGTTCTCCATTGGTCTTCAACTATAATTGTAAAGATAGTTTTTATTATTATTATTAGTATTATTATTATTAATATTATTATTATTATTATCCATGACATAACTAATAGCATGAATATTTTCTAACATTGGAGTTATTTTTACACATATTTATATTTAACGATCAGAAATATTAAATTATACTGTTCGAGAGTAAAAAAGAGCAAAATAAATAAATGCGTGTGTTCTTAGGAAGTATGACTACACAATTGTATCCAACTAACACTAAGATATTAACTAATTAAATGATCTACATAATCAAGAATGGTTCTATGAGCTGATTAGAAAGAGGTACCATTTAGTTATCTTATTTAATTTTTACATTAATCAACAAAAATAACAGCAATAAAATTAATTAGGTTATTGTGAAAATAATCGAATTTTAAAAATAGTTAATATCTCTTTTTTTATGTACTTCAAAGTCTAAGAAACCAATTTATTTGTTGAATTTCCTACATATGAATATACGTGTATTCTAACAAAAACTTCGTCAAAACCAACGCATATGGTTTAAATGGTTTAATTAAATCAATTAAATAAATTTCAATTAGTTTTAAAAACTATTAACGTTTCAACAAAAAGTATTTTAGGAAATAACGAAACATAAAGATAAATATTCACTACTACTATTTGTTAATTAGGATACACATCTAATGTATTCAAACCACGTATCTTCTTACATTTGTGTCTGCCGTCTGTTAATCCCTAAGGATCGTATGTGTAGGGGAATATACCCTCCTTGATCCATTATTCTAATGCTTACTTGAGATGATGTATACTTTGGGTGTCATATTTTCTTTTTCCTCTCTTCCTGCGTTCCTTCATATAAATTCAAGACGGACCGAGGGATTTGTTTAAGGCAAATGTATAAGATAGAACCATCTAAAATAATGTATGTTGTAGTTAATGGTACGAATATTATGTATTACATTGATGATTCATATTTTAATAAATATAAGGCACCGTATGAATAAAATAATCATAATAAACGCAATGTGGAAAAAATTCAATTCATATAGTATATTTTGTCTGTTTTTGTCTATGTGCAAGCAATGACAAATTGCAGTTGGAAGTACACTTATTTATTTTTAAAGGTTATTGATTCTTATAGGGATTTGCAAACAGTCATGGAATGCTATCTTTAAGTTTAATTTTTTAAATAAAAATAGCAGGAAAATTATAAGTGAAACCCAAATGTTTTGTTGTTTGTTTAAATAATATAGGACAAAATCAATACATTTAAAAGGGGAAGGTATGTTTAATAAATAGTTATATTATTTTTGATTATTCAGAGCTGGAGTTTTGCATTTCTCAGGTAGGATGTATGACCTACGTTCTGATCTATTTAATTAAAAAAATATCTCAGTTTTACAACAAATGGTGGTTAAACGTTCCAATGTTATTCTTACGAATGTCGATTTTATTTCATCCATTATTTTGGGAAAAGATTGTGAATTATGATTAAAACAATGGTTTCTGTGACTGCAAGACATCTTCATCAGAATAACAGTGCACACATGCAATAAAATAATAGTAAAACTGTTACTCAAAACCCAGGAAAATATTTTAATCATACACCTTAATTTATAAAGTTAGCTAAAAATATTGCGTTACCATTTTAGTCATTTGTGTATTTTTTTAACTTACAACTTATGTTAATACTGTAAAACTGTGTAAACGTATTGAGCTGTTTCGTTATGAAATTTAATTATTATTAATCATCATGTTGGTTAAAAAAATACTTGAGAAAATACTTTGAGAGCATGTTTATTTATGATTTAAATAATACAAATTAAAACCGTTTCGTTTTTCTATTTAATGAGTAATTTTTGTAATATTGAAATCGTTTCTAAAAATAAAATACTATTGACTGTTAAACTATGTAGTTGTTAAAATATGTAAACAAATGTTATCTTATAAAATAATGGAATATCGCTGCTCTTTAAGACTACTAATTGTTTAGCAGGGTATTTCAACTTAACTAAAAATCTGATAAAATAGCTTAAAAGGTTATTGTTAAAAGTGTAATTTAGTTAAAATATACTAAAAAAAAACTATTGTCATTATTTGTAAAAACAATTCCATTACTGCCTATATTTCTAAGAGCTCTCACCTCGTTCCTCAAGTATAAAATTGAAGAAGCCAAGCAATAAACCCAGTCTTTTTGAGAACACTTCAGCGTTTATCCTTCACAACTTGCAGGACAAATATCAATCTTTGAACATTATATCACACTAAAGTCTAAATAGTACTTTCATCGTTACAAAGTTTAAACGGCCATTCCGTAAACATCTTTGACTAAAAACTACTAAATTATAAAGTATTTGCTACATTTGAACTTTGTGAACTACTTATAAATCTGTCCAGAGAGGTACGGGACACTCTGTATATTATTTATTTAGAAAGTTAAGTACAACATAAAAGTTTAAATCTTCGTGAAATATATATATATTTGAAATATCTCCCTACACCGTAATATTTTAAAATGATAAAAATATACAAATCTGTTTTTCAGGTTTAATTTAGTCTCTATGTTATAACTATTATTATAATTACATGTGGTAACCATAATTATTTATACTAAAATGCAATTTATGGGTACACATTTGTGCTGTTTGATAAGTTTATCCTTACACATGTATTTTGATTAAATTAACTGAAATTACTCTCTAGAATATGTAAGTAAAATATTAAACTAGTAATATATCATATTGATTTTAGTATTGAACTAGTAATATATCATATTGATTTTAGGATAAGTCCTTTTTTTATAATGTAAAAATCGTTAGGTCCCAATTGTAAAACTCAGACATTTTCCTAGAATAAAAGTAATATAAAACTAAAATGATGTTTTAAATTTTAAAATTATATTACTGTCATTATAAATCGTGTCTTCAAGAAATGAATGACTCTAGGAAATCCAAATATATCCTAAAATAGTAGTAAACGTCTTTAGCAGAGAGAAAACGTTCTACACATTTTTATAAGATGACATATGACGTGACGACACTCCATTCTGAACATGGGGCAAAGACAGATGTAATGACATCCAACACGGCCATCTACAGTCACAAGGCAATGCACGAACAGATGTGCAGACGAGGGTGGAATACATTGCGGCTGGAATATGGTAATGCCGTATACTGGATAGTGAAAACCACACCTACAATCAGTAAGTGAGTTATATCTTTAAAAAATCATAATATAAATAACTGTAAACGAAATTATGTTAAATTTCCAATAAATTGTTACCTAGTAAAATAAGTAAATCAATATATATTAATATTCAAAATTTGTATTTTAATACAAAACGTAATTAAGCAACAAGGAAAAATATAAATCGTGTTTTAAATTAGTACTAGAATTAACTCTGAGAGGAAGCTAAATGTATAATTTTAATTTATAGATCACTACAGCTTGGCTATGAGGAGAGCTTTAACAGTTTTTAATTTTTATTTTCTTAATAAAAATAGTTAATCTGTTATCAACTTATTCAGCAAAAAAAAATGCAAATTTTATTTTATTTATCTTGGGGCCTCCTTTATAAATAGTTGGGAAAATTCCATCTTACTTGTTTTATTTATTTATTTCTTCATTAAATTCTATTTGCTAAGCTAATGATGTATTTTATTTCAACTAATTATTAACATTTCGGTCTCTATCTTATAACTAGTTATAATAATTAGTGTTCCTCTGTTGTTTGATGAATTCTAAACATAACGGAGCCAGAATATTGTATGCTCATTTTATTTTAGACTAAGCGGATTAGTTCACAAAAAAAGGTGTGAAAAAAATAATGAAAACAAGTATCGGGTTTTATTAGAGAATGGAAGAATATCATGAAAGTAGAGATGAAACAATGTTTACAATATGCTTGAGATACCCAAACCCGACATATTACACATAATCAACATACAAGTCTTTGGGTGAATTTCTTTTATTTTTTCTCCCGGCAAGCAAAAAGCCTGATGTATTACATTATATATTTTATTTCATCTGGTTTTCTTCTATACTTGAACGTTTTGCTATATTATAAAATTAATTTAAATAAAACCATTCCTTGTGTATTTTATGGAGGGAAAATAAATTGGAAAGTTAGTTTATTGAATAATAAATCTTTTTTAATAAATTGTATTTACTCAATTACAATTATTATATAGGTGTCGTATTGCAACGAATAAGAAACAGCTGATATTTTGGAACTATATATTTCAATGTTGCAAACAGAAAACAACCAACTTGAGAGACATGTTGGTGCCATTTACATGCCCTCGTCCAGAGTTTACACAATTGCTGTGACAGGACGACTCTACATTTTCACGCTTTTTTGTTTATTTTATAACTGTTTGTTTATTTTCCCCTTTTTGTGAAAATACATGGTACCTAACCCTACAGTAGATGTTAGCGTTATACTCAAGAGTTTATAATACAGAATAAGGTCTCAAGTTTTTTGTTCAATGTATTTAACACCAACTAGGTTCCATAAGTTTGTTATAATTTTAAACATTCAAACTTTTCAGACTTAATTAAGCAAATTATTTATTTAAAAATTAGAATAAGATCTATAAAAGAACATTATTTAGTCTCGTGTGATCGACTTGGAAAAGTCGTTTGTTTAGGTTAATGAACCGGCAAAGTGTTTATGTTCAGCCAATATAATATTATCTGGGACTTGCTACAGCTATTTTGTATCTACTACATTATATACATTATGTAACTCCTGTTACATGTTGATATATCTTCATACTTGTAACCATAATAGAAGCAAAAGTAATCTTTAACTCCTTGATAATAGTTTACATTTTTTAATTGTTCCGGGCATTTATAACACGTGTATGGATCTATTTATATATATAAGGATATTTGTTTACACTTTGAGAAAAAAATTCTACCTTGAAAGGTTTTTTTTAATATAAAGAATGCATTAAGTACATTAATGTTACACTGTAATGTATTTTTTTAATATTATTAAACATTGCTTATTAATTATTATATTTAAAACTAAATTATAATACATTTTTTTAAGAACATATAGTTGATCTAAATAACAGTTTCCATTATATTTTACTTCTATTTCAAACACTAAACCTGGCTAATATTTCTATCTTGCGATACTTTCAATAAAAACAAATACGATGTTATTGTAATAATGATTTTGTTGTGCTATTTGACCTTAGCAAAATGTAAGGTAAGATGTACCTTTGGACACCCTAAGGTATAATTTCAACACCCGTATCCATAATGCTATAACATGTGCACAATAGAGAATGTCTAGAAATATTAATTACCAACAAGTTTAAATTTAAACTTAAAGCGGACTATTTTGTAGGTGCATTACAGTGAACTATTTTTTTGGTTTTCATTTGAAATCGGTTTTATTATTTGTTTAGTTCAAAAGTTTACATATTGTTTAAAGTAATAATACAAAAGATGAAATTTTAGTAAATTATCGTTTTTATAGTATTTATATTTGTGTTTGATATAAAAAAATAGGCTTTACGTTTATGTTAAAAGAGATAAACACTCTTTATTCATACAATCCGTTGAAATTTGTTCCCAGACACGCTGTTACAGTTCCAAAGGCATTTCACTCCAGTTGTAATAGCTCCTGAGACAAATGGCCAAAGTTTCAACAGCTCTGACACTGCCGAATGGCCAGCGGAATGTTTCCTTGTAATGTCCGTTAACACATCGTGTTCCACCTACTTTTGTAAAAATATTTTTTATTTATAAAAATGGATTGATTAAAATAAATATATACTTCTTACAAATAACCTAGGTAGAGCTAAATATAAACAACTATAATAAAGCCGTCGACATTTAATTTAACTTAACCATTTTTAAAACCTAAAGATCTCCGGCTTACAAGCATATAATTATCAGACTCAATGAGACAATGGCAGAATCAATATGACGTCCCTGATTTTTTCCTATTGAATATCAGAATTTCTAGAAACAAGTTCTTGTACGTGCCACCAGAGTCGACATTTAACTTACATATTCATTTGTTTATTTGTTTTCCAACGGTTTAGCCGTTAGTTATAATAATAACTTAGATTCGTTTTAAGTACATAATGTAAACAATATTACAACATATTTAAAGCTAATAATAACAATAAATAGTTACTGTTAAATATTAAAAAAATATAAAGCATTTTTTCAATATATAAATCATGTAAAATGTAAAGTTTGGGAAATATTTATATATGAACATGTACAGTTTTTCTTTGGTGGTGAATACGGGGACTGGTTTCCTGAAATTCCGGGTGCCAGTGGGATATGATATAAGCAAACCCCATTTTGATTCTGCTATTATCTCATTTGGTCTGATGAATATATACGTGCGATAGATTAAAATCGATAGCTTTTAACCATATTTTATACATATTTACTTTATTGAATATGAATACTTACCTACTCACTTACTTGTACTTTTTCTTCTTTCTTGTTGACTCCAGTTGAGTTTTGGGAGTGACATGTTCCCAACCTCTCTATCAATGTTGGTTGATTGGTTTGGTTAGGGTAAGTTGGTTGGGTTTTTTATTTGTTATCTTTTTTTTCTTGGTGGGTATTTTGGCAATCAACAAATTTATTCAATTTGATTTAAAAAAATCCATCCTTACTATAAAAGCAATTTTTGACAAACAAATTTGAGCTTACTCTTGAATTTGTTTACATTATTTATTTGTTAGATTCTATCCGGTAAAACTGAAAAACTTTCCTGCCTATATATTCTGTTTTTTCTCATACAATTTTAGCCAGTGTTATCCTGAAAAGTGGTTCTTAAATTTAGTATTATGGCTATGGACAGTATTTTTATATTCAGGAAAAAAATGTTTTGACGTATACAGAAATTTCAAAAATGAAGAGGTACTGTTAAAATCCCCAGGTTCACGAAGTGTTACATTACAAGTGTAAATATTTAGGTTTTTATAAGACTTTTTTACTTACATCCCATACAAAAATCTAATAATAATATAAAAAGTGTTGATATAAGTTATATTTTAGCAAATACAAATTTTAATGTTAAAGAAAAACGAAAAATAAAAGTTATTAATTTCCTTAATTTTGAATTTTTTCCTACGCCACTGGCATTTTTTTGTTACGTTGTTGTAGGACAGCGGTTCAACCCTCTCAAACATCTCTTGTATTAGCGAATTTCCCCTATAGGGAAGAAGCTATTACCGTAGGTCTCATGGTAAGACTTAAGCCCGAGACCATGATAACTTTTCATTCTGAGGTCCCCAGATGCCAATAACACCATTTGTTCAAATTTTTATATATGTATATATATATATATATATATATATATTTATATATATATATATATTTATATATATATATGTGTCCGTAAGCACGATAACTCTCGTAAAAAAGGTCCGATCTTAATGAAATTTGGTACAAATGTGCAAAGTACCATTTATTTGAACGAGTTCGAAAACCAGATGAATCGCACCATCCGAAGGGGGGTTTTTGGGGGGTTTTGTACCCCAAAAATGAGGTTTTTGGGGTTTTCACATTTAATTTTAATTTAAATAAAATTTTAATTTATACCATTGAATTCAGCTTAAAAAAACAAACAATTTGGTATTTTGATCATTGCTCTACGTCAATTGGTTACCGAGATATTGAAAGTGCTAAACACAGTACGTTGTCTAACGTTATTCTTATGGAGAAAAAGGAAAATTGTATATCTCGCTTATTTATGAACATAAACTGGCAAAATTTAGTATATGGCTTGATCTGGTTATGGTTTATTGTTGTTTGCACAAAAAAACAATTTTTCGCCTATGGCTCTTGTAGCAGCAAACCTAGGTACTCGGTCCCCATGTTATTCTTATGGAAAATACTTAAAATGTTATATATCGCTTATTTATGAATGTATATGGATGAAACTTGGTATGTGACTTCACTAAGATGAGTTCTATTGATATTTGCATAAAAACCCATTATTTTGTGTGCCTTGTTGCAGCAAACCTGCGTACTCATCCCCAGTGTTATTCTTATGGAGAATAATTAATATTTTAAATATCGCATGTTTGTGAATACATTTCTTATGAATCCTGTTAAGTGTTATAATGTGTTATGTTATATATTCATTGGAAATTCGCTGAGTATGCAGGTTTGCTGCAACGGGGGTATTATTTAGTATTTTGTTTAAATTCGAGCACACTATCGCAATTAATATGTTCGCTATGTTCATAATTTGTTATGCAGTTTGTATAAGACGTTATGTAGTTTTGTTGTTAAAGTTCATTTGTAACTATATACTAAGTTGACATTACTTTGACTTAAGTACTTCTAATGTTAACACTTTCCTAAGTACACTCAATATAGTTGTTATTGCCAACATATAAACTACAGCTTCTGACAGCTATTTGATAAACTAGTCTACTAATTATTGTTCTAGAATATCTATAGCTGTTCATATTTTAAAATGTGGTCTTTTGATTCATACGCCGTATTGATTAGGAAAAAGGGTATTATGGTGTATTGATTACGAAAACGGATATTAAGGGGATCAAATGTAGTGACCGTCTATAAGAGAATTTAACAATGTACGATGCAGTAATATAAAATTGTTAAATTAAATAATGCATATGAAGTCGCTTAAGTCGTTCTGATAATTGGGCAATCGTATTAATTGAAGAAGTCCCTTCAACTATATCCTGTATTTGTGTATTTCTATATTTGTATTCAAATATATACGTACAACTTATATTTTTACTTATTACATTTAGGTAAAAACAAGGATTTTTAGAGAAAAAATCAATTAATTTACTAGAAGTTCCTGGAAGTACGTTAAAATAAAATATTGTTTCAGAATTAAGTCTTATGGGACAAAAGAAACTTGCTTATTTTGGACGAAAATATACGTAAGGTGTAAGAAAAGCTTGTCAAGATAGCTAGGATATAAACAAACCCAATTTATGGCACCATAGGTTGGAAGGAGCGAGCTTATGGAATATGCTGAATACGAATATCTCAAGAACACGCGAAGCCTCGCAACACATTTTACATTTACGATTTTTGTCCTAAGCCCCGAGGATTTTCATTGATTTTATTTGTGTTTATTTTGTCAAAATATTCCAAATAATTTTAAAATGTCAGATGGATTTTTGTAAGGTTTGATCGCAAACAGAAAATGTACAATCTTCGAAAACATGTTAAGTTTAAAGTACCTTTTCACCCTAACACCTATATTTTCCTTTCACTTTTTCCAAACGCCTGGGGAAAAGATAGTTTTTTTATTTTTTTATTTGATCTTAATGTATGTTCATCTTGAACATTGTAAATGGGAATTGCAGAGTTACAGTTGTATTGAATGCAAGAATGTATATGTGTTGTGGTTATTTTAACTGTTAAGTAAGGTTTTATTTACTCTTTTCTACTTACTATTCCAGGACTTCCGTTGGTTATTTTGTGAAGGGAAGGTGCGATTATGTAGAATCTCTTTATAAAATGACTGATATTGGCGTAGTTCTGTGTGTTTACCTTCAAATTGCACTGTTTGGTTTTTATGACGACATAAATCCAAGATGGCTGCCATGTAAGACATCTACTCATTACTTTCGAAATAACTCCTTCCAGAGTGCTCCTACGCAAAAAACGCTCAGAACATTTTCTGTTGTGAATAAACAAAAGAATAAATTCAGTTCTTACCAGTTTTTTTTTTTAAATCTTGCACGTTTGTGAGTAATTTGTCAGTTTTCATACATAACACATATTTTCCATATTTGGTCTACGTTCATATTAACTCAGCCAATAAAGGTTTTGAAAGGGGAAACATTGCGGTAAGACTGAATTTAACACCAATGATAGTCCACAACTAGTGATAATATGTAAAAAAAGGAAAATCTCCCTGTGGCTTTGCCCCCCCGCCCCACCCTTAATGGTTCAAATTGTCAACATTTACAAAATAGCTATCGAATATTATGATAATAATTATCTGATTGATTTAATTCTTATTTTATTTCGTTCATCTTTAGACTAATTATGACATTGGTCCTTTTTAGTTAAACTCATTGGTCCCTCAAGAATTTAAGAAAACATTGGGAAAAATAAGAATGTTACATTACAAATTTGAATTTTAACAATATACTTTATCAAAAGTGGATGTATGTCAAAAAATGTTCTTTGCAAGTAGAGACCAGGGTATAATTTTATGGGATAAACGGTTAGTCTGGGTGGGGGGTGAGAAAGAGTTGGTCATACTGCGGCAGCTTGCCTACTATCGGTGAGTTACTGTGTTAGGCATATACTTGATCTAGTCCAGTCAAATGGTACTTTTCTCAGGAAAAATCCCGAAAGTTTATTTTCACCGTTTCTGTATGTTTTGAGGTGCTGCATTTAAATTTGATGTTTGCCGCTTCGAGAAAGTTGGTTTCACTGAGAAAATCACAAAAAACTATAAACATTCTTTATTTTTTTTGTTATTGACATATATCTAGAAAATTCTGAGTGTACTGGACAATTTTTTCGTACAAAATTATATAATTCAAAACCCCCTTCAATATGCATATTGAATTTTTGGACAATATGTTAATTGAATTTTGTTGACAAAGGAGACAGGAGACGCTGAAAAAGAGCAACTTTTAGGACCAAAGCGTCAAATCGAGAGAAACGCCCTCTCACATACTCCTTATTTAGCGGAAACGTTCTGTTTGGACTGTGCCATGCTTTGAACCCACCTTCCTAATGAATTAGGTGCTTATTCAGCCTAATATTGTAAAATTAAGACGTGAGTTGAATAATTCAATTTGATCACTAACTCAAATTATATTAGGTTTAAAGGAGCGTAATGGTGCAGTAATTAAAGTTCGAATCAAAAAATTTACTGCAAGGTAAATTTATCTAACGTAATATAATTGATAAATATATATTTTAGTCCTAAAAAGCATTAAATGCTAGATTAGAAGTTTATAGGATTGAAGTATATATATGTTAGATAATTGTAAAAATAAAAATTACTTAGTATACATTTAATCCATCCTAATATTTCATTTTTTTGGCTAGAAAAACCTACTGTAAATTTGTGTTATGTTTAAATGGTAGAGATTATGCTGTTTTCGATAAAACACGCAAGTATTATTGTTATTTTGAATTATTATTATTTTAATCAGCTTCAGCAGCTATTAAGGCATTCACTGGCTCTACGCGATATACGGGACTATAAAATGTCCAAAGGCAGCCTTTACGAATGTTTAAAGAGTCCACAAACATTTTGTCTGACAGCTAGTTTTCTCACAACAGATGTTCCAAGATTTTATTTTGAAGGAGATTACTCCGTTTACAATATATTAAACAATGACAGCACACTTTTGCAACCCCATAAGAAAGATATTTGGAGGAATTAAATTTAAACTAAATTATATTTATTTAAACAAATATACAATTATTTATTATTGTATTTAAATATACAATTATTTAAGGATGGTTTTTAAGAACGTATATATACATGCAGTTCAACACTAAACTTCTATTTAGCCTTCAATGCCATACAAGACTAAAATATCTGTTTTTCAATTATTACTAAATATAAAATTGACTAAATTTACCTTTTAACTTGTAACCATGGTTTTGCTTCAAACATATATTACTACACCATTTCGATTCATTAAACCTAAAGCAATTCGATTAAGAGATCACATTTAATTATTCAACTCGTCCCTTATTTTATATTAGTAAGCTGAATAAGCACCAAATAATGAAAAAAAGTGGATTTCAAGCATGACACATTCAAACTAAAACGTTTCCGCTAAATAGGAATATGTGAGAGGCGTTTCTTTTTGACCATTCGGTCCTAAAGATTTGCACTTTTTTATCGCACTCTATCTCCTATATTCTTCGTCATAAAAATACAATTAACATAAAATGTTGTAGGGAATTCGGTGTGCTTTACTTTTGTACCCAACTGTTTTCCCGATGAAATGCGTAGTTTTCAGGTTTACATTCAAATCTAAAAAGGTTCAGAATACTTATGTTTTTTTGTGATTTTCTCAGTGAAGCCGACTTTCTCGAATAGGCAAACATCAAACTAAAATTCAGCACCTCAAAACATACCAAACTAGTGAGAACAAAAATTTCGGGATTTTCCTGAGAAAAGTACCATTTGACTTGACTGATCCAGTAGACGCCTAACACCAACATTAAGCTGCCGCAGCGTACCCAACTCTTTGCTTTCTCACCCCCTTCCAGACTTACCGTAACATACAATACCATAAACTTGTACATCAGTATACTCGAAATAGAATGGTCTCTTTCTGTAATGCATATTTTTTGACATACATCCACTTTTGATAAAGTATATTGTTAAAAATCCAAATTTGAAATGTAAAATTCTTCTTTTTCCCATGTTATCTTAAATTCTTGAGGAACAAATGAGTTTAGCTAAAATTTAAAAAGGAAAACTGTTATAGTCAGATTAACGATGAACAAAACAAAACAAAATTAATCAATCCAATATATTTTATCATAGATAATAACTATTTTGTTAATATTGACATTTTGAACCTTAAAGGGGTGGGAGGGGGTTGGCAAAGCTCCAGGGGGATTTCCGGGGTCTTTTTAAACATATTCTTTCCTTTTTTTGACTATCATTAGTATAAAATTCAGTTTTACACTAATGTTTCCCCTTTCAAAACCTTTATGACTGGGCTAATATGAATGTGGACAAAATATGGAAAATATGTGTTATGTATGGAAACTGACAATTTACTCATAATTGGTGAGAGATATAAAAACATTAGTAAAAACTGAATTGATTCTTTGGCTCATGAACAACAGACAATATTCTGAGCTTTTTTTGTGTGGGAGCACTCTGGAAGGAGTTATTTAGAATCTAATGAGTAGAAAACAATAGATGTAGATGTCTAACATGGCGGCCATCTTGGATTTATGACGTCATAAAAACCAAACAGCGCAATTTGAAGGTAAACACCCGGTACTACACCAATATCTGGAATATAATTAAGAGATTCCACATAGTCACCCTCCCTTCACAAATAAACCCACGGAATTCAGTTTGCTCCTGGACTATACTGTCAAATTTGAGTTTTGATAATTGTAAATGTGTTGTGAAGTGATGTTAGTCGTATTATTTATTACATCACGTAGTAATAAGAGACTACAATGTCAATTAAAAAGGAACTTTATCCGAGTATTAATTTTATTTTAAGTCAGTGATTTGTGTTGATTATGCTTACTAAATGTAACTGTAAGTACGCACAATATTTACAAAATATAAAAGAATAAAACAACTTATTATAATATCCATTCTAAGGAAAATAGTGAGATATTAAATCTTGTTCAAGTAATTATTACTAAAATTAACATTATATGCAATTTCAATTTCGAATTACATCTAGTTTTATGTCAGTTGATTAGTTTTGCGATTTAAAAACCAGTAACACTTTTTACATTCACTCTACTATGTTACCTAGTATGATAACATAATATGTCATCTAGTATTTAGAATAGGTATTAATGATGGTTTTTTTTTATTTTGTGAACGAAAAATCTATTTTGCAATAGTATTGTGTTATAAACTTGATTTAAATAGATTATTTGTATAGATTGTATAATATGTGACTCAAGCAGATAAAATCCTGCCAGATAAAATCTCAGCATGTTTCCAGATAGAAATGCTTACCACGTACTTCTGTAATGACTTAAGAACTTGCAGGATTTGTTTTAGGGCCACATTTTGCATAACAATATGTGACACAAACCCAAATTACAACTTAAGTAGGCGTCAGGAGAAGCGTGTGAAAAGAAACACTGTAATATCTTTTAGAGGGATTTTTTTCTCAACTATAATAATTGTAGCATTAATAAGTTTTGTTAAAAAAAATAAATTAAACAGGTGAAGTTAAACAATAGACCAAATATTTATATATTTCGTTTTAATTTAACTATAAAACTAGTTGAATATAATGCAACATTAGCAACTAGTGTCCTGAAGGGCATATAACCATAACCATTTGTTTTTGTTAAGTGGATATACTATTTATTCTGAGTAAAATAAAAAAAAAACTGTATCTCAAGGACAAGATAATAAATTGACAAAGCAGACACTAAATAAATGCGGTAATTTAATAAAATAAATGTTTTTGTTTTCTCATGTCATTTTATACTATTTTGTTTCTTCCTTCTTAATAAATTGCAATTTTTATTATAAGTACTATTTATATGAGACCCTTAGGTCAGTAGTTTTAAAGTACCCATAGGAATTTCGATTTGCAGAAGTTTTTTTCTTCATGAGTTAAATTTAGTATATTACAAAGTGTTAAGTTTTGGCTAACCTTTATTATTATTTGTACTGTAAACTCGCAGATTAAAGACTGAAAAATTACTATTTATAGTTATTTTATTATTCTAATATGAAATTTTCCATTATTAAGACGATATCTTCTTTTCAAGGAATATTTATTTGTAATAACAACTGGTTACATTAACTCATTTTAAGATTTATTTTCGTGCTTTGCTAATGTATTAATAATTGTTAAAGGGGTTTTAATATAACTTAAGACATTTTTTGTTTCCTTCCAACAACAATAATACGTAGGTTTTCCCAAGACATTTATCTTACACCATTGTTTCTCGTCTCGTCCTATAGTGAAGTATACTAAGTGTGTCAATATAACACCTTGACAGGTCCGTTTTGTCACTGTGATAGTTGCTTCCTGCACTGGTTTGGCTACTTTAATTTGTAACAATTGAAATAAGAAAGTAGGTCTAACCTAGTGTTAAATTTACTAAAGAAAATGAATAACTACGAAATAATATTTAACATTTTATGATTTGTATGTATTACAGTATTAAATAATATACATTAACGAATAATGATAAAAAATATGCAAATATATTACTAAGAAAGTAGTGTTGAATCAAGTTCTTAAACTAATTCCAAACAGTCTCATGCATGCAACTAAACACGTTTTTTTACTGATTTTTTAGGAAAAATATAATAAACCATTTTTTTATAGTTAAATAACAAATAACTTGTTATGTTTGATTGAACAATATGAATGAGGCAATTCTCCTTCCGGAAATAATAGTTTAAAATAATTTATAAATTTAGTCTTAAACTAAAAGTCAACCGTTTGTAAACTATGAATAATTGTAGATGAACCTTACAATTTAATAACGTACTAAACACCAGCTCACAAAATTAAATTTAAATCAACAGATTTCATAAGAAAATTATTTTAGCTTAAAGCTAAATTATTTTACAAGTCTTCAAACTATAAACATAGGTAGTATATATAGTAACTATTGACGGTTATACTCATTAAAGTCATCTGGGAGCCTGTAAATTGCCATTGTGCAATGTAATGCCCCACGATAACGTGTTTAGCCAGCAACCGCATAAACCGCTCATGTGTTGAGCCATCAAATTCTGAGGTTGGTCAACTGTGGGTGTTGCATCATTGATTCAGTTCCACATGAACGAAGACATACCAGTGCTGTGTATTCCAATATAGGGTGGCCAAGTGATTGTAACGATTTAATTGACAGGTTCAACGTTAAGTTTTCCTTTATTGGAAGTGTAAAATTATATAGGAGAATTATTTAAGTTCAATCTATGTTTTACGTACTGAAACATTTAATTAGTTTTTTCTGTTTGTCGACGACGGATACATTTTTAAATGTTTTGAAAGGGTTTTTAAGCCTTTCACTTTATAAAAAACATTTCTGATACGTATATGCAACGAACCCTAACAATGCAGAAAGGTAAACTAAATATAACAAATTAAACATATAATTATTATAAAATAAGTGAAAGTAAATGTTAGAGAAATTGCCTAGGACTACAATTTTGATAAGTTATACAAACAACTGATTGTAAAAATATAACTTTATAAAACCACATGAATTATTCTTCATATTATAGTACATAACATTCATATGATTTATTTGAGCTATACTAATGTCAAACAATTACCCACTTTCCTGAAATTAGGTATTGCTTTGTAACTTATCTCCATTTAAAAATAAGTACAAATTCTGTTTGAATTGTACTTTAATTTATCCAAACTCTTAGCTTAGTGTCTTTGTTTGTAAATGTCACAAATAACCATTCTAACAAACTTAGTTGGAAATAGCTTCGATATTAATGAGTCAACCTATTTAGATGGAGTGATTTATTTTACTTAGTCGACCACATAAGTGAACTTGTCTAGATGTGAACAGTTCTGAGACTAACAGAGGGATCTCGGGGTGGCAGCACTGGGTGGGAGGACAGATATTAGTACATCAGTTGTCGGGGGATGGCAGCACTGCGTGGGAGGACAGATATTAGTACAGCAGTTGTGGGGGGTATCAGCACTGGGTGGGAGGACGGATATTGGTACAGCAGTTGTGGGGGGTGGCAGCACTGGGTGGGAGGACAAATATTAGTACAGCAGTTGTGGGGGGTAGCATCACTGGGTGGGAGGACAGATATTAGTACAGCAGTTGTGGGGGGTGGCAGCACTGGGTGGGAGGACGGATATTGGTACAGCAGTTGTGGGGGGTGACAGCACTGGGTGGGAGGACAAATATTAGTACAGCAGTTGTGGGGGGTAGCAGCACTGGGTGGGAGGACAGATATTAGTACAGCAGTTGTGGGGGGTGGCAGCACTGGGTGGGAAGACAGATATTAGTACAGCAGTTGTGGGGGATGGCAGCACTAGGTGGGAGGACAGATATTAGTACAGCAGTTGTGGGGGTGGCAGCACTGGGTGGGAGGACAGATATTAGTACAGCAGTTGTGGGGGGTAGCAGCACTGGGTGGGAGGACGGATATTGGTACAGCAGTTGTGGGGGGTGGCAGAAATGGGTGGGAAGACAGATATTAGTACAGCAGTTGTGGGGGTTGGCAGCACTGGGTGGGAAGACAGATATTAGTACAGCAGTTGTGGGGGGTGGCAGCACTAGGTGGGAGGACAGATATTAGTACAGCAGTTGTGGGGGTGGTAGCACTGGGTGGGAGGACAGATATTAGTACAGCAGTTGTGGGGGGTAGCAGCACTGGTTGGGAGGACGGATATTGGTACAGCAGTTGTGGGGGGTGGCAGCACTGGGTGGGAGGACAAATATTAGTACAGCAGTTGTGGGGGGTAGCAGCACTGGGTGGGAGGACAGATATTAGTACAGCAGTTGTGGGGGGTGGCAGCACTGGGTGGGAGGAGAGATATTAGTACAGCAGTTGTCGGGGGGTGCCAGCATTGGTTGGGAGGACACATATTAGTACAGCAGTTGTGGGGGGTGGCAGCACTGGGTGGGTGGACAAATATTAGTACAGCAGTTGTGGGGGGTAGCAGCACTGGGTGGGAGGACAAATATTAGTACAGCAGTTGTGGGGGGTAGCAGCACTGGGTGGGAGGAGAGATATTAGTACAGCAGTTGTGGGGGGTGGCAGCACTGGGTGGGAGGACACATATTAGTACAGCAGTTGTCGGGGGATGGCAGCACTGGGTTTGTTTATTGATACATGTTTTGTCTGTCCGAGAAACATACATTAGTATGCACGTCTAAATAGATTGTAGTTATATGTGGTTTACCATTCCACTATAATTTATACATTCTTAAGTACATTTTATAATTTTTATAGATTCACTTTTAATTATTATTCAAATATGTTCAACTGATTACTGTAACATTAACGAAATATTTGTATACTAATCAGTTTATAAATTAAATAATAAATACTATTACTGGGAAATTTTATTAATATTTTAATTTACTTTCATTTTTCGTCGGTAAAAATATTCCCATTACCAGAAACACCCTCATTTAAAACATGCATTATAAAACAATTTTTAAACTAGTAATTAGAAGTACGGCAATTTCCAATTATGCATTTAACTGTGAAGTTTATATTAAAAATTGCCTCATGCATATTAAAAGTTAAACGTGTAAATTTATAGAAATTCGTGCCATAAAACTTAACGGAGGAATGGCTGTTAAATATATAAATATAATATGAACTTCTCTTGGTTATAAAGATAATTTAATCCTTCTCGTATGGTTCAATAATTGCAGGTGTTTTTCCAAAAGTAATTTCTTTAAACATTACCTTACAACAATTTTATGATTTGGAAATATTGTAACATAAACAAACTTGTTATAGTTTATCGTTAACATAACTTTGATTTTGTCTTAAAATTACTCTTTAGTTAAAGGTTAATCTTATAAAAAAATATATATTTTATTTATTTTATTTCAATTAATATGTTTGTTTTACTATTATCGAGGCCAAATATTAAACATGCCTCTTGACCTTACATGTAATCTAATATGTTATTTTAATTAGCAACCTCAATTATTAACAATGCTGTTCATTTGTCCAATCCGTGAAAATCATAGTAATTACTAATGCGCTTTTTTAGGATCCAGATTTTAATTTGTTTTGGTTTTTAATCCGTTACGATATAAATTGTAATATAATTGAAATTTAAAAGTGAAATTACTTTATAAATACATATTTGTATTCATTTGACATAGAATCAAAATAAAATTGTTTTATAGATAGTTTAATATATATATTTTTGATGTTTTGAATAATAATGTGCAAACATTATTTTTATTAGGTAGGGATTTTGTAAGTGAAATAAATAAAATAATTTTTCAAACAAGCCTAACAATTTAACCCTTGTCCGACTAACCTAACCATTAATAATTTTACTTATTTTTGATAATTTGAATCTAATATTTTTAGGCACATTCCTCCTTCTTCTCTGGTATTGTTTATAAACAATACTTTTTCTAATAATTTTTAAATAAATCTAGAGACCAATATAATCACATGCGGGCCTTTCTATTATTACTTCAGAAGAAAACTATTCATCCCATAAACCTGTATAAAAGTTGGTTATTAGTTTGGGAAAACGGTTTATTTTCTTTTAAAAGGAAACGTTTAAAAGTAAGTTTAAACTTTGATTATTCCATGAATAAAAGATAAAGTTCAGATATTGGGAAAGTTGAAACAGTTAATTGTTCACACAGAGATCTAACAATCCCAACGTAGCTCCTAATAAATTTTGACTCAAAATATTTTAACTATTGACTTTTGTATTTATTTGTTTATGGGTTTTAGCTAAAAATATCAGTAACAAGTTTAAACAATAGCTTATACAGTAGCTGACAATGTTGTACCATGCACGACTCACTCAACCTTTGGTTTATTTTGTACTAATAATATTGTTATTTGACATGGATTTAAACAGTCTGGAAAAATAGTGGAATAATATTTCACAATCTTTTCGTATTAAACATAAAAGAGGGTTAACCGTCCGCTAATCCAGCACGTCCAGGTCTTTGCAATCCCGGATAACCAAGAATTCCGGATTACTTAGCGCCGTCTAAATATAGTTGTTAATGCTAGAACAGTGAAAATGGCGCAAAAAATATACAGTCAAAAGGAAATCATTAGTTTGCGGGTCTTTTTTACATGTTTTATTGTGTTTTCTCTGATTTCAGTGGTAAAACAAAATTTTAAAAACAAAACAACATTTATACCTGAAAATAGATTTACAGGATTATATTTTAACAAATACACTAGAGTTACTCCTGTCGATTGGCCGCGTACTCTGCCGATTGTGACGAAATCTACTGAACGCGACCTAAAAGGCTAATACAGTGTACAATTTTTTTTGAACCCTTTTCCCAATGCCGGATTACTGAATGTACCGGACCATCGAATGCTGGGTTAGCGGGTTTTTACTCTGTCTTGCTTAAAGGGAAGTGTTGTCAGAAATTTCGGACCGTATTGGTTATTCTTAAACATGCATAAAAATGTAGGTTATGTTAGTATTTTCCTGCTGTATAAATAGGAATTCAAAATAAGTGTAAAATATAAACTTTAATTTTATCACATACATTTAAGACTAAGTTTTAGCATGTTTTTACATGGGGGTGATGGCCTTTGCCTTTGCCAGGTATTTGTAGTCGAACTAACAAATGCGGAGTGAATTAATTACAAATAAGCCAACTTACAATGAATTAAGAAAAAATCTTAGAAAACGATCACCTCTTTTAGGTAAATATTACTTCGGTAAACACATCAAAGAAAGATTGGCGAAGAAATTAAATACAAGACCGATTTAAAATTTTTAAGGAACCGTTGATAAGTTGTAAACAAATCTTTACACCCATTACCCGATGAAAAAATAATTTCATATCTCAAGTAAATTAAATATACCCTTTTCAAGATATATGCTATAGTATTTTTTTTACACTCCTTAATTTAATACTGCAATTATAAAATAGCTTACCAATACGGCTAGTAAATCTTGTAAACTTTGTATAATTTGATCTTAATAGTGGCTCGAAGGGGCAGTAGACCCTACATATTCCAGGAATGTGTACTTAATCTTCACTCAACGATTTAATACATTTAGGTGTGATTATGTCTCTGAAAATATATATAAATCCAGCTGATTTAACATTAAAATACATTAACAGAATTATGCCTATATTCCTATTATATTAAAAGAAATTACATTATTCCGTGACAAAATGTCAATGAAAAGTGAATAACTTTCCCCAAAATGGCATGCCCAGATCTTTAAATGTGACTTCTCCCATATTTATGTTACCCTAGTTGCATTTAATTAAGGTGTGCTATTGCACATCGTAGCATGACGTTTTCTGGAGGCGGACGCCCCTATCCTATGGTCCTAGTTGGTGAAATGGGGTAGTCTGAATACTTCGGTGACACGCTTTTTTAGAAACTAGTTTGCAACCAATGAAAAACTTCAGCACTGGCGGCTAAATCCTATCCAAACACTTTGGTCGGGATCAGAACTTCGACCCTAAAGTAAAAGTATTCGTTCTGATCCCGACCTGGGTTTTTGAATAGGCTCTAGCTGAGAGTAACTTCAGCTGCCACTGTAAACCAGCTGATCAAATAAACACCGTGACGTCACCTGGTGGCTGCGCAGAACTTGTTCAAATTTGTACTGAATAGCACACGTTATGTAAGTACATCTAGTTCTGACCCCCCGTTTGCTTACAATTCCACTGTCCTATTTGAGCTTACGGAAATAGATGTATAGATAACAATTTAACATAGGAAATTATCAATAGAAATATTAATGAACTAGAGCGTGAATTAGGTCTTTAGAAAGCCACTTTAAACACAAATTAAGTATAAAGTATTTCATACAACTGCAATTTTGGATACCACAAACATACAAAGATTCACTTTAATCTATTTTGGCTGAATTCACGATATTGATATTAAAAACACCGAGTTAATTAACTAGGTAAAAACAATAATCAGTCAGCCGTTTATTATTTGTCAGTGAGCGGAAAGGAAAGGAAGGGGAGTGAAAAGGTATTTTTCACTCTTTAAATAGAAAACAAAATTTTATTTATTGTGTTTAAAACGTTAAAAAGTTCTTTACTCTCGGTTGTAGACCGAGTAATTTCCAGTTATTTTCCCTTTTTATTTTCCTTTAGCATTCTTTTAAACGACAGTAGGTATAACTTAATATAAGCTAAGGACATTAACAAAACTGTTAACAATAATTATACCACTTGAAATAAAGGATTCCTTATTGGCTGTTTATAAGGAACGAAACATCTAGTAGGTCTTAACAACTGTTTTATTGGTTGAACACAACACACTTTCGGTCCGTTAAACTCAACAAACAACTTTCCTATGTTTTGTAGCAGGACATTCGTCTGTTGTCTCTTTGTTTTCCATCACATTTGTAATAAGGATAATGTAATGATATAACAATTATTACATTAATGTCTCACCTTTTTATTTTGCTCGTTAGTTGTTATTTCTATAAACTTTCTGTGAACTGTTAATCAAACTTTGTTGGCACACATACTCAAGACATTAGGCACAATAAATATACATTACAAACGTGTTTATAAACTATTGATTTGAAACAAATATTTACAATTGTATTAAAACGGGAAAAACGATGATTGTATTATGTAAGAATCAGTGTAACATTGATTAGTAAACTGTTAAAGAACATAAAACATTACTTCCAGATTTTCAATATATATATATATATATATAAACATTCCCAGTGTTACCAACTCCCATGATAAGGCCGTGATGAAATACAAAACAAGGGTCTGTGTGAAACATCAAGAAGCGTTCAGACCCGATTGTGTGGTGTGCAAGACTTAACCAAGAACCCTTCAGTAATTTTAATTACTGATAAATTGCTTTGATTAATTATCCCCCAAATTATTATTTGGCGCTTCTTTCCCCACTTAACACGTTCGCTGCGGCCCACCAATGGCGGGCGTGCGCCGAGCACGGCAGCGAACCAGATTGGCACAGACGAATTCAATTATTTCGGTCTGACGAATCACAAAACAGCGGTTCGGTGATGTGCTGCATTTCCACGAGACTGGACGTAGTTCGCTGAAACATCCACAGGTAGCAGCACTGCCTGGGTACTAGCCATTTCCCTTGTAATGTCAATTACAGGGAGAATTTCCCAGAAATATGGGGCAAAAACTGGTTTTTTGTCCCTTATGAACGGGAATTTTACGGGGAAATTTACTACCAACCTACACCAAAATAAAGCTCGCATTCCTAGCTAAAACTCTGACATAAAATACCCGTCCTCACCACAGTGCTGCCAGCACGAGACCAAATTGAACTTGGCATGTAGACAGAGCGCCATGCGGCGCTCTCAGATCGTGGCGTTGTTCTGCCGAGCGCCATATGGCGCTCGCCGCAGCGAACGTGTTAAAGGCTTTTACTTGTTAATGTGGGGAAATATTACAGTGATAGTTGCAAAAGCTGCCACTACTTTTCCTTGTAATATATTTTGGTATGAAAATCATTTCAATTACCATTCACCCCACCCATAAATAAGAAAATAATTTCCCCTAAAAATTATATTTGTTTCACCCTGTTGAATAATAAAAAAAAAAAATTACAAAATATTTCAAAATATTAGTTTCAAAAGACAAACTATAATGTTGATAATCACAAAGATTTATGAACTATATTTACTAATTTTATGACTGAAATTTTTTATGTGAGAGTCACTTTTTCTCATGCTAGGAGTCATGCGGGTGTTTTTTTGACATCTTCGCTCTGACAGGTTTTCACGAATCGACAAGTTGTGTTCAGCATCCTCCTTCTGTTGAGGCTGCTGGATTTCGGCAGAGGGTTGCCGTAGGGGTTGATCAGTCATCCTCTTCCGGAACCTTTATGTGTTCACTCCATCTTCATTTTCGTATCATTTTCATTATTCATTGACAGCCTACGCCCCTTCTATCCTGGCTCGTTACCGGTTATTTCCTTAGAGGCTGCTGGATTTCGGCAGAGGGTTGCCGTAGGGGTTGATCAGTCATCCTCTTTCAGCACCTTTGTGATCACTCCATCTCCATTTTCGTATAATTTTCATTATTCATTGACAGCCTACGTCCCTTCTATCCTGGCTCGTTACCGATTCTTTTCTTAGAGGCTGCTGGATTTCGGCAGAGGGTTGCCGTAGGGGTTGATCAGTCATCCTCTTCCGGAACCTTTATGTGTTCACTCCATCTTCATTTTCGCATCATTTTCATGATGCTTTGTCAGCCTACGTCCCTTCTCTCCTGGCTCGTTATCACTTCTTTTGTTAGAGGCTGCTGGATTTTCACAGAGGGTTGCCGTAGGTGTTGATCAGTCATTCTCTTCCAGCACCTTTATGTGTTCACTTCATCTTCATTTTCGTATCATTTTCATTATTCATTGACAGACTACGTCCCTTCCCTCCTGGCTTGTTACCACTTCTTTTGTTAGAGGCTGCTGGATTTCGGCAGAAGCTTGCCGCACCCATATCATCCTCTTCCAGCAGCTATTTACATTAATATTATGTATTTTCCTTCATTCGCAGCTTCCCCAGAAGAACAGTTCTCAAAAACAGCTTGTGTTCACTGATGAACCCCGTGTTAAAATAAGAGACAGAGATATTGTATCACTGTACTCTAAAGTAATCTACACATTTATCGGAATCGTTTCCTAGGTTTTTTTACTTGTGTAAATCGTTACCTTGGCAATGGTTTCATTGTAGTCGATCAAAATATTTAATATAAAGTATTTGTGTATAAAGAATTATCAATAATACAAGCTTTTTCCAAAATCTTCGCTTGTTCAGCTAATATCAGTTTTTAAATGATACTGAAGTACTTTGCAGATAAAATTAAAATATTTTAAATTTGTCTCAAAAATTGGACTTTTATATAATTTATAGCCTTATTAGGGGGTGTATAAGAAATACTCGCTTTGTACACTTAAGCATGATACTGCAGAATCGCCTAACTTACATAGATAAGTTTATTTAGATAGGAATTACAAAAATTGATTTGTTATTTAAAATAACATACACCACTAAAATAATTTCGATCAGATTTTAAGGAAAATTACAATTTGCATTTTTATACTAAATAAATATTAACTTGTATATGTAAAAAGTACCTTGGTGCGAAGCATATTCATCTTTATTTTAATTTATACCATCTCCTAACGTATATTCTCCACCAAAATTGATAAACCCGGTTTCACCACCAGTTAAAATGATGAAGTGGCTCATATAGGAGTAGCGTGTTAGTTTTATCACCCATGTCCAATGCTTTATGTGGGAAAAGAAACCATAAAGGTAGTGCTGATCACAATAAAAAATGTCCAAGGAAAAATTGGAATACTTATTTATATAATTAAACTAAAACTATCGTTCCACTGAATAAACATTTTATTTTAATACTAAATGATCTGGTTGGAGAATTGCTATCTTAAAATTATATTTTAACCTTACAGTTCAAAAAGGTGTATCCATATGAAAGTGAGACGGGTTTCATAAATTACCGATTCCTAAAATAAATAACTTTTTGGTGCAGAAAAAGGCATATCACACATACAATATTAAACAATATAACCTTCAGTAATTAATGTTTTTTAAATTACAACAAAAAATCACTATAATTTCCGTTAATGAGACCCGTGCATGTTGTACTAGCCTATGACTTTGTTCACACCGAATAAGAGCTGTCTGAACTGTTTTAGTTGACAAAACCTGTCAATCTTTAACTACGTGTAACTGGTACTATTTAATGCTTTGGAAATAAAGTTTTTATTTTTTTTTTTTTTTTATTGAACTGTCCGTCACTATATGCTAATGGGCCTATCTGGCGATCTAAAGACAGTGAGGCCCCGTAACGGTAAATAGTTTTACAAGCAAACCAGTGGCAAAGTATCACTACAATCAGCCGGGATCGAACCTACGCTTTGCCATGGCCTACTTGCAAGGCCAAGGCTCTACAAATTTAATAAATTGGCTGAGGTATAAATAGAAGTACAAAAATCAATCGTTTATACGGTATAAAATGTTAAAAAGTGGTCTGAAAAATAAAATGTTTAATTTAAGATAGTGTTAAGAGTAATAGAGAACGGTAAGAATAAGTAAAATAATTATCATGAAAAACAAGATAAACATTTTTACCATTTGCATGCAGTTAACGGCTAGCAAATATATCGAAATTAGTGAATTAGTGAATCTTTATAAGACGGTTTATCTTTATCTTTAGATAGTTTTTAAATCAAAAGGATTTGTTTAATTTATAGGTATAAATTATTAAAGTAGAACTGTTACATAGAAAATTCTCCTTTAGAAGATGAAAAACTCAAAAAGGAAATGTCTCGAAAACGTGTAACCTTCCGGCCAAAATGTGTCGTCAAGAGTTTTCAGGTCGCCTATTGCCACTGACATGACCTGACGACAACTTGTGTTGCCAACGCTAACGGTCCAACGTGTCTTCTATACCAAATTGGAAGTCTGAGTTTCGATTTACATGACTTTCATCGGTAATTGAACTAAGATCTTTTGGGTTGAAGGTCAGTGATTAACTTATTATTCTATGACCACCACATATACATAGTTGATATATCATTACATAATAATGTTAATTCCATAGACTATATGGTATTGAATAATCGTGCATACATTCAAAGTTACGGCTTTAATATATATTCAGAATTGTGTTCTGATCAATAAAACATCGATGAATATTACAATTTAAGAGACCAATTTGCATTTGGTCGTGTTTATATTTAAAGAATCAATTAAACGAAATTATATACCTACCATGTGCATGGTATTAGCTCTCTTGGGAAAAATTAACATAAAACGTACTATAAATATACGAGTATTTATAGGTAATACATTTTAATATATACACATGTAATAATGAAACTAATTATCATTAAAAAAGTTAAATACTTATTACTCCTTTTAGTGTATTTTCGAGGTTATATAATCATATAATGTATACAAGTTGTAATAGGTTTATCAAACTTTAATATTAAAAGTCTTCCATACATTTGACTCTCATTTGCTTGATTATTGAGTGATTTGTGTTGCACACAACAAATGCCTATAGTTTACTTGGTAATTACTCATATGTTGCAGTGAGCCTACACGGGATCAATAAACCATCTATGACTATCAATCCCAGATCTAAAACAGAGCTGGCGTTAATATTTCGTTACAGTTTTTATTCATTTGAAAACTACAATAGCAACCTAAATAAGTTTCAATTTTCTCATTACTTAGTGAGAGTAACAAAATATATTCGATATAAATATTTCCTTTTGCTTGTTTTTACTATTGTTAAACAGCGTAAAAACAATTACCTCCTAATTGTTCAGATAAGTATAATTTAACATAAACTAATTTATTATAATTTAATTTAACCTAAACATATCATGTTAATACTTAACAATTTGTGTACTAGTTATTGTATTCAACAATATCATATGCAATATGCATGTATATTATGTTACTATCTAATTTTATGTTAAAATGGATTTTTTTGTTTTAAAATAAAATACGATGGTATGTTTTTCATAATATAAACTTAGTATAACTAATTTAAATACACTTTGGAGTATTGTTGTTTAAAAAAAAGTTTAGTAATATGTATTGAGGCTATAAAACATGTTTTTTTATTTACAGTTCTCAAAGTAATTAAAAGGTGAAAAGCCTATGTCGTCAGACGATTGCACTTTCTTTAATACATCTTTGTCAAGATGAGTTAATTTATCTCTAAGTTTAATTAAGTTTACTTACTATATAGTTCTCGTGTGTGTTGATCTGATTTAATATATTCGCATTTGCTCTACAATAATCATATACACCACTTGTTATATTCACTCGATAAGCGCATTGACAATAGTTTTAGATTGTAATTCAATATTATTTTCCCTCTTAAAGTTTATTTCTGAAGATGCTTTATTTTATGCAAAGTTAATAAATATGCTCCGTAATGATTTCGTTAAACAAAATTATATTAAATTCATTATATAATTTTGTTTACTTGACTAAGTTCTCAAAACATAAGTTACCTTATCTAAAGGTCGGTGTTCATTTTAAGTTTTGATGAAATGTTATCAGGTTTGGGAAGTATCAAGTCACTGGCAAAGTTAAGATAAAAGTTGGACGAAAGTCACGCCGTGAAAATAAAAGTACTAGTTTCTTATACTTACTCTATAGTTTGTTAATATTGGATAATAATATTAAATAGTTGTAAATTTGTAAAGTTATAAACTACTATTTAGAACTGTATATATTTATATTCCAATTAATAGCAGTCCCACTTTTATTTGTATATTTAAGTAATAGAATTTTTGTTTATAAATTATATAATAACAACATTATTCGAAATCCTTTGCTTAAACATGAATGTCAATTACAATAAATTACACATATTTATACATTCGATTAATTATGTTGGAAATAATGATCATTTTCATCAAATAGACAACGAGCAAAACAGAGACAGTGATGAATCTAAATATTTTTGCAACGATTATAAGAACGTGGTACACAATAAAGTTTATAGTAAATAAATAAAATTACCTAGCAAACCAATAGTAACAACAATAAATATTTAAAAAAGTAATAGTAGTACAATATATCAGTTTTCAATTTCTATCTAAATCATGATAGTGTAAATATAAGTAAAAATAGAGTAAACATAATAGAAAACTGTTAGAAACTATTAATGTTTAAAATTCACTGTAAATCAGGATTGTTACATGCAAATTGTTAGTCCAAGTTATAGCAAATAAAAATCGATGAAATTGCAACAACAATACAATTTACTTTCTCATTTAAATTTGCATTATTTTCTATTATAATCTGTTTAATAATCGGTCGCAAACCGAAATCAACAAAATTGTTCAAACATGTCCGAATAATATTATCATTGAGGCATGTAAGTTTATTATTATGACTATTATTGTATTAAAAGATACATTAATTGTGTCATTATTATGAAGTTGGATTTATAATATGACTTAAACCATGTTTTTGATGGTATATTATACAGTTAATAATAAATGAAAAAATATACAAATTGAATCCTTCAGACCTGCCAACCTAGAATAAATATATAATTAAACTTAATACACCAGTGCGGCATTGTGCATGTCTTTTTACCTGGTCTATTAACAAAGTTTATCTGAGTTAGCGTAAAATCACCATTATTTTGTAATATGTTGTAATAGCTATTGTTGATATATAATAAATGTTTTTTTATAAAGCTTAAGTAGAATAGCAAACTTGGAAAACAAATAAAATCACTTAAATTTTATTTAGTTTACATTTTATGTTTGGTTTGGAAGTTTAAAACAAGATATATTAGTTATCCATAAACAATTTATTGAATAGCATATTAAGAATTTTTATAATTAAACAGAACAAAATAAACTACGTCTCTCAATACAAAAAAATACATTTACAATTATACGTTTCTTATATACAAGACGGTAAATGTACAAAAATAGGTCCAAGGGAATCGATTTCAATCAGTCACACCGGTCATCATCAGATAAAATAAGAAAATTACTAATATAACTAAGTGAATAGATTTAAAAAAAAATAAATTTCAAGCTGGAACATTCGACAAAACTTATGTAAAATTCAGTGTGATTTATATGCTTAAAACTTTGATCACAACCATAACGTGAAATAACTATAACTTTAAATTAAAGAAAAGATTAGAAATAACTTTTAATTTAGCGTAATCTGCAGCTCTTCATTATTACAGGTATTGTTAGTGTATTGATCACGTGGTATAACCCCAATGCAAAGCACCAATGCAATGGTCATCAGTCAGAGTAGTTCAAGGCAATTCATTAAATTATCACTGGCATTGTTAGTGTATTGATTCTGACATGTGTTGTATAAATTAAATATGTGTTTTACCTTTAAGGTAAAACGACTGAATTATAAATTTACATTTTCCTATTTTTAGCTATAAACTCTTTAAAATTATGTTTTTATTTACTTCAGTCGAATCTCTCCCATTGATTGTATCACAAATGTTATTATTATAAGTTGTAATTTTTGTAATGTACAATGTATGGCTGTAAAATTTGTAAACAATTTGCATTGTTCTGCATAGACACTTTTCTATAGTTATTTGGAATTTGTTTGGTATACTAGATTTACAAAAGTATTACAGTATGGTTATAGTCCTTAAATAGCTCATGAAACACATTTTAAATAGGAAATAAAAACTAACTCACCAGTGCTGAATAAGTCTATTTATCATTTCAACTGGTGTTATACAAATATGTTGCCATTGTCAGTGAGCAATGAAAAATATAATCCAGTGGGCATTTGAAATTCACCGTAAAGTTATTTACCACCAACAAATAACGTTATACCTCTTACTAAGACTACTTATACAGTTATTAGGTCCTAAATTAAATAATTTACTAATTATTTAGTTAGTCAATAATTACTAAGTTTTAATAAAAACAGTATATGGATAACCGTTTCATGTAATATCCAACTGAAATAACAAAACCGCTTGAAAAGATGTTGCTGAGTAAATAAAGTTTCTGTTGTTCTTGAGTCTAAATCTCAAATATATTCTATACATATAGGCACTACCAAAGCTAAAATTAATGCATACAAGTATAATTAATGCCACAATAAATGTAAACTCAATTGATATTTAGCTACATTGATAAAGGTTTGGTTACACATAATTTAACAGGTAATCTCAGTGATTATATTTTTAGGTAATTTTCCCTATAGGGAAGAAGATATTACCGTAGTAGGCATTGTAAGACCCGGGACCATAATAACTTTTCGTTTTGAGGTCCCCAGACCCCAAAAACACCATTTGTTCGAAACTGTATATATAAATATATATATATATATATATATATATATATATATATATATATATATATGTGTGTGTGTGTGTCCGTGAGCACGATAACTCTCGTTAAAATTATCCGATGTTGATGAAATTTGGTATAAACGTGTAAAGCAACATTTATGACTTTAAGTTCGAAAACCAGCCAGATGCTCTATCCGAAGGGGTATTTTGGGGGGGGGTTGTCCCCCAAAAATGGGTTTTTCGAATTTTTTACATATAATTTTGGAAATAGTCAAATTTTAGTTTTTTCCATTGGATTCAGCTTAAAAAACACACAATTTGGTATTTTGATCATTTCTCTACGTCAATTCGTTACCGAGATATTGAAAATGCTAAACACAGTACGTTGTCTAATGTTATTCTTATGGAGGAAAATAAAAAATGTATACCTCGCTTATTTATGAACGTATACTGACGAAACTTGGTATACGGCTTCATCTAGTTGTGGACCATTGATATTTGCTCAAAAAACTATTTTTTACCAAAGGCTCCCGTAGCAGCAAACCTGCGTACTCAGCCCCATGTTATTCTTAAGGAGAATAAGTAACGTGTTATCTCCCTTCATTATGAAAATAAATTAATGCAATTTGGTATGTGGCTTTACCTACATAAGTTATATTGATATTTGTATAAAACCCTATTTTTGGTGTTCTATGCTTCAGCAAACCTGCATACTCAGCCGCCACGTTATTCTTATGGAGAATAATTAAAATGTCATAAATCGTTTATTTATGAGTGTATATTGATGAAACTTGATATGTGGCTTTATGTGGTATTAAGATACATATATATATATATATATATATATATATATATATATATATGTATTGGAAATTCGCTGAGTACGCAGGTTTGCTGCTACGGGGGTATTATATTTCACCTTATTATTTATATATATTTCAAAAGTATTGAAGTTGTTTTTATTATTTTGTCATCGTACCTACAAATAACCACAAGTACATTTTGACATTATCACACCGCAAACGTTATGTACTTACTAATACAACAAATGGAATAATAGTTTCAAATTGCCAGAGTTGTTTATCAAGCTAATATGTCTTCTATTTAGGTAGATAAGATAACAAATTGAATTTTCTTTTAACTTGTATAAGGGTTTCATATAAATCTGTAAAAACATCAATAAAATTAAATCCGAGAACACATGTCGAACGTGGACTTAATGGTTGAACACCCAAAGTACGAACTTATACAAGAGTAAGTTCCCCGACTAGGACTTGGGAAAGTTGTCTGTTCAGTTTAATGGACCGACAAAGTGTTTGAGTTCAGCCAATAAAACACTTGCGAAACTAACTGGGTGTTTTGTTCCTTATAAGCAGGCAATGCTCGTCTGTGTGTTCAAAATGAAATACAATTCAAGTGACATCTTAAAAAAATAACCTTGTACTCTTTTAATTTAGTAGACATTTTGTGATTAACTTCATTTTAATGAAGCAAATTAGTAGGGTGCTATGGCCGGTTCTGGACCACTTTAGCAAACTGAGGAGCCGAGGAGCCCCCCCCCCCGTCACGTGACCTGGTGGAAACCTAACATAGGCTGGCGACCACACCCACCTTTATTTTAACCTTGTTTACTCCTCTCTTGTCTTCAGTTAACGGTCGAGAGTCGCAGCACCATGTCCTCTGACAGCAGCAGCGATACTGAGAGAGTTGAAGTGAGTGTTGGTGAGGAGGGAAAGACTGTGAAAGTTAGGCGAGTGAGATACCAGTCTGCGTGGAGACCATTTGAACCTCGGTACGAGTGGAGGAAGCGTGTTCGACGTATTGACAAGAAGTTTACGGCAGAGTGCGTTCCGAGGATCCATTACGACTTGGAACAGTATGAGAGCGACCTGCTGTGGAGAGCGGAGCGGTACAAGAACATCCATACCTTTCCGCGTGATGATTATGAGATGTGGGTGGTAGAGGAGGGCAGAAGGTACCTCGCGGAGGACTATCCATTCGAGAAGGAGTACTGGGAATGGATCCGGTATGAACAGCAGTATTTACTATTGGTGAACGATTGGAACAGATACGGGGAACAGTTTGCAGTAAATCCTTTTTTGTAAAATTTATAAGAACTAAAATGAATATTAATTGAAGTAAATAGTTACACAAAGCCCTCCTCCACATGATGTCGCCATCCCCGTTATACCTCGAGGCAAGCGCTTGTTTACTTGTGGTTTTCCTATGTTATTTAATGAGCGGTGCCTAATGATCCTCCTCAGTTTATCTGTGAATGTACTTGAGTGCTCATTTGTGTGCTCCTAACCAGTGACTTCTTCCTGCTTCGATTACCTTCATTAATTAAACGTAAGTAGAAATATTTTTATTAACTAAACCATTTTAAATTTTATTTCGGACGTACTCTCAACACTTTATTTACTAATGAAATTTAATTAAACCCTGTTTTAAAACAGCTCTTTATTAAATGTATTATGCCTTTCCAACGAATGATAATTTCCAGTTAACTGATTTCGAACCTGACATTACAATGTTTGAGGCATACATAAATCAGTGAAGCTATTCTGAGCGTATCATGGTTGTTTCTTTTTAATATTTTATTTTTCATTCCTCTAGAACGTTATTAAGTATCCTTTGTTGTTGTAGATGAACAACCAACATTTGTGTGAGGTCTGTGGTCACACCTTCAGCCTTTTCAAAAACCTGAGGAGGCATGCAGAGTCTACCCACAACGACAGACGCCATGACTGTAACGTTTGTGGTAGACGATTTACAAGAAGGGACAACCTCAATCGGCACATTACTACTGCCCACCAACAGCCTGTGGAGGAGCTCCAAGGTTAGTAACTATAATCATGGCTACCTTTTTATAAAATGCTTCTCATAATTAATATTTAAAGAAATTGAAATTTTTAATTTTAAATTGGAATTTAAAAATGTACATCATAAACTGTGATAAGTGTTCATGCTTCACATAAGTCCCCCCCCCACCCCCCCCGTTCATGCTTCCTCTATCCTAACCTAACCAACCTAACCAACCAAGCAGCCCCCCCCCGTTCATGCTTCCTCTATCCTAACCTAACCAACCAAGCAGCCCCCCCCCCTTCATGCTTCCTCTATCCTAACCTAACCAACCTAACCAACCAAGCAGCCCCCCCCCCCGTCGTTTTATAAGTGTAGTAACTCTCGTTATATGTTGTAGACGGAGGAGCAGAGTTGGAGGCTCGGGCAGCCAGGTTCCGCTGCGCCTTCTGCGACAGGGACTTCATGCGCCGTCATAACCGGGACCGCCACCAGACGCGCAGCTGCCCTATCGCGTTGAACCTCATCCGAGACCACTTCGGGCCACCACCATCACCCATCGCGGAGCCACGGGAGCCTCAACCCGGACCGAGCGGGGAGCCTCAACCGGGACCCAGCAGGGAGCCACAACCGGGGCCCAGCAGGGAGCCGCAACCGGGGCCCAGCAGGGAGCCGCAACCGGGGCCCAGCAGGGAGCCACAACTGGGGTCTAGTGAGGAAGAGGAGGAGCCGATGGAGGGTGCCGGTCTCCCAGCGTTCCAGCTCGTGCATCGAGCCTTCCGCAGACGCCTCCTCACCTTTCGACTGTCCCAACCGATGGACGCCCTGCTGACAGTTGAGGAAGCGCTCGTCTTCCTGTTCCAGGAGGTCTTTGATCTTTTGACTGACGTGAGGAGCAGGCATCCCAGCATCAAGGTAAACATGGTCCTGGAATGTGAATTCACCAACATCCATGGGGCCACCTGCCTGCGCTCCTTCAACACGAAGAACGTCCCGCTGACCGAGGCCTCTGACTTGGGGGATTTCCTCTCCGCGACGTTCGACACGATCAAGAATAAGAAGGAGCAGTGCGAGTTGGTGGGCAGTGGATGGACCTACCTGCGTATACGTGACCTGGAGATCCGCGTGAATGAGTACATACCGCTCGGAGGCAGGGCGTTTATTCCGCTGCCAAAGGACATTGACGCCACGCACGCAGTCATCAATGTCCAAAACAACGATGACATGTGCTTCATGTACGCGATCCTGGGCGCCTTCGTCCCGGAGCATCAGCAGAGACCCACAAGGTACACCTTGGACATCATCGCCCGGTACGACTGGACCGACCTGCGCTTCCCCGTCACACTGAAGGACATCAAGGCTTTTGAGCGCAAGAACGCCATCAGCGTGAACGTGTATGGGATAGAGCGCGAGATGGTGGGGAGACGGCCTGGTGGAACACCTGAGTTCAAGAACAGGGTATACCCGTTGAAGATATGCAGGCGGGAGCTCCAAGACCATCGCGACCTGCTGTACGTGACAACTGAGGGTAACAGCCATTACGCGTTCATCAGGAACTTGAGCCGACTGGTCCGCCCTCAGCTCACCACCCATGACCACAGCATCTACATCTGCAAGAGGTGTTTCGCCTACTTTGACAACCGGCCCAACAAGCTCGGGTTGACGGGTGCTCAGCGCTTGGAGGAGCACAGGCGTTACTGTTACGCTAAGGCTCCTCTCCGCTTGGACATGCCAAAAAAGGAGAAGATCCGGTTCGCGCATCCCGAGTACACCCGGCGAGAGAGGTTCTGCATCTACGCGGACTTTGAGTGCTCCCTTCAGCCCGTCGCTGACGACCCTGCGGAACCACCACCCGGGACCAGACCTATGCGCATGCACGTCCCATACGCCTTTGCATACCAGATCATGGACTCGTTGGGGCTGGAGGAGTTTGAACCCCGGGTCTACTTCGGGGTCGACGCGTCCAAGGTGTTTATGGAGAGGCTCAAGATGGATGTGTTGATGCTGTGGGAGTTCTTGTTCAGCATGAGAGCTCTGCACCCTTCTCTGACCCGGCAGGAGATGGAAGAGTACCTGGCGGCGACTCGCTGCTACCTCTGCGGTGAGGAGTTCACCGAGCAGGACGTCAAGGTGCGGGACCACAACCACGCCCCACCTTACGAGTTCCGAGGAGCGGCGCACCGCTCGTGCAACCTACGGTACAGGGAGCAGCGGGTCATCAACTGCTATTTCCACAACCTGTCCAACTATGACGCTCACTTCATAGTGCGGGAGTTGGCCATTGACCCCGGCGATGTGGACGTGCTGGCGCACACGGAGGAGCGCTACATCGCTTTCACCAAGCGGTTCCACTTTGGCCAGCCCGGGGACAACCAACGACAGTCATCTTTCGCGGTGCGGTTCCTGGACACCTACAGGTTCTTGTCCATGAGCCTGGCCAACCTGGCGGCGGGGCTTCCCACGGATAAGATGCGTGAGACCAGGAAGCGGTTCCCCGACAACCGGCTCTTCGACCTGGTGCGCAGGAAGGGCGTGTTCCCCTACGACTTTGTCACGTCGTACGACACGTTGTACTCCACCAGACAGCTTCCTCCTCGGGCCGCGTTCAAAAACAGCATGACCCTGGAGGATATCAAGGAGGAGGAGTACGAGCACGCCCTCAACGTGTGGCGAGTCTTTGACTGCAACCACCTCATGGACTATGCCGACAAGTACCTGCGCTGTGACATCGCCCTCCTCACCGATGTGTTCGAGCAGTTTCGCGACACCTCTTTGGCTGAGTATGGACTGGACCCTGCACACTACTACACCCTACCCTCTTACGCCTGGGACGTCATGCTCAAGACCTGCGGCGTGGAGCTGGACACGCTACGGGACTTTGACATGTACCTCTTCGTGGAGCAAGGCATCAGAGGAGGTATCTCCCAGGCCATCACCCGCTACGCCAAGGCCAACCACGAGCGATGCCGCCCTGAGGACCGACGCCTCGACGAGCCGACACGCCACCTCCTGTACCTGGATGCCAATAACTTGTACGGCTGGGCCATGTCCCAGTACCTGCCCACCGGAGACTTCCAGTGGCTCAGCCGTGAGGAGATTGACGCCTTGGACATCGCCTCGTTGGACGCGGAAGCCGACCGGGGCTACATACTGGAGGTGGACCTCAACTACCCCGCCCGTCTCCACGACCTGCACAGGGACCTCCCCTACTGCTGTGAGACCAAGCGGCCTCCAATAGGCAAGTTCCCCAAGCTGGTGACCACCCTGGACAACAAGGAGCACTACATCTGCCACTACAGGATCCTGCAGCAGGCGCTGAACAACGGACTGGAGCTTGTGGCTGTGCACAGGGCCGTCTCGTTCCACCAGTCTCGATGGCTCGAGCCCTACATCCTGATGAACACCGAGCTGAGGAAGAAGGCCAAGACCAAGTTTGAGCAGGACTTTTTCAAGCTCATGAACAATGCGGTCTTCGGCAAGACCATCGAGAACGTGTGCAAGCGCCTGAACGTCAAGCTGGTCTGCACTCCGGAGAGGTTCAGCAAATACGTGGCCAAGTCCAACTTCCTGGACCGCACTTACTACACAGAGGACATAGCCCTCATCCATCTAGCCAGGGTGAACATCGTTCTGGACAAACCCATCTACATCGGCATGTCTGTCCTGGAGCTGAGCAAGTGGCTCATGTATGAGTTCTTGCGCAAGATGAAGGACCGCTACGGTGACCGCCTGACCGTAGACTACATGGACACGGACAGCTTCGTGTTTGACATCATCTCTCAGGACATCTACAGGGAGATGATGGAACACCTGGAGGACTTTGACACCAGCGCCTACCCCAGGTCCCACCCCTGCTACAGCCCCATCAACGCTAAAGTCATCGGCAAGTTCAAGGATGAGTGCGCTGGCAGATCCCTGTTTGAGTACCTCGGGCTTCGTTCCAAGCTTTACTTCATGGACATCGAGGACCCGAGCGAGGAGACGGGATCCAAGGCTCTCAAGCGCGCCAAGGGAGTCGCCAAGGGGGTCGTCAAGAACATCCTTACCCCCGACGACTACAGGGAATGCCTGTTCAACGAGGTGTTGAAGACCACCGTCAACACCCGGTTCCAGTCCCACCTGCACCGCGTCTTCACAGTCCAGGTGGAGAAACTTTCCCTGAGCCCGAAAGATGACAAGCGCTATGTCCTGGCGGATGGGATCCACACCTTGCCTTGGGGACACAAGGACATCCCACCACTGGCTGGAGGAGGACGAGACCACCTCAATAACCAACAGCAACAGCAGCCAATGGAGGTGGATGAGGAGGAGGACGTTGATGAAGAGTTTCCTGTGTAGGCTTATGTTTATATGTAAATAGTATTTTTTAATTTATTTGTAAATAGCGTTTATAATTTATTTGTAAATAGTATTTGTAAGCAATTATATTGTAAAAGTTTTAGTTCACAGCAGATATCTGTGTTGTTATTACCTCACCCGTATTTCCTCATTATATTTTCAAAATCATCAACATGTCCAAGTTATAACTTTTCAAATTAAAATAATTTAAAATGTAATTTATAAAATTTAATAATTTAAAAAAATTTTAAATAAAAAAAAAAATCGAGATATTGGACATGTACTTTTCTTAAATATTGAAGTAAGGACAAATGAACAACAAGTGATTGCAATATATCGTATTTATTTCAAAAACATAATAAGAATATACAAACACACAATTAAAAAGAATAAAATAAAGTATCAGTAACGTAGTGGTGAGAAGATGGAGTGGAAGAGCCTGCGGACCAGAGCGTCGTTGACCGTGGGGGACGCCAGATCGAAGAGCTGCACGTAGTCACCAAGTGCCATACCGAGGACCGCCCGGCAGTACAGGTAGGTGAGGCAGTAGTGGCCGCAAACGGAAGTACCATAGCCCTGGAGTCGATACCTGTTGTAGACATAGCGGCGGCGCGAGTTGCGCCTCAGGAACCTCTGGTAGTCCGCCTGGTATGGGGACCTGCCGTAGCTGTCGAAGTATTCCAGCCGGTCCTCAGAGCAGTAGAATGCCACCCAGTGGTCTCCTCTCTCAGTGTGTGACATGGTGTTGGCCACTATGGCGGTCTGGGGTTGAACGGGTGAGTGAGGCAGACGGTCAGAGGCGCAGACCAGAACGCTCCTCAGTCCGGGGACTTGCGCCAGGCTCCTCTCGATCTGTGTGGTGTTCATCGTGGGCGGAAGCAGCAGCAACACTCTAGGGCTGACGAGTCCGACCTGTCATTGGCCATCAGCCAATCACGCAGGACGATACAGTTGTGCAGAGCGCAACGGTTGAGGGCGCTCTTATGGTGGCTGCAGCGCAGGGTCCGGCAGGAGGGTGGTCCGTTGAGGGACCCGCAACCCAGGTCGTCCATGTCCTGCACGGTGGTGGCGGCAGGCTCGACGATCAGGTGCCGCTGAACGAAAGTCCTCTTCTGCGACCCCTTGACGTAGACGATGGGGCGGTGGATGAAGCAGGCCCGCAGCTTGTCCAGCAGGGCGACATAGGCGATATCGCCCTGGTCCCACTCGAGCCCATGGCAGTGACGCGTGAGCCAGCCGCTCTCGCGCAGTTTCTCGCTGGTCAGGAGGTCTCGATTGAAGGGCGGACGAGCGATGTGATGCATGATTAGCGTGCCGGTAGTCACGTCCACCACGCAGACCTCCTTCAGCAAATATTCGTTGTCGCTGTCCTTGAAGCACTGCATGTCCATCACCACGCTTCCATGATGGCAGCGCACTAGGCCGGTGGCGGTGGCGGTAGGCTCGTTGTAGATTGGTGGCGGCACGTCCATCTCGCGAGGTCGGCTGAACTGAGAGCGAGCGCGCGCTGCCTCGGCCTTAAGTAGGTGGGAGGGCGGCGGCGGCAGCGGCGGAGGAGATAACCCGTTTTACCCTCCAAAGTCCACAGTCACGTTGCGGTGACGGTCCACCTCCACGACGTTGTCCAACTCGGCATACACTATGCAGTTGAACGCCTCCGCCAAGGCTTCGGAGAACCCAATCTCTTTGCGCAGGTTACCGTTGCGCACCAGGTTCCAGTGGCTGGATTGAGAGGCCGCCATATCGGGTGTCAGATCAAACGCCATCAGGCAGTATCCGTAGGGGTACTCGTTGCGACTGACTTCGTTACCACAGTCTGAGAAATTGATGCCGGTGCCAGTGTACAGCGTGTGGTAGGCGAGCACGCACAACTCCTTACCGAACGTGTAATCCGGTTGAAGCGGCTTACATGGTACTTGCTCACCATCTATGTACAGCGCGAAGAAGTTCACGTGGCTGTGGGTGAAGTTGAACGGGTTCTTCTTGTAGTCCCCGTTGAACGCCTGATTGCTGACCAGGCCAACTATAATGCGTTTTGGCAGTTGACCCAGAAACACACTGTCCAGAGTCTTGCTGCTGATACCGGAGGGTAGCGTGAAGGATTTGACTTCCACGCGCGTAATGGGATATTTGGCTGTGCCCGACTCCAGCGTCCTGCTGTGAGCCAACAGCACGCTCGGGTTGATCCTAGAGCGGCGCATAAACAGGTTGACTTCGGCGATGTCCACTTTGTAGTCTGTCACGGTTTTAGACATGATGGAGAATGAGTTCTTTGACCTGATCAGACGAAAGCGCATCTCCACACCGTTTAACATGAACTTCTCCTGGTTGCACAGGTCAACGTGCAGATGTCCGACCATGTCCGCGTACCGGCTGGCCTTGACAAACTCCCTCCGGTTCTTGAGCCCGGCATTATCCCCCTCAGTATTGTCCATGTACCCGGCATAGTCCTCGTAGAACAACTCCGCGGTGAGGTGCGATGTCTTGGCATCACCACCATAGGACAACAGGTTCTCCAGGTAGGCGCGATAGGCGTACGTGTTGTTCTGAGGAGACACCAGTTTGTTGTTCAGGTACAGGTCCACTTGACTGAACAGCGAGTGCAGCCAGTTGTTAATCGGACCCACCTCTTTTATCGCTTGATCACCCGTTACAGCGCCTCCATTAGCCGTTCTAATGGTAGCCTTCACATGCAGTAGCGTCTGTGACAGATCCGTGTACTCGTCCCCATGACCCGGAACTATGAACTCAACGGGTGAGTCGTCTGTCAGGGAGGAGATGGGCTTGTACTGCACCCATTTACCACTCTATATACTGGTCTGCGTGGGCGGTAGCGAGAACAGGTCCAACTCGGTCTTGACACACTCGCACGACTTCTGATGTAGAAACGCCATTATCCAAAAATGTCCCTCACGGTACTCCTGTTCTTCTTACGTCGCACAACGGTCTTGCTCCTCCTCTTCTTAGCGACACGTTTTGCAGGCTTCCTTTTTCTCTTGGGCGCAGCGCGCTTCTTCTTCCTAACTCCGAGGAGTTTAGCCAGAGACTGAGGGGTCACTCGCTGTACACGCCTCCTCTTATAGGTGCCACCACCACCACCGCTCAGCACGCGATCCAGTTTTTCATCAGCCTTACGTTTCAGCGACCCGGTAAACTGCCTGAGTCGGGCGTTGGCTGCAACTCGGGGGTTGGCTGTGCCCGCCGCCACGTCGCCCAAGAAGCCCACACCGGACCTCAGCGCCTCCTTGCCCAGCGCCGATGCGCCGGATCTGATCAACGGGACCACTGTACGCATCAGCCCGCCTAGGAAACTGCCGATGCCATGACCGCGTTGGAAAGCGGCTCCTCTGAATACCGTGGACACTCCATGTCCAGACTGCTGTTGGCGGTAGTACGCCAGATAGGGGTCGTTCAGGTTCATTGCTGCTGCTACTCTCTGCACAGGTGAAGCTTCATGCACGTAGTCCCGAAGTGGAATGGCAGATGGCGTCCAACGCTGTCCCTTAAATCGATTTCCACACTATCGAAGGAGCTCTTCATCAGCGGCACGTAGTGAGGGTCGGTGAAATGCACGGTGATACTCGCACCGTAGATGTAGTTTTTTGCGTCGATGTTCACAATCTTTAACAAGGGCGCAACAGTGTCACCTACTAGCTGAGGTTCCACCAGGTCACAATACACGTACATGTGCGAAGGGATCCCGGCCAGTAAGTTGGGCGGTCTTATAGCTTTTCTATGTTTGATCAAATCCACATTGTGCACGTCGTATCCCAACTGTAACGCTAGAGTGGGGCTAAATTCCAGTTGCTCCACAGTCTGGTCTATCGAGATCAATTCCACCTTCCCAATCTCTTTGTCATACTCAAACTGGCATTGGTATAAGTCCAATTTTGGAATGGCGTTGATGGCGTTGACCAGTTCATCGATGTCTTTATAGTTTCCAGCTTCCACCTTTACAGCGGTCAGTTCAGGCTTGCCGGTGTCATCCTTAGTGTAGAGATATACGCGAGCGTCCTCCCCCACTGTCACAAACGAGCATGGGTAATGGACCTCGACTAAAGCGACTTCCCATTCACCATCGCCACCCAATCGCACGACTGATGGTAGATGGGTGATGTAGTTAGCCACGGTGTTGTTTGGATAATAGTCCATTGAGCTGTTGCTGGGCAACGTCAGGTACAGCTGCCTGCGCTTTGTCGTCATAGCAGCTGTTGCACTTCAGATGCAGGTACCCACGAGTTGAAGTCCTCTCCGTAACCGACCCACTTGACCAAGTAGCGCTTACTGCGGCCTCGCCCTTTAGTGTCCAGTATTTTATCTATTTGGTACATACGGTCCGGGGCAACCGTTACCTTTTGCATCTCATGCTCGTAGAAGCGCCCTTCCAGCGGCGTCCCGTTCAGGTCTCGCAGCACGTACAATGGTAAAGGATGCGACCCGTATACGTGATCCACCACAAACAGCTCCTTACTCCAGTTGGTCTCGTAACCTTTGGCGAACGTGCCCTTCTCCTTGGCTATGCGCACCGTGGCACCAGGCTCGAACCTGGGCTTGCGTCGCGGGATCGCCTTTCCATACATGTGACGCCACACCTTATACACCGTTTTTCCATCGCCGCTGTCCACGTCCACAGGTCGCAGACCACCACCCAGGCTCTTGTGCGGGCTGCGGTTGTAGGCATCCACAAGCCTGTCCAACACGTCGATGTAGCGATACGTGTTTTTGTAGGTTAGGTAGCGCCACATGCGGTTCTTGAGCGTGCGGTTGACTCGCTCCACCACCGCCGCCTTCACATCGGGGTTCTGCGTGGTGACGTATGTGACACCGTGACTCTTGAACACTCGCTTGGTAGCGGCCCCGGTGAACTCCGTCCCCTTGTCAGTCTGTAGACAGCGAGGAGTCGCCTCGGAGAATATCCTCTCGAACGCTGCCGCCACCTCTTGCCCGCTTTTCCTCCTCAGTGGTACCGCAAACAACCGCTTACTGAATACATCGATCACAGTCAGCAGGTAGTTGACCCCGTCGTTGTGCTGGCTGAGACCGCGCATGTCGTTCAGGTCCGCCTGCCACAGCTCCTGAGGCCCAAAAACGGCGTAGCGGTTGCGGGGAAACCGCTTGCGCGCAGGCTTGTGCAGCGTGTAGGTGTCCTGGGCACGCAGCCATTCCACCGCTCTGCGTTTCGGGAGGCGCGCGGCTCTGGCCAGAGCAGCCACCCCGCCGAGGGAACCGGGCTGGCTCGGGTCATAGTACAGCTTCTCCATTACGGTGAGAACTGCTCCCAGTTGTCCAATGACGATTCCTGGTCAGGTTCCTCGGTTATTATCCTTCTCCTGGCTGCCGGAAGTCGCGGTCTCAGGCGGTCTAGCATTGGTGTCAACCTCGGTGACAGGGGTGATGAGGAGGCCGTCGTGTCTCCCCAGGGGCTCGATGCAGTGTCCAGCCCCCCGTTTAGGTAACGCAACGCCGTGGGATTGCTCATGTATTCTTTAGGCACGTTCATGTTTTTCAAGGCGGTCATCACTTGTTGCCAACCGGTAGGCAATCGGTCCGCCCTTCGCGCTCTCACTATGCTGTGCGCGATGTCCACTATATTGGAATTGGGGACCTTCTCGTTGTTCACATACACCACCCCACTGGCGTCCCAGGCGATGGGGCTGCCTTGCTGGGTCATGAACCGCAACAAGTTGCGCGCCACCGACTTGTAGATTTTTGGGAATGATGCCAACACCCCCTCCTCCTCCGAGGTGCTAGACTCACGTTTCACGTGACTCGGACCTGCCTCTCCCTCCTCCTCCCCCTCGATGATTGACAGGCCTATGGGTTGACGTTTAGCCGCGGAAAAGTGCAGGAACCGCTGTAACACCTGTTGATATTGTTTCCATTTTTCCGTATCGTTCAGCCGCTTGTCGCTCAGTATGCGATGCATCTCAGCGTCCAGGCCGGCTGGCTTATTGGTACTGCCTGCTCCTCCTCCTCCTCTTGGTCCTGGTCCTTCTCGCAATCTCTCGATGAGCTCCTGCGGTACAACTACCATTTTCTTAGCGTGCTCCATTTTTCAAATTACTTTCTGCATCAACACAGGTAACACCGCACTCAACAGCAAGGGCAGGAGGATCCCACCGCCCCGTTGTACAAGGTAGCGTCGCTTCTTGACCCAACCCTCACCGCGTTTCACCAGCCGTCTGAGCGCCTGTTTGTGCTTTCTCAACTTTCGTTTATGACAGGTGGTGAGCGGCACGTTCCCGCGTAACACGTTGTACGCACACTCACACACTGACCTGATACGGCCATTCTCACACGCTTTTAACAGGGCCTTGCGTTCCTTGGGTGTAGCGTGCACCAGAGCAGTCAGCAGGGCTGTGTCTTTCTTCACGCGGTGTGACATGATGACTGACACTGGCGCGCGCTCAGCCTATTTATCACTTTTTCTTGGGCAGGTACACGTAGTTAACTGGATCGTCTGGGAAAACGGCTGAACGTACCCGCATCTCCTCGGGTGTAGACTGTTTCAAGTCTATCAGCAGATAGGCGTGAGGATCGCGCGTGGCATCCGCATAAGCCTCCTCCACAAATTTGGGGTTCTCTGGGTATACTTGGCGAGCCAAGTGTTTGATCTGAGCGCGGTCCCGGGGATTCTTGAAACACACTATGTAATGAGCGTTCAGCGATATGTCGCGCTGGCCCCTACCCTGATGAAACAGGTTTTGCGTGATGAAGAACACGCTCATGTTGCGGTGATGGGAGCCCTTGGTGAACAGGTCCGCCACGCCGGGGCCAGCCTCACGCATCATGTCATCGACGATAACCAGGGAGGGCTCGCTACCATCGTAGTCGTCCAGGTCGGGCAGGCCGGCTACGTAGCGCACAGTAGGGTCATCGGCTCCTCCTCCACCGCCGCTACCGCAGTGCCAGGTGATACGGGCGAAGCGCGTATCGCACATGCGGTCGGTATGCCCTATGAAGCGAGCCACAAAGTGCGACTTGCCGCTGCCCGAAGGTCCAGCTACGATGGCGGTGAACGGGTGTTTCCACCTCAAGTCCATGGTGGCTACTAACACAGCCACGCACCGCCTCGACTCTTATAATTAATTGAGTTTTTATATTTATTTTTTATTTTTATATTTATTTTTTTTATTTTAAATTAATAAGGATAAAGGAATAAGGATAAAGGAATAAAGTTTTTTTTTTATTTATTTATTCAAACAAATTCCAGAAGAGCTCCTTTGCTGCCGGGGGGACCGCTCCTCTTGACCAAACTCATCCTCGACCCCACACCCACGTTGTACTGGCCGATGACATGGTCTCCCAAGACGGCCAAGTATCTACGAGGCATGTAGATCCTCAGCGGGTCGTCACCAGTTAGCCCCTCCAAAGTGGCCATTATCGCCTCACCATAAGGAGTATCCACCCGCTCAAATGACCGGATGGGGTAAATTATGTTGTCCCGTAGATCGGCTATGCGGGTATAACCCCCCGCCTTGCAGCTGTTGAGGGCTGACTTGAGGTCTCCTGTTTGGTCCATGCTGCTCGTTGAGTGTCTTGATGTGGAATGGTTGTGGCTCACCACCGAGTCGTATTATATAGGCTCACTGCGTCAACAAGTTGTTTACGTCATTGTGTGTGTTTTCCGGGTCGTTGTGGTGTTTACTTCTTGCGCTTTGGGATGACGCAATTGCCTCCAGCCTTACGTTTTCCCTCGCAAACTGTTGCGCAATCGCGGGTCTTACGCCAGGCGGGTAGTGGAGTCACGATCCTACTAACTCCGTTAATTTTAGGCACTCCGGTATCGCTATTAATCCACATATTTTCTAGTCTCGTTAACAGGTCCGTGAGGCATATGCAAATTTCATCGTCTCTATCCTCGTCCAAGTATAGGCCGCAACTATGCGTAGGGCGTCCGCCTTTGAATACCGACATCTTCAATAAAACGTTTCCTAAGTTGGTAGGGTTCTTTACTGTATATTGACATTCAGCATCGCTCCAACTGCATGATGGAGAATCGGTAGGTGTATTCCTGTCCACTGTCCATCCAACAACGGGCTTCTTGCTCCTCTTCTTAGTTATGGTAGGCGGTCTAGCATTCTCATCCATGGCATCAAGCTCCTCCATCAGAGAGCGGATGGTTCGATCCACCTCGGTTGCACTGTTGCTGCTGCTCATGGCGTCTCGGGCAAAACTGAGGCCGCGGTAGCGGACCTCAGGTTTATATACCGGCAGCGCGCGCAACCGGGTATGTCCCCGCCGAGCGGTGGCGGCCAAAGAGGGCGCGTCACGACAGCAAGCCGCTGAGCAATTCAAGGGTGCAACCTTGAGCGTCAGCAAACCGCTGAGTAATTCCTTCCTGGGCAACTCCTTCAGGACCGTCCCCCGACACGCGCCGCCAACCGCTCCCGGTCGGCGGGGGCTTTTTAAGCCGCATGTAGACCAATGGGGGGGGGACCTTACATCCTCGCATCCTCACTGCGCCTTTGCTGGTTTTGAATCTATCGGGGGGGGGGGACCTTACATCCTCGCATCCTCACTGCGCCTTTGCTGGTTTTGAATCTACCAGGGGGGGGGGACCTTACATCCTCGCATCCTCACTGCGCCTTTGCTGGTTTTGAATCTACCAACGGGGGGGGGGGGACCATATAGTTTTTCATAAAGGAATATCGTTTATTTTTATAGTTTTTTTTATAAAGGAAATTTTGTTTATTTATATTTATTCTTTATTTACAACTTTTTTATTATAATCTTTACCTAACCCCCGTTTACAATAACCTTTGCAAAGACCTGGTCGGATTCTAAAAGAAGTAAATTAATCACGCGTTGACAAGCAACATGCGGTTTATTGATGCCATCCAAAGCAGCTTGAACTTGTAGGCGTTTTTGTTCAGGCAACCGCTTCTTAATCCACATCCTGATGGACAATTCGGCAAAGTGACCCGTTGTGTAATACTTCACCGTCTGTAGGAATATCTCCGCATCGATTGACTCAATGTCTTCAATTGTAGATCTAACTGTAAATGGTTTTGTATGAAAATATTCACCTTCCAGTGACACATCAATTCCAACATTAAACATTTTGTTAGGTCTAGTCAGTGTAGGAGCTTGTAAGCAAATGATTCTAACATAAATAACTGGAGAACTCTCACTAATGAGATAACCTCAGGCAGTCACGTAGTCCTTACCAAAACATGTAATACTAGAAAATGATGGGGAAGGGAGTATTTTATTTATGTTTTTTTTTTCCTTTTATTTTTTATTTTTTATTTTTTCTTTATTGAAAGAAGAAAAAGAATTTAGAGTGACTAGAACCCTCCCAAACTGTTTTTATGGTAATTGACTTTAAAATCACCAAAGTAGATAGGTAATCATTGTTTTGTGGCCAATCCGCTTCCCAAGCACTCTTACCACAGCAAAAACAAGTGTGCTGCAAATTATTAGAGTCTGAAAAGCGATACACTTTAACAATTCTTGCAGGATACAGAACTCTATTACAATAATGCTCAGTGTACTGGCAGTAGCGGCATTGATAGACTCTCTTGCCATTGTTTCTATTATACAAGTCTAACACTTAAGGATCCGTTTCGGGGTTGTTAAGCACTAACACATGTTCCCGAACATACCCCTTGAGGCAAGATGCAACGTATCGCTGTATAGGCACTGGCAATTGTGCAATCCCCTGACACAGAATGTATTTATTCTTTCTTATTACAATACACGATTGCTGAGCTAGTGACAGTGGGTTGTATGCTTCCATGACTAACTCAAGATTCAGACTGGTCAAGCACTTAGCTTGAGGAGTCTAGTAAGTAAACAAGTTATATAATGAGGGGTTTTTCTCCGTGAACATCAAGTCCACTTATGAGTAAACAAATTATTTAATGAAGGATTTTTCCTCCGTGAACAACAAGTCCACTAATGAGTAAACAGATTGAGTTTCTCTAAGTTTCAGTTTAAGTCAGAGAGTCAAACTATTGCCATCAATATGAACACTGATAATGTATGGGAGAGCAGTATTCCTGATGAGGACCTCATCAAGATCGTTGAGGGAATTGAAGAAAAGTATGCTAATAGCGTATGGGAAGGTAATATCCCTGATAAAGAACTCCTCGCTACCGTTGAGGTGATAGAAGAGGAATATGCTCTCCAACTGCGAAGGGAATATGAAACAATGTGGGAACGGATAACTACGTGTTGGTGCTCCCAACCTACATGTGATGAAGAATGGGAACAATATAATGCAGACTGGGAGAGTCTTCGTGCTCTTGAGATTGCAATGGAGGAGTTTCAAGCGAAAGAGAGGGCTGAGACTTCTTCACAAAAGTAATTTTAAGTTTTTAATTTATAATAAAGATGAAGAAAATAAAATTATAATTCATACAAAAATAATAAAATAACATAAATAATGGAATGAGCGGGGGGGGCTTGGTTGGTTAGGTTAGGATAGAGGAATCATGGGGGGGGGCTTGGTTGGTTAGGTTAGGATAGAGGAATCATGAGGGGGGGGGGGCTTGGTTGGTTAGGTTAGGATAGAGGAATCATGAAGGGGGGGGGGTCGGCACAGGGCTGATCCTCTCAATCCTCAACTAAACTTTGTCACTTTGTTTTTGTTTGTTGTGTAATTATTTTCTTTATTTATTTTGGATAAGGAAAAAGGAAATAGGTTTTTTTTTTTTTTATTTAATCTGAATCCGAGGAGTTTATATATACAACGTGGGGCCTCGGTTCCCCACTTGGTCCCGCCTCTGGCTCGGGCTCTGGCTCGGGCCTCGGTTCTCCACTCGGCCCCGCCTCTGGTTCGGGCTGCTGCTGCGGCTGCTGCTGCTGCTGCGGCTGCTGCGGCTGCTGCTGCGGCTGCTGTGGTCTGCGCTGGAGCTGGGGTCTTGGGCGAGGCCGGTACTGTTGGAGGATCAACCCCCGGCGAATCTCGCGGTGGACCCTGTTGGCCTCCGCCTCCTCCCGCCGCCGCTGTTGCTCGGCGAACTCTGGGGTCCACCATCCCTGCGGTACGGCTGACGGCTTGACGATAGCTGTAAATAACGAACCAACATTAATATTCTTTTTTTTTTTTTATGAGATTTATTGATATTATAATAATGAGATTTATTGATATTATAACAATGAGAAACTGAGGATTGCTACTCACCAACTGGCTTTCCCTCCTGTGTCCTGGGGATAGGAATCTGGGTGGGCGTCTGAGTGGCGGCATCACCACATCGCCTCGGGCCAGGAGCAGCCAGGGTGCACGTCTGGGTGGAGGCGCACCTCGTGGCAGCTGGAGCATCAGGAGCAGCTGGAGCAGCGGCCGGGGCATCAGCGGGGGCAGCTGGAGCAGCGGCCGGGGCATCAGCGGGGGCAGCTGGAGCAGCTGCCGGGGCATATCGGTGGGTGGCAAGGTGCCGGGCCACCTTGTCTTTTCTGCCGAATTGCTTTCCGCAAATTCGGCAAGGGTACAGTGGCGAATCCACATGCGTCAGCATGTGCCGGCGCAAATGGTCGCTACGCGAGTAACGCTTGTCGCAATACATACAAGTGTACTCCATCGCGGCTGTAGTAAGAATGATTAAGACCTGGAGAAACCGGCGGGTGAAAGCGGAGGCGCGCGCGGTAAACATCACGTAGGCGATAAACAAGGAAAGCAAACGGCATGTATTGGAAAAAATACGGGGGGGGGGTCGGGTCGGGTCGGGTCGGGGGGGGGGGTCGGGGGGGGGGTCCAAATGTGTTTACTAGGGAAGTTCCCCAACAATAACAAGTCCGATTTATCTCCTACACAAACAGGCTCTCGCTCAGTCGTTAAGCATGGCTGCTCCGTGGGAGGATGATATGACAGACTATGACTACGAGTTTGCACTTGAAAATGCAAATTTCGTAGATGAGTTGGAGCAAGAGGCTCTATTAGAAGAAACGTTTGCGCAGCAAATACGGGATCTGGAGCGCCTGGAGCCGGCGTCGAGCGGACTTCAGCGGCCTCCTCCATCGCCTCAGCCTGGGCCTAGCGGGCTGCAGCGGCCTCCTCCTCCTCCATCGCCTCAGCCCACACCGTCTCCATCACCGCCTCCATCGCCTCAGTCCGACTCGTCTGAGGACCCTCCACCACCACCGAGGACTGCGAGACAAGTGTACCTGGAGCGACAGGCGCTTCAGGACGACGTTGACCGAGTGTGGGTGGTTGAGCCGCAGCACGAAACACATTGGCGATGGTACATGGCCGACATGGCCAGGCTGCGTGAACTAGATGAGGAATTGGACCGCTTGGAGGAACAAGAGGAGGTGGCCGATAACGAGGAATAGTTATAAGTTTTTTGTTGATAAATAAATGCTTCCTTTGTCCAAAAAAAAAAAAAAACAAAACAAACAAAAAAACAAACAAAAAAAAAACAAAAATAAAATGCAATAAACAAAATAATAAAACCGGGATGATGGGGTGGGGGGGGGTCGGGTCGGGTCGGGGGGGGGGGTCGGGTCGGGTCGGGGGGGGGGGGGTCGGGGGGTCGGGGGGGGGGGGTCGGCACAGGGCTGGTCCTCTCAATCATCAGCTTGCTAAACTTGTCACTTTGTTTTTGTTGTTTGTTTGTTTTTTTGTTTGTTTTTTTTTTGTTTTTTTTTTGTTTTTTTTTATAATTTTATTTCATTGATACAATACAATAAATGTGATGCTTAAATCTAAGATGATTCATGAATGTTATACAATATATGAATAATGAAAACTTACAATACAATAAATGTGATGCTTAAATCTAAGATGATTCATGAATGTTATACAATATATGAAGAATGAAAAACTTACAATACAATATAATGATAAGCTTAAACTAAAGGAATAACTTTAACCCAGAGGAGGGCCACCTCCTCATTTGCAATCAAGTTGTGGAGGCGTTGCTGCACCTCCTCCAGGTGACCGGGTTGGTTGGCGACGTATCGCCGCCTCATAAAATGATTGCGCCCGTCCGGGCCCAGGCACCCCCATCTCAAAATGACCAACCGGTCCAAGACTGCAACCTCCACCAGGCCAATCACGTCCTGGATGACCTGGTGGTTCCACAAAGTGTATGTTACAGTCGACATTCTGCTTGTGGAATGAGCGTTAACGTGCGGAGGAGCAGTAAACATCCCGTAATGGGGGAAAAAACCGGTTACAAACAAGGAAAGTAAACAACACGGGGGGGGGTCCGGATCGGGTTGGGTCGGGGGGGGGGGATGACGTCACGGGGGGGGGGGCTCCTCGGCTCCTCAGTTTGCTAAAGTGGTCCAGAACCGGCCATAGCACCCTACTCAAATTGGAAGAAAATTACTGTTTAAAAATCCATGTACACGTCTAGGACGTGTTTAAAACTGTTGTTATTGATTTAATTACCGGTTTGAAAACAAATAAATGTTGAACATCCGGCAGATTACGCTATTAGAGGTTCTTTTAACTACTTGCAGCAGACAGAGTTAGTGGACAGTGCTTAAATTAAATTAAAATTAAGGCTTACAATTTAACAACTATATAAGTATAATCACGAGATTCAAAAATATTCCTCTATATTTTTTTAGGCAGCATATAAATTAAATCATATGCGTAGGATGAATGTATCATTAAAGAACAAAGACGAACAAAGAGATAAACTATAAATAATGAAACAAATTGATTAAATATTTTATTTGGTAAATTAAAACAAATTAGTGACTGTTTGCTGTAAAACATACAGTAGGCCTATGTATATTGTTATACAAATCATCTCACTTACATTAAAAAGTGTGTTATAATTTCAAGTTGGAGCTAAATGATAGTAGCTTTTATTCTGTTAGAGCTGAAATGGATCCAACTTGGCTCATATGTCTACAATGCTGTTACAACTTTGTTACTATACAATTTGTTTAAGTTGTAATGAATCCCAGTGTGTTTCCCTTTGTTTTTATCATTTCAGAAATTACAATTCACTCAACCATTGAATAGATTTATATTACTTTATTTGTAAATGTTTTAGTTTTTACTATTAGGGCAAAGCGAAACTTTAGTCACAGAGGACCTTAGCAGCCACTTAAGGAGCCAACTGAGGTTTCCTTTTAAAAACCTCACTCACCTTTATTCCTTTCCATTTTACTGTCAGTTTCCATTGCAATGTTTTCGTTATATACGTTATAATGTCTGCTAGAACATGTGCTGGAGATCCTGAAACCACTCGCAACAATGAAACACATTTTATGCAAATATCTTCAAACTCCAAGTATATATTTTTTAAATGTTTTAATCTATATAACTCATAAAGTAATAATAATAAACTTATTTCCATTGTTTGTATATAGGCATACGTTAAAACCAATGATAAAAAGGTTTTGTTGTTAAATTTGTTAATTTTCATCAACCACTTTAGTTTATACAAAAATAAAACCTCTAATTGTAACTGTGAAGTAGTCCAAAATTAGTTTAAGGGTTAGTGTCACTCACAAACAGTATTGTAGAACTAATGAAGATGATCATGTTACTTCATAAGATCAGAGTAGTGCTTTGGAATACGATATAAAATCAAATACATTTATAAATTAAATGTATAAAATCAAAAAAGATTATTGCATTGCGTTTATTAACTTTTTAAGAGTCAAATTAAAATATTTTACTATAGTAACTGTATATTTTTTTAGATATATTTAAATTAACAATTGCATGTGTATCATTATTATTTTTAACACTAAAGATCAAGTATTATAATTAAATATTTTAAAATAATATGATGACTAAAACACTAAAATGAAAATCTTAATGTATACTTTGTAAAACAACACATAAGGATATTTGCTATATAAAACCGTAGATGTAGTCATGAATAAGGTATTGCACTCAATGGAAACCAATTTTAAGAACGACATTCTTGTGCAAGCGTCCGATACAACATTTTCACTGGACCTTAAATGCAAGCTAACCGCTTCATTGAACTTCGCCACAACCTTAACTTGTTGGTGTGAACGGAAACACATGTTCAATGATTTTATTGATATTCTAATTAACCATTTTGAGGACACCTCTATTTGACTTAATATTTTTAAGTATTTTAGTGCTTAAGAGTTTAGTTAAGTTATTACAAACTTAAATTAAAATATGAAATAAATGTAAATTATATAAAGAACAAGTTTGCATGAAGTAGTGAATACTTTAGTTGATTGTACTCTGAGACTTAATAATTTTTCGTGTATAGTTTACTAAATAAAAACAATGTTTATATTCATATAATAGATAATGTTTATATTAGTAACTCGTTTGTTACCATAACTTGTAAAACTAGGTTTATTTATAAATTTATTTTACACACTCGTAATACAATTTACTAAATAGGTTTCTATGAAAACTATTGTTCTTCGATACATGTTGTACGATACTCATAGTACGATTATACAGGTGTATTTTACAGGGCGATTGTACAGGCATTGTACAGGGGTATACAGGGCTAGCTGAAGGCGTAAACAAACATAACTATATAAATGGTTTGAATATATAGGCATTTTATTAGCTTTGTACGATTAATATAAAGTATCATACATGTCATTAAAAATAATCTAAAGGTAAGAAAGTGCCATAAGACCTTGTACAAACATTTATATATTTACTATAGGGTAACTGAGTACCTTGTAAGAGAACGTACATTTGAAATGTTATATGACGCATTTATAAACATCCTCTAATTTTAATAACAGCTACTACGCTGATGATAGGTTATTAGAATATAATAGTTGTTAATTGTTAGTTGTTCTTACTACTATAATTTACTGAGTTTTAGGTAAATCTTAGTTTAAGTTGTAATCTTTATAATGAACTACAATTAAAGTCATTTTTAAGCTCGCTTCTGTTGGATTGGACAATTTTGATGGTAAGAAACCACTTGATCAATAGTATTACAGGTGTAACGAGCACATTGGATATATTGAATAAATCTAAATACAATTCCACATTCTGGTATGTTCTGAAAAAAAAATATTGTCTTTTACTACACTACTGCAGTGCAGAAGCCTTTGCCGGGTATGAATTTTATCCCTTGACTCAGTAAGAAAATAGACACGTATATTTATTACTTTTGTCTTTATTCTCAGCGACATTCTAGCAGGAATTTATAAATACAATTAATTTATTGTTTAGTAAAGAAAATCGATTTCGTTATTTTCTTAAAAGTTTAATAATTTGATTATTTTATTTATACGTAATACAATAACTAAACGGTGAAAATTGTATTTAGCTGCTGTAATAAAACGAATTAATCAAACATCTATATCAAGTGTTTTTAGTTTTATTTTTAAGGTTAGAATATATTTGTATAACATATCATAATTATTACATGATTTAATATATTTAATTTATTTAATATATTTTTTATTGTATTTTTATTACTTTTAAAGCATTTTATCAAGAAAAGACTTTATTTTCAGATAGCTAACGCTTAGCGAACAATAACTTCAACTTACTTTTAAGAATTTTACTCGATTATTACAAGAAAACATTGTGTAACGCTTATAGCACATTAAGCTATCCATACGCCGAATAAACAAATTCTAATGTTGTCTGCTACATTATATATTAAAATACCGCTAAAAACTGAACTGGGTAAGATTTTACATTTTTTATTTGATGTACATTCTTGTGTATTTATGTACGAAGAAACTCAGAGCTTATCATGTGAACTATATTATTAAAATGGCCGTTTAGAAGTATTCGTTCACGTTTGTATGTGTCATAATGGGTTTTTATTGCGTAAGCAAATATAAATTACTCAGACATCAAGAGAAACACTCCCAACTTTTAGTGGGTGCCGTTTTGTTACAAAAAGTTTCCAGCAGTTCCTGCCTAAGCTACGCTCTTGATTAAAATACGTTTAACGATATTATAAATTAGGCTTATCGCCGTTGGAGGCTTCGCCCCCAAACCCCCTTTTGGAGCTCGCTTCGCTCACTTGCATTCCTCAGTCAACTTAAGTTTAAATCAAATTCGACTATTGTAGTTCATTAACCAAAGAAAAACTACACAATAATGACCTTTGGTGAGCACATTAACACCTACCCATATCGGTTCGATGTCGAAACATTTTACCAACCAGCTGCTTGTTCGTTTTATCGAATGAACTCCCTATTACGATGGTTGTTTCGACGTGTATAAAAGTAAAAAATGAAATGCTCACTCAATCAAAATCAATCATATATATAAAAAGTTGTGGTTACAATGTTAAATTGGAGTTCTACAAATGGATTTACGTGTAAAAATAACAAAAAATTAGACTTCAATTCACGACAAAATTATAGTAACCTAACCTAACCTAACTGCGCAGAGCGCTTGGTTTAAACATATTTTAAAATTAAAAGGCAAATATTTGGACGTTTATTCATTAGGTTTCTCAGTTGTATTTTTTTGGGTTTTATTACGGGAAATGCCTTATAGTTTATGTCAGTGAATGAGCGAGTGAGTGAACCCGCCTAGCTTCATAGAAGTAGATATTGCATTCATAAATAATGTCGTTGTTAAAAATTCATGGGTAGTGACGGTGATGTTATGTTTTTTTTAATGCTTTTGAAGATTTTTGATAAGTAAAAAGTTTTCGCAACGTTTAAGGATAATTTAGACAGTTATTAAAAGTAACAAAAGCGTCGGGGTTTAATTTAAATGAATAAAGTAAAATATATTTTAAGCAGAGTTACATGTACTCTTTATGCTAGCCTGTCTGCTTACTGAGACGAAATAACAAAAGAAGTTTACGACCAAGAACTTCAGCGCGCTCGCAGGGGAATGAGAACCAATATGTTTGATCCAAACATTTAAAACATATGGAGATGGCGATGTGGTTCTTTATCTTGCAGTTTCATACGAAAATATATTTGAATTGAAAATACGTAAATTTAATTAACAAATATTGTATATAGTAAAATTAAGTTTTAAACACTATTGAAGTTAACATTTAATCATTGTTCTTAGTAAAATATTAATCAACTAACTTTAAACTATTTTATTTTTGTAAAGAGCTGCACATGACCAGCTTAAACGTAAATTGTATGCATCTAGTTATCAAACAAATACAATTTTGTAGAGATAGTTAAATTCTAGGACGCTAAACAACAGTTGTAAGGTAGTTTTAATTGTTAACATTAACTAAATTGTTTTATAAATTTACCTTTTGCATTTAATACGATCTTATTTTGTTATATCGAACAATTTAGTTCGTAAGGGCTGAACAAATTGCAACAGCTTGTCAAATGCTAAAAGTGAAAGTGTTTGGTTCTCATGTTATAGGAACAATTAAGACATATCAAGTGAAACTGAGACACTTGGGCAGAAAGTCGTTCAGTTTTTGTAAAGTTTATAACGTTATTACTTTAGATTAATCTTGAAAAGGACGTTGAGATATTGGCCAACAGACAACTATGGCCAACATAACTTTATCCTTAACGATGAGGAATCGTCCAAAAGGCGTATTTACTGTTATAAAATATATTTTGATTAATTAAAATAGGCAGTGATGGTGCAGCTATACATGTTATTTGGTATTTAGTTTTAAGTGGAAAGCAAATATTTAGTTTAAACATATTTTTAAATCAAAAGAAAAATATTTTGATTTAGATTTTAATTTAGTTTCTCAGTTTTATTTGTTCATAAAAAAATTTTAACATATTGTCAATGGTATTTACTGCTTTATAACAAATTGTTTAAAATCGAATCAAACTCATAATTTGTAATAAAGAAAAATTCAATCTCTCAAAATAGGAGATCTTTTACCCACATGTATATTTAATTCCTTATTAAATTATACTGGATGGAAATAAAATAAAAAGTGAAATAGATAAAGCAGTGTACTGTTGTGAAGTATGACCACACAAAATGTATAACAATAAAACGATAATAGTATAAAATTAATGTATCTACATATTAAATAATGGTAGTATGTGCTGATTTTAAAGAGGTTATAAATCGTTGGTATTTAGTTGTCTTGCTTTATTTATACATTATTTAATACTAACTGCGAAGGAGTCATCACGTGTTTTATGGGAAAAAAATTATGTAAATCATTTTATATCTCGTTTCTAAATGAGATTAAAATTCTAAGAAACCCATTTATTGGTTGAATTTAATTCAAGTATAGCAGGCTAATTGTTATTATAAGTGTAATAAAATTTAAAGCTTTCAACTCACATCCAACAATACAATAAGGGCACAAATAAATTATATACTTATAAATAAACTAAAAATTAAACAATTAAAATTAATTTTGAAATTTTAACTTTCAATAAAAGTATTTTAGGATTAATCTAAACATAAAAAATATACATCCACTATAATTATTTGTTAAGTAGGATACAGATCCAAAGTATTTCAACCACGTATCATTTTGTTTGTGAGTCTATCCCTAACACGTGTAGGAGAAGACCCTTACTGTATCCATTATTCTAATGTTTGCTTGAGGTATCGTATTTTCTCCTTCTCTCTCTCCTTCTGTTACCTTTATAAAAATGCAAGGTGAAAAGAACAATTTATTTATTTTCTCTGTAGACTACTTACAGCATAAGTGTAGGATGCCACCAACTAAAGTAAAACACATCGTATGAAGTTCAAGGTACTCATACTATGAATTTCAATAGAGCATATATCAAAAAAATAGTTTCACCTGAAATTGTCTCTGAGTCCTTACATTCAGTTATATGGTTACAAGTGACAAACATATGAACTAATTGCAAGTTCCTTGAACAGTTTGACTATATATATACATACACTAGATGATCCGGCAAACGTTGTTTTTCCATTTAAATTATTTCTAGTGATAATGTATTCACAACTTAACAACCAACAGTGACAGATTATTTATTATCAGTGAAGTAATGTAAATATTATTATCAACAGCTGTTAAAATTGTTTATTAGATTACAATCTCCCTTTTATGCCTTTCAACATAGGTAGCTGGCCAGACAGACGTTGTCCTGTCCTAATGTCATTAAATTTGTTTTATGTCAGATACTCGTTCATTTTCAATATAAGCTGGGTCGCTTCGCTCACTCGCCAATGGAAAAAAAAGTTTGAGTTGTCATGCAAGTAGTTTTATTTTATTTCCATTATGAGAGTTGCCATTCAAGTATGTTTTTTATTTACATAATGAACATATATTTATGCCTTTCAAGTATGTTCAGATATAAGCTGCTATGGTAGAATGTTGATGGAGTGGTGGTGGGAGAATGTGGTGGGGGAAGGTGGTGGGAGAATTTGGTAGGGGAAGAATTGGAGTGAGTGACACGTGCGTTCAGGTCGGCGAGAATTCCTGGAACTGTAATGCTGTCACGTGGTGTCTCAAATTGCAAAAAAACAAAAGAAATTGCCAGGAGGGGAGGGGGGACCAAAAATCTAAAATCGGGGGGGAGTATAAAATCGGGAGGGGGCAAAAATATAAATCGGGGAGGGGGAGGAAAAATATATAATGGGGGACATAATTTATAATTATAATATATTATTCAAAAATGCTAAACTTGGCTCAGTTTAGGGTGAAAAGTAAAAGGTTTCTAAATAAGTTAACAAAATGTTATGTTAAAAACGTCTTTCTATAAAGAAGGTTTCCGTATTAAAACAATTTTCAAAATACGTTTTACCTTATCAAATACTGATATAATGTTATTATTTAAGCCTACTTTATTTTCTCAGCCTAGTATGATTAATTAACATATTTTCCGATAAATATTAAACGTATCAATAACTCGCAGGGCTAATAATTTTAAGTGTTGTGTAGTTTAAATATACTAAAATAAACCATTGTCTGTATTTCCAGAAATATTTCCATCAATACTTGCTATTATAAGAGATCTCATCACATTTCTCATGTATAAAGTTTAAGAATCCAAGTAATAAATCAAATATATCTGAAAACACATAAGCGTTTATCCTTCACAACTTAAAAGACAAATGTCAAACTTTGAACTTTATATCACACTCGAGGCCAAATGGTACGTTCATCGTTACTAAGTTGAAACAGCTATTCCGTAAACATCATTGACTGAAATGTACTAAGTTCCATGGTATTTGGTACACTTGTTCTTTTTGAACCACATTAATCCCTTTAAAACATATTTTATTAAATATTTAAACTACAATAACGAAACAAATTACTTATATACTTACTTACTTACCTCCAAGTCAACCTGACTGACACATCACGTGGTATGAGACCAGTAATTTATGGTTATTTTTTATCCTATTACACACGAAATACTTGAGATGTGTATGTCACAACGATTTACCCATATATTCCAATATTGTATTTGGTATTTCTTTAAAGTTACAAACTGTATAAATATAATATAAAAAATTGTGTCTATTCCAGCCATAAATGTAATTTTACACAATTATTTTAACGTATGTGTCCTCTCATTTCTATGCCCCTTAAAAAGGTGTGATCAGTTCTGCTGTCTTTTTATTCATATCTGAAAGAAGTATGTTTATCGACCCTTAGAACAAAATAAACTCAGGACTGAATACTCCATGCTTCATGCATCGTACTAGGAAGTATAACGGAAGTCAAAGTGCATTGGGAAGGTATGGAAAATATTGAAAGTTGGCTAAAAATGATTTGGGGATTTGGGAGGAATTGTGTTGGTGTTGATAGGAATGTTGTAAGTATCCAAGAGGAGTTATTATAACACATGTGTCAATTTGAACAGTGTGTAAGAGGCCGGGAATTAACAGCGGTGGATAGTGTGAAATGTTTTAAACAGGAAAATTCAAATACGATTGACATCCTTTTTGCAATTTTTCCCTATTAAATGTTTAGTACAGTTCAATTCACGGTGCTTGGCACCTGGGAAAGGCGAGAAACTACTGAAATGTTTCGTAAATAAAAGTAGATATTGACAAAAACAACCAACAAAAATGTTTTATAATTAAATAAGTGTTTTTTTTCTGTTGACAAAATTAGACAGTAACACTAAAGGTGCTAAGCCAAATAGAGGCGAAAAGTCATTCCAGAGCATACGCTAACCAGATGCCATGCACTGTGACCCGAACTGTATTAGCAGAAGCTTCCAATTAAGTTAGACATTTCAACGACAAATTACGGTGACAGTTAACTTCCGGATAAGGTTTAGTGCTCATCCAAATGACGTAGCAAAAATCTTTCACATTAACTCAAACACAAATCACCTTGAATAGTTCACAATTCCCTCAGTCCTACTTCAAACTCTATCAATCTTCCTCTCTCTCTTTTAATATCCTCAACGTCCTAAAATATTCTCAGCCCCCTCAATTTCCTTTAATTTTAAATTTCAATTTCTTGCTCTATGTCGTTCTGAAAAAATATAATTAAAAACTCCAATGCAAGGATGTTCAGTGTCTTCTAAATTTTAAGTTCAAAGCAAAGGTAAGGTAAATTATAAGTAAAAGACAAAAAGCTACAAAACTGAACATACATGCCAGGGCAGGGAACTTTCTACAAACATTATACGTGATTCGAATGTCAACCGTACGTGGATAGATAAATGGGACACGTTACGAAGGTAGGATTATTTTTATTAGTGAATTTCCTATGGAAAGAGAACTATTAGCATGACCCGCACGGTGAAACTTAAGCCCGGGACCACCATAGAAGTTCCTAACGTGACCCCCCCCCGATCACGCTTTGGGGGGTCGTTTAAAATGTTTTATATATATATACATATATAAGTAAATCGGGCAAAAAATGCGACCGCTAGAGTGCAAACACACACACACACACACACATATATATATATATATATATATAATGGTATATATAATGTGGTATATATGTGTGTGTTTGCACTCTAGCAGTCGGATTTTTTGCCCGATTTACTTAAAATTTGGTAGGGACATTTCTTTCTGTAATCAATTGGACAAGTTCGTTGAGCAAAACAATCGGAAAACTCTAAACACCGTTTTTGGGGATTAATCTTTCAAATGTTGAGTTTTTGGGCCCAAAAAGGGTCAGAAAAGCCCCGGATGTAAGATTATTATCCATGTAAAGAGATGTGAATTCGTAAGACCGAACTTTTAAGCCCTCTTTCGTCATTCTAGCATAACTGATTACCAAGTTATAGAAGAAAATTACCATACACAGTACGTTGTCTTATGGGGGTTTTACATTAGAAAAGCCTGTTATTCATTCGATGGTGTACTTTTATCATCCCCAGCAACCTCACGCCAAATTTCAAGCCTGACTGGACCTTCTCCTAACCTTATAAAAAGCAAAATTGTATTCCCAGCATTGCAGGTAAATGAATACAGGAGCTTCAGAACAGCCAAAAAATAAACATTTTCAGATTTAAATAAAAATTGGAATAAATGTATTTTTTTACACTGATGTTAAGTTGTAAATGTTTTTTTATGTGGAAAATCACTTCCCTAACGTCAGCGTGCTGCGTGCTAACTCGTTTTTTATTTCATATTCAGTAAATATCAGTCTATTTTATATATACTAGTTGAGCTCAATGAGTTTTATTTCTCTGACATTGGTTTAAAGGAATCTCTTTAACATAAGAACATTTTTTTCTAGCGATTGATTTAAATATTTGTAAATATTGCATTGTAACAATTAATTTGGACTTGCCATTTTAAAAAAAACCAAGGATATTAAAATATTAAAAGGTATTAAAATATAACTGTAATAAATTCAATATATTAGGTTTTTAGATGTAATTGCTTTTAAATGTTAAGATATGCAGATAAATTCACAAATTAATATACTCAGCAAATATATATAAATAAATATTTACATAAACTTTAGTATTTAACAATTCTACAAATATCCAGAACATTTATTTCAGCATTCATTTAGTCTGTAAGTTATTAGTATTATTACAATTATTATATTTCAATGTGATTGCAATAATAATTATGTACCAAAATAAAATTTAATGGTAAATCCTTTTGCTATTTGATATATTTTAGTGTGCCCTTAACATGTATTTATTATGTCTAAATAAACTGAAACGACATTTTAAAATTTTTAAATTAAATATTTAACCGGTAATATATTGTTTTGATATGGAGACAATTCATTTGGTTTACAGTGTATCATTGTTTGGTCCCAAATTATAAATAAGGTGAATGTAAGACCTTGTCCGAAAAGAAATCATTTGCACCATGTCAGCTGTGTTGGCCAGTTGGAGGGCAGAGCGGGTCCTCCTGCTTGAACCTGATCACATCTATCACAGGAGCACAGGAGTTGGCCCTCTGAAAGTTAAATTTGGTTGCCGTCCCATCCTACCCTTTCCTTTCCTATATATCCTTTCCTTCCTGTAACCTGCGCAAAAATCCCTCTTGTGAAGACGTCCCTGGTGGTTAATGCTGGGGTTTCAAAATCCAGCAATATCAACTATATAATTTAGTTGTGAAATATTTTTCTGTTACTATGATCCTTTATTTCTAATTCAGTTCTTATGCTTGGATAATATTTTATTTTGTGAAACTTAAAATAAAAACAAAACAAATTGTATGTAATTATTACGAGCTGCAATGTTTTTGAGCCTAAGAAGAGGTAATGTCAGTCTTACCTTTTGGCACATATGCTTTAATTCAACACCAGCACCCATAATGTGTTACAATACATATAAAGGAAAAAGATAGAGATATAAATAGACAAGAAGTAAGAATTTTCATTAACAATGGTCTATTTATTTGGTTTTTTAATATAAAATAGTTCTTATTAGTAATACATTTTCCAAATTAAAATGTGTTTACCGAATAGTTTTAAGAAATAATAAAAAAAAATTTTTCGTTCATAGAACGTATTTATAGGTTTTTTACTTTTTAGTTTTTTAATATGTTTCATACTGAAAGACATGAACAGGAACGCATTTCATTTCTATATTGCGTTGACTTTTGAACTCAGACACGCTGTTACAGATACAAATGTATTTCACTCCAGTTGTAATAGCTCCTGAGACAAATGGCCAAAGTTTCAACAGCTCTGACACGGCCGAATGGCCACAAGGATGTTTCCTTGTAATGATCGTTAAAACATTGTCTTGCGTTTACTTTTGTAGAACATTTTTTAAATTATATAAAAAAGGATTTATTGTTATAAATACATACTTCTTGTAAAAAACTCTAGGTAGAGCTAATTATTAACGAACCGTTAAAGTTATCAACATTTAATTTAAATTAACCAATTTCTCAACCTAGAGATTTTAAGCTTAAAACTAATTTTCTTATCAGTCCTATTGCTGTTTTTATAACCTAATAACGACACAAAATTGTGCAAGAAGCAACGCAACATTTACTCTAAGGGCAAGCTTTAATATCAATCTTAAAACAGCAAAACTAGTGTCGGTGTCAGTGTCAGTTCACAAATACAATATCAGGTCCTCCCTATATTTTAAAATCATAGGCACGCTTTAACTGAATTTTCCAAGTTAGCCTATCCCGAGGACTCAAACATTATGTTTCTCTGCACTGATACCATCTCCCGGTTGCCTCAGGCGGTAATCGAACCCGGGACGGCGAGCGCTTTGGCCTAAGCACCACGATATTTCAAACCACTAGTCTACCGATTTGGTAGCTAGAGTGTAACCTATGTCATCTTAACCACAAGCGGTGCGGCGGTGAAATATCAAACTATTTGAAATTATAGAATACAAGTAACGCCAGTGCGTGGTTCAAATTGTCTAAGTGAGGATTGTTTTTTGGTATATTTTTTTACCTACATTATTCTCATAAAAAATTACATAAATATTCGACAAATAAATTGTCCTGATGAAATATTAATAACCAAAATATTATAACTCATTATAACGTTTGTATTTATATTCCGAGTTTGTTTATACAATTGACTGGTTATAGGAGGTTATCATGCTTAAACAGTATTTCTGTCACTAAAATAAACACATTGAAGAAAACAAATATTAAAAGACATATCTTGATTTATTCGAGAATGGATGAAAACCATGAAAGTAAATATGAAACAATGTTTGCTTATATCAGACATATATATTGCTTGAGACATTTAGATCAGACATATTGTTTCTACCCGCATTGCCCTTGGGTGAATTTCGTTTGTTGTTTTCTTTCAATAATCACAAAGCCTTAGGTGTGATCATACAAGAACATATTTATCACTCGTGTTTTTCGATTCATAATCATTACCTCAATGGTTGTTTTGTACAAGAAGCGTAAATGTTGTGTTTTTCATGCGTGCCCTTTGGTCAACACAATAATTTAGATTTATTATTTTCTTAATTCTTAATATATAAGTTAAACAATTGCTATTTGGTCCTAAATAAAAGTTAAACTTTCACTTATATATGATGACGTATTTTGATGACCCTTAAAAATTGTCAAATAATAAAAAAAAAATGTTGTCTTGAATTTGCGTGTATCTGTTAAGTAACATACAAATATAATTTACATAATTAACTATATGTTTATGTTATTATGTGTTAAAAATGTAAAAACAACTAAAAGAAAATACGATTACTAAAAACAAAAATGTGCCTTTTTGATAACTTAACAATTCAAAATAGTTTATGCATTATATAAAACCATTAGGTCAGTGAGGAGTGAAGTAATATGGACTTTCTAAGATATGGGTACTACAACATATAAAAGGGGAGGTAACTGAATGAAGAACATCCCCTGTAGTAAACAGCTTAACTGAAACAAATTGTAGCAATTCAATTCACTAAAATTTTACTTAGGGTGTTATCCAAGTAATTTAGTTACATCTTAATTATATATAGTTATAAATAATTTATCTAATATATTTATATCAGCCATAGCAATTAAGAACAAAGCTGACTAATATTGTGGTTAATAGTTCAATAAGGGCTGTGTGTTGTTGGGGAATTGCATTTGCATTTGCAAACACTTAAAATATGCATAGTATTGTTTGAAGTCGTAATTTTGTCGTGGTTTTAATGCCTACTTTATCGGTAGTCTAAGTCCGTTGGAGAGAAACTATTTTCAACTAGCCATCCTCAGGCTGTGAAAGGATGGAGTTGTCTTCAATGTAGAAAGTCAAAAAGTTATTTTCAAACAAAAGCCACAGCCATTGAAGAGACACGCAACTCTCATGGCTTACAGGGACAGCGTTACTTCAGTAAAAGTAGAGTACAGGCTGCATATACGGAATCGTTGCGAGTAGGTTTTATGTACGTGTCCAACGTGACCATGCCGTGTCTTTTAAATTTTTTATCATTTTAAATTTGTTAAATTTGTTATATCTCCATCCTCAAACGGCCTGAACATGGTTTCTTAAAAAACTTTACCTATTATCTACTTCAGTACAATTGGATTCTAGATAATAGTTATTTATGTATTAAAGGAGTAAAGTACAACTTTTTATGCCTTGGGGAAATTGTTGGTGCCCGACAATGTAGGCAAGGGCGACAATTTTTCCGAAGGAGACAATGTACTTTACTCCCGTAATACACACAACGTTTTTCCCATAGCCCAAAATCCACAAGTATCTATAAGTATTCACAATCGCTGTCCATTTTGGTTACGTAATGCGTAATGACTAACCTTGGAACTATGAACGTTAATTACAGCTGCAGTGAAGTATCAATAAGCTGATGTTCCGATTCCGATATAGCTACAGCGTTGCCAGTTATCCACTGCACTGTGTTGCCAGATTGCCAATGTTATTCGTATTGGTTTATTTTGTCTCGCACTGCAGACACAGTACTTTTGTCTCCCACGGGAAACAAAGTAGCACTTTCTCGTTCATTACATGGAGTAAAATTCGACTTTTCATAGTAGGTAGGGGAAAAGTGTAAATTAATCTACCTATAGTATTTCTAAGCAGTCATTTAAATTTATTTTTGAGATAATATATCCTATTTAAATAGGCGAGTGTTACGAAGTGGAAAATAAAAGCCTCATAGAACCAAACAAATTTATTTCGTTATATAACCACATTATATCTTTAAAATCAAAGAATATAATGTTTTACAAATCGGATGGTTTCATTTTCAAGGAACTCAAGAGAGTCGGAGATCTGAATTGGGGTCGGTTTCTGTTGAAGGATGGTTTCGATAAGATACTGAACATCTTTTGACCCGTAGCCAATATCGACAAGCTGCATTACAGGGTCATCGATTGATTGATATTGACCAGGATGATTCCCGTGAATAATTTCCTTAAGCAGATCTGAGAACCTGAGAAACACTATAAATATCGAGTTTCTAATCTGTTTGTTGATGTATGCGATACTAAAGGGATACACTGAGGCTTTAGACTGCAGTTGTCTCAGTCCTTCCACAACTTCAGCTTGCAAGTAATACTCCATTTGTTTGAAGTTCTCCTAAACATAAAAAAATCAACCGATCAACTTCCATAACTGGATGGTTACGTGTCACTTAACTAGGTCTAGGAAAGTTAAAAGTATCTGACCAATTCTAACCTTACCGTTCATTTATACTCAACTTAAAATACGCCCTAGTTGCATCTATGGCTTATTCAGTGATTAAGTGATATCGTAATTATATATGGTTATTTTTATCGAGTTCAATGTACAGCAAACTGAATTGTCAGGAGAGTAATTGTAAATCCAGTCATGGCGTAAAAAGTCGTGGTCAAAGGTCAAGGTTAGACTCAGGGTCAAATTTAAACTGAAGGGTAAAATGAAGGAGATCGAGTAACGTGGTTGGTTACAGGTAAATTTCCAGGAAATTCAAGATTGGGGTCAAATTATTATGACGTCGGGAAAACAGGTCGATATGATGGTCAAGTCACGTGATCAAGTTAAGGTAAAGTTCCAGTGCTTTTAATTTTATGACTCATAATTCGTCCGCAGGAAATAATAATGCATTTCCGTAGAGAGATATAACATTTTCACTTACGTTGTGAAAATGTAGATTTGTAAAACAGTTTAATGTATCTTATTTCACTACCGAACACCGATTCCGTGATGGTGTGGTTTAAAATACGTTATTAAATACAAGGAGTTAGTAGTTCTAAAACAGTATTATTGTGTAGCTGAAATTTGTTAAATAGTAAAATTTTTCAGAATACTTTGTAATTTACAAAATTACAAACATTACAAATTAAAAACTGTCCCAAACATCACCCCTACAAATTGCCTTCTTTCAATGTTATTTTCTCCTACATTCACCCAGACTACTGCACATCAACAACACCACGTTAATAAGGAAATATGGTTGGGATTTCCTTCAAACAAATATGCTAATTGGGAAAGAACAGGTGATGTTGGGGGTTGTGGGTGGTGAGACTCAAACGTGGGGAGACGTAGTGGTTGAGATGTTTCTAAGCACGGAGACAGAACACACTCCAGTCTATATAAACCCTAACGGTAATACATACAAACAAAATAAAGATGAATTTGTTTTAGATATTGGACAAATGAACAACTTTTTTTTCATTCGAGCGTTTATTCAAAGTCTACAGGCCAAAAAACAATTTTAAAAATATTTAAAATTTGATGTTTGAAAATGTTTAAGTAATTTTTTAGATAAAGCTACTACACATACAGAACATTAGCACTCATGAGCCATTCATGTACTATAAGCAATGAGCAGGTCAGCCACGGTTGTTTTGAGGGGGGGAGTCAAACTGATAGCTGACGTAAGAAGTATCATGCCCTTTCAACGTAGTTAAAACTGGAGATTATTCATGGAAACCCTGAGTGGGAGGGTGGAAGGGGTTTTGGGGAGGAGGTCACAATATTAAACATAAATATGAGTATAGAGTATATCCATATTAAATGTAGTTGATTAGAAGAAACATACCATAAAACATACATTTTGACCCTTTTTGCTAACTTAAGAAAGTTATCCCTTTTTTAAATGCCTGTATCTCAGTACCTGTGGGATCAAAACAAAAGTTTGACAAATGAAATTTAAAGGAAATTCGATGTTCTAAAACTTTATATATGCATATGGTACAGAAAAGTTGCTTAGTTTAAAAGTTATAACCGATAAACCTAATGAAGTGCCAAATTTTGGTTGTATTTTGGCTGCTATAAATTTTCCACAAGGAATTCATTTTGGAAAACTTAGGTGTAGGTACACTAGGTACTCATAAACAATACCTGAAAGTTTCATTAAGTTCCAAAGTTTTTTAAGTAACAAACCCTATACAGACTGGACTAGTAGTGGGCCAGAGACTGTTCAGCTGTTCGGATAGATTACCAATATTATATATAAAATTATGAAACTATACATTAAATATATTGTGCATCATGTGCTATTACAGCAACAAGTATTGTTATTTCAAATCAAAGTTTTTTTCGAAAACATTGAAAATGATACATTATATCGAAACAAATACTTACAAAAGTTTTATAAATAGATGATTATAAAGTTTATCAGATCTGATTATTTATAATAATCACAAATAAGCTTTTCCTATATAGTAACAAGGTAAACGAAAAACAATTACATTGACATCCTGTTTAGATTATAAACAAATGAATAATCAATATAAATTACCAAAACATTATGAAAATGTTTCAACAAATTTCCAAATAGACTGGGTTTGATTATTAATGGATATGTAGGGCCTACACTTCTTAAAAAAGTAATTTATCGAATGTGGTATTGAATTTCCGGGAAATCGACCTGTAACTGATCCCTACTTTCGACCCTTTGACCTTGACCTTTAACCTAAATATTCTACTTTAAGGCCGTGGCATTAGTAATTAACGAGATTTTAAAAAAGTGTTTCCACCCATAGGACCATGTGAAGGTTTTGTACACATTTGGTATCATAAGTTACATTCAATTCATCTGACTACTATGAATGTTGAACAATATGGTTATATTGAAAGTACATTTAATAATTTTATAATATATAATTATTGCATTGATAAAATTGACAGTTATTGTAAATAAATATCTATGATTTGATTTGTTCAAATGTTATAACAACTTTAAAGACTACATTGTAAATATAGTCACACATAAAAGTTTCAGTTAAAAAGATTTACAAGCAATATCAATTTTTAAATTTTTATCGTAACGTGTTTATTAAAAAAATTCTAAATCTACTAAGTAATTTCCATTCCATATGACCTTTATCGTTTTTTCAATTGCAACATTCTCTCCGCTTCATGAGGACCCTTATCTATTTTTTTAACAACCCCCGAATTGATTACAATGAACAAATTAATATTACATATATGTTTTCGTTATTAAAAAACGAGGCTTTATGTATATAACGTATACACACCTGGTATTGTAATTGTTGACCATCCGTAAAGGACCACAGGAGTGCAAGACCCAAAATAACCAGTGACACCTTCATGCTGGCCTGAAATCTTTAAGATCAGGTTAGTAGATGGGGTGAAAAATATCATAAACTAAAATATTGTTAGCAATGAAATATGGTAAAGTATTGCAAATTAGGTTGCAATATTAAATTATAATTATGATACACAAGTATATGGATATAACAAGTATTGTATGCAACACCAAAATGATGAAGAGCCAGTGAGTCACCAGTGAAGACAACAGACAAATCCTTCGGACTACAACAGGGAAAATATTGAACCTATTGGTTTCAACGTCTATACACATGATATTATGAAAATTGTCCAGGGAATTCGTTTAGTCAGACGACATTGTTATTGCTGTCTATATAAATAAATGCAAAAACCATATTTATTGCTTGCAACTTACCTTGTGTCCTGAAATATTATTTAAATACCTAGAGTCAGAATTTAAAATCTTATAAAAAATAATATATTGTTGTATCATGTTTTAAGCTACATTAAATACAGGTTTCATGTTAACCTTAATGGCAACCACGTAACCGTAATCAGCATTGGTATGGCCAAGCAATGAGATAAAAATTAAATAATAAAATTATTGCAGCCAATTTTAAAAAAAGGAAAACATTTATGCGCGACTTGACAATATCATATACAGCGGGTAACACCAAGTTCTTGAACAACTACTCTGTCACTTGTCTACTCCACCACTGAACATTGAGCTCCCGTGTGGCTGACATGAGCTCATGTTCAATATGTAGATGTCCAACAAAACATAGCCATGGCATGTGCCACTGGATACCTCATAGCGAAATCCTTACCTCTGATAATGCACAATTTAGCTTATCGAACAATCTGACGAACAGAGGCATTGCTAATATAAATAATTAAACAACTTATTGATTAGCATATTACGTGTTGTTATTACTTACAACATGTAATAAAATACGTCTTACAACACTTATGAATATATTTACACTTTTACTGATTTACATACAGACGGTATACATACATAAAGTATGGTACAAGGCTATCGATTTTAACCAGTCACTCCTACCATCATCAGGCCAGTGAGAGAACAAGGCCTGATGACTGACTCTTGACCGGTGTGACGGATCAAAATCGATAGCCTTGTACCATATTTTATATATGTTTACCGTCTGTATGTAAATGAGTATAAGTGTAAATATATTCATAAGTGTTGTACGTTGTATTTTATTACATCCTTTATAAATTATTAACATCCGAAAAACACTTTAAAAAGTGTTATATATGTTACGTTGCTACGTGTTAGCATTTTTATTAAATACACGCAGACCATCGCAAATGTGTAAGTTATATACTTCCTTTTCGGAGAGTTAAAAGAGTATAGAAGGTTTTTTTAAATTGGTAAAGGACACTTTAGACAATAACACTCAAACTGTTTACAACTTGTTATTTGTAACTTATAATCACCGTTAATTACTTGTTTCTCGAATAATACTGCTACGTGAATTGTAATTCTTGTCAAGGGAAATATACAACAATTTCCGTCTCTTTAAATTAAATATACAAATATTTTACTTGTAGATCAGATTCTTCCTCCATGAGATGAAAAAGCTTAAACTGAGGTGTTGTAATATCGTTTTAATTGTTTTATTGTCTCATGAGCTTTGTACGCTGTATAACCAAGTTTAAGTAAAAACACTGTAATTAAACCAAATAGCACATTATCTGGAACTATTAGAACTTAATAACAGATGTATACAGATATTTATCTCTATAGAGTCCTTAAATCAATGAACCACTTATCACAAAGTTTAACAATCCATAGTTTTATTTTTTTAATAAGTTTTACATCTACAATTATTTGTATGTACATCATATATTTTTAATTTTATAAATATAAAACAATAATACATTATGAACAAATCAGTACAAATCCCTATCTTTAAATATAAATCTGAAAGCGAAATTTTGAGATCAACATTTTGGGATTTTGGCAAATTGCAGGACAATGGGTTCGAGATAAAGTTCTTGATCCCAGGGACTGGGGAAAAATATAGGTGTATCCAAAAGGTTACCACTAAAAAATAAATAACGGTAAGCATACATTTAAGAAATAATAGTACAAGCATCGGGTTGCAAACACGTTTTCTTTGTTTACATATAAGCATGTGTCTACTTTGTTTACGAACTGAAATTTATTCCTGCAAATTGTTTTAATTTCTTTGGCATGTAAGGAGTGACCAATTCAGATGCGGGAGGGTATCAGGGGCTATGACTCCTTCAAGCCACTACGTATACTTAATACGTCTTAATATATAGTTAAAATGTAGCGTTCTTTTTCCCCCACAAACCTGGAAACGTTTGCAACCTGCATTTTACCACCTGCTTAACTCTGCTAGGGGTTTGCCCACAAGACAATATAATGTCATATGTAATATACTGCAATACTTACAGAAGCAACGACGTGTAGGAAAGTAATTAAGACAACCTCCTCGTATGTTTATCAATCAGCTATAACTGCCTCATTAGAATAATAATACAGTTTGATTAACCTGCAAACGACCATTCGACCGTTAAGCGTTTATTACCTATTGGAAATAAAACAGTGAAGACAATAGGTGATAACATATAGGATTTTATTACTGATTTGGCTAATAAACTCTTTTTTATTGTTCTTGATTGTTTTTATTACATGCTTCATAATCAAAGGAACTGATTTTAAAAGAGCAATTCAAGTAATAGTTGGAGTAAATAAATTAACGGAATGAGGAACGTTGTTTTAAATATAAAAAAATTAATATTTTAACATTATCATCTCATAATATTGTACCTTATTTTTAATTTGTTATACGCTAACTACTATTACTGGAAAGCGTGTTTAAATTAGATAACTATTATACTTGATAACATGTTAAAACAAATGTTTAATGTACTATTTGGTATATCCTTCAAACTTTAAAGGGTTGTATATTTATAATTTAACGAGTTTTATTTGTAATATGGAAGTATATTTTCGTAACAAAATATGAAATCGTAAGGCGCAAAATTTAAGATTAATTTTATTATTCTAATACTTCTAACTTTACTTTTTTGTATAATTAAAATTAATCTTTTGCCGGTTAGGACTTCTAGATTGTGAGTTGGTAGCTTAACTTTATCTAATATCTTCATATAAAGTCACGGCATCTAAAAAACAAATTGCATTAATCATTATAGTAGTTGGCAAGCACTAAAACTGTCATATACTCACCGTGTGTGCATCGAAGGAGTAGTTTATTTATTTATTTATTTATTCATACACGGTATAACCATTTTACAATAATTAATCATTCCTAATGCTCAAAAAAAGCCAAATAAAATATAAAGTGTTTCCCTTGTTCAACATAGTAACAAAAATATACAAATATAACTTGGTATACAATAAACAACATAGTAGCAACTAATGTACAATACAAATATATGCTTATATAAACGACAACAACTAATACAACCAAACTGAAAGAACTCTCATCTCACAGGAACAAAAACCATAAGAAGAACACAACTTAGAGCAAGGCAACAACCAGGCGCCTGACAATCCAATCACTGGAGGCAAAAAAGTCCACATGCGGTGAAACAACGTTGCCAAGATGCTGGATGCGAGCTAAAGTTGACTGCTGGGCGTAGTTAGTACTGTATTGCCTCCGTGCAAACAGGTCTTTGGATCTTGTAGAAGAAGGAACATGAAAGTTCATGCATTCGTCAGAAAGGTACTGTTGTAACAATTGTCAGAACCCCATTAACATGTTCATTGCCCCTCAGGGCTCCGCCCCACATGCATTCAAAGTTCCAATTTTATTTTAACGGAAGATCAATAATTAGAATATGTTCATATAATAACAAGTGCTAACACACCAGCAAGAAAATTTGTTCCTGGCATAATGTCGATAAAACGACTTCTGAAGAGGCATTATGTTGATCATCAAACGAACAAGAATACTTTGATTTTTCTGTAACCGTACGGAATTAATTATATGTATGTACCAGTATATGAATATATAAAGGAATAATATATATTTATAACAGAATTATAATTAGATGTGTTTTATGTCAGATAGAGTTAAAAGGGGTTGAAAGAGCGCAATAGGATCAACTAGATGATAAAGTAACTGTTATTCCTCAAGTTTGGCTTCAGAACACTGGTTCAAATGTGCATCGTTTCATGGTTTATGTTGGATATGATAAAATACTCACGAAAACAGTAATTAACCAAACAATAACTTTGGGTACAATTTCAACCACTGAACACTGATTATTAAGAACTACATCTCAGTATCAACTTCTTTAACGTGTAACGTCTTAAGTTTAATCAATTCAAAAATATTGATTTTTTAATAAACCTGTTTTATTGAATTTGCTTGACTACAACTTTGAAATAGGAATATTATTATTTTATAAAAAAAACAACATGCAATTAAATTTACAAGTAGTATTCCAAGATAATAGTGTACTGTGAATATTGCTGTTGTTAGTTAACCTAACAAAATTACTCTTTTAATTTAAGTAACTAAATTTATCCATCACCTATTATTACTCATACCAAATAAATTAATATCAATGTAACTTACAATGTAACTTGTCCCATACATTATAATGTTCAGTATTCTTATTTACTATCTAATTTTATTGACAATTGCTAATATTTCCAAGGTTATGAGTTCTACTGTCAAATTTATTGCGAGATTGTTCTAGTTAACGTTTGCACAAGGTAATTAAATGAATACTTGTTCCCCATTGTTTTATTATACTTTTTTCATCAATATGTTGAACATCCCAAAATAACTTTACAGCCACAATTGTAACTCATCTTTTAACTGTCTCACTTAAGTATACCAATTCTAGACTACTTCTAAATGAGATAGATACTTGACATTTGACATGCTAAAATCACCAAGGGATATTACCAAAACAAACAATGTAAAACCTAAATCCCTCCACATATTATAAGTGGTGTAAATATATTGCTTGTTTAATTAAGCCCTACAATCTCAATCATACAGAAAAGAGATAAACATCCCTTGACTAGGAGTTGATTTGGTCCATCTCTTTATTTCAATTGCTCTCTCAGATATCACACGTCATTCATCCTTAAGTAGCAATAGTTCCCTTAAATGTTGGATATCGTTCAGTATGTCTAAGTGGATTTTAATTGTCTTTCACTCTACTGTAGTACTTAGAGGCATAACATTTCACACACAGTTCAGATTTCAGTATCACACTTAGTTCGAGGCAACGGACATACGCAAAGCTTAGACTACTTAAGCCACCCACAAATCTTCTTTTTGTAACCTCAAATTGTGGTTAGAATCCCTTATTTGTAATTGTTGCGTAAGTACTTATCAGATTCCATATATCGCTTATTTTGACTGTGAAGATGAAAACCTATACAACACATACAAGTAAAACCTAATTATACCCATAGTTGAATATATAAAATAACATATAGTACCTGTTGTATCAGTAAATGTGACAAACTTTGAAAATACGGAAGTGGCCTATTCGTGGGTTGGAATCCTAGTCGATCAAAGCAAGTCGTTGTATCATTTTTTATTATATTGTACTGTATCGGCTTTTCTTGCACGTTTCAAACACAATCTAGAGAATTATGTGAAGGGGCAAAGTGAAGGAGAAAAAATGCCAACGAATTAAACCGTACTTAATACACTAAATACATAAATTTAATTTGAAAAACAAAAATATTAATGCTAGGCCAACATTTATAATTTAAACTGTTATAAATATTACTTACATACAAACTATATGGTGCAACTTATTTAAATATATGATTTGCATTTCTTTTGTTTCTCATAAAGCCTTATTTATTTATTTTTATTAGTGACTTATAACTAAAGCTGTTATACACCTAGTTAAACCATTTCATGTTTAATCAAAACAGAAATTTTTCTCGCTTAAAAGGTTTGTTTACTAATTTATTCCACAACTTAAATTATGTTTACTCCTACATCAAACTATGATATCTACATTTATCGTCATTGTTGAAGTATTTTTGACTGTTTCTTATTAACCATAAATAATGTGTTTTCTGTAATACTATTTAAAGTATTACATATGTTTTTTTTACAGTACAACTAGGAAAGTTCATAAAAAATATGGTGTTTTGCTGGGGACACAACATGTTTAAAACAAAAGGTTCACATTTGAGGGTGTATATCAGCCGATGATGAACTCATACATAGTGCATCTAAGGCGAATCAGTAAAATATATCAGGATAAACAGATCGTCTAAAATACCTGAGCTTATACTCTCCCAAAAGATCAGTCATCTCGAGATATGTGGGCCAAAGAAAAATATATTCAATCTTGTTTATTGAATAATGGGAGTACTCACGTAAATGCAGTTTAATCATTCTCAATAATATATTATGAACGTATTTAAGGTATAATAATATTTTTAATGTATTATGAACAATTATGAATCCCCAACCAAACACTATACTTTCATACAATGTTTGTTTCACAGTTATGAAAACAAACTATTTTTTTTTATTTTTTATTTATCCTACTCGATATTGTGAAGTTCAAAGTTTTTTTGGTATAATGATTCCTTTAGACTATGTATGGTTAAAATAATAAATAGAGCAAAATGTTTATTACTTAATATTTTCCTGGAATGTTACTTTCGGGTAACATCAAAATAAAATGAGTTTGACAGTGACATATCGTTCCTATTGGTAAACAGTTTAATTATAAATAATATATCCAACTAACTGAACAATTTCATAATCTTGTGAAATACCAGTTGATCAATTATAAAAGAAAAATCAAGATGATAGATATCCCGTTCTATTTATGAAGCTGTCAACAACAGGAAAGGTGTTTTTATATCTTCCTAGTTAGATTTAGGTTATTAAAAAATCTGCTTATAAATAATAATAACTCTTTTAGCTGTTGTAAGGCAGTTGTAATAAGGGCAAGCAAACCATAACGTAGAATATAATTCATTTAAAAACATTCTTTATTTCATAATATTAAAAAACTAATTGAGATGAATGGCTCATTTACTAGTGACTATTTAACGCTCTAAAACATCACCTGATAAAGTGGTTTTTTATAGGGAAAGTCAAGTTAAATATGCCAATTAGAACTTCATTAAGGGTAGCACTTTTACATTTTTATCATGTCATCTAACAAAATCTTAAATAAAACAATACCATAAAACCTACTTAAAACTGTATTAATGTGTAAGCATCTAGAAATGTAAGATGCATTTATTTATTAAATATTAGTTGAAACAATTTAAGAAGCTAGGTAGCGAAGTAGAGTCAATAATGTTTCATGACATTCCTTTATTTGCAAAACTTGAAGAAGTGTAACGGTGTCAATACATATAAAACATAGCAAATTAAGTAATGAAATTCGTAGGAACTCGCCCAGGGGGTAGAAGGGGTTCGTCATTACAGTGATATGTACAGTCTACTCGCTGTTCAGCTTCTCATGTCCTCAGGAAGCCGATCACAGTGTTCTCTGCTGGACATGACTTCTCGTACAATGACCTGTGGTGAAACGCTAGCTGGCATCTGTTTCAAGTGTGGTGTTATGTTGGATAACTTTTTTATTAGCATATAAGTGTTGTTATTACTTACGGGACGTAATAAAATACGTCTTACAACACTTAAGATATATTTACACTTATACTGATTCACATACAGACGGTAAACATATATAAAAGATGGTTCTAGGCTATCGATTTCGACCAGTCATCATCAGGCCAATGAGAGAACTGACAAAATCAAAATGGCGTCCTTGCTTATATCCTATTGGCTACCGGAAGTTCCGGATACAGGTTTCTAAATGTGCCACCAGAGTCAAAGTTAACTTGTTCGATAATCAATTTATCTCAATTTTTACATTTTTCTTTAAATATAAACAAATCTTCCCATGCATTCATTTCATTTCCTTTTTTACAATTCTTGAGGATGCTGAGGTTTTCTTCTATTTTCCCTATGGTTAATGGCCGAATCCCCCTCCTCAAACTGTCAACCGCTTTTACTACGATCTCAAAATTGCCTCAATGTTATATAAAATAAATAAAAATAAAATAGCAATGATTTTTATTTAGAAAATAAATTATAATTAACAGTACGTTGCAACACTTTTATGTATTTGGGGAAAAAACTATTTTTTATGTAGGGCTTCTACCATAGACATGGGTATTGTTTGGTTTGGTTTTGGTTATTTTTGGGGAATGGGTGTTTTAAACTATTGAATATTGCAAACTTATGTATTAAGGGTTAGTGTGTTCGGCGGTGTTTTACTGTTACAATGTTTACTTCTAAAGTTATACCCTCTGGGTCACTGTCCCAGGATGATAGTGAACAAGTAAAAGGCAGTACACTCATAGAACCCCAATAAATCAAATATGTTTCTGTTTGTTATTATAAGTTCATTTATTTGCTCTAAGACTTTTTAAACATATTTATTAAAATTAACCTTGACTAATAAATTTGTTAAAAGTATACATAAATGTTTAAGTTGTATGTAATAACCTAAATAACAATATTGAACAACAAAACCTTTGGAGCAGGTTGCATAAGCAAACACAATTTATCTAACACAGAAACAGACTGTTGGTATTAGTGATGTAGAACTTGCAATGCCACAGAACCGTGAACAGAACAGTTTCATTAAATCTCTTTATACCAAAGCCTATTTACCCTAATGTAAACTGTGTATAAGTACATACAGATTCACTGTTCATTATCCATTTATTTTGGAGCATTAACCTGTAATACATGTGATAACCGAATATAAAGATTTAACTGACGATTGGGGTTTGGATACCTATAAGAGGTTTATTGTATAGAGAGGGCTTACATGTAACGATTATTCATCTATTCCTTTAAAACAAATGTGATTCGATGTCTATAGCTTATAGATTCTGTTAAATCAGTACTATTACAATTTTAATTTTTATTTTTATGACGTCAATTGTACAGTTTAAACACCAAAACTCCTGAACTGATTCAGCCGGAGTTTTAATTGAAGGTATAGAAATACGGGATGTAAACAAACACGTCTTACAACACTTTAAAATATATTTAATATTATATGGTACAGTAGTCCATATATGTATACAATCTTGTTTGAAAGTACGGTGTTATACGTTTGTATTCACTTCTCGTAGTTAAAAAAAGTCCTTTGCTGATAAAAAGTAAATTAGGTATATAAACGCAATATCAATTCGCATACGTAGAATATAGGTCGATATACATTGGCTCTAAATAGGCTTATCGTATTTTGAAAATCCCATATCGACACCTCATGAGTTTTTAAACTAGCAACGAAATTAATTGTCATTGGTATATTATGTTTCCATTGTTATAGGTATTAATATATTAAGTTTCCACTTTGACAATATGAATTCTGGCTTTTAAAAAATACCATATTTCCACTTTCAATAGAAATATAGTTATCATTGATGGTAGATGTGTTTTCCTAGATTTCTAAGTGTCTTGTGTTTATGAGTCGGATATATTTAGAAATATCATTACTGCAAAGAGAAGGCTAAAGCAAAGAGAAGGCAGCAATTGAGTTACCCTCTTATTTTGGCCTCTGTGAATGTCTTACTGATTGCATCATTATGTGCGCTACGAGAGGTACTATTTTGAATATATAAACTAATAAGTCGTCGATTATTTAGCCTCCTATGATTACATACGTGTTGTATAAAGCATATAGAAACATGGAAGGAATTCTTAAAACATTCATATAAAATGTTCAAGTAAAATCAAACAATTCAAATAAACCGTAAACAAATTGTTAATATACATTTAAAAAAAATAGTTTTAATAAACATGTTGTTTTAATAAACATGTGACTGTTTTAATAAAATGTTTAATAAACCGTAAAAAAATCGTTGATATACATTTAAAAAAATGGTTTTAATAAACATGTTGTGTATGATATAATAAAGGCATGTTACATTTTATGCCTCTAAGATAAAATGCAATATTTTGATAGCTTTATCTAATACTTATTATAACATAATCAATATATTACAATATTGTAAAATACAAATAAGTCGTTGGTTAAACTTGCATGGAATATTACAATAGGAACGTAAAAGGTGCAACTAGAAGCTCAAAATCGTTCATGAGGATCAACGAGTTAATACCAACTTTCCGTAGTACAATAAAGCACATCTGATGATTGGTTTCAAAATTTATTTGACTAAAGGGAATTTATTTATAAATATTACAAAAAAGTGTATCTTAAGTTTTTCCTTTGTGTTGATATAGATATTGAGTATAGATAAATAAACAATTTTTAAGTTATTAAAATCTGTACTACTACAACGTGCCCATGCCGTGTCTTTAAAATTTTATCATTTTAACTTTGTTAAATTAATTATATCTCCATCCTGAAACGGCCTGAACATGGTTTCTTAAAAAACGTTACTTATTATCTACTTCAGTACCATTGGATTCTAGATAATAGTTACTTGTGTATTAAAGGAGTAAAGTACAACTTGTTATGCCTTGGGGAAATTGTTGGCGCCCGACAATGTAGGCAAGGGCGAAAATTTTTCCGAGGAAGACAATGTACTTTACTCCCGTAATACACACAACGTTTTTCCCATAGCCCAAAATCCATAAGTATCTATAAGTATTCACAATCGCTGTCCATTTTGTTACGTAATGCGTAATGACTAACCTTGGAACTCGGAACGTTAATAGCAGCTGCAGAGAAGTATCAATAAGCTGATGTTCTGATTCCGATATAGCTACAGCGTTGCCAGTTATCCACTGCACTGTGGTGCCATATTGCCAATGTTATTCGTATTGGTTTATTGTGTCTCGCACTGCAGACACAGTACTTTTTGTCTCCCACGGGAAACAAAGTAGCACTTTCTCGTTCATTACATGGAGTAAAATTCGACTTTTCATAGTAGGTAGGGGAAAAGTGTAAATTAATCCTATAGTATTTCTAAGCAGTCATTTCAATTTATTTTTGAGATAATTATCCTATTTAAATAGGTGAGTGTTACGAAGTGGAAAATAAAAGCCTCATAGAACCAAACAAATTTATTTCGTTATATAACCACATTATATCTTTAAAATCAAAGAATATAATGTTTTACAAATCGGATGGTTTCATTTTCAAGGAACTCAAGAGAGTCGGAGATCTGAATTGGGGTCGGTTTCTGTCGAAGGATGGTTTCGATAAGATACTGAACATCTTTTGACCCGTAGCCAATATCGACAAGCTGCATTACAGGGTCATCGATTGATTGATATTGACCAGAATAATTCCCGTGAATAATTTCCTTAAGCAGATCTGAGAACCTGAGAAACACTATAAATATCGAGTTTCTAATCTGTTTGTTGATGGATGCGATACTAAAGGAATACACTGAGGCTTTAGACTGCAGTTGTCTCAGTCCTTCCACAACTTCAGCTTGCAAGTAATACTCCATTTGTTTGAAGTTCTCCTAAACATAACAAAATCAACCGATCAGCTTCCATAACTGGATGGTTACGTGTCACTTAACTAGGTCTAGGAAAGTTAAAAGTATCTGACCAATTCTAACCTTATCGTTCATTTATACTCAACTTAAAATACGCCCTAGTTGCATCTATGGCTTATTCAGTGATTAAGTGATATCGTAATTATATATGGTTATTTTTATCGAGTTCAATGTACAGCATACTGAATTGTCAGGAGAGTAATTGTAAATCCAGTCATGGCGTAAAAAGTCGTGGTAAAAGGTCAAGGTTAGACTCAGGGTCAAATTTAAACTGAAGGGTAAAATGAAGGAGATCAAGTAACGTGGTTGGTTACAGGTAAAGTTCCAGGAAATTCAAGATTGGGGTCAAATTATTATGACGTTGGGAAAACAGGTCGATATGATGGTCAAGTCACGTGATCAAGTTAAGGTAAAGTTCCAGGGCATTTAATTTTATGACTCATAATTCGTCCGCAGGAAATAATAATGCATTTTCGTAGAGAGATATAACATTTTCACTTACGTTGTGAAAATGTAGATTTGTAAAACAGTTTAATGTATCTTATTTCACTACCAAACACCGATTCTTTGATGGTGTGGTTTAAAATACGTTATTAAACACAAGGAGTTAGTAGTTCTAAAACAGTATTATTGTGTAGCTGAAATTTGTTAAATAGTAAAATTGTTCAGAATACTTTGTAATTTACAAAATTACAAACATTACAAATTCAAAACTGTCCCAAACATCGAACCTACAAAATACCTTCTTTCAAAGTTATTTCCTCCTACATTCACCCAGACTACTGCACATCAACAAAACCACGTTAATAAGGAAATATGGTTGGGATTTCTTTCAAACAAATATGCTAATTGGGAAAGAACAGGTGATGTTGGGGGTTGTGGGTGGTGAGACTCAAACGTGGGGAGACGTAGTGGTTGAGATGTTTCTAAGCACGGAGACAGAACACACTCCAGTCTATATAAACCCTAACGGTAATACATACAAACAAAATAAAGATGAATTTGTTTTAGATATTGGACAAATGAACAACTTTTTTTTCATTCGAGCGTTTTTCAAAGTCTACAGGCCAAAAAACAATTTTAAAAATATTTAAAATTTGATGTTTGAAAATGTTTAAGTAATTTTTTAGATAAAGCTACTACACATACAGAACATTAGCACTCATGAGCCATTCATGTACTATAATCAATGAGCAGGTCAGCCACGGTTGTTGTGAGGGGGGGAGTCAAACTGATAGCTGACGTAAGAAGTATCATGCCCTTTCAACGTAGTTAAAACTGGAGATTATTCATGGAAACCCTGAGTGGGAGGGTGGAAGGGGTTTTGGGGAGGGGGTCACAATATTAAACATAAATATGAATATAGAGTATATCCATGTTAAATATAGTTGATTAGAAGAAACATACCATAAAACATACATTTTGACCCTTTTTGCTAACTTAAGAAAGTTATCCCTTTTTAAATGCCTGTATCTCAGTACCTGTGGGATCAAAACAAAAGTTTGACAAATTAAATTTAAAGGAAATTCGATGTTCTAAAACTTTATATATGCATATGGTACAGAAAAGTTGCTTAGTTTAAAAGTTATAACCGATAAACCTAATGAAGTGCCAAATTTTGGTTGTATTTTGGCTGCTATAAATTTTCCACAAGGAATTCATTTTGGAAAACTTAGGTGTAGATGCACTAGGTACTCATAAACAATACCTGACAGTTTCATTAAGTTCCAAAGTTTTTTAAGTAACAAACCCTATACCGACTGGACTAGTAGTGGGCCAGAGACTGTTCACCTGTTTGGAGAGATTGCCAATAGTATATATATATATATATATATATATATATATAAAACATTACATTAAATATATCGTACATCACGTGCTATTACAGAAACAAGTATTAATTTTTCAAATCAAAGTTTTTATTTCGAAAACATTGAAAATGATATCATTATATCCAAACAATCACTTACAAAAGTTTTATAAATAGATTATTATAGAGGTTATCAGTTCTGATTATTTATAATAATCTCAAATATTTGTTTCCTATATAGTAACAAGGTAAACGAAAAACAATTACAATGACAACCTGTTTAGATTATAAACAAATGACTAATCAATATCAATTTCCAAAACATTATGAAAATGTTTCAACAAATTTCCAAATAGACTGGGTTTGATTATTAAGGGATATGTAGGGCCTACACTTCTCAAAAAATAATTTATCGAATGTGCGATTGAATTTCCGGGAAATCGACCTGTACTGATCACGTGACTTTTCTCCTACTTTCGACCCTTTGACCTTGACCTTTAACTTCAATATTCTACTTTAAGGCCGTGGTGTTAGTAATTAACGAGAATTTAAAAACTGTTTCCACCCATAGGACCATGTGAAGGTTTTGTACACATTTCGTAGCATAAGTTACATACAATTCATCTGACTACTATGAATGTTGAACAATATGGTTATATTGAAAGTACATTTAGTAATTTTATAATAAATAATTATTGCAATGTAAAATTTACAGTTATTTTAAATATATATCTATGATTTGATTTGTTCAAATGGTATAACAACTTTAAAGACTACTTTGTAAATATAGTCACACATAAAAGTTTCAGTTAAAAAGATTTACAAGCAATATCAATTTTAAAATTTTTATCGTAACGTGTTTATTAAAAATATTCTAAATCTACTAAGTAATTTCCATTCAATATGACCTTTATAGTTTTTTCCATTGCAACTTTCTCTCTGCTGCATGAGGACCCTTATCTATTTTTTTAACAACCCCCGAATTGATTACAATGAACAAATTAATATTACATATATGTTTTCGTTATTAAAAAACGAGGCTTTATGTATATAACGTATACACACCTGGTATTGTAATTGTTGACCATCCGTAAAGGACCACAGGATTGCAAGACCCAAAATAACTAGTGACATCTGCATGCTGGCCTGAAATCTTTAAAGATCAGGTTAGTAGATGGGGTGAAAAATATCATAAACTAAAATACTGTTAGCAATGTAATAGGGTAAAGTAATGCAAATTAGGTTGCGATATTAAATTATAATTATGATACACACTATATGGATATAACAAGTATTGCTTGCTACACCAAAATTATGAAGAGCCCGTGAGTCACCAGTGAAGACACCAGAAAAATCATTCGGACTACAACAGGGAAAATATTGAACCTATTCGTTACAACGTCTATACACATGATATTATGAAAATTGCCCAGGGAATTCGTTTAGTCAGACGATATTGTTATTTCTGTGTATATAAATACATGCAAAAACCATATTTATTGCTTGCAACTTACCTTGTGTCCTGAAATATTATTTAAATACCTAGAGTCAGAATTTAAAATCTTTAAAAAAATAATATATTGTTGTATCATGTTTTAAGCTACATTAAATACAGGTTTCATGTTACACTGAATGGCAACCACATAACCGTAATCAGCATTGGTATGACTAAGTAATGAGATAACAATTAAATCATAAAATTCCTTCAGCCAATTTTAGAAAAAGGAAAACATTTATGCACGACTTGACGATATCATATACAACGGGTAACACCATCGTTCTTGAACAACTACTCTGTCACTTTTCTACTCCACCACTGAACATTGAGCTCCCGTGTGGCTGACATGAGCTCATGTTCAATATGTAGGTGTCCAACAAAACATAGCCATGGCATGTGCGACTGGATACCTCATAGCGAAATCCTTACCTCTGATAATGCACAATTTAGCTTATCGAACAATCTGACGAACAGAGGCATTGCTAATATAAATAATTAAACAACTTATTGATTAGCATATTACGTGTTGTTATTACTTACAACATGTAATAAAATACGTCTTACAACACTTATGAATATATTTACACTTTTACTGATTTACATACAGACGGTATACATACATAAAGTATGGTACAAGGCTATCGATTTTAACCAGTCACTCCTACCATCATCAGGCCAGTGAGAGAACAAGGCCTGATGACTGACTCATGACCGGTGTGACGGATCAAAATCGATAGCCTTGTACCATATTTTATATATGTTTACCGTCTGTATGTAAATGAGTATAAGTGTAAATATATTCATAAGTGTTGTACGTTGTATTTTATTACATCCTTTATAAATTATTAACATCCAAAAAACACTTTAAAAAGTGTTATATATGTTACGTAGCTACGTGTTAGCATTTTTATTAAATACACGCAGACCATCGCAAATGTGTAAGTTATATACTTCATTTTCGGAGAGTTAAAAGAGTATATAAGGTTTTTTTTAAATTGGTAAAGGACACTTTAAACAATAACACTCAAACTGTTTACAACTTGTTATTTGTAACTTATAATCACCGTTAATTACTTGTTTCTCGTATAATACTGCTACGTGAATTGTAATTCTTGTCAAGGGAAATATACAACAATTTCCGTCTCTTTAAATTAAATATACAAATATTTTACTTGTAGATCAGATTCTTCCTCCATGAGATGAAAAAGCTGAGACTGAGGTGTTGTAATATCGTTTTAATTGTTTTATTGTCTCATGAGCTTTGTACGCTGTATAACCAAGGTTAAGTAAAAACACTGTAATTAAACCAAATAGCACATTATCTGGAACTATTAGAACTTAATAACAGATGTATACAGATATTTATCTCTATAGAGTCCTTAAATCAATGAACCACTTATCACAAAGTTTAACAATCCATAGTTTTATTTTTTAATAAGTTTTAAATCTACAAATATTTGTATGTACATCATATATTTTTAATTTTATAAATATAAAACAATAATACATTATGAAAAATCAGTACAAATCCCCATCTTTAAATATAAATCTGTAAGCGAAATTTTGAGATCAACATTTTGGGATTTTGGCAAATTGCAGGACAATGGGTTCAAGATAAAGTTCTTGATCCCAGGGACTGGGGAAAAATATAGGTGTATCCAAAAGGTTACCACTAAAAAATAAATAACGGTAAGCATACATTTAAGAAATAATAGTACAAGCATCGGGTTGCAAACACGTTTTCTTTGTTTACATTAAAGCATGTGTTTACTTTGTTTACGAACTGAAATTTATTCCTGAAAATTGTTTTAATTTCTTTGGCATGTAAGGAGTGACCAAATCAGACGCGGAAGGTTATCAGGGGCTATTACTCCTTCAGGCTACTAGTTATACTTAATACGTCTTAATATATAGTCAAAATGTAGCGTTCCTTTTCCCCCACAAACCTGGAAACGTTTGCAACCTGCATTTTACCACCTGCTTAACTCTGCTAGGGGTTTGCCTACAAGACAATATAATGTTATATGCAATATACTGTAATACTTACAGAAGCAACGACGTGTAGGAAAGTAATTAAGACAACCTCCTCGTATGTTTATCAATCAGCTATAACTGCCTCATTAGAATAATAATACAGTTTGATTAACCTGCATACGACCATTCAACCGTTAAGTGTTTATTACCTATTGGAAATAAAACAGTGAAGACAATAGGTGATAACATATAGGATTTTATTACTGATTTGGCTAATAAACTCTTTTTTATTGTTCTTGATTGTTTTTATTACATGCTTCATAATCAAAGGAACTGATTTTAAAAGGGAAATTCGAGTAATAGTTGGAGTAAATACACAAATGGTATGAGGAACGTTGTTTTAAATATAAAAAAAAAATAAAAATGTATCATTATCATCTCATAATATTGTACCTTATTTTTAATTTGTTATACACTAACTACTATTACTGTAAAGCGTGTTTAAATTAGATAACTATTATACTTGATTACATGTTAAAACAAATGTTTAATGTACTATTTGGTATATCCTTCAAACTTTAAAGGGTTGTATATTTATAATTTAACGAGTTTTATTTGTAATATGGAAGTATATTTTCGTAACAAAATATGAAATCGTAAGGCGCAAAATTTAAGATTAATTTTATTATTCTAATACTTCTAACTTTACTTTTTTGTATAATTAAAATTAATCTTTTGCCGGTTAGGACTTCTAGATTGTGAGTTGGTAGCTTAACTTTATCTAATATCTTCATATAAAGTCACGGCATCTAAAAAACAAATTGCATTAATCATTATAGTAGTTGGCAAGCACTAAAACTGTCATACTCACCGTGAGTGCATCGAAGGAGTAGTTTATTTATTTATTTATTTATTTATTTATTCATACACGGTATAACCATTTTACAATAATTAATCATTCCTAATGCTCAAAAAAAGCCAAATAAAATATAAAGTGTTTCCCTTTGTTCAACATAGTAACAAAAATATACAAATATAACTTGGTATACAATAAACAACATAGTAGCAACTAATGTACAATACAAATATATGCTTATATAAACGACAACAACTAATACAACCAAACTGAAAGAACTCTCATCTCACAGGAACAAAAACCATAAGAAGAACACAACATAGAGCAAGGCAACAACCAGGCGCCTGACAATCCAATCACTGGAGGCAAAAAAGTCCACATGCGGTGAAACAACGTTGCCAAGATGCTGGATGCGAGCTAAAGTTGACTGCTGGGCGTAGTTAGTACTGTATTGCCTCCGTGCAAACAGGTCTTTGGATCTTGTAGAAGAAGGAACATGAAAGTTCATGCATTCGTCAGAAAGGTACTGTTGTAACAATTGTCAGAACCCCATTAACATGTTCATTGCCCCTCAGGGCTCCACCCCACATGCATTCAAAGTTACAATTTTATTTTAACAGAAGATCAATAATTAGAATATGTTCATATAATAACAAGTGCTAACACACCGGCAAGAAAATTTGTTCCTGGCATAATGTCGATAAAACGACTTCTGGAAAGGCATTATGTTGATCATCAAACGAACAAGAATACTTTGATTTTTCTGTAACCGTACGGAATTAATTATATGTATGTACCAGTATATGAATATATAAAGGAATAATATATATTTATAACAGAATTATAATTAGATGTGTTTTATGTCAGATAGAGTTGGAAGGGGTTGAACGAGCGCAATAGGATCAACTAGATGATAAAGTAACTGTTATTCCTCAAGTTTGGCTTCAGAACACTGGTTCAAATGTGCATCGTTTCATGGTTTATGTTGGATATGATAAAATACTCACGAAAACAGTAATTAACCAAACAATAACTTTGGGTACAATTTCAACCACTGAACACTGATTATTAAGAACTACATCTCAGTATCAACTTCTTTAACGTGTAACGTCTTAAGTTTAATCAATTCAAAAATATTGATTTTTTAATAAACCTGTTTTATTGAATTTGCTTGACTACAACTTTGAAATAGGAATATTATTATTTTATAAAAAAAACAACATGCAATTACATTTACAAGTAGTATTCCAAGATAATAGTGTACTGTGAATATTGCTGTTGTTAGTTAACCTAACAAAATTACTCTTTTAATTTAAGTAACTAAATTTATCCATCACCTATTATTACTCATACCAAATAAATTAATATCAATGTAACTTACAATGTAACTTGTCCCATACATTATAATGTTCAGTATTCTTATTTACTATCTAATTTTATTGACAATTACTAATATTTCCAAGGTTATGAGTTCTACTGTCAAATTTATTGCGAGATTGTTCTAGTTAACGTTTGCACAAGGTAATTAAATAAATACTTGTTCCCCATTGTTTTATTATACTTTTTTCATCAATATGTTGAACATCCCAAAATAACTTTACAGCCACAATTGTAACTCATCTTTTAACTGTCTCACTTAAGTATACCAATTCTAGACTACTTCTAAATGAGATAGATACTTGACATTTGACATGCTAAAATCACCAAGGGATATTACCAAAACAAACAATGTAAAACCTAAATCCCTCCACATATTATAAGTGGTGTAAATATATTGCTTGTTTAATTAAGCCCTACAATCTCAATCATACAGAAAAGAGATAAACATCCCTTGACTAGGAGTTGATTTGGTCCATCACTTTATTTCAATTGCTCTCTCAGATATCACACGTCATTCATCCTTAAGTAGCAATAGTTCCCTTAAATGTTGGATATCGTTCAGTATGTCTAAGTGGATTTTAATTGTCTTTCACTCTACTGTAGTACTTAGAGGCATAACATTTCACACACAGTTCACATTTCAGTATCACACTTAGATCGAGGCAACAGATATACGCAAAGCTTAGACTACTTAAGCCACCCACAAATCTTCTTTTTGTGACCTCAAATTGTGGTTAGAATCCCTTATTTGTAATTGTTGCGTAAGTACTTATCAGATTCCATGTATCGCTTATTTTGACTGTGAAGATGAAAACCTATACAACACTTACAACAAGTAAAACCTAATTATACCCACAGTTGAATATATAAAAGAACATATAGTACATGTTGTATCAGTAAATGTGACAAACTTTGAAAATACGGAAGTGGCCTATTCGTGGGTTGGGATCCTAGTCGATCAAAGCAAGTCGTTGTATCATTTTTTATTATATTGTACTGTATCGGCTTGTCTTGCACGTGTCAAACACAATCCAGAGAATTATGTGAAGGGGCAAAGTGAAGGAGAAAAAATGCCAGCGAATTAAACCGTTCTTAATCCACTATATACAAAAATTTAATTTGAAAAACAAAAATATTAATGCTAGGCCAACATTTATAATTTAAACTGTTATAAATATTACTAACATAAAAACTATATGTTGCAACTTATTTAAATATATGATTTGCATTTCTTTTGTTTCTCATAAAGCCTTATTTATTTTATTTATTTTTATTAGTGACTTATAACTACAACAGTTATACCTATTTAAACCTAGTTAAACCATTTTTAAACCGTGTACCTAGTTAAACTATTTTATGTTTAATAAAAATAGAAATTTTTTCTCGCTTAAAAGGTTTGTTTACTAATTTATTCCACAACTTAAATTATGTTTACTCCTACATCAAACTATGACATCTACATTTATCCTCATTGTTGAAGTATTTTTGTCTGTTCCTTATTAACCATTAATAATGTGTTTTCTGTAATACTATTTAAAGTATTACATATGTTTTCATAGTACAACTTGGAAAGTTCACAAAAAAATGTGTTTTTCTGGGGACACAACATGTTTTAAACAAAAGGTTCACATTTGAGGGTGAATATCAGCCGATGATGACCTCAAACATAGTGCATCTAAGGCGAATCAGTAAAATATATCAGGATAAACAGGTCGTATAAAATACCTGAGCTTATACTCTCCCAAAAGATCAGTCATCTCGAGATATGTGGGCCAAAGAAAAATATATTCAATCTTGTTTATTGAATAATGGGCATAATCACATAAATGCAGTTTAATCATTCTCAATAATATATTATGAACGTATTTAAGGTATAATAATATTTTCAATGTATTATGAAAAATTATGAATCCTCAACCAAACACAATACACTCATACAATGTTTGTTTCACAATTATGAAAACAAACTAATATTTTTTATTTTTTATTTATCCTACTCAATATTGTGAAGTTCAAATTTTTTTTTGGTATAATGATTTCTTTAGACTATGTATGGTTAAAATAATAAATAAATCAAAATGTTTATTACTTAATGTTTTCCTGGAATGTTACTTTCGGGTAACATCAAAATAAAATGAGTTTGACAGTGACATATCGTTCCTATTGGTAAACAGTTTAATTATAAATAATATATCCAGCTAACTGAACAATGTCATAATCTTGTGAAATAACAGTTGATGAATTATAAAAGAAAAAGCGGGATGATAGATATCCCGTTCTATTAATGAAGCGTGTCAACAACTGAAGAGGTGTTTTATATCTTCCTAGTTAGACTTAGGTTATTACAAAATCTGCTTCTAAATAATAATAAATCTTTTAGCTGTTGTAAGGCAGTTGTAATACGGGCAAGCAGACTATAGCGTAGAATATAATTGATTTACAAAACTAATTGAGATTAATGGCTCATTTACTAGTAACTATTAAACGCTCTAAAAAATCACCTGATAAAGTTGTTTTTTATAGGGAAAGTCAAGTTGAATATGCCAATTAGAACTTGATTAAGGGTAGAACTTTTACACTTTTATCATGTCATCTAACAAAATCTTAAATAAAACAATACCATAAAACCTACTTAAAACTTTATTAACGTATAAGCATCTAGAAATGTAAGATGCATTTATTTATTAAATATTAGTTAAAACAATTTAACACTTTCAGTGCTATGGTCCGATATATCGTCTTTTGAATCTGTTATCAATAATCACTGTTACTGCTTCATAAGCGATTGTACCGTTAGGCGCTCAGTCTGCAGTCTGAGTCTGACATGTGGTGAAACCTGGTAGACACGAATTGAACTACCTCGTCCAGCGCCTAGTCTCTATAATACCAACTTGATTAAGGGTAGAACTTTTACACTTTTATCATGTCATCTAACAAAATCTTAAATAAAACAATACCATAAAACCTACTTAAAACTTTATTAACGTATAAGCATCTAGAAATGTAAGATGCATTTATTTATTAAATATTAGTTAAAACAATTTAACACTTTCAGTGCTATGGTCCGATATATCGTCTTTTGAATCTGTTATCAATAATCACTGTTACTGCTTCATAAGCGATTGTACCGTTAGGCGCTCAGTCTGCAGTCTGAGTCTGACATGTGGTGAAACCTGGTAGACACGAATTGAACTACCTCGTCCAGCGCCTAGTCTCTATAATACCAACTGATCCACTGCAGCTGCTAGCCTGACCAGTGGCTGTGCGGTCTAAGGCGTTACCTTCCCGGCCGGGGGTAACACTTGGATCGAGGGTTCGAATCCCGTCACAGTCGGTGGTTTTTATGTGCAACTCATGGAGAGTTCACCTGTCTGTGGCAGAGTTGAAGGGGAGGGCGGACCTTAAGCAAACGGTGGACGGCTCGGGTCCAAGCTGACGGGATGGGTGGATTCTTTGTGAGTTGCACAACAATACCATAAAACCTACTTAAAACTTTATTAACGTATAAGCATCTAGACATGTAAGATGCATTTATTTATTAAATATTAGTTAAAACAATTTAACCCTTTCAGTGCTATGGTCCGATATATCGTCTTTTGAATCTGTTATCAATAAACACTGTTACTGCTTCATAAGCGATTGTACCGTTAGGCGCTCAGTCTGCAGTCTGAGTCTGACATGTGGTGAAACCTGGTAGACACGAATTGAACTACCTCGTCCAGCGCCTAGTCTCTATAATACCAACTGATCCACTGCAGCTGCTAGCCTGGCCAGTGGCTGTGCGGTCTAAGGCGTTACCTTCCCGGCCGGGGGTAACACTTGGATCGAGGGTTCGAATCCCATCACAGTCGGTGGTTTTTATGTGCAACTCATGGAGAGTTCACCTGTCTGTGGCAGAGTTGAAGGGGAGGGCGGACCTTAAGCAAACGGTGGACGGCTCGGGTCCAAGCTGACGGGATGGGTGGATTCTTTGTGAGTTGCACATCTGATCAGGTGTTTTGCTACTTTTTACCTATCCTTTACTGTGTGTGTCCAGCGGAAGCACGTTTTTATTAACTTTAACTGTTCAGGCGTTCAATATATTAAAAAAATCAACAAAATATCACGGATTCAACTACTCCTTTCAGAAGCTTAGCACTCAAAGGGTTAAGAAGCTACGTAGCGAAGTAAAGTCAATAATGTTTCATGACATTCCTTTATTTGCAAAACTTGAAGAAGTGTAACGGTGTCAATACATATAAAACATAGCAGTTTTATATCTTCCTAGTTAGACTTAGGTTATTACAAAATCTGCTTCTAAATAATAATAAATCTTTTAGCTGTTGTAAGGCAGTTGTAATACGGGCAAGCAGACTATAGCGTAGAATATAATTGATTTACAAAACTAATTGAGATTAATGGCTCATTTACTAGTAACTATTAAACGCTCTAAAAAATCACCTGATAAAGTTGTTTTTTATAGGGAAAGTCAAGTTGAATATGCCAATTAGAACTTGATTAAGGGTAGAACTTTTACACTTTTATCATGTCATCTAACAAAATCTTAAATAAAACAATACCATAAAACCTACTTAAAACTTTATTAACGTATAAGCATCTAGAAATGTAAGATGCATTTATTTATTAAATATTAGTTAAAACAATTTAACACTTTCAGTGCTATGGTCCGATATATCGTCTTTTGAATCTGTTATCAATAATCACTGTTACTGCTTCATAAGCGATTGTACCGTTAGGCGCTCAGTCTGCAGTCTGAGTCTGACATGTGGTGAAACCTGGTAGACACGAATTGAACTACCTCGTCCAGCGCCTAGTCTCTATAATACCAACTGATCCACTGCAGCTGCTAGCCTGACCAGTGGCTGTGCGGTCTAAGGCGTTACCTTCCCGGCCGGGGGTAACACTTGGATCGAGGGTTCGAATCCCGTCACAGTCGGTGGTTTTTATGTGCAACTCATGGAGAGTTCACCTGTCTGTGGCAGAGTTGAAGGGGAGGGCGGACCTTAAGCAAACGGTGGACGGCTCGGGTCCAAGCTGACGGGATGGGTGGATTCTTTGTGAGTTGCACAACAATACCATAAAACCTACTTAAAACTTTATTAACGTATAAGCATCTAGAAATGTAAGATGCATTTATTTATTAAATATTAGTTAAAACAATTTAACCCTTTCAGTGCTATGGTCCGATATATCGTCTTTTGAATCTGTTATCAATAAACACTGTTACTGCTTCATAAGCGATTGTACCGTTAGGCGCTCAGTCTGCAGTCTGAGTCTGACATGTGGTGAAACCTGGTAGACACGAATTGAACTACCTCGTCCAGCGCCTAGTCTCTATAATACCAACTGATCCACTGCAGCTGCTAGCCTGACCAGTGGCTGTGCGGTCTAAGGCGTTACCTTCCCGGCCGGGGGTAACACTTGGATCGAGGGTTCGAATCCCGTCACAGTCGGTGGTTTTTATGTGCAACTCATGGAGAGTTCACCTGTCTGTGGCAGAGTTGAAGGGGAGGGCGGACCTTAAGCAAACGGTGGACGGCTCGGGTCCAAGCTGACGGGATGGGTGGATTCTTTGTGAGTTGCACAACAATACCATAAAACCTACTTAAAACTTTATTAACGTATAAGCATCTAGAAATGTAAGATGCATTTATTTATTAAATATTAGTTAAAACAATTCAACCCTTTCAGTGCTATGGTCCGATATATCGTCTTTTGAATCTGTTATCAATAAACACTGTTACTGCTTTATAAGCGATTGTACCGTTAGGCGCTCAGTCTGCAGTCTGAGTCTGACATGTGGTGAAACCTGGTAGACACGAATTGAACTACCTCGTCCAGCGCCTAGTCTCTATAATACCAACTGATCCACTGCAGCTGCTAGCCTGGCCAGTGGCTGTGCGGTCTAAGGCGTTACCTTCCCGGCCGGGGGTAACACTTGGATCGAGGGTTCGAATCCCATCACAGTCGGTGGTTTTTATGTGCAACTCATGCAGAGTTCACCTGTCTGTGGCAGAGTTGAAGGGGAGGGCGGACCTTAAGCAAACGGTGGACGGCTCGGGTCCAAGCTGACGGGATGGGTGGATTCTTTGTGAGTTGCACATCTGATCAGGTGTTTTGCTACTTTTTACCTATCCTTTACTGTGTGTGTCCAGCGGAAGCACGTTTTTATTAACTTTAACTGTTCAGGCGTTCAATATATTAAAAAAATCAACAAAATATCACGGATTCAACTACTCCTTTCAGAAGCTTAGCACTCAAAGGGTTAAGAAGCTACGTAGCGAAGTAAAGTCAATAATGTTTCATGACATTCCTTTATTTGCAAAACTTGAAGAAGTGTAACGGTGTCAATACATATAAAACATAGCAGTTGCTATTAAGTTTAATTAAGTAATGAAATTCGTAGGAACTCGCCCAATCGGTAGAAGGGGTTCGTCATTACAGCGATATTTACAGTCTATTCCCTGTTTAGCTTCTCATGTCCTCAGGAAGCCGATTACAGTGTTCTCTGCTGGACATGACTTCTCGTACAATGTGCTGTGGTGAAACGCTAGCTGGCATCTGGTTCAAGTGTGGTGTTACGTTGGATAACTTTTTTATTAGCATATTACGTGTTGTTATTACTTACGGGATGTAATAAAAGACGTCTTACAACACTTAAGTTTATTTATAAATAATATATCCAGCTAACTGAACAATGTCATAATCTTGTGAAATAACAGTTGATGAATTATAAAAGAAAAAGCGGGATGATAGATATCCCGTTCTATTAATGAAGCTGTCAACAACTGAAGAGGTGTTTTATATCTTCCTAGTTAGACTTAGGTTATTACAAAATCTGCTTCTAAATAATAATAAATCTTTTAGCTGTTGTAAGGCAGTTGTAATACGGGCAAGCAGACTATAGCGTAGAATATAATTGATTTACAAAACTAATTGAGATTAATGGCTCATTTACTAGTAACTATTAAACGCTCTAAAAAATCACCTGATAAAGTTGTTTTTTATAGGGAAAGTCAAGTTGAATATGCCAATTAGAACTTGATTAAGGGTAGAACTTTTACACTTTTATCATGTCATCTAACAAAATCTTAAATAAAACAATACCATAAAACCTACTTAAAACTTTATTAACGTATAAGCATCTAGAAATGTAAGATGCATTTATTTATTAAATATTAGTTAAAACAATTTAACCCTTTCAGTGCTATGGACCGATATATCGTCTTTTGAATCTGTTATCAATAAACACTGTTACTGCTTCATAAGCGATTGTACCGTTAGGCGCTCAGTCTGCAGTCTGAGTCTGACATGTGGTGAAACCTGGTAGACACGAATTGAACTACCTCGTCCAGCGCCTAGTCTCTATAATACCAACTGATCCACTGCAGCTGCTAGCCTGACCAGTGGCTGTGCGGTCTAAGGCGTTACCTTCCCGGCCGGGGGTAAAACTTGGATCGAGGGTTCGAATCCCGTCACAGTCGGTGGTTTTTATGTGCAACTCATGGAGAGTTCACCTGTCTGTGGCAGAGTTGAAGGGGAGGGCGGACCTTAAGCAAACGGTGGACGGCTCGGGTCCAAGCTGACGGGATGGGTGGATTCTTTGTGAGTTGCACAACAATACCATAAAACCTACTTAAAACTTTATTAACGTATAAGCATCTAGAAATGTAAGATGCATTTATTTATTAAATATTAGTTAAAACAATTCAACCCTTTCAGTGCTATGGTCCGATATATCGTCTTTTGAATCTGTTATCAATAAACACTGTTACTGCTTCATAAGCGATTGTACCGTTAGGCGCTCAGTCTGCAGTCTGAGTCTGACATGTGGTGAAACCTGGTAGACACGAATTGAACTACCTCGTCCAGCGCCTAGTCTCTATAATACCAACTGATCCACTGCAGCTGCTAGCCTGGCCAGTGGCTGTGCGGTCTAAGGCGTTACCTTCCCGGCCGGGGGTAACACTTGGATCGAGGGTTCGAATCCCATCACAGTCGGTGGTTTTTATGTGCAACTCATGGAGAGTTCACCTGTCTGTGGCAGAGTTGAAGGGGAGGGCGGACCTTAAGCAAACGGTGGACGGCTCGGGTCCAAGCTGACGGGATGGGTGGATTCTTTGTGAGTTGCACATCTGATCAGGTGTTTTGCTACTTTTTACCTATCCTTTACTGTGTGTGTCCAGCGGAAGCACGTTTTTATTAACTTTAACTGTTCAGGCGTTCAATATATTAAAAAAATCAACAAAATATCACGGATTCAACTACTTCTTTCAGAAGCTTAGCACTCAAAGGGTTAAGAAGCTACGTAGCGAAGTAAAGTCAATAATGTTTCATGACATTCCTTTATTTGCAAAACTTGAAGAAGTGTAACGGTGTCAATACATATAAAACATAGCAGTTGCTATTAAGTTTAATTAAGTAATGAAATTCGTAGGAACTCGCCCAAGGGGTAGAAGGGGTTCGTCATTACAGCGATATTTACAGTCTATTCCCTGTTTAGCTTCTCATGTCCTCAGGAAGCCGATTACAGTGTTCTCTGCTGGACATGACTTCTCGTACAATGTGCTGTGGTGAAACGCTAGCTGGCATCTGGTTCAAGTGTGGTGTTACGTTGGATAACTTTTTTATTAGCATATTACTTGTTGTTATTACTTACGGGATGTAATAAAAGACGTCTTACAACACTTAAGTTTATTTATAAATAATATATCCAGCTAACTGAACAATGTCATAATCTTGTGAAATAACAGTTGATGAATTATAAAAGAAAAAGCGGGATGATAGATATCCCGTTCTATTAATGAAGCTGTCAACAACTGAAGAGGTGTTTTATATCTTCCTAGTTAGACTTAGGTTATTACAAAATCTGCTTCTAAATAATAATAAATCTTTTAGCTGTTGTAAGGCAGTTGTAATACGGGCAAGCAGACTATAGCGTAGAATATAATTGATTTACAAAACTAATTGAGATTAATGGCTCATTTACTAGTAACTATTAAACGCTCTAAAAAATCACCTGATAAAGTTGTTTTTTATAGGGAAAGTCAAGTTGAATATGCCAATTAGAACTTGATTAAGGGTAGAACTTTTACACTTTTATCATGTCATCTAACAAAATCTTAAATAAAACAATACCATAAAACCTACTTAAAACTTTATTAACGTATAAGCATCTAGAAATGTAAGATGCATTTATTTATTAAATATTAGTTAAAACAATTTAACCCTTTCAGTGCTATGGTCCGATATATCGTCTTTTGAATCTGTTATCAATAAACACTGTTACTGCTTCATAAGCGATTGTACCGTTAGGCGCTCAGTCTGCAGTCTGAGTCTGACATGTGGTGAAACCTGGTAGACACGAATTGAACTACCTCGTCCAGCGCCTAGTCTCTATAATACCAACTGATCCACTGCAGCTGCTAGCCTGACCAGTGGCTGTGCGGTCTAAGGCGTTACCTTCCCGGCCGGGGGTAACACTTGGATCGAGGGTTCGAATCCCGTCACAGTCGGTGGTTTTTATGTGCAACTCATGGAGAGTTCACCTGTCTGTGGCAGAGTTGAAGGGGAGGGCGGACCTTAAGCAAACGGTGGACGGCTCGGGTCCAAGCTGACGGGATGGGTGGATTCTTTGTGAGTTGCACAACAATACCATAAAACCTACTTAAAACTTTATTAACATATAAGCATCTAGAAATGTAAGATGCATTTATTTATTAAATATTAGTTAAAACAATTCAACCCTTTCAGTGCTATGGTCCGATATATCGTCTTTTGAATCTGTTATCAATAAACACTGTTACTGCTTCATAAGCGATTGTACCGTTAGGCGCTCAGTCTGCGGTCTGAGTCTGACATGTGGTGAAACCTGGTAGACACGAATTGAACTACCTCGTCCAGCGCCTAGTCTCTATAATACCAACTGATCCACTGCAGCTGCTAGCCTGGCCAGTGGCTGTGCGGTCTAAGGCGTTACCTTCCCGGACGGGGGTAACACTTGGATCGAGGGTTCGAATCCCGTCACAGTCGGTGGTTTTTATGTGCAACTCATGGAGAGTTCACCTGTCTGTGGCAGAGTTGAAGGGGAGGGCGGACCTTAAGCAAACGGTGGACGGCTCGGGTCCAAGCTGACGGGATGGGTGGATTCTTTGTGAGTTGCACATCTGATCAGGTGTTTTGCTACTTTTTACCTATCCTTTACTGTGTGTGTCCAGCGGAAGCACGTTTTTATTAACTTTAACTGTTCAGGCGTTCAATATATTAAAAAAATCAACAAAATATCACGGATTCAACTACTCCTTTTAGAAGCTTAGCACTCAAAGGGTTAAGAAGCTACGTAGCGAAGTAAAGTCAATAATGTTTCATGACATTCCTTTATTTGCAAAACTTGAAGAAGTGTAACGGTGTCAATACATATAAAACATAGCAGTTGCTATTAAGTTTAATTAAGTAATGAAATTCGTAGGAACTCGCCCAAGGGGTAGAAGGGGTTCGTCATTACAGCGATATTTACAGTCTATTCCCTGTTTAGCTTCTCATGTCCTCAGGAAGCCGATTACAGTGTTCTCTGCTGGACATGACTTCTCGTACAATGTGCTGTGGTGAAACGCTAGCTGGCATCTGGTTCAAGTGTGGTGTTACGTTGGATAACTTTTTTATTAGCATATTACGTGTTGTTATTACTTACGGGATGTAATAAAAGACGTCTTACAACACTTAAGATATATTTACACTTATACTGATTCACATACAGACGGTAAACATATATAAAAGATGGTACTAGGCTATCGATTTCGACCAGTCACACCAGTCATCATCAGGCCAATGAGAGAACTGACAGAATCAAAATGGCGTCCTTTCTTATATCCTATTGGCTACCGGAAGTTCCGGATACAGGTTTATAAATGTGCCACCAGAGTCGAAGTTAACTTGTTTGTTAATCAATTTATCTCTATTTTTACATTTTTTTTTAAATATATACAATTCTTCCCATGCATTCATTTCATTTCCTTTTTTACAATTCTTGAGGATGCTGAGGTTTTCATCTATTTTCCCTATTGTGTGGCCATTTTCTAAAAGATGTTTCGCTACTTTTCGCTAGCCTGACCAGTGGCTGTGCGGTCTAAGGCGTTACCTTCCCGGCCGGGGGTAACACTTGGATCGAGGGTTCGAATCCCGTCACAGTCGGTGGTTTTTATGTGCAACTCATGGAGAGTTCACCTGTCTGTGGCAGAGTTGAAGGGGAGGGCGGACCTTAAGCAAACGGTGGACGGCTCGGGTCCAAGCTGACGGGATGGGTGGATTCTTTGTGAGTTGCACAACAATACCATAAAACCTACTTAAAACTTTATTAACGTATAAGCATCTAGAAATGTAAGATGCATTTATTTATTAAATATTAGTTAAAACAATTTAACCCTTTCAGTGCTATGGTCCGATATATCGTCTTTTGAATCTGTTATCAATAAACACTGTTACTGCTTCATAAGCGATTGTACCGTTAGGCGCTCAGTCTGCAGTCTGAGTCTGACATGTGGTGAAACCTGGTAGACACGAATTGAACTACCTCGTCCAGCGCCTAGTCTCTATAATACCAACTGATCCACTGCAGCTGCTAGCCTGGCCAGTGGCTGTGCGGTCTAAGGCGTTACCTTCCCGGCCGGGGGTAACACTTGGATCGAGGGTTCGAATCCCGTCACAGTCGGTGGTTTTTATGTGCAACTCATGGAGAGTTCACCTGTCTGTGGCAGAGTTGAAGGGGAGGGCGGACCTTAAGCAAACGGTGGACGGCTCGGGTCCAAGCTGACGGGATGGGTGGATTCTTTGTGAGTTGCACATCTGATCAGGTGTTTTGCTACTTTTTACCTATCCTTTACTGTGTGTGTCCAGCGGAAGCACGTTTTTATTAACTTTAACTGTTCAGGCGTTCAATATATTAAAAAAATCAACAAAATATCACGGATTCAACTACTCCTTTTAGAAGGTTAGCACTCAAAGGGTTAAGAAGCTACGTAGCGAAGTAAAGTCAATAATGTTTCATGACATTCCTTTATTTGCAAAACTTGAAGAAGTGTAACGGTGTCAATACATATAAAACATAGCAGTTGCTATTAAGTTTAATTAAGTAATGAAATTCGTAGGAACTCGCCCAAGGGGTAGAAGGGGTTCGTCATTACAGCGATATTTACAGTCTATTCCCTGTTTAGCTTCTCATGTCCTCAGGAAGCCGATTACAGTGTTCTCTGCTGGACATGACTTCTCGTACAATGTGCTGTGGTGAAACGCTAGCTGGCATCTGGTTCAAGTGTGGTGTTACGTTGGATAACTTTTTTATTAGCATATTACGTGTTGTTATTACTTACGGGATGTAATAAAAGACGTCTTACAACACTTAAGATATATTTACACTTATACTGATTCACATACAGACGGTAAACATATATAAAAGATGGTACTAGGCTATCGATTTCGACCAGTCACACCAGTCATCATCAGGCCAATGAGAGAACTGACAGAATCAAAATGGCGTCCTTTCTTATATCCTATTGGCTACCGGAAGTTCCGGATACAGGTTTATAAATGTGCCACCAGAGTCGAAGTTAACTTGTTCGTTAATCAATTTATCTCTATTTTTACATTTTTCTTTAAATATATACAATTCTTCCCATGCATTCATTTCATTTCCTTTTTTACAATTCTTGAGGATGCTGAGGTTTTCATCTATTTTCCCTATTGTGTGGCCATTTTCTAAAAGATGTTTCGCTACTTTTGATCTTTCTGCTTTCCTGTTTTTCCAAGCTGATACATAGTTCTTAAATCTTTTAATACAATTAACTGTTTGACCAATATAAAAGTGATCACAGTTGTTACAATTAATTTTGTAAATGCTGGGCATGTCAAATGGCCACCGGTTGTTGAAAATGGTCACACCATAGGGAAAATAGAAGAAAACCTCAGCATCCTCACGAATTGTAAAAAAGACAATGAAATTAATGCATGGGAAGAATGGTTTATATTTAATGAAAACTGTAAAAATAGAGATAAATTGATTAACGAACAAGTTAACTTCGACTCTGGTGGCACATTTAGGAACCTTTATCCGGAACTTCCGGTAGACAATAGGATATAAGCAAGGACGCCATTTTGGTTCTGTCAGTTCTCTCATTGGCCTGATGATGACTGGTGTGACTGTACGAAATCGATAGCCTAGTACCATCTTTTATATATGTTTACCGTCTGTATATGAATCAGTATAAGTGTAAATATATCTCAAGTGTTGTAAGACGTCTTTTATTACATCCCGTTATGTTGGATATATGTTTATTTTTTTAGGGGTTTCCCATCTACTTTTAAAATTACCTTCCCGATGTCAAGTATGACGATTATCATAATGTTTAGTTGTGTGGATTCTTCTACTTGCAATTTACCTCCAATGAAGGCCCTTTATGAGTCAGATAGCTCTCTTTTAAAGGAACAGCATACGATTCAGGTTATCCGCTGCAGTTCCTACAAAGACTCCACGGCTGTATGTTAGGAGTGTATCAAAGAGTGTGTAATAGGCGGTATTTTTGGCACTTACATCACTTGTATGCTTTATTGTCAACAAGAGATTAAAATTGGAGTTACGTTTGCTGGACAGTGTGTCTATTTTTTGGTTGCATGAGATTATTTCATTGATAATAAAGATAAGGAATTTGGCGTTGTCTTCAACCTCTTGTAAGTTACCGTTTATTTGTTTTACAATTAGTTTTCAATTATAAATTATTTTATGTTGTATTTTTACCACTAAAATGCGTTTATTACAAAAGGAATATGCCTTACTGAGTGGAATAAATGAGTCTACAGTCAATTCTTTAGGATTCTTCACAGAGAGAAGCAACGTGGTTTCGTCGGAATACATCAGTGGTGTGCTTACATACAGGTATTAAGGTAATTCATTACACACTAAAGTGTAAAAATGTAGTTTTGATAACATACAATTTTTACTAGAACAGCTTAAAGGGCATTTATTAAATCATAGAAGTTTCTTCATCCTTAAAGCAGATTATTTTTTAGAATCTTTTTGGTTAGGCTTCCTTAGTCTACCCGTAATGGTATTCCTAATTGTTTTGTATCTTATTAACAGTAATACAATACATACGTTATTTTTACTTTTTCTCAATAATATCGACTGGACAAACTAGCAGAGTTAATTTTCTGAGAGGCCAAAACTCGACAGGGGTCTTATATACCACATGTACATCAAATTCATAAAAAACTGTTTACTGTCAATATCTTCATCGATTTATGTTGCATGTCCCTAAACACTTTTCTCTTATTCTCACTGATTTAAGGCTATTTCCCTTAAGACCCTTTCCAAGCCGAATCTTCCTCCTCAAACTGTCAACCGCTTTTACTACGATCTCAAAATTGCCTCAATGTTATATAAAATAAATAAAAATAAAATAGTAATGATGTTTATTTAGAAAATAAATTATAATTAACAGTACGGTGCAACACTTTTATGTATTTGGGGGAAAAAATATTTTTTATTTAGGGCTTCTACCATAGACATGGGTATTGTTAGGTTTGGTTTGGTTATTTTTGGGGAATGCGTGTTTTAAAGTATTGAATGTGGCAAAGTTATTTATTAAGGGTTAATGTGTTCGGCGGTGTTTTACTGTTACAATGTTTACTTCTAAAGTTATACCCTCTGCGTCACTGTCCCAGGATGATAGTGAACAAGTAAAAGGCAGTACAATCATAGAACCCCAACAAATCAAATATGTTTCTTTTTGTTATTATAAGTTCACTTATTCGTTCTAAGACTTTTTAAAAGTATTTATTAAAATTAACCTTAAACACTAAATTTGTTAAAAGTATACATACATGTTTAAGTTGTATGTAATAACCTAAATAACAATACTGAACAACAAAACCTTTGGAGCAGGTTGCATAAGCAAACACAAATTATCTAACACAGAAACAGACTGTTGGTATTAGTGATGTAGAACATGCAATGCCACAGAACCGTGAACAGAACCGTGAGCAGAGCCGTGAACAGAACCGTGAACAGAACCGTGAGCAGAACCGTTTCATTAAATCTCATTATACCAAAGCCTATTTACCCTAAGGTAAACTGTGTATAAGTAGATACAGATTCACTGTGCATTATCCATGTATTTTGGAGCATTAGTCTGTCGTAAAGTGTTATAACCGATTATAATGGGTTCAACTGACGATTGGGGTTTGAAAACCAATTAGAGGTTTATCGTATAGAGAGGGTTTACATGTAACGATTATTCATCTATTCCTTTAAAATAAAAGATGATTCGATGCCTATAGCTTATAGATTCTGTTAAATCAGTACTTTTAAAACATGTTTTGTATGTCGTCAATTGTACATTTTAAACACCAAAACTCCTGAACAGATTCAGCCGGAGTTTTCATTGAAGGTATACAGATACGGGATGTAAACAAACACGTCTTACAACACTTTAAAATATATTTACTCTTATATGGTACAGTAGTCCATATGTGTATACACACTTGTTTGAAAGTACGGTGTTATACGTTTGTATTAACTTCCCGTAGTTATAAAAACAAGTCCTATGCTGATAAAAATTAAATTAGGTATATAAACGCAATATCAATTGGCATACGTAGAATATAGGCCGATATACATTGGCTCTAAATAGGCTTATCGTATTTTGGCAATCCCATATCAACACCACACGAGTCTTTAAAGTAGTAACGAAATTAATTGTCATTGGTATATTATGTTTCCATTGTTATAGGTATTAATATATTAAGTTTCCACTTTGACAATATGAATTCTGACGATTAAAATACTTTATTTCCACTTGCAATAGAAATATAGTTATCATTGATGGTAGATGTGTTTTCCTAGATTTCTAAGTGTCTTGTGTTTATGAGTCGGATATATTCAGAAATATCATTACTGCAAAGAGAAGGCTAAAGCAAAGAGAAGGCAGCAATTGAGTTGCCCTCTTATTTTGGCCTCTGTGAATGTCTTACTGATTGTATCATTATGTGCACTACGAGAGGTACTATTTTGAATATATCAACTAATGAGTCGTCGATTATTTAGCCTCCTATGATTACATACGTGTTTTATAAAGCATATATAAACATGGAAGGAATTCTTTAAACATTCATATTATCTGTTCAAGTAAAAAAAACAATTGAAATAAATCGTAAAAAAAATTGTTAATATATATATTTAAAAAAAAATAGTTTTAATAAACATGTTGTGTATAAAATAATGAAGGCATGTTAAATTTGATGCCTTTAGGATAAAATGCAATATTTTTATAGCTTAGTCTAATACTTATCATAAAAAAATCAATATATTACAATATTGTAAAATAAAAATAAGTCGTTGGTTAAACTTGTATGGAATATTACGATAGGAACGTAAAAGGTGCAACTAGAAGCTCAAAATTGTTCATGAGGATCAACGAGTTAGTAACAATTTTCCCTGGTACAATAAAGCACATCTGATGATTGGTTTCAAAATTTATTTGACTAAAGGGAATTTATTTATAAATCTTACAAAAAGGTGTATCTAAAAATCTTCCTTGGTGTTGATATTGCGTTTAAATAAATACAAAATTTTTAAGTTATTAAAAGCTGTACTAAAATCATTTAATTTATTACCTATTGTCTTCACAGTTTTGTTCGCAATAATTTATGCAGCCGCTCCGGTTGAACAGTCGTATTAAGTTGAATCGAACACTATTTTTCTTTAAAAATGAGGCATTTTATAGCCATTTTAATGTATATAAGGGGAATATTTCTTAATTCCTTACCAACACTTTATAGCTTATGTAAATGTTACTGGATATTATCTCGTATTAAGATGTTTAAGTAAATATAATCAGCATGTTTCCATCTATTATATCAATACTTATTGTTAAACAAATTGTATTATAAAGTTATTAAGGTTATAGATTGTTATTAATAAATTAAGAAGTAACTGACAAAGTTGTTTAACACAAATATTTGTACGAGTATATATTGAAACTTTATTGCAGTTTATTAGAAAAGTGATTATTCCATGATATCTTGAACTTTAATTTTAATTGTTTACGTTATTCAAAAACTAAGATCTATTATAGGCTTCTCTAATCAAGGCAATCATAGACTCTGGTGCTGTATAAAGATTAGTTGTATAATTTTATTAATATCTTATGGTAACAGTGTAAAACTAGTTATGACGATAATTATTGGTTTAATTTTAACTTACATATTCATGATTATAAAACCTGCATCTTCAAAAGTAAAATACAAAATAATATTAACTACTGGTGGCTGTTAAAACTTCAAATATTCTTTAAATGACAATTTTTATTAAGAAAGGAAATGTAAGTGGTGGTCTGTTTCACTGGTAATCTACAACTTTTACAAATCCAGAAGAATTAATATAGAATTACCTTGAAGTGCACACAAATCTATAGCTCTTTTACATTTATTAATTTTATAATCACCTGTTGATCACTGTGATTATTTTACACGATTTATTTTCAATTTTATTTAGTTTTATCATCAAAGTTTATTTTCAATTGTTAATATCTTGAATAGTAAACGGCTTATACCATTTGTAATCATCAACAACATGCAATATTTCATTTTCCGTTCAAAATTTATTACAGTACATTTTTGTTATTAATGTTTTTATTTTGAAATGTAGAGAAACAAATTCTTTAAAATCCCTTTCAATCATTGTACTAATATTTTAGGGTTTTATATCCATGTAATATAGAAATGTGTATGACAGGAATTTATTTTAAAATACCAAGTTTAACAAAGGTTTATTGATTGATTTGTATTATTATGTCGCTAGATTATACTCTCTAAATGATACATGCAGTTATGGGATAATCGTTCTACTTTTAAAACCTTTTTCTTAATTGCAATAACTTTTTGTAGACTTAACAAAGTTATTTATTACTTTTAGATATATCTAAAAATTATGCAGACTTAAAGAAATTTCATATAAATTTGAGAAATATGTGTACAATTGTTGACAACCGTAAAGGGAAATATGGGACCCAGTTGTTTATTTCTTTAACCTAATGTTTAACAAAGATTTTAAACTTATTTTCAAATTATTAATTTTTTGCCCTAGAGGCGGTTTAGTACTATATTGCTTACAAATTAGTTTGTACCATTTCATTCTACAAAACCAGTTTTTATTATTTATGCAAATCTCAAATTAATAGTGATTTTTAAAATAAAGTAGCATAGATTATAACAAATATATAATTATTATAATTTAATTGCTTAGAATTTTTGTATTTGTAATAAAAGCCATTGCATGCTGTTCTGCTAACCTAGTTGCATTAAATATTTTAAATCACAATGCAGCTATCACTAGTGATTGTGGGCTTTGTGCTCCTATTGTCCGTTGCGGATTGTCAAGAACAATCGCAATACATAGTTAGTACACGTTCTATGTGATTTATACACTGTTTTATTTATTAGGCCTACGTTAAATGATTTTATTGAGTTATTTTTTCCTACAGATGTTTGATAGAGTAATCCTGAATTTTAAAATAGTTAGAACAATTAAGATGATACAGAACAATACTCCCTATATATTGGCCACAACACATCGCCACTCATCACTACGGTGCGATTAAAACAAAAGTGTTAGAACATACGAACAGTCTTAATTAATTATTAATAACGTTTTGTAAAATATTTTATAATTTCAATTCTACGTCAGATTTTGTAAAGAAAACCAAAGCATGTTTAGTGGAAAAAGGTTTCCAGTGAAAAACAGTAAAGAAGATAAGACATATGAAATGTTGTTTAATAGATTACACGTATGAAACAACACATTTCCATGAATACGATAAGGTAATATAAATTTTACAATTGATCCCTGTTTTATGCAAATTACTAGCATTTTATCAATTAAAAACTGTCTAAGATACAATTAACACAGTCCTTCATGCACCAGCCACGGAAATAATGCAACCATTAATCAAATTATACTCAAACAACAAAATGTTTAGTACAACTGATGTTACAATCTACATTTAACGTTAGTAGTTTTTAAGAGGAAAAACTTGATCATTGTACGCTCCTTACTCTAAAAATTTGAATTTGTAAAAGGATGTTTGAGCACTTTGCTGATAAAAGAAAGATATTGACCCTTTCTATGAACTGGGTAGGTAGTAGTAAACGTCGGTGATGGCATTTATCAATCTATTTTATTAATTTATCAATATATTTTATTACTAGCAGGAACTTCCACTTTTAGTGACACTGGATATGCTCTTGACAAAGGAAGTAGCAAGAGGACTAGAAGCTTTGGTTGACGAACACGAAACAAGGCGGATTTTTATTCACGAATTTGTTGACGATATTAAAATTACACTAATTGCAGCATCCGTCCAGTATAAAGCACTGTTTCGAGATGTTTTAGAAGAGTATGACAAAGGTCGTTCAAGCATATATATTATAGTAGACATTGTAAGAGCAGTGTACAAGTCAGATGAAGTAGAAAAAATCGTCACTTAACTTAGCGGTGGTGTCCCGGTGGATTTTTAACTGTTCAACAAATTCATCTTGGACACCAGTAAAGTATTGAATGATATTGCAGACCGGTTTATTAAACCGAAGTCACCCTAAAAATATCATGCAATAAAATATTTGAGAAATAAACACAAATATAATATGCTGTCACCTTTATGTTACATTGCGTACGTAATATATACATATACAAATTAAGCATAGTAAATAAAATCCACCTCACAAAATATGTTTACACTCATATTGTACTTACATATAATACGGTAAATATGCCAAACATGTGTACACGGCAAACAATTTCAATCAGTCCCACCGATCATTATCATGCCCAATCGGAAAATATTATAATTTATGCAATCTCTGATTGGGCCAAATGATGATTATAGCGATTGCTTTAAATTGATCGCCTTGTACCTTTTTTATATTTACCGTCTTGTTTTTAAGAACAATATAGGTGTGAATATATTTTGAAGTGTTGTAAGATGTAGTTTATTTATCTTGTTTGTTTGGAAAAACACGTATTGAGATTCTTAAGAAATTATTTGTATACACATTAAACCATACTATTGTCTAGATCTAAATTATGTGAAATAACACGTTATTTAGTTAACTTTGGGTTTAAAATTTATATATTATTACAGTTAATGAGTAGTAGACAACGAAGCTGATCATTTTAAGAGAGTAGTTTATTTTCAAAATGTTTGTATTAGTAATTTGTGTCAACAATGTTCTTTCAGTATTATGGCATATACAAAGACTTTCGAGAAATTAGTTTTAAGGCTATACAAACAGGATATGGGTCAATGTATAGCTGCGATTCTAAATATTGTTATGGGTTCAGTTGTCTAGCCCAGAGTAGGTCATACATATTTACAGATCTGTTGAACTGCATAGATGTGTTATCTCTACAGTAAGGGATAGCCAGTATAGTAAATAAGTCTACGATTTAGTAAGTCCGAAACTATTGGAATTTGGATCTAGCTTAGCGAATGAGGAACCTTTTTATATTTTTAACATTGAAAAGGTGATTAACATCACTCCATATCTTATATTAATTTTGAGTTAAACAATCTTTATCATAGTAACATTAATTAAAAAATGAATCAAAATTATCAGGTGTACATTTATATAAATCTAAAATACTGTAGTTAAGTACTTCCAAAGGTTCTCATATTTTTTTATAATAATTGTTAACCACCATAATATTTAATTTGATATTATTGGTCTCAAATGCATCGTGCTACTGTTTTATCCTATAAAAAAGTATCTATTAAAATACTACTTTGTATATGTGTTTTTTTGGTACTGTTTTTAATTGTATTTTTAAAAATGACCACAGAGTACGAGTGTTTTAGGGATACTTTGTATCTTGTTATATGCCTCATACAACGCATGAATATTGTATGTAATCAACGATGGCTAAAAAAGCGACGGCTCATTAGTTTAAGTAAACAAAATAGTACCTTCCGTGGCACACATAATGATGCAATCAGTATGACATTCGTTGAGGGAGAAAATAACACGGTAACTCAATTGCTACCTTCTCTTTCCTTTAATCTTGTTTCTGAAAATATCTGACACATAAACAAAGGACACGTTGCAATCTAGGAAATACTTCCACCATTAAGGATGAATATAATATTATGGAGAGTGGAAGTCTAATATTATGAATAGCCAGAAGTCGTCTTATTTTGAAAAAAATTCGTACAAGTATAAAGTTAATTTAACCCTGTAATTATCTTACGTAACGAGTTTTTTATAAAACTTAACAAAATAATTAGATCACATAGAACGTAAGTTTATTTTCTAAGTCATTCGATTTTTTCCAATTTTAACTAAATTAATTGCAATAAATTTTTGATCGAAGACATAAAGGGCAACAATTTGTAGGGTAATCATTGTTTAATAAGGTTTTGTAAGGTTGTTGTACGCTTTGTCTGCTAGTGTATCATATAATTCATTTAGTAAGAGCCAACTTAAAATTATATTTCGGTTGCAGAGATTCTGTAAAACTGCTAATTTAAGTATTATAGGGTTTATGTCCTAAGTAAAACTAAATCGAGGAGTCATACCTTTAGTTCATAGCCATAAGTTATATTTGTTCACTGTTTAAATTATAATAAGTAGCTGTATCTATCATAATTTATAGCTTAAAACGCATCTGGCAAAATCAGATAGTTAATTGTAGTTATAGTTTTGTTATGGTAGTACTACATTGACCATTTATACTATTGTGCATATTCTAAAATGGCCTTATAGTATCAAATAAAAATGTACACTAAGTTGATCCTGAAAAAAGGAATAATTATGACAAGAACTTAGCTAGCACGTGCATATTTAAAATTAATTGTTATTGCTTTCTTACAGTAGGTCGACATAACATATTACTGTAACCAGACCAGAACTTAGTCAGCAAAAAGACACGATCTATTTAAAAAATAAATGAACAAATTCGTGGTCAAAAACTATAACTTTATTAACTTTTTAATTATAAAATATGTCAAACTTATTGGTCAAAAATATTTTAAACTAATTTATTTATCTTATGAAGTAATTTTTTATATTCTTAAGTGATTCGCAAGTGTGTTTTATAGAACAACTTCATTTTCAATATTTGGTGTTGCATCCTCATATCTTTCAAGAACTTATTTGTTATTTTAAAACGCGCCTGATATATAAATATGGAGACATCGACTCAAGGCTAATCTATAAAAACATTTAAAAAAATGTTTACAATAAATATGTGTAACTCTAACCATCCTGGTGGGACGTCACATGTCACGTGATCGGGTTGGATGAAGTACTTTATAACAATATTTGTAATTAGTTCTCTCGATCGTTCACTAAATATTTTTGATTATATAGATAAATGTTAAACTAATTCTTCTGTTGTTATATGTTCGCTTAATAGTTTTTGGAATCCATACGCTTCATTTTATCTGTAAATGGCACAATCTTTTATGTCTTGTATTTTATATAAATGTATTTAAAATATATCTACCAATTTATTTGTTTATGGTGAGTATAACACACTTAACCCTAATATTATAAAGCCCAATCAAATTTACATGTTCATTTAAAATGTATTAATACCTGTAAATTACTTTATTACTTGGTGGTGATGTAAGCAATCTTTAGATTGATGTCGATTCTAAGATTTAATCAATGACGAAAAATATGAAATACAAATTGTGGCCATATCTGAACATTTATGATTTGCAAGTTACATATTTATTTTTATAATATAGCACTGTCATATATTTGACTAGTAAATAAAATCATGTAAACATATTTTCCATGATAGTACTTATCATATAAATCCCAGCTGTTACCCATAGCGGCTTTTCCCACATCAGTACATAGAGTTAAAAAGATCAATTACTGATTTATAAAAGAAGGTAGATTATTTCAAAATACCGCATCGTATCGCAGGTCAGTATTTTCAAAGATGCCCCCCGTATGTCTGGTAAACGTTTGCAGCCCTAACAGCAATATCTCGTTTGCGAGCTTCACATTCCTCAACGGTGTCTGTATACTACTGCTTTGCCACTTCATTGGCTCACAGACCGGCAGCCTACAACTGACCTTTCTTTTCACATCGAAGTTGCTGTTCTTCTGTAGTTTCTTCTGCTCTATTTTCTGCCTGCCTTTGAGCTTGTTAAAACCTTCTCATTTATGTTAGTGATGATGTTTCCTGACTTCGATCCACTTTACCAAATCGAGCTTTTCGGAAATTCGAAACATATTTGATTAACGTTTCCCCGGAATTATTATGATAAAGGTACCTTCGTTGTTAAACGTACAGCCAAAGAGTAAACCATAATGTAAACAAATAAACGAACTAAAAATATTGTTGCTTAAATTTTAAATGCAGAACTTATTTGTAACTAGTCGTTTATTTGGTCGGGAGGGGGGGTAAAATAATGCTCCATTTCGTGGTAGCGGTGGTTCAGCTAAGCGGCAGGTACCAGGCAGTAGCAGCGAATTGCCGGCCGAACTTTGACCCGGCCTTATTAGCGCTTATCGGCCTGGGTTTCTCGAGCCAGTTCGACAGCCAGTTCGTCTTGAGCTCCAACAGTGGACGTATCCGAGGAGTTTTCGTGAGGGTTGTATTACGTTTTTCGTTGGTGACGGAGTTTCTGTGCAGGTGGCCTGCGTTAAGCTGGATGGTGACCCGCTAGTTGGTGGGTGACACCGTTATTAATACTATTATTATTAGTAATTATATGTATCCAGAGTATTCAACAATTTAAATAATTTTGGTTGGACAATACTTGTTCAGCAGTCTTGTGGGCCACTTTTTTGCCTAAGTTTTATTTAATTACTGTCTAGGCGGTGTATAGAGTTTATGGTTTATAGCTGCAGTAGGAAACCTATTTGATTATATATATTTTGTAACCCTTTCAGTGCTATGAACCGTTATATCGTCTTTTGAATCTGTTATCAACAAACACTGTCACTGCTTCATAAGCGATTGTACCGTTAGGCGCTCAGTCTGCAGTCTGAGTCTGACATGTGGTGAAACCTGGTAGACACGAACTGAACTACCTCGTCCAGCGCCTAATCTCTATAATACCAACGGATCCACTGCAACTGCTAGTCTGATCAGTGGCTGTGCGATCTCAGGCATTACCTTCCCGGCCGGGGGTTGCACTTGGATCGAGGGTTCGAATCCCGTCACATTCGGTGGTTTTTATGTGCAACTCATGGAGAAATCACTTGTCTGTGACATAGTTGAAGGGGAGGGCGGGCCTTAAGCAAACGGTGGAAGGCTCGGGTCCAAGCTGATGGGATGGGTGGATTCTTTGTGAGTTGCAAATCTGATCAGGTGTTTTGCTACTTTTTACCTATCCTTTACTATGTGTGTCCAGCGGAAGCACGTTTTTATTAATTTTAACTGTTCAGGCGTTCAATATATTAAAAAAATCAACAAAACGTCACGGATTCAACTCAGAAGCTTAGCACTCAAAGGGTTAAATTCAAAGTATTTAGTATAATGTAACAATTAAAACGTGTCCTTGGGGTTTCATTAGATGTAATGTTAAAAAAATTGGTTTAGGTTGTTAAAATTAGTAATAAGCACGTGCAATTTATTACCTATTGTCTACCAGGTGTTTTTCGCGATAAGTATTAAACACGTTACGTTTGACCGATCTTTTTGGGTTTAATCACACCGTATATTACTGTTAATGGGGCATTTTATAGTTGGTTTGACATATACAGTGATTGAAAAGTCCCGGAACGGTGTAATATATTTTTTACCATTATAGATAAAGTAAAGAGACTTGGTATATCAATAATAGCAATAATTGTCTACTCTTTTCAGCTATTATCACTTTTTTATCCCTTAAGGGGGACGGCCCACAAGGAGTCAGACAAAATTCTTAAATAGCAGCCAGCATAGGTCGAGTTTGGTATCAAATTAAAGGTCTTATTTAGTAGAACACATTACCGCAAACCGGATCTCGAAAGAGGTCCACTCTAACCAAAATGGTGGCGTTTTAAAGTTATTCATCATTTATCCAAATAAGCCATTCTCTTAAATAAAGATAACATTAATTTAATGTATTGGAATTAAAAATTTAGTACTTACAGTTACAGAAATTGTTCAAAATGTTGTCCAAATTTCTCTTGGCAATAGCCCAATCTGTGGTAGAAGCCTTCAATAACTTTTTAAATCATCTCAGGAAGTATTTGACCAGTTTCTTCTGTGATGCGGTTCATTATTTCTTCTGTGTTGGCAGGCTTAGTTATAAAACCCCCTTGTTTTAAATAATCCCATAAAAAGAAGTCAAGAGGATTTAGATCAGGTGATCTAGGTGGCCACTCTATTGCTCCCCTACGACCTATCCAACGATTGCGAAACTCTCTGTCAAGCAGCGCTCGTACTGGTAAAACATAATGAGGTGGTGCACCATCCTGTTGAAACCATACTGTGTTATAACTTCAACCCAACACAGCACGTAAAGCCGGCATAATGGTTTCTCTCAACATCAATTCATATGAAACCCCATTTTAAATCTCCATTGGTTATGAAAGGTCCAACAATATGATTGCCAACTATCCTAGCCCACACGTTAACTATTTGGGGTTTCTGGGTATGGCTTTCTCTCATCCAGTGAGGATTGTCGTCGCTCCAATAATGACAGTTATACCTACTTACATCCCCATGAAGCGTAAAGGTAGCTTCGTCTGAAAATACAACTTTTGCTAAGACTTGGTACAATTTTTTGTAAGGATGATATAGGTTTTGTTTTAAAACTTTTAACACTGAAAACTGGCTTATTCCGTGATAAGTTGCTGCAGTTCTTGTTGATGTGTGTTGCTCTTCGTCGAAACTTTGTAATACTTCTATGGATGTATCTTCATTAGTAGCAGATAAAGGTCTTCCACTTCATGGACGGTCTTTAACATTGCCGGTATCTAGAAAACGTTGAACTGTTCTACAAACGGTAGTCTTTGATATTGGTGGCCTGCCCGGAAATCTTTCATTAAATAAATTTACAACTTCTTCATATGATCTTACATGGTCACCATACCCCCTCATCATAAGCAGGTTTATTCTCTCAGTCTCAATCTGAGACATCCCTATCACAAGATACACAACTAGTCACTGTTTACAAGTAAGTTAAACCCAAATTTACACTGTACAAATCTTAACTCGTTTTCACGAAGGTCTACTTTGTAACATATAATGAGGAAAATGAAGTTACCTGTCTAAACGCATTCTACCCTCAAAATGATAAGATAGACAGTTAATGACCCTACAGTTGGAATTTCAGCAGGAATGTCAACAAAACTTTCACTGAATAGAAAGGATGTAAACACTAATAAGTTTTCAAGACTAATACACTAGCCCGGAAATCCCATTGTTGTGATGATTGTTGTCAAATTTGGTCATACTGTTTACTTCCTATTTAAACAGTATCAGCTGTTTTCCCTCTTTGGATAAATGACGAATAACTTTAAAACGCCGCCATTTTGGTGAGAGTGGACCTTTCGAGGTCCGGTTAGTGGCAATGTGTTCTACTAAATAAGACCTTTAATTTTATACCAAACTCGACCTATGCTGCTATTTAAGAATTTTGTTTGACTCCTCGTGGGCCGTCTCCCTTAAGGGATAAAAAAGTTGAAATTGTCTCATATCAAGCGTCACAGCCAAGCTTGTGATGAAGTACGATTAAAATATAATTCACTCCTTACACTAATATTGGTATAGTTACTAATTCTTACATTCTCATAAACTGAAACCAATGTAAACACATGAACAACAGCAATTGCAATTTACTGATTCTGATGTACTGCTCATATCTTACTATGGTTGCTTTTATCCTTATCTCGTTTACACTGTACCCATTTGGGGATCGAAACAGGCTAGTATGAGATACATATTTACTCTCCAAAAGAAGATAATCAGAATTGTTTTTTGACTCAAGCGGGTTCAATCTTGTAAGGAGACTTTTCGTCAGTGTGTCCTGTTGAAATTACCTTCCATATATATATTTTTGAAACGCTAATATTTTTTTAGAAAAACCGTGGGATTTTTGAGTCCAGAATATCTACGGTATATTCTCTTCGCCAAAGTTTTAATCTCCCAATTCCAAAACATAAAACTAATTTTTTTTAAACAATGTTTATTATAGCTCTGTCAAACTTTTTAATGCGTTGCCTGATTGCCTCAAGGTGGAGATGCCCCATGATGAATTTAGGAGGAATCTTTAGACCTATTTGTTGAGAGGAGCGTTTTACAGTGTCCATGACTACATAAGGAATTTATAATTTAGAAGAGTTGACTATTTTGTTGTTGTAATAGGTACATTTTGTAAATGACTCATGCCAATGCTTGTACAAGTTTTAAGGCAATAAAGGAATTATTGATTGATTGATTGATTGATTGACTGACTTGTCAAATTAAAAAATGAATTAGTATTAACTTGCCAAAATATAGTATGGGAAAATAAGAAACATTTTAAAGTAAACAGTTGCTAACACTTGATACACAGCTTGGGATTTATAGCTGGCTGTTGTTAAATCTTTTAGCAAAATGTGTTTTCAAAAATAATAATAAAATGAGAAATTGAAATACTACTACCCCAATTAAGTAAATAAGCTTTCAAGCTATCATCATAAATTAATTGAAAAACAAATCCTCAACGAAAAAAAATTGACTGCAAAATTTATGAATTTAAGGGAACCTAATATTATTTTTATAATCATTCAACAATTTGTATTTCTTGATCACGTCATCGTTGAAATTGACTACCTTGAATATTCTAATTTCATCTGACAACCACTTGAAAATTCGCCGAAAATATATATTATGGCGTAAAATACCCTTGTCGCAACAAACCTGTAAATCCAGAAAATTTCAAATTATTCATTTATATTTACTTAAATACGACGTTAATTTATATAGCAATTAATTTGTTTTTCATAATAATTCTATTAGAGCTGAGCATCAAGTTTGCTGCAACGTGACCAGAAAATATGGATGTTAAATGCAAATATTAATAAACTACACGATATTAAGAAATATATAAAATGTTTCTACAACAATGCTAGAGTAAATCAAAATATAAAACTGTAATTTATCACTGTGAGTTTACCGCTGGACTCACTCACTTCCAATATTCCAGCAACTGATTGCCGAATATTTTATTTATATACTAATAAGTTGTTTTTTTAGGGTAACACTAAATGGTGCAAACTGATAATCATTTTAAACGTATAAATAACAGATTTACAATCCCCATGTTTGAGTTACAAAACCTCCAAAACCACCTGTGGGATATAGCAATTAGTATGGAATTTGATCTCTTGAAATTACACCAGTTCTAAAATGCATTTTGGAAATACTGCACCGTTAATTTTCAGCCTACCTTATTTTCCTTGAGTTAAAAAAATTGGTATTTTATGAAAAGAACAACCAAGCAAACCTGCTTGTGTCTTATTAAAACCGCAATAAATTAGTCTTCCAAAATAAAACGTCAACATACTTACTGGTTTTGCTTGCCTTTAGTTATTTCTCTCCAATAAATTTCCTATTCCCTTTTCAAAATATACTTTAGGTTAAACCAATAGCTAATAAACTTCAATACTAAGAACCATATCAGCCTGCTTCGAATTTATTATTCAGTCAAGGATTGCCGTATCACTAATTAATAAAGAGCTTCTAATCTATTGAAAATAAATTATTATTTACAGACAGATCCCCAATTTTGAAAATTGTATTTTTTTAGAAAGACCTTGTAAACAATATAAACAATAGCTTTGTTAAATAAAAATAAAAACTAAACTCGTAGGTCCAAAATGAATGAAGTCTTATTCTCATCATAACATTTGGGTTCACTTCGCCTTTTTCAGCCCAAAGTCTGTACGAAAAATGCCATAGCCCCCTGACTTATACTGAATCTATGACCAATCAACAGTAATTTATAACGACAATGATACAACTGGTACGTATGAAGACGGAGACTGTGTTGTTTGTGTTGAAAGTGATGAAGAACTCTGGATCCACTGTAAAGCTTGTGAAGGCTGGGTACATCAAACGTGTCCGGAAATTAACAATCCGTTAGTTTTCAAGGGTAAATACTATAATTAATACGTAAAATAACATTTTTCTGATATTTTAAAATAGCACACCGAAAAATCAGCTGTGAATTTTTTTTAACTTTTTAAGATCTTTTAACCTCAAAGATTTTTATTGCTCTGATTTACAATGGTGTGTTCAAAAGTAACAAAGACGTGTACACACTCTTTTTGTAAATAAAATTAAATAAAATATTATTAATTTAACCTATATGAACTACTAAACCAATACAAATGACATAATAATTGGTCCTAATTTTCAAACATCAAAGGCTTATATGGGTAGTACGATAAAAAAGTTGCTCATCAAAAAGGTAAAAAGTGTGTTTTTAGTTCTTAATCGTAAAACACGATGGTACGCCAAAAACAACAAATTTTTCTCCTTTTAATGGAAACTACAATTTAAAATATCTCAAGTTGTTCAAGAGCACAACAGTTATATTGACTATTTAACGAATTTCCGTGCTACCCCACATGAACATGTTTAAATAGGTGTGATCCAATTCTGATCAGACCTGATCCAATTCTGATCAGACCTGATCAGGTCTGATAGACCTAATCAGGTTGAGTTAATCAGGCCTGATCTGGAATATCAGGGTTGATCAGGCCTAATCTGGATATCAGGGTTGATCAGACCTGTTTATGTTTAGTTGAACTGGTCTGATCAACAATATCAAACTTGATAAGTGGTTTATTTAAGTATTATACAATGGTATTTAAACATTATTAATAGTTATATGCTTATTTTTTACAAATTTGTAAATTGCCGGTAAACATTATCGCCTTAAGAATTAAAACTATAAGAGCTGTTTTACATAACCGAACGTTAAATTTACCATAAATATATTATATATATATATATATATATATATATATATATATATAGTAACTTCTGTTTTTTAAACACAAAAATACTATATTTCCAATGTATACGCCTAACACGCTTCATTAGTCCAATACAACAAGTGTTACAAGTGAAGGCTAGTTTTAAAATGTTACCAAGCAAAATAAGGACAATATAATACTAATCATTAATTAATTATTTGCACCCATACTTTCAAACAGCTGCAAATATCAATGTCGGGTATTTGGGTTTTATCAATACTTACACTCTACAAATGGCATAATGTTAGTAAGAAATATACTACCTTAAAATCGTGGTTCTATGCAGTTTTTTTTTTTTTTTAATGCTTCTCTCGTTCTAAGATAAAAATAACTGCTTGTAATGTAGTGGTTAAGACAACGAACTTCAATGATGGAGTCCCGGGTTCGAATCCCAATCGTACCATGTGAATTTTTATGAGGATTTTTATTATTTTTTTATTTGTATTACATTTCTTTTGCATATTTAATATGATTCATTGCATAAAATATGTTATAACAAATGTGTTTTTTAAATTTATATACATATATATTTATTTTTATTAAAAGCAGATCAGGTTACTATCAGAACCAGATCAGATACTGATCAGACCTGATCAGAACCTAATCTGGAAACGTCCCATAACTCGTTCCAATCCTAATCGGATTTTGAGCGGGTCTGATCAGGAAATTTGTACCAGACCTGATTGAAAATTTTCATATGGGACAGTAAAGCTTTTAAAATTATTTGTTTTTAACAGTTGTTCGTCCGTTGAAAAGCACATCATTGTTTTTTATTTATATTCGGAAGTACCTGATACTAATTCAATATTGGTAAGAGAAGTCAAACAATCTTAAAGTTTAATATCTTTAAGGAATTAAATGCTAAGTATTTAATAAAAGGTAGAACTTAAAACGTGTCCTTGGTGTTTCATTAGATGTTAAGTTTAAAAAAATAGTTTTAAGTTGTTTAAATTAGTAATAAAGACATACAATTCATTACCTATTGTTACCAGGTGTTTTACGTGATAAGTAATACACATGTTACAGTTGACCGGTCGTATTGAGTTTAATCACACCGTATATTACTGTTAATGGGGCATTTTATAGTTTGTTTAACATATATAAGGAGGCATTTATTTATTGGTAACCAACTCATCCCAGCTCCTGTAAGTAATCATAGCTATTAGTCTCTTAGTAAGAATTCTTAGTAGGATTAATTAGCTATACTTCTTTTATCAATACGAATAATTAAAAAAATAGTAATAAAGGTATTAGAGTATAAAATTGTATACATCAATAACAAAATATTTGTTATTGTACAATGGTTTTTAACACCATCATTTGTATGGTAATATTAATTTATGTAGTATATTTAGACCAAATAAAGTTTATGGAATATATTCATATTGAACTTTGTTACAAACTGAGAGTTATATTCTGATCAAGATTTGTGACTCAGATTTGAGGGCCGCAAAAAATTATCAATTTAATATCTCAACATATTAAAGTAACAGACTAAAATTATTATGATGTTAATTTGGGTTTTTATATAGTTTAATTTCTTATGATAATTTAATGTTTAAATCTGAAAGGGAAGTTCAAAATTAGATTAAATTTTTTGGTAATATTAGTATTTAAAAACTAATATAGTTGCAGCCGGCGTAACATGTTATTTTAATGTTCGATGCGCGCTGTTTAAACATAAACTTAATTATCACAATACCATATCTAAATGACAATTGAATTAAATCAGACTATAAACAAGAAATTTGGTGTTTGATTTTTGTAAATATATAGGACGGATTGGGTTTGAACGTATATTTTTGATATGGGAAGGCTCCAATTAAGGAATATTTAGGGGTTGGAGCAGCCCTCATTCACTTGACTCACGTGCATTTCCCGCTTATCCTATCACCACATAACCCTAACTTATCTATCCTCATTGCCATGATTTATTTATATTGGGATCTGATCCCAATAAGGGAGTTTCATAGCCCTAGGGTTTTGCATAGTAAAAGATTCGTGCTCTTTCAGGTAGACAGCGATAAATTACTAGAACAAGCAGAAATTCCTTGACAGGGTTCCTGGGTTTAGCGTAATCCAGGCTTCCTGGCACTATTCGGACAAGAACAATTAAATGGTAACTATTAAAACGTTGATTCCTTTAATATTTTCTTACAGGTACAACAAAACGTTAATTGGACTTTTACAATAGAAGACTTTCTAACTTAGTTCGAGTTGTTTTTTTTTTTTTTTTTTTTTTTTTTTTTGGTCGTTTAGAACATTTGCTATTCAAGGATTTAAAACAAAATAACTTGTTTAACTTGATAGGATTCAGTAATTTGTATTTCATTTAACTTTATTCGCCTAGAATTGGAATTACTATCTACAAATTATACTAAATAAACCCTTATACTCCAGAAAAGAGCGATAAGGTGCATTTTGAAACTTAAACCTACAGAATCATGTTTTGACCACTTCAAAGAACTGCAAATTTTGCGATACCTAGTATTTACATGTTTGAAGTAATTAGTTATGTTAAAGAACAAAATCTTCTTAAAGCTCATCAGCATTCTTATAGAACCAGAAATATAAAACATCAATCCTTCTGTGTCTCATAACTTAAAGATTTTTGAGAAAAAGCTGGATTACATTGATCTTAAGCTATTTAATCAACTTCCTTCTCACATAGCCCAGATTAGTAACTTGAAAAAATTTAAATACGAGCTCAAAAAGTACCTTTTAGATCAATGTATTTACCAACTCCCATCATACCTGACCTGACTTTGTAACCTGTCAAGATGTTTTTTACAACCCCCACTCCATTTGCATCTCTGCCTATCATGAATATGACAGCATCATGAAGATGTACCTGATGAAACCTGCAGAAGCTCACTGGTCATATGCCACATATGGTCAATCGGGACGACGTGGGATATGTATGTATAATATTTACTATGTCAACATACGAATTCAGTTTTACATAGTCCAACAATTTAGCAATTACAAAATCCCTAAATTGTTTGTGGTTTTCCAATAATAGCCGCATAATATATAATAATCATTTTCTTTAAAATTATTTTAATTTCTTAGAATTGTTGCATTTATTATAAGTCATTGCATGTAGCTCTGCTAACCTAAAACAAAGTTAAATATTTCAGGTCAAAATGCAGCTAAAACTGGTTGTTGTGAGCGTACTGCTCCTGTTGTCCGCTGTGGATGGCGAAGAACAACGAAAAGCCAGGGTGCGTATATGATTAGTGTCATTTATTCATTGTTTGATTTATATTAAATTTGATGGGATTCAGTAATTTGTATTTCATTTAACTTTTTTAGCCTATAATTGGCATTATAAATGCATTATGAATGTTCCAATTCATAACACTATTTTTTTTCAGAAGCATCTAAAATATTCTACCGTACAACAGAATGGTGATCAATAGACTGCCTGAACCCTTAAGTCTGGAAAGTAACTTTAATACATTTAGAAAAAAATTTAAAAGGTTTTCTCATTGCCAAAGCCTACTATAGGGTAAAAGATTTCTTAGCTTAGAACGAATTATTTCTATAAATTTGCCACCCCATTTTATGTATTGTATTTTATATTTTAAGAACATTGTATTAACTTTTTATTTGACTTGGCATATGCAAAGTAATTTTGTCAACATGTTCAATAAAGAATTTGATTTTGAATTTGAATATTACTACTCAAAATATAGCAGGTTCATATACCGTTCCGTCTTCAATTATTGTAGTTTCCTAGAAGATTACCAGTTATAGAACTACTGTCCCACTATCACATCTGGTGTCAACAATTAAATGAAGTACATATTTTCAAAGTCTTTAAACACTAAAACAACACAAACGAACTGTACAAATACAATTAATGTAAAACAAAAATACATTTGTACCCCCCCACCCCCCACCATTTGTGTTGTGTTAGTATGAAAAGACTGCGACAATTTAATCCTAAACAGGTTGAACAAAATACGTCTTACAACATTACAAATATATTTACACTAACACTGTTCTTACATGCAAGAAGTAAAATATACACAAAATATGATACAAGGTGATCGATTTCAACCAGTTACACCGGTTATCATCAGGCCCAATCAGTGGAGAGTCTTACAGAAACAAGATGGCGATCAGTTTACATACTATTGGCTACCGGAAGTTCCGGAAACAGGTTCCGATAAGTACAACCAGGGTCAAAGTTGACCTCCAATGATTAATTTATCCCTATCCTTACATTTTTCCTTAAAAATAAACAATTCTTCCCATGCATTTGTTACATTTCCTTTCTTACAAATATGGGTAATATCCCAATTTTCTGCAATTGTTCCCAAGTAGAAATTTTCCAGGAGGTTTTTAGCGATATTCGATATTTCCCATTTTTGGTTTTTTCATACTGAAATATGATTCTTGTATCTTTTTAGAAATGTAACAGTTTGAAATACGTAACAATTATTACAATCACTACAACTTATTTTATATACACGGGATTATCAAACTTATCACATTCTTTTATGTTCGGATGCAGAATTTTACTCATGATGTTTTGGGTCTTGAAGGCTACGGATACCCCATAATTCCTAAATCGATTTTCAGGAGGAACAACTTGATAAAAGTACTTTACTTACTCTATAAATTTAAATTTCTTAAATTTATTACTTTGCTTATAAAAGAAAGATATTGACCCTTTCTATGAACCGGATAGGTAGTAGTAAACGTCGGTGATGGAATTTATCAATATCTTTTATTACTTGCAGGAAATTTCACCATTAGACACACTGGAGATGCTCTTGACAACGGAAGTAGTAGGAGGACTAAATCCTTTGGTTGACGAACACGAAACAAGGCGGATTTTTATTCACGAAATTGTTGAAAATATTAAAATCACACTAATTGCAGCATCTGTCCAGAATAAAGCTGTGTTTCGAGATCTTTTAGAACAGTATTACATAGGTCGTCCAAGCATATATATTATAGAAGACCTCGTAGAAGCAGTGTACAAGTCAGATGAAGTAGAACAACTCATCACTAAACTTAACGGTGGTGTCCCGTTGGATTTAGAGCTGTTGTACAAAGCCATCTTGGACACCAGTAAGGTATTGAATGATATTGCAGACCGGTTTATTAAACAGCAGTAACCCTAAAAATATCATGCAATAAAATATTTGAGAAATAAACACAAATATGATTTGCTGTCACCTTTATTTTACATTCCTTAATAATTAATCAGAGTAATTGCTAAAAAAGAAGTGAATAAAATAACAAAACTTTCAAAGTAAGTAAGCCACATATAAAAAGTAGTACATCAGAAGGAGGAAAAGAGTGTTTTTAGTGTTTAATCGTAGATTACGATTTTACACCAAAAACAACAACTTTTACTCCTCGTGATGGAAACTTGTATTTTTTTTAAATCTCAAGTTTTTCAAGAGTACAAAATGATACTCACTACTTTACGACTTTTCGGGCTACAATAAAGCTGATAAAATGATTGTGTTTAACAGTTTTTCGTTTGTTGAAAAGCATACCATTTATTATTATTATTTTTTATTCGTGTGTACGTGATACTAATTCATTGTTGGTAAGAGTATTCAAACACTATTCAATTGTTTTGTCTCTAAGGAATTGAATTCAAAGTATTTAGTATAATGTGAAAATTAAAACGTGTCCTTGGTGTTTCATTAGATGTTATGTTAAAAATAGTTTTTAAGTTGTTTAAATTAGTAATAAAGACGTGCAATTTATTATCTATTGTCTACCAGGTGTTTTACGTGATAAGTAATAAACGAGTCACAGTTGACCGGTCGTATTGAGTTTAATCACACCGTATATTACTGTTAATGGGGCATTTTATAGTTGGTTTGACATATATATAAAGAGGCATTTATTTATTGGTAAATCAAATCAAATCAAATCAAATCAAATTGTCTTTATTGCCATAAAACAGTGTAAACAGCATTGGCATGAGTCAGTGTTACAAACATGTACTACAATTAAAAATGCAATATCCTTATAACAAGACATAGTACAAATAAAACAAAATATATATTACTGCTTGAGGAAATTATAGATACTTTAATATGTTTTATCAGTAAGAAACTCCCTTTAACGTTTTCGAAATTGTTTCGGGGGAGGTTAACTTTAAGGCCTGCAGGCAAAGAATTAAAAAGCTTAATACAGTTAAAAGACATGTTACGTTGAAAAAAGGTTGTCCTGTGCTTTTGAATTGGAATGTTTAACCGTGGGCGGAGTGCGTATTTGGAAGAAAAACTATTGAAGAAAATTGTAGAAGAATGTTTTTTGTAAAACATTATGGTTTCAAATATATACAAACAAGGGAAAGTAATAATCTTATTCTGACGAAAAATAGTTTTACAGGATTCATTCCTTTTGAGTCCAAAAATTATCCGAAGGGCTTTTTTCTGTAGGCGAAAAATCGATTTTGTCCTTGAATTGTCAAAACCCCAAATAGGAACAACATATCTAAGATGTGGGTGAAAACAGCCATAACAAAGCGTAAGCAAAACATCAGTGTTGGCAAATTGAGCAAGCTTTCGGAGAGCAAACAGACACGAACTAAGTTTTCCAGTAACCTTATCTATATGATCATCAAATTTTAAGTGAGCATCAAGCTTGAGTCCAAGAAAGTTTAGAGTATCTGCGGAAATTACTTCTGATTCATCCACAAGAAGCTGAATGACATCAGTATTGTCATTTCTGATAGAAAAGTTAAGAAGATGGGTTTTCTCCGTGTTCACGACAAGACCATTTGCTTTGAACCATTGAAAAAGATAATTTGATTCAATAAAACTATTTATCTCCATGTCAACTGCATTTGGTTCCCGAAAAAGAAGTGATGTATCATCTGCAAATAGGCAGATATCAGCCTTACTTGTACAATCTTGAATGTTATTAATGAAAACCAGGAACAAAATTGGACCCAAAACAGACCCTTATGGGACACCCATTTTGACACACATCTCATTAGAAGTCATTTTACGGATACAATAATTCATGTTGTCAATGTAGTTCATTTAAACTTTTTGTTTGCGACCTGAGAGGTACGATGAAAACCAATCGTGTGCACGTCCTCTAACACCCTTTCCATAAAGCTTCTGCAGAAGGATCGAATGGTCAACAATATCAAAAGCCTTACTCAGATCGACAAAAAATCCCATAACGTGCTGCTTATCACCAATTGCATTCACAATCTTATCAACAAAACAAAAAATTGCATCTAAAGTGCATTTTCCTTTTGAAAACCAAACTGATTTTCAAAAAGACAGTTGTTTCTACTGAAAAAAGTAAACAGTCTGGCAGCTACAACCTTTTCAAATACTTTTGAAAAGGTTGAAAGTAAAGAAATTGGCCTGTATTTATCGCACGTTTGGGGGTTTGCCTTTTTATGCAACGGTTTAACAATTGCCATTTTAAGAAGGGAAGGGAATTTACCGGAAGAAAAAGAACAATTAATTAAGTGAACCAAAGGAGGAGCAAGTAGATCAATACAATCCTTCAATAACCCAGAAGATATTCCATCAACTCCAAAAGACATACTGTTTTTTAACGACTCAACCACACGAAGTAGCTCAGCAACATCAGTTGGATTTAAAATAATGATTCCTTAGGGGATCTAGAAGAAATTCCATTAGTGAAAGCAGTAGAAGCGGATGGATCCGGTTATACATTCAATTTTTCACCAATACCAGTAAAGAATTCATTAAATACATCAAATTTCTTGAATGGCTCATCCACAAGTTCGCCATTAGCATCACGTATGGGTCCTATTTGGCATGATGATTCTTTCTTGCTTTTCCTATTGATATCCTCACCAATAAAACTCCACATGGCTTTGGATTTACAGTCGGATTTTTCAATATACCTCAACATATTTTTGGATTTTAATGCCCGAATACATGACCTATATTCTTTTTTCAACCGTAAGTAAGACTGCCTATGAGGGTCTGCCGAGGGAAGATCTTTGGAAGTACTATACAGAAAAATCAGATCATCTCTCATACTTTGAAGATTGACATCTAGAGCTACCCTCGAATTTAATCGTCTATGTTTAAGTTTAATTTTCTTCAAAGGAAATGCTACATCCAAGAGATAAGACAGAACTGAGTTAAACTCACTAAACTTTTCATCCATGGATTCTAAATAACTCATGTCCATCCACAATTCTTTTGAAAGCAATTGGCGAAAGTGTTTGGGCTATCACTTATTCCTTTCCAACCTCTCCCTGCAATCTAGTGGACATTGAGTGAACTACATGAGTTTGGTGCTGCAGTTTGGTGGCTTTCCTCAGAACTACTTAAGCTGGGGTGATATATCCACTTTCACTTTCTCTCTCTCTTTTCATGATGACTTGATGGAAGCAACATGTCTCTTTCCTAGCTGAGTTTTTAATAGCGTCTTATTTTGATTTTGAATTAAATATAGCGAAAATGTAGTGTTTCTAGTTAACTGTCTAAAGTAATTAATTTGATAAAGTCGTAAAATGTAAAATTCTCTGCGAAAATGGGTAAGATCTCTCCAGTTTTTTTACAAGTGAAAAATTGTCTACAACAGTTTAACACAGACAATATGTGGCCACTTCCCAATCCCTTGTCCTTTCATAAAGCCCAAATCCTATTTAAACAATGGGGAATAACGTTATCTGGCCAGATATTACATAAACTCAAGAGGTTTTTAGGAAATTGTAATACTAAGTAAAAAGTATCGGGTATAAAAGCTTAGCAGGCTACCCTTAAAGTTGTTACTAATCTCTAATTAATTTAAAGTTATGTTCATCCTAGGAAATCTCTCTAATGTATTTGATACAATTACAAGTGTTAATAAACAGTTTGGATCAAAATATGCTATTATTTTTCATGTCAAACCTCGAATTCCTCAGTGATTTAAAGTAATACAGTCCACTCTTATTTTATCGAAGAAGTTATGATTGTTTTTTAGGCATTGGCCTTGTCATTGGTCCTTCGAGCCGGATAGTTTAATTCAGTAAATAATAAGTGTTGTGGTGACTTTGGGGTTTCCCTTGTGATCATTACTGATAATATTCTGATCCATACTTCAGTCTGAATAAGAGATATCAGTTGCAAGTTGATTGTTGATTCTCAAACTGTGCAAAGTTGATGCTCATGTTTTTTCATGCAACTTTCTCTTTATAACTTTTATGAAATGCAATTGAGAAAAGTTATTAATGTGTTTTAAATAAATCCAAATGGTATTTTATTTAATTACTGTGTTATGAAATAAGTTTTATTTATACTTTGTCATTTATAAATAATCACGATGGGTGCAAAAGAGGAGTTAGAAAGCCAGGCTTGTGTTGAAAAGCGTCAGAGATTATTTCGTAAGTTACAAGTTACTTTTGATTCAATAAAAAATCTGGAAAACAATGAAGGTGTTTTTCTGGCTAGGGCCAAGAATATTGAAGATGATTTCAAACTGTTCAATGAAGTACAAGTTAGCAAGATAAAATTTTGTAATTGACACTGCAGTGGCTTTTAATACTGTGTCTGAATCTTATGAGGAATTACATTATAAGATTGTTGCTCAAAGTCAGTCAATTATAGAAAGTAGAGAGAAAAATGTTCCAGTTCCTTTTTCTCATGAAGCTAAACAGCTGAGACCAAAATTACCCCCGATAGACATCCCCAAGTTCAAAGGTGATTTAGAAAAGATCCCTGCCTTTAAGTCTTTATTTGCCACTCTGGTACATGATACAGAGCTAGCTCCTATTCAAAAGTTTTCTTTTCTGAAATCTTATTTATAGTATCCTGCCTTGTCAGTTATTGATAACTGTGATTTTAAGGAAGAAAATTATCAAGCAGCATATGAAAAGCTAGTTGAAAGGTATACAGATAAGAGATTAGTGGGTACACACTATCTGAATAAGCTACTACAGTTTAAGCCTCTAATAAGTAGTTCTCCAAATAGACTGAGACAGTTTATTGATGTATTTTGTGTTCAATATGAGTCATTGAAAGCTTTAAAAATTCCAGACTTAGCAGATTTTGTTATATTTAACCTAGCAATGAAAGTTCTCGATCCTGATACTAAGCGTTTATTTGAAGATAAACATTCTAAGAAAGGTTTTCATACTTTTACAGATTTATCGTCGATTTTAACTGAGCAGTATAAAGTTGCCTCTATAGTGCAGGCCCCAAGTGTAAGTAAGCAAAGTACAAACCCCTCTTATTCTCAACCAACTGTTAAATCCAGTAAAAGTTTCAAACAAAGCTTATTTACTAAGTCTTTTACGTCTAACTCTCAAGAATCATACAGTGTTAATGTTAAGTGCCCCTTATGTAAGAGTCAGAATGAACACAAGTTAAGTTCCTGTGAAAAATTCATTGCGATGGCTCCCTTTAAACGATTTAAAACAGTAAATAGTCTGAAACTGTGTTATGCTTGTTTAGGAACTCACCCACGTGCAAGTTTTAAAAGTAAGTTTAGCTGTCGTACTTGCAAAAACAAAAACCATCACTCCATGTTACACCGTGAACAACCAAACATACCACGAAGTAGTAATTCTGAGTCAGGCAAATTTCTCTCTAATCCTAATCAGGGTACGTCAGGTAACGAGCCTTCGACTAATGCATTAAGCTGTCATGTGAAGTCTCAAGTGGACGAACGGAGTTCAACTACTGGGTTGTTAGGTACTGCACAATGTCATGTATTATCTTCTACTGGTGACTGGGTGAAATGTCGAATGGTTGTCGATCCTGCTAGTGAGACATCATTCATTACTGAGTCCTTTGTTCAGACATTAAGATTACCACGTAAAAAGTACTCAGTTGATGTTGCAGGCGTAGGGTCATCCTCCTTTTCCAATAATCGTGGTTGTGTTTCTTGTACCATTGTTCCTCTTCATAATGAAGACACCATTTTGTCAGTTGAAGCAATAGTTTTGCAAACTATATCGTCCAACTTGCCAAAAGTTAAGTTAGACTCAAGGATACGCAAAAGGTTCAGTAATCTACAGTTAGCTGATCCAGAATTCGATAAACCCGGACCAATCGATCTGCTCCTGGGTGTTCAACACTTTTCCGATATATTGTCAGATAATTGTGTGCATATCAAAGGTACACCAGCAGCGTTAAATACTATGTTCGGATTTCTCATCTTCGGAAAAATCCCCTCTCTTCACAAATCTCCAGTCTCTCTAACAATGTTTACCCACACACCTCCTCTTGATGATATGCTACGGAGATTTTGGGAGTCTGAAGAACCTTCTCATGTAATAGTGCCGAAGGATAAAAATGAAGTTGTATGTGAACAGTTCTTTCAAGAGACAACTACCCGCGATTGTTATGGCAGGTATCAAGTTTCACTTCCGTTCAAAGAAGCAACCCCCCCGAAAACTTAGGTTCAACAAGGCAAGTAGCTCACAAGCGCCTACTCACCTTAGAAAAACGATTGTCGAAAACTCCTGATTTCAAGCAACAGTATCATGCTAATCTGGAAGATTATGTTATGCAAGATCACATGCGTCCCGCCTCTACAAATATAGATTATCTATTAACTCACCATGCTGTGGTCAAGGAAAGTACCACAAAACAGGTTCGAGTTGTTTTCAATGCTAGTGAAAAGAGTAACACTGGCAAATCTTTGAATGATTTTCTATTACCAGGTCCTAAGTTGCAATCTGATATATCTCAGATTTTGTTGTCTTTTAGAATGAATCCTGTAGCTTTAATAGGTGATATAAAGCAAATGTATCGATGTATTCGCCTTAATCCTCCGACACTCAGTACACTCATTTGTTATGGAGAAATGAATATAATATTCCTGTTACTGAATGGGAACTTACCACTCTTCCGTTTGGGCTCACCTGCAGTCCTTTCCTTGCTCAGCGAACAATAAAGCAGTTAGTCGTGGATGAAGGAAAAGATTATCCTATTGCATCTAAGACATTAACATCAAATATCTACATTGATGACATTGTTTGTGCAGTTCCTACAGAAAGTGAAGCTATTAATTTATACATTGAATTAACTGATTTGCTCGGTAAAGGTGGATTCTCTCTCCGAAAGTTTTCAAGTAACAGTGTTGGTGTCTTATCACACATTCCTGAGGACCATCAAGAAACCCCTGTCTCATTTGAGTAGTCTAACTGTGTTAAGCTCCTGGGTTTTCTTTGGGATCCTACATCCGATGAGTTTTGTTACAAGTTGTCCCTTGAGAATCCAGTAATGACAAAAAGAGGTGTTTTGTCACAAGTAGCCCGCATCTACGACATTAATGGTTATCTTACCCCTGTGACATTTTGGATTAAGTATTATATTCAAAGACTCTGGCTTGCAGGCATAGATTGGGATGAAAGTCTCCCACTTCCTCTTGCACAGCTATGGTTAGAATTTTACTCTCAACTATGTGAGATTGAAAAAAACAGAATAGCCAGGTATATTAGTTTCAAGGATCTAGTAGTCATCACAATCATTGGCTTCTGTGATGCAAGTGAAAAGGGTTATGGTGCGTGTTTTTACCTTAGAGTAATATCAATGGATAATCATATTCAAGTAAACTTACTAAAATCTAAGAGTAAAGTGGCTTCACTCAAAACAGTTACAATTCCTCGGCTAGAGTTAAATGGTGCTTTATTGCTGTCTAAGATAATTGGTTCATTAAGAGATTATATGTCTACTCTATCTAGTTATGAAATACTTTGTTTCACTGATAGCACTACTGTCCTTTCTTGGTTACATACACCACCCCATCAACTTAAAACTTATGTATCTAATAGAGTGGTTGATATTTTAGAAATATTACCCCCTTCAGTTTGGAAACACATTCCTGGAACGCATAACCCAGCCGATGTTGCTTCGCGTGGCCTATATCCAGATCAATTAGTTGACAGTAAATTTTGGTGGAATGGACCAGAATTTTTACATTTACCGTTTTGTCAGTGGCCCCAAAGTGATTTCACAGTAACTGATCCAATTCCAGAAATAAAAATAGACTCCCTTAGTCTTATCTCTCAAGGCAAAAGAAATTATAGTGTTGTTGAATCCTTATTACAATCACATTCTTCATCGACCAAAGTTCAACGTGTCTTAAGTTATGTGTTGAGGTTCTTATCTAATCTTCGATTAAAGGTAAATAACCGAAAACTTGGAGAACTCACCCAGTTTGAGCTAAGTAATGCTTTAAAGGTACTTATGCGATTTACTCAAGAGAAATACTACTCAGAAGAAATTCATTGTGTAAAGAATGCTCAGCCTGTTAAAGGATTTGTTCGACACTTGACTCCTTTTCTTTGTAAGGATGGTTTGCTAATGGTGAGGGACGTTTAGCCCAAGCTCCTATTTCAAATGACAGAAAACAACCATATTTGATTTCCCGCAAAAGTTGATTAGCCGAGCTAATATGCTTACATTATCATAAGTTGACATTACATGGAGGTCCATTATTAATGCAGTCTTTAATTCAAAGAAAGTTTTGGATTCCTGGTATACGTTATCTTTTAAGAACTGTTGTATTTAAGTGTTCGAGTTGCTATAGGTTTAAAGCTAAGCCTTTAGAACCACTAATGTCAGATGTTCCCAGTTTTAGGTTTAAGATGGTAAGAGCTTTTGTAAATACTGGTGTCGATTTAGCTGGTTCTTTTTTATATAAAGAATGTAAAAGGCGAAATGCAAGGACCTATAAATGTTGGATAGTTTTGCTTATTTGTTTATGTACTCGTGCTGTACATATAGACTTAGTCAGTGATCTCTCAACTGCAGCTTTTTTGTCTTCGTTGGACAGATTTATATCCAGGAGAGGACTACCATCTACAATGTGCAGTGATTTAAGTTAAAACTTTGTGGGTGCAGCAATATAACTGAAAGACATTAATGCTGTGCTAATGCAAGAAAACGAGGAAATCAAGTCTTACTGCGAAGAGCGCCAAATCACCTGGCAGTTCAACCCGCCTTCAGCTCCAAATTTTGGTGCTGCATGGGAATCTGCCATAAAATCTATGAAACATCATCTGAAGAGAGTAATTGCTGATCGTCCCTTGACTTATGAAGAATATTCTACCTTATTGGCGAAAATAGAGGCCATCCTCAACTCTCGGCCCTTGTGTCCAATGTCATCTAGCCCATCAGACGGTTTCGACTACTTAACCCCAGGACATTTTCTTGTTGAAGCTCCTCTACTTCTGAGTCGTCCTGAGCAAGATTATTCGACTCAACCAATTGACTTCCGCTCAAGATGGCAGCTTATTTCCCGAAGCGTTCAAGATTTTTGGCGGCGATGGTCTCAAGAGTATATCTACAAATTAATTCAACGGCCAAAGTGGGATAGCACCATCCCTAATCTCACCCCAGGGAAAATGGTCCTTTTAAGTGAGAAGAATCTTCCTCCAACGTCAAGGTCCCTTGGCAGAGTCATTGAAGTGTACCCAGGCATTGATGGAACTGTGCGTGTGGCAAAAATAAATACAGCTAATGGAACGTTCACGCGTCCTGTCAACAAACTGTGTTTGCTGCCTATTCAGGATTAAGTTAAAAGTATGTTTAAAGTTGTGTTATTTGTAATTGTGTGTCAAAATATGCATTTTGGGTGGGGGGAATGTTTGGGCTATACCTTATTCCTTTCCAACCTCTCCCTGCAATCTAGTGGACATTGAGTGAACTACATGAGTTTGGTGCTGCAGTTTGGTGGCTGCCCTCAGAACTACTTAAGCTGGGGTGATATATCCACTTTCACTTTCTCTCTCTCTTTTCATGATGACTTGAAGGAAGCAACATGTCTCTTTCCTAGCTGAGTCTTTAATAGTGTCTTATTTTGATTTTGAATTAAATATAGCGAAAATGTAGTGTTTCTAGTTAACTGTCTAAAGTAATTAATTTGATAAAGTCATAAAATGTAAATTTCTCTGCGAAAGTGGGTAAGATCTCTCCAGTTTTTTTACAAGTGAACAATTTTCTACAACAGTGTAACACAGACAATACGAGGCCACTTCCCAATCCTTTGTCCTTTCATAAAGCCCAAATCCTATTTAAACAATGGGGAATGAAGTTATCTGGCCAGATATTACATAAACTCAAGAGGTTTTTAGGAAATTCTAATACTAAGTAAAAGGTATCGGGTATAAAAGCTTAACAGGCTACCCTTAAAGTTGTTACTAATCTCTAATTAATTTAAAGTTATGTTCATCCTAGAAAGTCTCTCTAATGTATTTGATACAATTACAAGTGTTAATAAACAGTTTGGATCAGAATATGCTATTATTTTTCACGTCAAACCTCGAATTCCTCAGTGATTTAAAGTAATACAGTCCACTCTTATTTTATCGAAGAAGTTATGTTTGTTTTTTTAGGCATTGGCTAAAACACATCATATGCTGTATGCATCATATGTGTATTTGACTGAAGTATTGTCAATATTAAAAGAACGAGTGAAAAAGAACCTGGCATTTGAGGTTATAGGATAGAACTTACGGTCAACAGTTTGAGCATGGTGATCGGAAATAGCAGTTTTTACCACATCTGTGTGTATAACGGAGGGGTTTATATCTGTGTACACATGATCAATAATAATCCTTGCACCATTACATTCTCTAGTAAAAGAATGGACCGTTTTTCACAAGCCAAAAGCAACGAGGGAAAACCCCTTTAAAGATAAGACTTCTAGTTCATCTTTATTCAAAAAATGTTCCGACACACAAATCAAATCTAGAGATTCCAAGAAGAGAATTATCTCAAATTCACATAAACTTGACACCAAACCTCTTACATTTTGAAGTAATAGACGCATTTGAAAATTCGCCTGCAGATTTGCATTACTGGAGGTATGGGGTATATCAACCGTTGAACAAGCTATAGTATTGTGTTGGGAGACTTCCTTTGTTCTAAAAAATGGTTTTGAGGATTAGCGTTTCGAACTGAGGGTACACTTCTAAGAGTGTAATTCTGATAAATACGTTTATAATGAGATGGATCTTTCACTGGACGATCCCTGACTATGACTGGGATAGCAGAACTGACATTTATTTTGTCTGAGATGGAGAATAACATGCTATCAATCATTGACAATATTTTCCTTTTGCCTGCAAGGTTTAAGTGCAACCCATATTGAGTAAAAAATCTTTGATCTAATTTATCCAAAGGCAAAAACTTACCATGATCATATGACTCTACAAGATGTTTAATTTCAGAATTTATTCTACAATGATTCTGTTTAAAAATGGCTTATCAAACCTGAAGGGCAGTCCCACAACAATAACCTTTGTGTGTTTTGTCCCATCAAGGATTTTCTTGTAACAACCATATAAATTAGGCTTACAACTTCCATCAACAATATCATTAGTTCCTCCGTATACTAACAAGCAGTCATTTTCTTTCATGTTATCAACTACATGATCAAACCCATCAATGACATTATTTAAGGTTGCATTTGGTTTAAAGTTAACAAATACATTACATTCATCGTGATACTTGTCTTGAAACAGGTCAGCAAATCTACGTCCATGACTGTCAGCTAGCATTCTTATCTAAATTTTACTAGAAACAGCAGCATTGCAAATGCTGGATTCCACCCTAATATGATCATAGCTTTGGTTAGCGATTAAATCAGCAGGGACATTGTTAAGAGCCAGAACACAGGAGGATTCACTGCTGCTGACAGTACCACTGGAATTGCGTAATGCTTTACTAGTGGGGTGATTTATCTTAACTCTGCGCCTACTATTGCTACTTATGCTAGATTGGGTATTCACATTTTCAGGTAAATCAATGTCCTCATCCTGCTGCTCGACAACGCAGAGCATTTCAAACGGATTATTACTCAGGAAAGTTTGATGTTCCAGGACTTGGGGAGTACTATCGTGAGAACCTTTACTCCTTTTAACTACCTTCCAAGCTTCATTGTTGACTTTCTTAATGTTAATAGGGGACACAGTCTTACATTTGGTGGTAGTGGGGCCATTCACTTCATGACATGAAACCAGAGTTACTGCCTGAGAGTCACTTCTTAATTGAGAAACACTAGTTTTAAGTACAAGGTCACTTCTAGATTTCGTATTTGCAGTGTCCACTGGCATAAAACTATAAGCTTTACAAGTAGTCGAACGACCGTTATACCATTCTGCAAAAGGTAGTACAATATTTGGTATACAATAGTGCTTCAAAATATACATGGCGTTCACAACAACGTTAAAACCACATTCAAACCCATTTTTTTGTTGGAGACAGTCTAACTCAGTACAATCTATACAATCTATGTCTAGGTTCTCGACCAGCTTAAGAGCAGATATTTTGTTGCTCCCCGACAAGGAATCAAGATGAAATGCTTTCTTCTCCTTGGAGTCAAAAAATACCAGGGACCAATGAAACCAACTCATCCCACCTCCTCCAAGTAATCCTAGCTATTAGTCTCTTAGTAAAAATTTGTAGTAGGGTTAATTAGCTTATCTTCTTTTATCAATATGAATAAATTAATATGATAATAAAGCAATTCATAGGATAAAATAGTACACATCAATACAACAAGATTTGTTATTGTACAATGGTTTTTAACACCATCATTTGTATGGTAAGATACATTAATGTAGTAAATTTAGACCATATAAAGTTTATGGAATATAAATATTACTATTGAACTTGGTTACAAACTGAGAGTTATTTTCTGATCAAGACTTGTCACTTAGATTTTAGTGCTGCAAAAATATTATCAATGTAATTTCTCAACATAATAAAGTAACAGACTAACATTATTATGACTTTAATTAGGGTTTTATATTAAAATATTTTGGTAGTATTAGTATTTAAAAATAAATATAGTTGCAACCAGGGGTAACATTCTATTTTAATGTTGGGTGCGATGTTATATCATCAACTAGATTATCACAATACTATCTATAAATGACAAATAAATTGAATCAGAATATAAACAAGAAAGTTGGCGTTTCATTTTTGTAAATAAACAGGACGGATTGGGTTTGAACGTATATTTTTTGTATAAGAAGGCTCCAATTAAGGAATATTTAGGGGTTGGAGCAGCACTCATTCACTTTACTTACGTGCCTATCCCGCTTATACTACCACTACTTAAACCTAACTTATCAATGCTCACAGCTATGATTTATTTATATTCAGATCTGATCCCAATAAGGGAGTTTCATAGCCTTAGGGTGTTGTATAGGGAAAATTGTGAGCTCTTTCAGGTAGACAGTAATAAATTACTAAACAAATCAGATATTTCTTGGCAGAGTTACTGGGTTTATGATTATCCAGGCTTTTTGGCACTATTAAGACAAGAATAAATGGTATCAGGAATCTGGCACATACTTTCTCCCTTTTAGCCCAACTTTAGTGAATAAATTACTTTGTATTTACTAAATATAGAATACAAAGCACGGTCAAATGTACAGAACATTTTGTAAACAATTTGTTTAAAAAAACATCCACCCAAATTCAAATCGAACAGGGCAAAGAAAAAACCGCAGATCCACATTTTCTGAGCGTCCCGCAATCACGACGCGACGTAGAATTCTGGCACGCAGCATGGACAGTGTGTTCAGTCACGCCACTACGATTGACCTTGATAATTGAAGAAAAGATGGGAGGAGATTCTCCAAATCCAAAAGGAGGAAGGGGAAATCTTCTCTCATTCGGACGCCTTGCTGAAGGATATGTCGAAGAATAATTTTTACTATTAATTTAGGAAATTATTTTATTATTTTACAAGCAGTGGAATATTATGAAGCAGAATTTACAATGGCAGCCTCGGTATATGGTTCAACATTCTTTATGAGAATTGGTTTGCATAGTTTGAATGCAAGGTCCAGAATAATGTGAACAGCTCGGTGTAGGACGGAATTCCTGTCCGCGACGAAGTCTTTAGCAGACTAAAGGACCTGCGCAAGAAAGAGGACAAGACCCAGGACACTTTTCAACTGATGAAAAGTGAGACTGCAGAGTCAAGGCAATACCGTAAAAAGTACCAGTTACGGATACAAGGACGCCTGTTAAAGGATATTATCCTTGCGACCGCGTCCTCAGGGAAGTGGGAGCGGAGCTCCAGTAAGAGCTCTAGCGACCAGCCCAAGGCGTCAAAAAAGAAGTTGATAAAGAAGAAGAAAAAAATTTTGAAAGAACCTTGGTAGAGGCTCCTCCAGCGAAAACCGTTACTGAACCTGGCCCGGATCCAGTGACTGTGAAGCGAAAGAAAAGATCTGCCCGTTGTCTGTCCTCGTAAGAGTGGCAGGAGCCAAACCTACACCGGTGTTATGAGGAAGATCCGTAAGACCTGGGCTCCTGCACCGCTAAGGTTATCTGTGTGAGACCGACTCCGAAAGCGGATGTTCTGCTTTGGCTGGGGAAGGGCTTGGACAAGAAAGCGTTGTCGCAGTTCTATAAGCCGCAGTAGATCCCCAGTAGCAAGTTCAATACTACTCTCTCCCATATGTTCTGCTTTGGCTGGGGAAGGGCTTGGACAGGAAAGCGTTGCAGCAGTTCTAGAAGCCGCAGTAAATCCTCAGTAGCAAGTTCAATACTACTCTCTCCCATATGTTCTGCTTTGGCTGGGGAAGGGCTTGGACAGGAAAGCGTTGCAGCAGTTCTAGAAGCCGCAGTAAATCCCCAGTAGCAAGTTCAATACTACTCTCTCCCATATGTTCTGCTTTGGCTGGGGAAGGGCTTGGACAGGAAAGCGTTGCCGCAGTTCTAGAAGCCGCAGTAGATCCCCAGTAGCAAGTTCAATACTACTCTCTCCCATATGTTCTGCTTTGGCTGGGGAAGGGCTTGGACAGGAAAGCGTTGCCGCAGTTCTAGAAGCCGCAGTAGATCCCCAGTAGCAAGTTCAAAACTACTCTCTCCCATGATTCTTTATAGTTCGTATATAAAACACTTATGTACATTCCTACTGCTTATAGCTATTTCCTAATGTATTAAATAAACCTTTTAAGATGTTGAAACACTATAAAAAAAAAAACACCAGCCATCCCTAATTTGTAATCTAGTTATAAGTCAGTTTATTGTATAGCTTAATATAACGTAATCCACCCAAGTGAACGTAGTGGACCTAGGGAGGTCGGTTAAGTTTTTAGGGCCTCGAGGAGTCCCACACTTTTTTCGTAAATGGATTTCCACCTCCTTGCAAAAAAAATATTTGTTCAACCAGTATCTCCAGGAGGTCCGCATGATGATACACATATCAAAAGCATTACTAATAACTCATCACTAATTAAAAACCGGTCCATACAAATCTAATTTAAATAAGTCATAATAGATGAATTTTTGTCGTGATAGGTTTAACAATTTACCCTTACTTTAATTTTTTGTATTGAATTAGTTTGATTTAAGCGTACAAATGAATTATAAATTAATTAACCTATTTTGGTGAATACAAAAAAGTAGTTATTTAATTCCTGTAGTGGCCTTAAAATGTATCGATAGATTTCTGTTACCTTATTGGAATTTTAGGCTTATGAATATGTAAATATTTCCATTTTGATGACTTATTTTCTTTACCTCATGGCTTTTCTTATAAATATATGTTTTGGGTTTTGTATATTTTTTATATTTATTATTCCACGAATATTTGCATAATTATCATAAAAATAAATTAATAATAAGAGAATTTCCTTAAAAAACTGTCAATTTTTTTTAAATAATACAAAGGTATATATTTAAAAAAGGAATGATTTAATTTATTTACTATAAATATAAACTATTTCACTTGAAATCGAAACAAAAAATAAAATTGGTAATATTTATGTTAATAACTATTCGTAGCATAATTCCATCTATAGTAGGTCTGCCCGACACAACAATTCCATACATGTGGCGAAGTACAATAGGCTTCATACCTTGTGTTGTAGTCAAATAGAATTATTTTATTAATGGTGGTTGTTCCTCAGGAGTAGATCTCGAGTTGAATATTTAACATTTAGACGTATCCCGTTTCTTTCATATATAGATAGATGTAGTGTGATAGTTAAAATAATCTTATAAATATTGCAAACTAGAACCGATATAGGCACATAAGTTTGATTCTCTTATTTTAGCGAATTTCCCCTATAGGGAAGAAGCTATTACCGTAGGTCTCATGGTAAGACTTAAGCCCTAGACCATGATAACTTTTCATTTTGAGGACCCCAGATGCCAAAAACACGATTCGTTCAAATATATATATATTATATTATATATATATATTATATATATTTTATATATATATATATATGTGTCCGTAAGCACAATAACTCTCGTAAAAAAGGTCCGATCTTAATTAAATTTGGTACAAATGTGTAAAGTACCATTTATTAAAACCAGTTCGAAAACCAGATGAATCGCACCATCCAGAGGGGGGTTTTGGGGTGTTTTGTACCCCAAAAATGTGATTTTTGAAGGTTTCACATGTAATTTTAATTTAAATGAAATTTTAATTTATACCATTGAATTCAGCTTAAAAAACAAACAATTAGGCATTTTGATCATTGTTTTACGTCAATTGGTTACCGAGATATTGAAAGTGCTAAACACAGTACGTAGTCTAATGTTATTCTTATGGAGCAAAAAGAAAAATTGTATATCTCGCTTATTTATGAACATAAACTGGCGAAATTTGGTATATGGCTTGATCTGGTTGTGGTTTATTGTTGTTTGCACAAAAAAACAATTGTTCGTCTTTGGTTCCTGTAGCAGCAAACCTAGGTACTTGGTCCCAATGCTATTCTTATGGAAAATACTTAAAATGTCATATATCGCTTATTTATGAATTTATATGGATGAAACTTGGCATGTGACTTCACTAACATGAGTCCAATTGATATTTGCATAAAAGCCCATTATTTCGTGTGCCTTGTTGCAGCAAAACCGCGTACTCATCCCCAATTCTTATGGAGAATAATTAATATTTTAAATATCGCTTGTTTGTGAATAAATTTCTGATGAATCCCGTTAAATTCGCTGAGTATGCAGGTTTGCTGCGACGGGGGTATTTTTATACTAGCAACTAGTAGTATTGTAACAGTTCTCACAGCTATCCCATCATTAAATAAATAAAGCTCTCTGACAGATAATGGTAAGAGATGGTAGTTTTGGAAAATGCGTAAAAAAAATACTAAGTGTAGAGTTCACAAGACATTAAACTCTTCCGGAAATATTGCATTTATAGCTTTATAAAACTGCTGGTATATCGAAAGAACAAAATCTATCCTGGAAAAAGTATAAAAACACAATTATGAAAGCCAACAAAACATTTAGTGCTACAAAAGATGACATAGTAGAATGAAACACCACGTAGATGTCCAAGAGTTACTTATTGTTGCAAGTAATAAAAACTGTTAGTCAAGGAAATTTGCAATTAGTTTTTATTGAATTTACCGTATAGGGAAGAAGCTGTAACCGTAGGTGGCATGGTAAGATTTAAGCCCGAGGCTATGATAACTATTTGTTTTGAGATCCCCAGATGTCAAAAACACTATTCGTTCAAATTTATATTTATATATGTGTGTGTGTGTGTGTGTGTGTGTGTGTGTGTGTGTGTGTGTGTGTGTGTGTGTGTCTGTTTACACAATTACAATTGAAAAAAACATCCGATTTCGAAAAAAATTGGCACAAATGCGTAAAACAACATTCATATTTTTGAGTTAGAAATCCAGTAAAATCTGACCATGGTTTTAGGGGGGTTTACAATTTTATAAAAATAAGTTTTTTGCATTTTTCACCCTCAGATCTTTTAAACACTTAATTTTGGTTTTGACCATTTAATATAACTTTTAAAAAACACTATAGTATTTTGGATCATTAACCTAGGTTAAGTGGTTGTGGAGAAAATCCAAAAAAACGTGCTCATAAAATCTCCCATGTTAATCTTAAGGGAAAAAGGTTTTCATCTTTTCCTAAGTTTATTTCAATGTAAACATAATATTTGCTTTTACCAATCAGTTCAGGTTAGTAAAACAATCAATTCGGTGTATTAGTTGTGACTCTACGTTCAACCGTTGCAAAGATAAGTGGTAAACCCAGTAGGTTGTCCAATGTTGTCCTAATAGAGAATAATTACAATTGTATATTTCGATTATTTATGAATGTATATTGATGAAACTTGGCATTTGGCTTCACCTAGGATTGGTACATTTTAATTTGCACAAAAAATATTTTTTGTTGATTTTCCCCGTAGTGGAAAACCTGCATATTCTGTCATAATGTTATTCTTATGGAGAATAAGTACAGTTTTATATCTCCTTTAATTATTAACATAAATTAAATAATCTTGGTATACAGCTTCGACTGGTTAAGTTATATTGATGATTTTACGAAAACACATAGTCTGTGTTCCATGTTACAGCAAAACTGCGTACTCAGCTTTCAATGTTATTCTTATGAAGAACTAATAAAATGTTATATATCACTTATTTATTCGTGTATTTTATGAAACTTGGTGAGTGGCTTTATGTGTTAGTGAGAAACACATACATGCATTTCAAATTCGCTGAGTATGCCAGTGTGGTACGACGATGGTATTAAGATAGGAAAATGTCCCCTTAAGCGTTAACTACCAAGCTATACAACAAAATTATTAATCAAATACAAAGACAGGACTTGCGGTTTTGATTTGTTATTGAGGACATTATCGTTTTATGAGGTAAGGTCAATAGGAGCTATACGCAGTAGGGTGCATCTAAGGACTTTACTAACGAACTCTACCAAATCTTGGGACAGAGTCGTATTAGACTAGGATGTGTTGTGTGTCTGTATGAGTAGGAGAACAATATGTAAACTGTCTCTAACGAGTCGTTTAGATTTGAATGTAGTCTCTTAGTGCATTCTATAAGACTCAATCTTGAAGATAATCTCGTATTGCTGTCAAAATATTATTTTTTCATTAATGATTGATTTGATCAGAAATCCTTTTGTTTGTTAAGTCTAATGCGTTGTACACTACACGTTTATAGATAGAATATCCACCAATCTTCCTGTATTTAATGTTGCCACTGTCTGATGTTATATGTATGAATGTCTTCGCCGATTTGAGTTTAGCATGCTTACATTTTTGCAAGTTTAAAATGCGGTTTGTAACGAGATGGCAATTGTATAATACTAGTGGTTAGAGAACTCATGAGAGTATATTTAAAAAGAAAATCAATGAATGTATAATACTATTAAGTTCTGACATGGCATTTATAGGCATTGGGTCCAAGATAAATCACATCAAAAATGATGGCCAATGATAGATAAAAAATCGATCATTAAGAACAAAAAGATTGTTAACTATTTTATGGGCTACTATGAAGTTTATCAAAGGACTTTGTTTAAGATTTATACGAGCAGAAAAACGCAAACTGTGTTGAAAGACATAGTCCTAATCAGGTTTAGGTGTAAATTATTGCAATGCAAATTACGGTAATAATTGTTAGTTAATCACAGAAAAAGCAAAAAAAAACACAATTTATCAAAGTAATTAATTTTGGCAGAGGCTACGTACACGTCAGACGTGATTCGCTACTGTTCACGTCCGTTCCAAATTATGCACCGTACGTTACTTTTCCTGCGATTTTTAAAACAGATTGAGAACCAGAAAACCTCCTAACCTAATCTAACGTAACCTAACGTAACGTAACGTAACCTAACCTAACCTAACGTAACGTAACCTAAGCGGTAGCGATGTGAATTTGCCTTTATATTGGACGTGTACGTAGTCACTTCGATTAATTTTGTATATAAATTAATATGTGATTATTAATGTTTATGCTTTTCTTCGATGTGATTCTCGTAAAATAAAAACAACCAATATTTCTTATACATAAATAAAAAAAAAATATTTCGAACAAAAGAGCTTTAGTATATGTTCAAATCAGTTATCAAACTATATACTATATCCCCCATTGTCTGCACTGTTTTATCGCTAAAGTTAGATCACTTTACAGCTTGGTGGTTGAATGCAGTTTAATCAAACCATATTTTCCTATTTATGAAGAAGTTTATAGCTGATTAAATCATTATAAGAGAAACTATAATTCATTCATTCTCCTTTTTACTGACGTGTTGTAGCTTCTGTAGGTTTCACTACATATTTTCCCTTGGAAACTTTCCTCTTACTTATGGTTAATTCTCTTTCATATATTTAAAATGTAGTTATCAATTATGTTTCGCTATTGTTATAATAAAAAAATATTATAAATATATATTACTGAATTACATTTGACAGTAAGAGGTCAATGGTGTTAAGTGATTTTAAAATGGTGTTGAAAATACATATAATTATAGACTATTTAAATGCCGTTTATATTAAATGTGACGTGTTAAAAAAACACTCATTCATCACAATTGCAATTGTTTATTTTAATTTATTATGTGTTAATTTTCTTATTAACCTGATCTGTCAATGTTTCAGGCCAACATGCACCTGTCACCTGCTATTGTGAGCTTTGCACTCCTGTTGTCCGTTGTGGGTTCGTTCTACATTCCACCACTGTGGGTGCGTATACGTTCTACGTGCTTCATAAAACATTCATCGTATATCCTTAGATACAGCTATTGTATTTGTAAAGGCAGATTAAAATAGTACTTTAAGCTGTGAAATAGTTTAAACAAAGTGGAATAATTCAGTATAATTATCCCTATCTGCTCTGCACATGTGCTGTGCAACAAATGCTCTCTAGACAAATGATTTCTCTCTCTAGACCCAAAAGCGCTACCGGAAGCTGTATGACGTAAGGCAAATCGCAACGGCATATTCACTCTCGTTTTAGCGAATTTCCCCTATAGGGAAGAAGCTATTACCGTAGGTCTCATGGTAAGAATTAAGCCCGAGACCATGATAACTTTTTGTTTTGAGGTCCCCAGATGTCAAAAACACTATTCGTTCAAATTTATGTATGTGTATATATATATATAGTAAAAAACGTCTGATTTCGATGAAATTTGGCTCAAATGTGTAAATTTCCATTTGTGACTTTAAGTTCGAAAACCAGAAAAATCGGCCCATGGAAAGAGGGGTTTATGGGGGTTTTAAATTTTACAAAAACCAGTTTTTTTAATTTTCACCCAACAATTTTTAAAACACTTAATTTTGGTTTTGACCATGTTATAGAGCTTAAATAAACAAATAATATGGTATTTTGAATTATTAACCTAGGTTAAGTGGTTGCGAAAAAAATCCGAAAAAACTTGCTCATGAAATCTCCCATTTTAATCTTATGGGAAAAAGATTTTTGGCTTTTCCTAAGTTAATTTTACTTTAAACTGCACATTTGCTTTTACCAATCACTTCAGCTCCACAAAACAATCATTTTGGTAGTAGAGGAGAACTAGGAAAGAGGGGCCGTAATCGGCGCTTTTTTCCCATGTTATTCTTATGGGGAGCCGTTTTTGCACCGACACCAGCTCCCGCCTTACACAAGTTTCCTGTACTAGTACCCTTGCCTTAAATTTATTTTCCCCATCCTCTATATTTAAAAATTAACTTTGGATTTGTCTGAAATTTATCTAATGCATTAATAAATCCCAAATTAACTATTACAGTCGAATTAAAACTGCCAACTTACTGATTTTTGCACCCGCCCTAATTTCCGTTTTGACCCTTGCCATACTTTTCCCCTATATTTTTAAAATTTGCATTCATTTTAACACATCCTTTGCAGAAATCCACGAGTTCTGGCTACTTGGGAACCCGAGCCATTTGACATATAATAAATCACCTTTCCTCCTAATTACTTTCTCTACCAAATACATGTCTTTATATTTAGTCTTTAACAATTCTTCTGTATAAAATCCTCCTTTGATTATATTGCCATTTTCATCTTTCAAAATATAAGTCACAGGCTTTGTTTTCTTAACTTCTGCTATTGTAAAAAGCTCTCCCGTCCAGTTTTGGGTATATCCTTTACTAAATACATGTTTATATTTAGATATCCTTACACTATCCCCCACCTTATATCTTGACTTTTTAACTTGTACTTTAGATGCTAACCTTTCATGTACATCTTTAGAGTTCTTAGCACTTACTTGGTTAGGCTTCATCCCTATGGATCTATGTACTTTATTATTATATATCCTTATTAACTTTGGAAGCAAATCCAACCACTTGTAACTCCCTTGTGCACTAAACTCTCTATACAACCAACTCTTTAAAGTTCTCTGGAACCTTTCCACAATAGCCGCCTTAGTTGTAGAGTAAGTGTGGTAGTGATTAATATTTAGAATTTTCATTAGTTTGGTAAAATGTTCATTAAAAAATTCTTTTCCGTTATCAGATTGAATATTTTTAACTCCCTTTGGGAGAATAGTTTTTATAGCTTCTGTGACTACTAATCCAGTTTTATTCTTTAGTGGAGCAGCATAAGCTTTTTTAGAAAATGTGTCTATTAAAGTTAAAATATATTTATTCCCACAATTCTCTCTAGCATAATTCCGCATATCTATTAAATCTATTTGAACAGTTTCGTTTATACCCAACACCTTAAAAGACCTTCTAACAAAGTTCTTTCTCGCGGGCTTATGCAATTCGTAAGCAATTTTTTCCATTTTTTATTCTTTATTTTTAATGTTAACGTATCTGCCAGTCTCTGTCGTTTCAAAAACACCTCCATTGCTACCAATTAACATACCATCACTCATTCTTTGATATACATAGTTTTTTGGCAAATATGCCCCTCCATCTTAAGTCTTAAATCCGCTTAAAGATGTAGGGTCTGCAACCAACAATTTAGGATTGTACATCATCAAATCGATTTCATTATTGTCTTGCATAAATTTATTAGTTTTATTGTTAAACCTTAATGCATGTGATTTTAAACAAATATCAAATTTAATATTGTCTTGTCTAAAAGTTTTAATATTATCGTCATACCTCAAAACCTGTGACATTAAACAAATATCACTCCTATCTTTGCCTTCAGGTACATTCTTTATTAATTTGTCCTCTGCATCCCACATATCTCTATCTAATGTTAATACATTATAATTTTTATCCCCCTGTTTTATTATGCTTTTCTCACCTTTTGGTAATATTTGATTAACAACAGCCACATCATTTGGCAATGTTCCAGGTAAAATGTTTGTTAATTGCTTATTTTTACCATCAAATTTAAGACCGTCTAAAGTCACAGTCTGATGTTTTGTAACACAATCGTTCTCATCAACAGCGGGTTTAACACGAACTAGCCTTTTATTATTAAAATCCCAAAAGTTTAGATCCATTTTTGGTACTTGAGAGACGTTTACAACATCATCGCTTTCTTTACCAGCCAACAAATTACTTATTTTTCGCTTTTTGGCATTCCAAATACCATTCTCCGATTCCAAAAATTCATAATTATTTTTGTCTTGTACAAAGACACCATCTTTTCTGATTAAAGTTTGCTCTAATGTGGGTACATCGGTTGAGCTTTCACCTCATTTAACATTAGTAATTTTGCGTTTATTAGCGTTCCAATTATTACTCTTGGATTCTAAAAACTTATATTTAGTATTACCTTGTACAAAAGCATCACCTTTTCTGGTTAACGTCTGCCCCAAAGTCGATACATCGTCAGTAAACTCCCCACCTTTAACACTACTAATTTTATAATTTAAAGCATTCCAACCATCATCTTTTAGATTTAAAGTAGTTTCTTTAAAACTTCTAGCTTCTGGTTTACTATACGGGTTATATACGCGATAAAATGTATCTATCATCTTTTTATTTAATAAACAATTCCACTTTCCCTCAATTCTTTTATGATAGAATCTATCTCATTATCCACTCCAGAATTTCCCGCCAATCGGCTTAACCAAAGCAGTCTTAACCTATCTACAAGCTCATTAGGATCGTCCCAATAAACATGGTCTATTTTATTACCAGTTACCTGCCTTAAACCTTCACCAACAGTCTTAAACAGGGGTTTAATTATATTAAGATATTTAGTGTGTTTATTACTTGACATCGCCGCACCTGGTTTATAACCCTTTAAATGTGCATTTGTAGCTTCCAAAATCTCTTTATAATTTTGCAAATCAACCTGACTATAGTTTACGGGTTCTTTTAAAGTTAACAATTCCCACAATCCCTTTGTCCCTTTATAAATTGTTTCTCCAACTGTAACATCATCATTGGCAATTTGAACTTCCTGATTCCCAATAAAAATTTATTTCCTTCTCGCCTAATACCATATGTGGTGTCTGTCATACTACTTCTACTAAGGTGATTTCCTAAATATTCTGATGCTAAAAGACCAAAATCTAATTTGTGCGGTGTTATCTGTGTTATTCTTGGTATTCTAGACGGGGTCTTTTCTAAAACCATTGGGAGAACTGGCCTCTCTGTTTTTGTGGCTAATGTTTTTAATTCTTGCAAAGGCTCTATTAACGGTTGGAATGTTTGGAACCTGTCTTCAGCCTCTAGAAATTTACCACGTTTTAACGCCCTATATTTTTCTCTTATTTGTTTTGCAGACTCTACTAATTCTTGTTGAATATTTGTTTTCATTTTATTTACATTTTATTTATCTCATTTGTCAAAGGATTATACTCAAACACTTTTTCGTGTATTATTAGGCAATATGCAGATGTGTTTGAAGGGACATTTTCTGCAGTTTCAATTTCTAATTTAATATCTACAACCCCCTCTTTTATTGATTCATTCTGCCTAGAACAATCTATTACAATTAGAGGATATTTCTTTATAAAGTCAGCTCTGTTAAACATAGGATCGGGGATGGTGTTGTAGTAACTCTCCCTAAACCTCACAAACATCTCATAAGCTTTAGAGGCATCTCCATTTTCAAAGTCGAGATTTAAATCACTATAAGGATAATATTCAGAGTTTAAAAACACTTTGAGATTTTTCAATTTACAGTGATCAAATTCATCAGTTCTTTTTCGTGCACTGTTGTCCCTACCAGTTTGGAAACCAAATATAATATACCTGGGCTTCTCCAAACTCGAAGACGTCTTAACTGACCATGTATGTCTCTTGGTTTCGGGGTATGATGGGAGTTCGTGTAGCTCCAAACTTCTAAATGCAATTTTCAAATTTTTATTTTGCAATAACATCTTTTGTAATTGAAGCTTCTCCCCATCAGATGGCACCACATGCGGCATCACCCACTGAATCGATTTAAGTGTAATTTTAGGAATAGGATCGACCCCAGTTGGAGCATTAGATGTTGTTAATATACAATTTAAGTCGTTTTTGGATCTTTTCAACACCAATTCTTGTTTAACATTTACTAAAACCTTATTAAAATCCTCAAACACACACCCATTAACAGCTCTAACGGGACACAAGTACTAAACTTGCCGCTTTTTTGGAACTCCTTTAAATTTTCATCAGAATCAAATGCTAGATTTGACAATTTACTTGTTTTATTGTAAGAGCACAATATTTTCATAAGACTGGAAATTCCCGGATTTCTTACAATATCTATTTCTTTACCAGCAACTTCGTATCTAATTTCGTCAAATAAGAATGCAAATGCATTATTTATAAAATGTCCTTTATCATGATTCTTTATTTCTCCTTTAATATACAGATAACTCCTACATGGGAGTGTTAGTAAATCTTGATTATTTATGCATATTCGAATTTCATCGGAATTATTTATTGCTAAAGTGTTGTGTGGAACATAGGAGTGATTTGTAGTTTTAACCACGCTATCGTCGTATTGGAATTTTCCTGTAACGTCTAGAAAATCTTCCATTTTTATTAATAGAAAATTTTAACTTCAACCCAATTGATCGCAGAAACCTGGCATTTTGCACACTCAGTCCGTTCTTGTAAATTCTCATATCTTTTTTATATGACAAGTAATTGTAGTTTCTTCTTTATTAAAGTCAATTGGCTTGTCGTGTTGATCTGCAAATGTAATGCTAACAACATCTAAACTTCTCTTATTTACAGGGAAGTATATAATATTTCTGGGAACCTCAATAATTTTGTAGCCGGGAGGAGCTTCTGGGTAAAAACTGTGTATGGTGTGTGATTTGTCACCATTTAAATAAGACCCGTTCGCAATATTACATTTTACTCTAATCACATTTACATTATTTATGTTGATTTTATTTACGGATTTAAACGCAATATCTGGAGTAGAAAATCCTTTAAATCCCAATAATTCAGACCCTAAACACGGTTTTGTAAAATCAAACACATGGCCAGAATGTAATGTGGCTTTCATAGTTTTATTATCGGCTATAAGTACAAAATCTGGGAGTTGCTTTTGAATTTCATTCGCAAGCTCAAACACTTCGTATGTACCTTCAGCAATTTCAATTACATTTGGAGCTTTGTGATCGTAATAATACACATCCTCACCCTCGTCTATAGTTAATTTTGTGTCTTTAAGTTTATTTAATTTTGGAACTAGCCCTTTGTAAAATATAAGTTTGACTTTTGTATTAATTAATGCTACTTTATTTTGTATAATAACTTCAACTTTACCAGCTAATGCCCAGTTTAATTCGTCAATTGTAACCTCCCCTTTTGGGGTTGTAATTTTGTGCATTTTGTAATATGTCAAAGTATTTAGAGGTTTTTTAACATTAAATATAGAATTATAACTTTGAAAATCTACCAGTCCTATTACATAATCACCATTTAATTCTATAGGAGGAAAGAACACCGACTTCAACTCTGGCTCTGTGCCCGTAAATGTTATAGTAAATGAATCCATTTTTATAAACTAAATTTTTCAGAAATGATAAACATAAAATTCCAGCAAATGGAACTGTTTAAATCTTGTATTTGATCAGTTGTATAGTAAATTTTAGATGGTACAAAATATTCAATTACCTCTTTTGGAGGCTGTATTCCGAATGGGTCAAAATATATTACAATATCTTTATTTTTACGATATGCTGTCCAATGTGTGCCCCTGTCACTGTCTAAATTAATAATTCCACATTCTCTTACTTTTGGTCTCTGTTTTCTTAGCTCGTTTTTTAGGTACACTCCTCGAAAGTGAGGCACGTCTCTTGCGGCCTCTAACAGCTGAATGTTGTCCATCTTTTTTATTAAATTTTAATCCCATTCCCATTTTTGCCTTGGCCTTCATCAAATTTGTCACTGCATAAGCTGCTGCTTTTTCAGCTAGATTGGCGTCCTTTTCCGAAACCCTAGTCCAAGCCTGGTCCGCTAATCTCATATCTGCCTTGTTCCGGGCGGCTGTATCAGGATTATTCATGTAGAATATGTCGTGCTCTTTACAATAAGAGTATAGCTTATTTTTTGGAGGTACATTTTTGGCTAAATTTTCACGTATCTTAGTTGCAGGACCACAATATGAATATGACGGGATGTGGAGGGGGAAAGGAAGGTTGTTTATAAGGGTATTTAACAAGCCACGGCCTCTATATGGCTTTAAGAATAATCCCTTACCTTGGACCTTTTTACACTTTCTCTTTGCCATTTTTATTATATAAAAAATTTCATTTATTCAACAAAAGAACAAATTTAAAATAGCACATAAAGAAAATACACCAAAGAAGTTGGGTCTATTTCCTAATAATATTCGCTGTCTTATAATAGGGCCTAGCGGTTCGGGGAAGACCGTTGTAATTTATAACTTAATTGTAAAAAAGCAAGGATTAAAGTTTACAAATTTATATATAATATCCAAATCTTTAGAACAAGAAAAATATAAAAAATAATTGAAATATTCCGTCTGTGTGATGAAGTTAAATTACACACATATTGAAACTGTGAAATCACACCAAATGATGTAGAATCACACTCAATAGTTGTATTTGACTACATAAATAGTCCAAATATCACACAATTTTTCTCAATGGGCAGACACAAAAACATTAACAGTTTTTACTTGTGTCAATCTTACAGTAAAGTAAACAAACATTTACGTGACAATGTTAATTTCCTAATATTATTTAAACAAGACGATTTAAATTTAAAACATGTGTATAACAATCATGTGGGAAATGATTTTTCATTTAACCAATTTAGAAATCTCTGCCACCAATGTTGGGATAGGTCTAAATATGGCTTTTTTTTAATAGACAAGGAAAGGCCAAAGAATAATGGGAAATATAGATTTATGTTTGACCAATTTTATAGTGACCAAGGGCAAGAGTGTTAATGCCATCCAGAATAAACCTCTTGTCGTCATCAAAAGAGAGTACCTTTTTGTTCATCGTTAATGTTTGAAGATGGTGGTTTGTGGATTTAATTCTTGTAACATTCTCATAGTAATCTTCCCCGGTTGCAAGACAGTTTAAGTAATGTTGGTGTCTTAAGAGATGTTTAACTGTAGCATTGTCAGCCCCCTTTGCCTTTTTAACCTCTAGCTCATTTTGCTTTTCTTTTTCGTATAACCATTGTAAAGGAATGAAAGAGTATAATTTTGGCCTTAAACCACAATATTCATACATAATTTGACCATTTAATTCGTCTTTAAACTTGCCCGTAACTTTTTATTTTTATCAGAGTATAAGAAATGGTCTTTACTATATGCAGAGGTGTCAAAACAGTCCAAGTCACATTGTATTTCCTTGTAAAAGTCCTCTGTTACTATAGAATAAACAAGACTGTCTGTGTCTGTCATTAGGAACTTTTTATTCTTAAATTTTGACATATAATTATAGTGGAATTCATACATTATTACTTTACTGATATCCAAAATGGTCATTCCTAAATATATTGGTTTATCAAACTTTACAATTAATTTATTTAAATGTACAGCATGCAAATTGTTATCGAACATTTTTCTACAGTCAAACCTTGGCTTTGTAACGTACTTTGTTAACTTAGACTCGTCTACAAGATGTATATCACGAAACTTACGTTGGTTCATAATTGTTCGACCAAAGAGACTGTTATTTAACAGTTTGTAAAAGTCTTTTTCAAAATCGTGTTTAGCTTTTTGTCGCTTTTCAATATTAAAATTAATATAGGGTGCAAGCCATTTCGACTGTCTAAATTTTAAATTCTGTGGTATTTTGTTACTACCAAACCCAGTTCTTCGTAATTTTTTAGTGCTTTATAATGTAAAATTTATTTAGTTTTGTCATTTAAATTTGGTATTAATTTTCCATTAATTTTTTCTGGTGCGAGCGGGTAGTCATTATGTAAATCGTGTAAACTTTTATCGTATTTTAAATCAACTTCCAAAATAAATCCAAAGTTTTCATTTCGATTGTATTTATAATCTTTCTCATTTGTCCATCTAAAGCCATCGATGGGCAACGACTCGCACATTGCTGTAGAGTATAGCGAGTTACAGTCTAAGTATACAAGATAGGTGCTTTCTTGATTTGGGTCATAATATTCGCCCATGTACTTATTATTGGCTTTAGCATAGCGCGTGGAAATCATACTTACACCGCCTCTAATGGCATGTTCTATAAACAAATGCATGTCAATGTCACGAAATAATTGTAATTTTATGCCGGTCATTCTAAGACATGCCTCCCATGTTAGTCCAGGCAATGAGTACATATGAACAGGGTCGAGTTTATAATCCTTTAAAAATAAGTCCCTAAATGTCTCAAACACATCAGCCAATAACAAAACATCTGTTTTAAGGTATAAATCGTGATATTCTTTTAAATTATTTATATTAAAATGATTCCATACGTTTTTAGCATGTTCATATTGTGCGGGAGATATACATTCTTAAGTTAGACTACTGTAAAATGCCTCTATGGGTGGGAGAGGCTCTAAAAACTTTTCTGGTCCTGTCATGTATTCGTACGGAAATTCGCCCTTACGTTGTAGTAGTGGATTGTCTATAAATCTAAATGTATTTAAATTGGAAGCTAATTTGCTTAAGGGAAGGGACAGAAAGTTGTAGGAATCCAAAAATACTAAATCATCAACAGAGAATGAAATATACTTTTCCATATCTTTGGCTATGCAATTCAATTTGCGATTAAATTTTCCTAAGTGTTGCATTATTAAATGACCATCATAGTTTTTAAGATTGTGGAAGAATACTGGAATTTTCTTGGTTACTTTATAGTTTAAATTACAAGAGTTATGGGCGGGTCCTCTGAACTCGCCTGTTAAGTGACAATGGTCGCGCACTTTATCACACAGTAACGGCTGGCGGCATATGTGGCAGCGTGTAGAGTTTTGAAATAACGTCTCTTGCTCTGGAGTCATTACAAGGGGAACATATACTCCCATCTGACTTTTAATAAAGTCATAAGTTTTAAATAACTTTTCGAAAAACACATTCATTAAATTTTCACCACTGTACAACTCTTCGTAAATAATTTTAGAATCTCTCACTACAACATAAGCAAATCCAGAAGGAGTGTGTTTGTTAGAGTTTATAAAGCATTCGAAATCTGCATAAATCACAAAGGGAGCTTTAAGTTGATATTTGTAATTCGTAAATTGTAATGTATCTTTTTTAGACATTTGTACTCTTTGGGCAACAAAGGTTTTACAATATGTTATGTGACGTTCCAATATATCTTTAGTGTAAAAATGTTGCACACAGAACTTGCAAAAATATTTCTTATTATTGTATTTTGTAGACCGTAGCATTAACTTATCAAAATCACGAATTAAACAGTAATGTGATTTGCGACCTTGTTGTAAAAGCAGCAGGTTTGCGTGCGTAATACTATTTAGTTTAGTTATTCTCAATGGATATATTAATTGTCCTTCAATTCCATATACATTAACACTTATATTATTTTGTTTTTCAAATTTATCAATGTCGGATATTTTTACGGGATATTTTATATTTGTCATATTTAACTGACCTATGTGGGGTTCGTAGTAAAATACTTGATTTGCATGTTCTCCATGATTCCTTGGATTTAAATTTGCTAAAATACTCCACACAAAACATTTATTATCACTATTTTTAATATTTAAAACAGCGTGTTTTGATTTTATATTTTCTGGTGTGGGGATGTATGACTTGGGAGTTAGGGTTTTATACTTGTAAACATGCAGCTGCCAGTATTTAGTATGGTCATATATCCATCCACTGCCTTCTGATTGAAATTTGTGTAAAGATGTGTCGATTTTTAAAAGTGAATTTTCAATTTGTGTCTTTAACTGTGCTTTCTCAATTGATAAATTAGTTAAACTTCGAAAGTTAGCAATAGTTTCTTTATCAATTAATAATTCACCATTCTTACTAACTGTGTGTTTGATAAATTTCACTCTCCTAATAAGAATCCATTTTATTGGTAAAGGACATGATTGAAGGGTGTTTAATATATCCACGGACTCACCTTGAAACTTAAACACATTATAGGGTCGCTTGTCACATCGTAGGTGATGGCGGGGTTTGTTCCGAGTGATGACTCTCTTACACACATTACAAGTATTGTGGTTATTAAGCATATGCATTTTAAAATTGCAATTGTCAAATATTTGATGACATATTTTACAAATTTTAGGAATAACTTTGTGGATGTTACGATAGTGTCTGATTAAATTACTTCTTTTGGAGCAGGGCACGGAGTAGATTGCACAGGACAACATGTTCGAAGTAAATAAATTTTGAGATGACATTACTCTGTTTTTATAAACAAAAATTACCATTTTTAATGTTAAATTAGACAAAAATTATTTAACAGCGGTTTTAAATTATATTTTACTTTAACAAGTTTAATTTACGAATATGAGAGTTCAAAAATTACCTTTCTTAATGTTAAATTATACAAATCATTTAACAATGGTTTTAAATTATATTTTACTTTAACAAGTTTACTTTACAAATATGAGAGTTCAAAAATTACCATTTTTAATGTTAAATTAGACAAATCATTTAACATTGGTTTTAAATTATATTTTACTTTAACAAGTTTAATTAACGAATATGAGCGTTCAAAAATTACCATTTTTAATGTTAAATTAGACAAAATCATTTAACATTGGTTTTAAATTATATACTTTAACAAGTTTAATTTACGAATATGAGAGTTCAAAAATTACCATTTTAATTTTAAATTAGACAAAATCATTTAATATTGGTTTTAAATTATATTTTACTTTAACAAGTTTAATTTAAAACATGAAGTTAAAGATGTGTGAAACCAGCGTCAGTGCGGCTGAACTGTTTGTTTGGACTGGATACGTCTTCACACTGTACAATATAATTTTATAAATAAAACTGCCATTTTGAAACTATCAATCTACATATTCAATTAGAACAGATAATTTAATATTTAAAGTCTAAAATTCAAAACATATTTTACTTTAATATTTAGTTTGACCAAAGTACGAATAATTTTCAAAACACATTTAACTTTGACGTGTAAGATAATTGTTGCGCCCTAAATTAATATCCTTAAAGCATCCTAAGAGATTTGGTGATGGGAGTGACTATTAGATCACTAGTAATTTTGTATCTCCCAATTCAATAGTTATGTTTTACGATTACAGTTTTGAAATGGAGAATTACATTAGTAAATGGTGAATTGGAAGTATGATTTACAAATGAGAATTTAAATATGAAAATCTATTTTAAAATTTAATTTGGAAATGTAGCTGTTACATTTGAAATATGATTTATAAATGGATATTTAAATATGGAAATCTATTTTCAAATTTAATTTGGAAATGCAGTTGTCACATTCGAAATATGATTTACAAATGGATATTTAAATATGGAAATCTATATTAAAATTTAATTTGGAAATGGTGAATTGGAAGTATGATTTACAAATGAGAATTTAAATATGAAAATCTATTTTAAAATTTAATTTGGAAATGTGGCTGTTACATTCGAAATATGATTTACAAATATTAGGAAAGCTATTTCACAATTTTCGGAGCGATTATAAAAAAAATGATGGATAAACAGTCAGTTGTGATTGTCCTCCGCTGAAGACATCATCTACACTTTAGCTACAACTAAATACCGTCGCTAACACTCCCTCATTATCAGCTAACATAGTCGGAGTCCTAGGTGCGAAGACGTCGGGCCCAGTGACGGGAGAGGTGACGCGTGCAGTGCTCGGCGTGGTGACGTCATCCAGTGCTGCTCGCTGCCTCGAGGTCGTGTCGCTGTTGAGAGGTCCTGGGTCCTGGGATGTTGAACAATAGAGATAATGTTGTCGGTAGCTTCTTATATACACGTCGAGAGGCTGGATTTTCAATTTAACCAGGAAATTACCTCATAGCTAATTCTGGCCAAGGCTGGTCGCCCACTGACACACATGCGTGACCGGCCTTGTCGTCATGGTCAGTGTGTCAGTGGGCAGCGGTGTGGATCGTTGCGTGTGTAGGCATGCGTGACCAGGACCTTGGCGACATGGTCAGTGTGGATCGTTGGTGTGTGTTTTAATTACAAAAATCAGTAAGTTGGCAGTTTTAATTCGACTGTAATAGTTAATTTGGGATTTATTAATGCATTAGATAAATTTCAGACAAATCCAAAGTTAATTTTTAAATATATAGGATGGGGAAAATGTATTTAAGGCAAGGGTACTAGTACAGGAAACTTGTGTAAGGTGGGAGCTGGTGTCGGTGCAAAAACAGCTCCCCATAAGAATAACATGGGAAAAAAGTGCCGATTACGGCCCCTCTTTCCTAGTTCTCCTCTACTTTTGGTGTTTAAATTGTGATTCTACGTCCAACCGTTGCAGAGATATTCAAAGTGCTAAATACAGTACGTTGTCCAATGTTATCCTTAGGGAGAATAAATACAATTTGATATCTCGATTATTTATGAATTTATATTGATGAAACTTGGTATGTGGCTTCACGTTGTACTGGTATATTGATATTTGTACAAACAATTGATTTTTTGTTGATTATCCCAGGAGCAGCGAACCTGCATACTCAGCCCTAATGTTATTGTTATGGAGAATAAGTAATGTTTTATATCTTCCTTAATTATGAACATAAATTAATAAAACATAGTATTAGCTTCCCCTAGTTGAGTTATATTGAAAATTGCTTAAAAACACATATATTGTGTTACTTCTTGCAGCAAACCTGCGTACTCAGTCCTAATGTTATTCTTATGGGGAAGAAATAAAATGTTATAAATCACTTATTTATGAATGTATTTTTGTCAAACTTGGTAAATGGCTTTATGTAGTAGTGAGAAACATATAAATGCATTGGAAATTCGCAGAGTACGCAGGTTTGCTGCTACGGGGGTATTTAGTTTTTAAAGACGTTAAAACGCATTTTTCTGGTTCGCATCAATCACCAATTTAACTTCACGAGAACCAGGAGCAATGGTGTGCTAAATAAATTACTTTAAGGGAGGGGGGCTAGGTGAAGCCAGGTTTTGGGTAGTCAAATATAGTTATGATTAGTTAGCAAGTTTATTCTGTGGCGTAGGTACCACCCACACCATAAGCCCTTCTGACCATTATGAAAATCCTTCAGATGTAGTATTGAGGATCAATATTTTTAGCTTGTGAGCTGGTTGTAGTATTAATTAGGTATTTTTAGGATCATCAGTATTTCAACATAATCAGAATACATGTTAGTTATTTATCAATATATATAAACCCATAAAAGCTGGCTATGGCACGTTTTTATCTGGCAGATCGATCCTTGCTTTGGGTAAAATCCAGCAATTGCTTCCACGAGTTTTAGTTCTTTGATTTAGTTTTATTACTGATTGGTGTTCAGTGACCAGTAAGAGCCAACCCAGTCACTAACCAAGGCAGCTGAATATTCTATGTATAGTTTCTCATATCTAACTTGCCTACAGTAAGGTTATATTAATATTTATTCAGCATTAAATCCCCAACATTCAGTTTAACGGATACTCCAATCAGACACCTCGGACCACCAATTAGTTGAATTCCCTACGATCTCACACATAATCATCACTGTATCTTTGCAAGCAGTGTAGACACGGTGGGACAAACCAGGCAAACAAAATTTTACTAGTTAATTTGTCAAAGTAGCTATAATATGTATATTTCTTTTTGTGTGGATTCCAGCTTCTTCTTTCTTTACTTTGAACTTCCTCTTGCATTGCATATCTTTGAGAGAAACCTATCCTCCAAATTAAGAGTTGGGACGTTGAATTACAAGTTATACGGTACCAGTAATACCGGAGCATAAGCGTTTCGTTGTCAAAATAAGGCACTTCGGTTGATTTTTGAAATGAAAATGTCTGAATCATGCAGGGGAGTTTTTTCTTATAACAATATGCTGACTTTCCCTTGCTTGTATATCTTGGGATATTTAACATTTTTAGTAAAAAACAAGAAGTTATTTCAGCCTTGTAATCAAAATACACGTTATATCTTCATAAACAATCTTTCCCTTTCCATTCCACGCCATAAAATAGCTCATTTTGAAAAACAAACATACTTCTCATTTATAAACTGTTCAACTCTTTGCCCATACACCTAAAACTGGAATCAGATATTACTAAATTTGGACGTCAGACAACGATTTTTCTCATAAATTAAGAATATTACAGTGTCCATCATTTTTTCAATGACAATTTTTTAATTTAATTTAAAATGTTTTTAGTTATTATTTCTGTTTGGTTATTGATTTTATTTTAAGCTGTTACACAATGTAACAAATTGTGACTTGTTGTCTATGCTATTTATATAGTCGAATGGCAATAACAAGATTTTGATTTGATTTGATTTGAATATTTACTTGCCAAACCGGCATTGCAGCCAACGACAAGGCCGACGCTATTGGCCCGGAGTTTTGCCAGACCGGCATTGTATGTACAGCATATACTTTTAACTTTATAAATAGAAAACAATAATAAATTATGAAAAAATCAGTACAAATCCCTATTTTTAGATATAAATCTGTAAGCGAAATTTTGAGATCAACATTTTGGGATTTTGGAAAATTGCGGGACAATGGGTTCAAGATAAAGTTCTTGATCCCAGGGAGTGGGGAAAAATATAGGTACCTAAAGGTTACCAGCAAACAAGAAATAACGGTAAGCATACATTTAAGAAATAATAGTACAAACATTGGGTTGTAAACACGTTTTCTTTGTTTACATTAAAACATGTATCTACTTTGTTTACAAACTGAAATTTGTTCCTGAAAATTGTTTTAATTTCTTTGGCATGTAACGAGTGACCAAATCAGACGCGGAAGGTTATCAGGGGCTATTACTCCTTCAGGCTACTAGTTATACTTAATACGTCTTAATATATAGTCAAAATGTAGCGTTCCTTTTCCCCCACAAACCTGGGAACGTTTGCAACCTGCATTTTACCACCTGCTTAACTCTGCTAGGGGTTTGCCCACAAGACAATATAATGTTATATGCAATATACTGTAATACTTACAGAAGCAACGACGTGTAGGAAAGTAATTAAGACATCCTCCTCGTATGTTTATCAATCAGCTATAACTGCCTCATTAGAATAATAATACAGTTTGATTAACCTGCATACGACCATTCAACCGTTAAGCGTTTATTACCTATTAAAAATAAAACAGTGAAGACAATAGGTGATAACATATAGGATTTTATTACTGATTTGGCTAATAAACTCTTTTTTATTGTTCTTGATTGTTACATGCTTCATAATCAAAGGAACTGATTTTAAAAGAGTAATTCAAGTAATAGTTGGAGTAAATACATTAACGGAATGAGGAACGTTGTTTTAAATGTAAAAAAATTAATATTTTTACATTATCATCTCATAATATTGTACCTTATTTTTAATTTGTTATACACTAACTACTATTACTGGAAAGCGTGTTTAAAATAGATAACTATTATACTTAATAACATGTTAAAACAAATGTTTAATGTACTATTTAGTATATCCTTCAAACTTTAAAGGGTTGTATATTTATAATTTAACGAGTTTTATTTGTAATATGGAATTATATTTTCGTAACAAAATATGAAATCGTAAGGCGCAAAATTTAAGATTAATTTTATTATTCTAATACTTCTAACTTTACTTTTTTGTATAATTAAAATTAATCTTTTGCCGGTTAGGACTTCTAGATTGTGAGTTGGTAGTTTAACTTTATCTAATATCTTCATATAAAGTCACGGCATCTAAAAAACAAATTGCATTAATCATTATAGTAGTTGGCAAGCACTAAAACTGTCATATACTCACCGTGTGTGCATCGAAGGAGTAGTTTATTTATTTATTTATTCATACACGGTATAACCATTTTACAATAATTAATCATTCCTAATGCTCAAAAAAAGCCAAATAAAATATAAAGTGTTTCCCTTGTTCAACATAGTAACAAAAATATACAAATATAACTTGGTATACAACAAACAACATAGTAGCAACTAATGTACAATACAAATATATGCTTATATAAACGACAACAACTAATACAACCAAACTGAAAGAACTCTCATCTCACAGGAACAAAAACCATAAGAAGAACACAACTTAGAGCAAGGCAACAACCAGGCGCCTGACAATCCAATCACTGGAGGCAAAAAAGTCCACATGCGGTGAAACAACGTTGCCAAGATGCTGGATGCGAGCTAAAGTTGACTGCTGGGCGTAGTTAGTACTGTATTGCCTCCGTGCAAACAGGTCTTTGGATCTTGTAGAAGAAGGAACATGAAAGTTCATGCATTCGTCAGAAAGGTACTGTTGTAACAATTGTCAGAACCCCATTAACATGTTCATTGCCCCTCAGGGCTCCGCCCCACATGCATTCAAAGTTCCAATTTTATTTTAACAGAAGATCAATAATTAGAATATGTTCATATAATAACAAGTGCTAACACACCGGCAAGAAAATTTGTTCCTGGCATAATGTCGATAAAACGACTTCTGGAAAGGCATTATGTTGATCATCAAACGAACAAGAATACTTTGATTTTTCTGTAACCGTACGGAATTAATTATATGTATTTACCAGTATATGAATATATGTATATACATATATATTTATAACAGAATTATAATTAGATGTGTTTTATGTCAGATAGAGTTGGAAGGGGTTGAACGAGCGCAATAGGATCAACTAGATGATAAAGTAACTGTTATTCCTCAAGTTTGGCTTCAGAACACTGGTTCAAATGTGCATCGTTTCATGGTTTATGTTGGATATGATAAAATACTCACGAAAACAGTAATTAACCAAACAATAACTTTGGGTACAATTTCAACCACTGAACACTGATTATTAAGAACTACATCTCAGTATCAACTTCTTTAACGTGTAACGTCTTAAGTTTAATCAATTCAAAAATATTGATTTTTTAATAAACCTGTTTTATTGAATTTGCTTGACTACAACTTAGAAATAGGAATATTATTATTTTATAAAAAAACAACATGCAATTACATTTACAAGTAGTATTCCAAGATAATAGTGTACTGTGAATATTGCTGTTGTTAGTTAACCTAAAAAAATTACTCTTTTAATTTAAGTAACTAAATTTATCCATCACCTATTATTACTCATACCAAATAAATTAATATCAATGTAACTTACAATGTAACTTGTCCCATACATTATAATGTTCAGTATTCTTATTTACTATCTAATTTTATTGACAATTACTAATATTTCCAAGGTTATGAGTTCTACTGTCAAATTTATTGCGAGATTGTTCTAGTTAACGTTTGCACAAGGTAATTAAATGAACACTTGTTCCCCATTGTTTTATTATACTTTTTTCATCAATATGTTGAACATCCCAAAATAACTTTACAGCCACAATTGTAACTCATCTTTTAACTGTCTCACTTAAGTATACCAATTCTAGACTACTTCTAAATGAGATAGATACTTGACATTTGACATGCTAAAATCACCAAGGGATATTACCAAAACAAACAATGTAAAACCTAAATCCCTCCACATATTATAAGTGGTGTAAATATATTGCTTGTTTAATTAAGCCCTACAATCTCATACAGAAGATTCAGAAGATTACTTTAAACCACTTTTACGCAAATGAAATATGTTTATAATGAAACGAGTATATTTTGCACAGAATTTCAGCTAAATATATAAACAGTTTATAAAACAATACAATAATTTCATATTCCGAGTACGTTAGTGTATACTGATTAGTACAATTCTTAATTACAACTATCTAGCGAGATCGTGTTTCGTGTTTGTTACACTTTAAACTTAGATCAGGCTTTCATGGTTATTTATCACTAGTTGCATTTTAACAGCAGTTTATCACTGATCGCTAGCTATTTATAACTTAGTCCCTGAATAAAATCACCAGTCACTAGTTATTTCTCTTCAGATACTAGCTACTCTGATCAATTCAGAACGGATTTCTTAATTAAACCAATGTAATGTATATATCAAAGTAAATTAAATAACCCTGACAGTAAGGAGGCTGTAGTTGATTGTAGGTTGTTTCGAGTGACATGTTGCTCCGTTGTGAAGGGTCGGGAGAACCGAGCTACCCCAACAAGGGATGGCCTCACATGCGACTGGTCTCCACACAATGGCTATTGTACGTTCTGAACGTGTTATGAGAAACAACAATACTGTCTACTTTGTTAACAATACCAGCCCTATCCTTGCAGAAACATATTTCACAATGCTGGACGAAGATCATGCATGAACTGATATTTTGAAATTATTGTACACAAGCCTTAGTACCCGGGTTTCCCCCGAGAGATGTAGTTAATCTTTTGATGTAGTATATCTTTCTGTATAGTGTGATGAAAAATCATTTCTTAGTGCTCACCTACATTATATAAGGAACTCTTGTACAACATGTCATGCTTATAGACCCACCGGTGTAGGATTTGCGTTGTCTATCAGTCAGTGTTTAGAATTTTATTAAGTAGGAGAACATTCTGGTTTAAAAAAATACAGTTAAATCAAAGAGCAGCTTATTTGATGGGATTGTTAATTGTTTATAATTCAAGTTTACTATCAATTAAGTTATTCTTACAAGATGAGTACGTAAACCTAAAATAAAACTTATAGTTGATACAAATGTTGAAGACTTCTGAATCCCAACATGGTATAATATAAAGAAACCTGAAACTAAATAAAATGTTTAGTTCAGTTGAGATTATTAAGCCTAAAAAAAGTAAATAAATAAACAGTCGCAATGAAGATTTTCATAACAATGGACACTGGTACTTTAATGATCCTCTATGGGTGCAAAAGGCAATAAAAAGGTGTGGGACCTTCAAAAGGCATATATCTGCAAGCCGTGACTTTTCAATAAATACCAATTATGTGTATGCGCACCCGTTTCTTTTTATATACAGGCCAGCAACAAAACTCTGTATACTCTTTATATAGAGAGTTACGGGTATACGTTCGTGAAATAGCAACAGAGGCTTCTCAGTGTTACTTGAATCGGCCAAAACGGTACTTCCTAATAACTTGTGGGCTCTTGCACTTAATGATACAGAAAAGAGATAAACATCCCTTGACTAGGAGTTGATTTGGTCCATCACTTTATTTCAATTGCTCTCTCAGATATCACACGTCATTCATCCTTAAGTAGCAATAGTTCCCTTAAATGTTGGATATCGTTTAGTATGTCTAAGTGGATTTTAATTGTCTTTCACTCTACTGTAGTACTTAGAGGCATAACATTTCACACACAGTTCACATTTCAGTATCACACTTAGTTCGAGGCAACAGACATACGCAAAGCTTAGACTACTTAAGCCACCCACAAATCTTCTTTTTGTAACCTCAAATTGTGGTTAGAATCCCTTATTTGTAATTGTTGCGTAAGTACTTATCAGATTCCATATATCGCTTATTTTGACTGTGAAGATGAAAACCTATACAACACATACAAGTAAAACCTAATTATACCCATAGTTGAATATATAAAATAACATATAGTACCTGTTGTATCGTGGGTTGGAATCCTAGTCGATCAAAGCAAGTCGTTGTATCATTTTTTATTATATTGTACTGTATCGGCTTTTCTTGCACGTTTAAAACACAATCTAGAGAATAATGTGAAGGGGCAAAATTAAGGAGAAAAAATGCCAACGAATTAAACCATACTTAATACACTATATACATAAATTTAATTTGAAAAACAAAAATATTAATGCTAGGCCAACATTTATAATTTAAACTGTTATAAATATTACTTACATACAAGCTATATGGTGCAACTTATTAAAATATATGATTTGCATTTCTTTTGTTTCTCATAAAGCCTTATTTATTTATTTTTATTAGTGACTTATAACTAAAGCTGTTATACACCTAGTTAAACCATTTCATGTTTAATCAAAACAGAAATTTTTTCTCGCTTAAAAGGTTTGTTTACTAATTTATTCCACAACTTAAATTATGTTTACTCCTACATCAAACTATGATATCTACATTTATCCTCATTGTTGAAGTATTTTTGTCTGTTCCTTATTATTAATAATGTGTTTTCTGTAATACTATTTAAAGTATTACATATGTTTTTTTTACAGTACAACTAGGAAAGTTCATAAAAAATATGGTGTTTTGCTGGGGACACAACATGTTTAAAACAAAAGGTTCACATTTGAGGGTGCATATCAGCCGATGATGAACTCATACATAGTGCATCTAAGGCGAATCAGTAAAATATATCAGGATAAACAGATCGTCTAAAATACCTGAGCTGATACTCTCCCAAAAGTTCAGTCATCTCGAGATATGTGGGCCAAACAAAAATATATTCAATCTTATTCACTGAATAATGGGCGTACAAACATAAATGCAGTTTAATCATTCTCAGTAATATATTATGAACGTATTTAAGATATAATAATATTTTCAATGTATTATGAACAATTATGAATCCCCAACCAAACACAATACACTCATACAATGTTTGTTTCACAATTATGAAATCAAACTATTATTTTGTATTTTTTATTTATCCTACTCGATATTGTGAAGTTCAATGATGTAATCTTGTGAAATACCAGTTGATCAATTATAAAAGAAAAATCAAGATGATAGATATCCCGTTCTATTTATGAAGCTGTCAACAACAGGAAAGGTGTTTTTATATCTTCCTAGTTAGATTTAGGTTATTAAAAAATCTGCTTATAAATAATAATAACTCTTTTAGCTGTTGTAAGGCAGTTGTAATAAGGGCAAGCAAACCATAACGTAGAATATAATTCATTTAAAAACATTCTTTATTTCATAATATTAAAAAACTAATTGAGATGAATGGCTCATTTACTAGTGACTATTTAACGCTCTAAAACATCACCTGATAAAGTGGTTTTTTATAGGGAAATTCAAGTTAAATATGCCAATTAGAACTTCATTAAGGGTAGCACTTTTACATTTTTATCATGTCATCTAACAAAATCTTAAATAAAACAATACCATAAAGCCTACTTAAAACTGTATTAATGTGTAAGCATCTAGAAATGTAAGATGCATTTATTTATTAAATATTAGTTGAAACAATTTAAGAAGCTAGGTAGCGAAGTAGAGTCAATAATGTTTCATGACATTCCTTTATTTGCAAAACTTGAAGAAGTGTAACGGTGTCAATACATATAAAACATAGCAAATTAAGTAATGAAATTCGTAGGAACTCGCCCAGGGGGTAGAAGGGGTTCGTCATTACAGGGATATTTACAGTCTACTCTCTGTTTAGCTTCTCATGTCCTCAGGAAGCCGATCACAGTGTTCTCTGCTGGACATGACTTCTCGTACAATGTGCTGTGGTGAAACGCTAGCTAGCATCTGTTTCAAGTGTGGTGTTATGTTGGATAACTTTTTTATTAGCATATTACGTGTTGTTATTACTTACGGGATGTAATAAAAGACGTCTTACAACACTTTCGATATATTTACACTTATACTGATTCACATACAGACGGTAAACATATATAAAAGATGATACTAGGCTATCGATTTCGACCAGTCACACCAGTCATCATCAGGCCAATGAGGGAACTGACAGAATCAAAATGGCGTCCTTGCTTATATCCTATTGGCTACCGGAAGTTTCGGATACAGGTTCCTAAATGTGCCACCAGAGTAGAAGTTAACTTGTTCGTTAATCAATTTATCTCTATTTTACATTTTTCTTTAAATATAAACAATTCTTCCCATGCATTCATTTCATTTCCTTTTTTACAATTCTTGAGGATGCTCAGGTTTTCTTCTATTTTCCCTATGGTGTGGCCATTTTCTAAAAGATGTTTGGCTACGTTTGATCTTTCCGGTTTCCTGTTCTTCCAAGCTGATACATGGTTCTTAAATCTTTTAATACAATTAACAGTTTGACCAATATAAAAGTGATCACAGTTGTTACAATTAGTTTTGTAAATGCCGGGCATGTCGAATGGCCACACCATAGGGAAAATAGAAGAAAACCTCAGTATCCTCAAGAATTGTAAAAAAGGAAATGAAATTAACGCATGGGAAGAATTGTTTATATTTAAAGAAAACTGTAAAAATAGAGATAAATTGACTAACGAACAAGTTAACTTCGACTCTGGTGGCACATTTAGGAACCTTTATCCGGAACATCCAGTAGCCAATAGGATATAAGCAAGGACGCCATTTTGATTCTGCCAGTTCTCTCATTGGCCTGATGATGACTGGCGTGACTGGTCGAAATCGATAGCCTAGTACCACCTTTTATATATGTTTACCGTCTGTATATGAATCAGTATAAGTGTAAATATATCTCAAGTGTTGTAAGACGTCTTTTATTAAATCCCTTTATGTTGGAAGTATGTTTATTTTTTTATGGGTTTTCCATCTACTTATAAAATCACCTCCCTGATGTAAAGTGTGACGATTATCATGATGTTTAGTTTTGTGGATTCTTCCACTTGCAATTTCCCTGCAATGAAGGCCCTTTATGAGTCAGATAGCTCTCTTTTGAAGGAACAGCATACGATTCAGTTTATCCGCTGCAGTTCCTACCAAGACTCCAAGGCTGTATGTTAGGGGTGCCTGAATGAGTGTGTAATAGGCGGAATTTTTGGCACTTACATCACTTGTATGCTTTATTGTTAACAAGAGATTAAAATTGGAGTTAAGTTAGGTGGACAGTGTGTCTATTTTTTTGTTGCATGAGATTATTTCATTGATAATTAAGATAAGGAATTTGGTGTTGTCTTTAACCTCTTGTAAGTTACCGTTTATTTGTTTTATAATTAGTTTTCAAACATAAACTATTTTATGTTGTATTTTTACCACTAAAATGCGTTTATTACAAAAGGAATATACCTTACTGAGTGCAATAAATGAGTCTACAGTCAATTCTATAGGATTCTTCACAGAGAGAAGCAACGTGGTGTCGTCGGCATACATCAGTGGTGAGCTTACATGCAGGTATTAAGGTAATAAGTGTAACAATTTTGTTGTGATAAAATACAATTTTTACTTGAACGTCTTAAAGGGCATTTATTAAATCATAGAAGTTTCTTCATCCTTAAAGCAGAGTATTTATTATAATCTTCTTTGTTAGGCTTCCTTAGTCTACCCGTAATCGTTGTCATAATTGTTTTATATCTTATTAACAATAATACAATACATATGTTATGTTTAATTTTCTCAATAATGGACTGGACAAACTAGCAGGGTTAATTTTCTGAGAGGCCAAAACTCGAATATTTTATATGTGTTCTTAAATACCACATGTACATCAAATTCATAAAGATTGTTGCTATCAATATGTTCAACGATTTATGTTGCATGTACCCAAACACTTTTCTCTTATTTTCATTGACTCAGGCCTACTTCCCTTAAGACCCTGTCCAAGCCGAATCCCCCTCCTCAAACTGTCAACCGCTTTTACTACGATCTCAAAATTACCTCAATGTTACATAAAATAAATAAAAATAAAATAGCAATGATGTTTATTTAGAAAATAAATTATAATCAATAGTACGGTGCAACACTTTCATGTATTTAGGGTAAAAACTATTTTTTATTTAGGGCTTCTATCACAGACATTGGTATTGTTTGGTTTGGTTTGGTTATTTTTGGGGAATGGTTGTTTTAAAGTATTGAATGCTGCAAACTTATTTATTAAGGGTTAATGTGTTTGGCGGTGTTTTAATGTTACAATGTTTACTTCTACAGTTATACCCTCTGGGTCACTGTCCCAGGATGATAGTGAACAAGTAAAATGCAGCACACTCATAGAACCGAAACTAAACAAATATGTTTCTTTTTGTTATTATAAGTTCATTTATTCGTTCTAAGACTTTTAAAAGTATTTATTAAAATTAACCATAACTACTACATTTGTTAAAAGTATACATAAATGTTTAAGTTGTATGCAATAACCTAAATAACAATATTGAACGACAAAACCTTTGGAGCAGGTTGCATTAGCAAACACAAATTATCTAACACAGAAACAGACTGATGGTATTAGTGATGTAGAACATGCAATGCCACAGAACCGTGAACAGAACCGTGAGCAGAACCGTGAACAGAACCGTGAATAGAACCGTGAACAGAACCGTGAGCAGAACCGTGAACAGAACCGTGAGCAGAACTGTTTCATTAAATCTCTTTATACCAAAGCCTATTTACCCTAAGGTAAACTGTGTATATTTAGATACAGATTCACTGTTCATTATCCATTTATTTTGGAGCATTAACCTGTAATATAATATGTAATAACCGAATATAAAGATTTAACTGACGATTGGGGTTTGAAAACTAATAAGAGGTTTATTGTATAGAGAGGGCTTACATGTAACGATTATTCATCTATTACTTTAAAACAAAAGGTGATTCGATGCTTATAGTTTCTAGATTCAGTTAAATCAGTACTATTACAATTTTTTTTTATTTTTATGTCATCAATTGTGCATTTTAAACACCAAAACTCCTGAACCGATTCAGCCGGAGTTTTAATTGAAGGTATACAGATACGGGATGTAAACAAACACGTCTTACAACACTTTAAAACATATTTACTCTTATATGGTACAGTAGTTCATATATGCATACCACCTTGTTTGAAATTACAGTGTCATACGTTTGTATTTACTTCCCGTATTTATAATACACCCGTCGCATCAAACCTGCGTACTCAGCGAATTTCAAATGTATATATATGGGTATCACTACTACCTAGAGCCACTTACCAAGTTTCATAAAAATACATTAATTAATAAGTGATATATAGCATTTTATTTATTATCCATAAGAATAACATTATGATTGGAGTTAGCAGGTTTGCTGCAACAAGTAAAATAAGAAAAGTGTTTTATTGCAAATATCAATATAACTTAACCAGGTGAAGATACATACCAAGTTTTATTAATTTAGGTTCAAAATTAAGGGAGATATAAAACTTTACTTATTCTCCATATGAATAACATGGGGGCCGAATATGCAGGTTTCCTGCTAACGGGAAAAATTAAAAAAAACTTTTTTGTGCTAATATCAATATACCACAACTAGATGAAGCCACATACCAAGTTTCATCTATATACATACATAAATAATCAAAATATAACATTTTATTTATTCTCCATAAGGATAACATTGGACAACGTACTGTGTTTAGCACTTTGAATATCTCTGCAACGGTTGAACGTAAAACAACAATTAAAACGCCAAAATGATTGTTTTGTAGAGCTAAACTGATTGGTAGAAACAAATGTGGAGTTTTTAGTGAAATTATCTGGGGAAAATCTAAAAACCGTATTCCCATAAGATTAACATGGGAAATTTTATGGACACATTGCTTGACTTTTCTCCACAACCACTAAACCTAGCTTAATCATTCAAAATACTAAATTGTTTGTTGTTTTAAGCTCTATAAAATGGATATAACCAAAATCTAGTGTTTTAAAATTTTAGGGTTAAAAGTCCAAAAAACTGATTTTTGTAAAATTTTAAACCCCCATAAAACCCCCTTCCCATAAACCGATCGATCTGGATTTCGAACTTAAAGTCATAAATCTTACTCTCCACATTCGTACCAAATTTCATAAAAATCGGGTGCTTTTTTCTAAAGTTATCACGGTAACGGACACACATATATATATATATATATATATATATATATATAAATAAATATATATATATAAATTTTAACGAATAGTGTTTTTGGCATCTAGGGACCTCAAAACAAAAAGTTATCATGGTCTCGGGCTTAAGTCTTACCATGCCACCTACGGTAATTGCTTCTTCCCTATAGGGGAAATTCGCTAAAACACGTCCTTTGCTGATAAAAAGTAAATTAGGTATATAAATGCAATATCAATTCACATACGTAGAATATAGTCGATATTCATTGGCTCTAAATAGGCTTATCGTATTTTGGCAATCCCATATCGACACCTCATGAGTTTTTAAACTAGCAACCTAATTAATTGTCATTGGTATATTATGTTTCCATTGTTATAGGTATTAATATATTAAGTTTCCACTTTGACAATATGAATTCTGGCGATTAAAATACTATATTTCCACTTGCAATAGAAATATAGTTATCATTGATGGTAGATGTGTTTTTCCTAGATTTCTAAGTGTCTTGTGTTTATGAGTCGGATATATTCAGAAATATCATAACAGCAAAGAGAAGGCTAAAGCAAAGAGAAGGCAGCAATTGAGTTACTCTCTTATTTTGGCCTCTGTGAATGTCTTACTGATTGTATCATTATGTGCACTACGAGAGGTACTATTTTGAATATATCAACTAATGAGTCGTCGATTATTTAGCCTCCTATGATTACATACGTGTTTTATAAAGCATATATAAACATGGAAGGAATTCTTTAAACATTCATATTATCTGTTCAAGTAAGAAAAACAATTGAAATAAACCGTACAAAAAATTGTTAATATATATATTTAAAAAAAAATAGTTTTAATAAACATGTTGTGTATAAAATAATGAAGGCATGTTAAATTTGATGCCTTTAGGATAAAATGCAATATTTTGATAGCTTAGTCTAATACTTATCATAAAAAAATCGATATATTACAATATTGTAAAATACAAATAAGTCGTTGGTTAAACTTGTATGGAATATTACAATAGGAACGTAAAAGGTGCAACTAGAAGCTCAAAATCGTTCATGAGGATCAACGAGTTAGTAACAATTTTCCCTGGTACAATAAAGCACATCTGATGATTGGTTTCAAAATTTATTTGACTAAAGGGAATTTATTTATAAATCTTACATAAAGGTGTATCTAAAAATTGTCCTTGGTGTTGATATAGATATTGCGTTTAAATAAATACAAAATTTGTAAGTTATTAAAAGCTGTACTAAAATCATTTAATTTATTACCTATTGTCTTCACAGTTTTGTTCGCAATAATTTATGCAGCCGCTCCGGTTTAACAGTCGTTTTAAGTTGAATCGAACAGTATTTTTCTTAAAAAATGAGGCATTTTATAGCCATTTTAATGTATATAAGGGGAATATTTCTTAATTCCTTACCAACACTTTATAGCTCATGTAAATGTTACTGGATATTATCTCGTATTAAGATGTTTAAGTAAATATAATCAGCATGTTTCCATCTATTATATCAATACTTATTTTAAAAAAACTGTATTATAAAGTGATTAAGGTTATAGATTGTAATTAACAAATTAAGAAGTATCTGAACAAAGTTCTTTAACGCAAATATTTGGACGAGTATATATTGAAACATTAAAGCAGTTTATTAGGAAAGTATTTATTCCATGATAACTTGAACTTTAATTTTAATTGTTTAAGTTATTTAAAAACTAAGATCTATTATAGACTACTCTAATCAAAGCAATCATAGACTCTGCTGCTGTATAAAGATTAGTTTTATAATTTTATTAATATCTCATGGTAACGGTGTAAAACTAGTTATGACGATAATTATTGGTTTAATTTTAACTTACATATTCATGATTATAAAACCTGCATCTTCAAAAGTAAAATAAAAAATAATATTAACTACTGGTGGCTGTTAAAACTTCAAATATTCTATAAATGACAATTTTTATAAAGAAAGGAAATGTAAGTGGTGGTCTGTTTCACTGGTAAACTACAACTTTTACAAATCCAGAAGAATTAATATAGAATTACCTTTAAGTGCACACAAATCTATAGCTCTTTTACATTTATTAATTTTATAATCACGTGTTGATCACTGTGATTATTTTACACGATTTATTTTCAATTTTATTTAGTTTTATCATCAAAGTTTATTTTCAATTGTTAATATCTTGAATAGTAAACGGCTTATACCATTTGTAATCATCAACAACATGCAATATTTCATTTTCCGTTCAACATTTATTACAGTACATTTTTGTTATTAATGTTTTTATTTTGAAATGTAGAGAAACAAATTCTTTAAAATCCCTTTCAATCATTGTACTAATATTTTAGGGTTTTATATCCATGTAATATAGAAATGTGTATGACAGGAATTTATTTTAAAACACCAAGTTTAACAAAGGTTTATTGATTGATTTGTATTATTATGTCGCTAGATTATACTCTCTAAATGATACATGCAGTTATGGGATAATCGTTCTACTTTTAAAACCTTTTTCTTAATTGCAATAACTTTTTGTAGACTTAACAAAGTTATTTATTACTTTTAGATATATCTAAAAATTATGCAGACTTAAAGAAATGTAATATAAAGTTGAGAAATATGTGTACAATTGTTGACAACCGTAAAGGGAAATATGGGACCCAGTTGTTTATTTCTTTAACCTAATGTTTAACAAAGATTTTAAACTTATTTTCAAATTATTAATTTTTTGCCCTAGAGGCGGTTTAGTACTATATTGCTTACAAATTAGTTTGTACCATTTCATTCTACAAAACCAGTTTTTATTATTTATCCAAATCTCAAATTAATAGTGATTTTTCAAATAAAGTAGCATAGATTATAACAAATATATAATTATTATAATTTAATTGCTTAGAATTTTTGTATTTGTAATAAAAGCCATTGCATGCTGTTCTGCGAACCAAGTTGCATTAAATATTTTAAATCACAATGCAGCTATCACTAGTGATTGTGGGCTTTGTGCTCCTATTGTCCGTTGCGGATTGTCAAGAACAATCGCAATACATAGTAAGTACACGTTCTATGTGATTTACACACTGTTTTATTTATTAGGCCTACGTTAAATGATTTTATTGAGTTATTTTGTCCTACAGATGTTTGATAGAGTAATCCTGAATTTTAAAATAGTTAGAACAATTAAGATGATACAGAACAATACTCCCTATATATTGGCCACAGCACATCGCCACTCATCACTACGGTGCGATTAAAACTAAAGTGTTAGAACATACGAACAGTCTTAATTAATTATTAATAACGTTTTGTAAAATATTTTATAATTTCAATTCTACGTCAGATTTTGTAAAGAAAACCAAACCATGTTTAGTGGAAAAAGGTTTCCAGTGAAAAACAGTAAAGAAGATAAGACATATGAAATGTTGTTTAATAGATTACACGTATGAAACAACACATTTCCATGAATACGATAAGGTAATATAAATTTTACAATTGATCCCTGTTTTATGCAAATTACTAGCATTTTATCAATTAAAGACTGTCTAAGATACAATTAACACAGTCCTTCATGTACCAGCCACGGAAATAATGCAACCATTAATCAAATTATACTCAAACAACAAAATGTTTAGTACAACTGATGTTACAATCTACATTTATCGTTAGTAGTTTTTAAGAGGAAAAACTTGATCATTGTACGCTCCTTACTCTAAAAATTTGAATTTGTAAAAGGATGTTTGAGCACTTTGCTGATAAAAGAAAGATATTGACCTTTTCTATGAACTGGGTAGGTAGTAGTAAACGTCGGTGATGGCATTTATCAATATATTTTATTAATTTATAAATATATTTTATTACTAGCAGGAACTTCCACTTTTAGTGACACTGGAGATGCTCTTGACAAAGGAAGTAGCAAGAGGACTAGATGCTTTGGTTGACGAACACGAAACAAGGCGGATTTTTATTCACGAAATTGTTGACGATATTAAAATTACACTAATTGCAGCATCCGTCCAGTATAAAGCACTGTTTATAGATGTTTTAGAAGAGTATAACATAGGTTGTCCAAGCATATATATTATAGAAGACATCGTAGGAGCAGTGTACGAGTCAGATGAAGTAGAACAACTCATCACTAAACTTAACGGTGGTGTCCCGGTGGATTTTGAGCTGTTAAACAAAGCCATCTTGGACACCAGTAAGGTATTGAATGATATTGCAGACCGGTTTATTAAACAGCAGTAACCCTAAAAATATCATGCAATAAAATATTTGAGAAATAAACACAAATATGATTTGCTGTCACCTTTATGTTACATAACGTACGTAATATATACATATACAAATAAAGCATAATAAATCAAATCCACCTCACAAAATATGTTTACACTCATATTGTACTTACATATAATACGGTAAATATGCCAAACATGTGTACACGGCAAACAATTTCAATCAGTACCACCGATCATTATCATGCCCAATCGGAAAATATTATAATTTATGCATTCTCTGATTGGGCCAAATGACGATTATAGCGATTGCTTGTAATTGATCGCCTTGTACCTTTTTTTGTATATTTACCGTCTTGTTTTTAAGTACAATTTAGATGTGAATATATTTTGAAGTGTTGTAAGATGTTGTTTATTTATCTTGTTTGTTTGGAAAAACACGTATTGAGATTCTTAAGAAATTATTTGTATACACATTAAACCATATTATTGTCTAGATCTAAATTATGTGAAATAACACGTTATTTAGTTAACTTTGGGTTTAAAATTTATATATTATTACAGTTAATGAGTAGTAGACAACGAAGCTGATCATTTTAAGAGAGTATTTTATTTTCAAAATGTTTGTATTAGTAATTTGTGTCAACAATGTTCATTCAGTATTATGGCATATACAAAGACTTTCGAGAAATTTGTTTTAAGACTATACAAACAGGATATGGGTCAATGTATAGCTGCGAAACTAAATATTGTTATGGGTTCAGTTATCTAGCCCAGAAGTAGGTCATACATCTTTACAGATCTTTTGAACTGCATAGATGTGTTATCTCTACAGTAAGGGATAGCCAGTATAGTAAATGAGTCTTCGATTTAGTAAATCCGAAACTATTGGAATTTGGATCTAGCTTAGCGTATGAGGAACCTTTCTATATTTGTTTACATTGTAAAGGTGATTAACATCACTCCATATCTTATATTAATTTTGAGTTAAGCAATCTTTATCATAGTAATATTAGTTTTAAAATGAATCTAAATTATCAGGTGTATATTTATATAAATACAAAATACTGTAATTAAGTACTTCCAAAGGTTCTCATATGTTTCTATAATAGTTGTTAACCACCATAATATTTAATTTGATATTATTGGTCTCAAATGTATCGTGCTACTGTATTATCCTATAAAAAAGTGTCTATTAAAATACTTGTTATGATACTTACTATCTTTATAATCATAAGTTAAATACTTTGTTGTTTACCAACTTGTTTACATTCTGTATTTTTATATTACTTGACACTAGTTCTGTGAATTAAAGCCTATGTTCAGGTTTATCTTTCTTTATTCTTATACAATTTATACTACAATTTAATTCATATAAGTTAAATCCATGGATCGCCTTCTCTGCCCGAATACGCTCGAGTTAGATACTGATTCCAGTAATGCAGCAACACACTGGAACCATTGGCAACACAGATTCCAGAATTTTGTATGAAGTACATCAGCAAACGAGGAACAGAAACTTTGTCTTCTCATCAACTACATCTCACCTATCATTTACGAGTATGTAAGTCAATGCAATGCATATAATGAGGCAGTTAGTGTACTCAGGAATATATTTGTCATACCTGTGAACGAGGTCTTTGCCAGACATAAACTTTTCACTCACCGTCAACAACCTAATGAGTCAATAGACAGGTACCTAGAGTCCTTAAGACTCCTTAGTCGAGACTGTCAATTTAAGGCTGTAACAGCAGAAATCAACCGTGACGATTGTATCCGTGATTCGTTTATTAGGGGATTACTAAACCCAATAATACGCCAACGCCTGCTTGAGAATGCAACTCTTACTTTGATCGATGCTCACAGACAAGCTCGTTCTTTAGAATTAGCTCAGCTTCATTTCCTGCAGTATGAGTCGCCCAGTCATGCAATAAATAGTGTTGATAACTTACCAACCGATAGCCATGTTACTAACAAAGTCACTAGCAGTCAACAAGATTCTGAAGTAGGAGCTCTACGTGCCAAATGCTATTTTTGTGGGGTAGCTAGGCATTCTCGTGCAAATTGTCCGGCAAAAGACAAAGAGTGTAACAGATGCGGGAAAACCGGCCACTTTCAAAAAGTTTTTCGGTCTCAACCTAAGAAACGCACAGCAACTGTTCAAGATTATGCTTCTGTAATTTCTTGTCCTGTCTCACATCAGTCAAAAGTAAAAGCAACTGTCACTGTCAATGGTTATCAGCTTTCTCTACGCATTTTCTCTACGCAATATCACCCTACAAGGTCACTCAATCAGCGATGGAGTTATCAGACCTGATCCAAAACGATTCAAACCACTAAAGGAGTTCCCACCACCTACTGATACGGCTTCCTTAAGGAGGGCATTGGGAATGTTTTCTCACTATTCTAAGTTCATACCCTGCTTTTCTGAAAAGATTAATCACCTAACACAGTGTACTTTTCCACTCTCTGAAGAGGCTCTTTTGGCTTTCCAAAACCTTAAAAAAGATATCGAGGACGCATCTGTAGCTTGCATTGATCATGACGTTCCATTTTGCGTGGAGACCGACGCTTCAGATACCACTATAGCTACCACTCTAAGCCAGCGAAATCGTTCTGTAGCATTCTTCTCTCTAACTTTGTCAGACTCGGAGAAACGTCATTCGTCTGTCGAGAAAGAAGCGTATGCCATTGTTGAGGCTGTTCGGTATTGGAAACATTTTCTCTTAGGTAGACATTTCCGCCTCATTACTGACCAACGTTCTGTAGCATTTATGTTTGACATGAAGCATGGGAGCAAAATCAAGAACGAGAAGATCACAAGGTGGAGATTAGATCTCTCTTGCTATTCTTATGACATTGTGTATCGTCCAGGAAGAGACAATCACGCAGCAGATCCACTTTCAAGAGTCAGTTCTGTATCCTCTAGTGTGACTTCCACTGAGGCTTACTTGATTTCTCTCCATAAATCACTGTGTCATCCAGGTGTCTCAAGACTCTACCACTCGATCCGTTGCAAGTACCTCCCTTATTCCATGGAAGGCGTGCGACAAATCACATCAGCATGCTGCACCTGCGCCGAAGTAAAACCCAACTTCTACAAACATCAGGGTACTCTCATTAAAGCCTCAGCTCCTTTTGAGCGGCTCAATATAGATTTTAAGGGACCACTTTCCTCTAGTTCTCGAAATAAGTACATCCTTACCGTGATCGACGAGTATTCACGTTTTCCATTTGTTTTCCCTTGTCGGGATACTTCTGCTTCATCTGTAATTTCATCACTAAAACAGTTGTTTGGAGTTTTTGGTGCTCCTTCATTCATACATTCAGACCGCGGCTGGGGATTTATGTCTCAAGAACTAAGAACATGGCTCTCAGGCTTTGGTGTGGTAACGAGTAGGACAACTCCTTATAATCCTCGGGGAAATGGACAGGTCAAACGTTTCAATGGTACTGTATGGAAGACTATCCAACTTGCCCTCAAAGATCGTGGACTACCTATTACTCGTTGGGAAGATGTTCTGCCAGATGCTCTCCACGCTATGCGATCCCTGTTGTGCACTGCAACGAATGCTACCCCGCATGAGCGAATGTTTGCTTTTCCTAGGCATTCATCAAATGGTTTTTCAACTCCATCCTGGCTTTTAAATCACGGTACTGTTCTCCTTCGTCGATTTGACCGCCGATCTAAATTTGACCCTTTGGTAGAGGAGGTAACACTCTTAGAAAGCAATTCAGAATAGGCTTATATTCGTTATCCTGATGGGCGAGAAACTACGGTCTCAACCCGACATCTTGCTCCCTACGGTGAAAAAGATCAGAACTCGGAAGACAGTGAGATGTGCAATCCTTCTGGGTCTTTATGCGAGGAGCCAGATTCTAGTGCTGATGTCTCTGACTTACCTCAACCCTCTGTAAGTACACAAGCAGATAGCGATACAAAGAACCTAAACCAAAATCCAGAAAACACCCTCAGGAAGAGTGAAAGACCTCGGAGGCACCCTATTTATTTGAAGGACTATATCCTGTCTTAAGGGAGGGGAGAATGTTATGATATTTACTATCTTTATAATCATATGTTAAATACTTTGTTGTTTACCAACTTGTTTACATTCTGTATTTGTATATTACTTGACACTAGTTCTGTGAATTAAAGCCTATGTTCGGGTTTATCTTTCTTTATTCTTATACAATTTATACTACAATTCTACTTTGTATATATGTGTTTTTTTGGTACTGAGTTTAATTGTATTTTTAAAAATGACCACAGAGTACGAGTGTTTTAGGGATACTTTATATCTTGTTACATGCCTCAAACAACGCATGAATATTTTATGTAACCAACGATGGCTAAACAAGCGACGGCTCATTAGTTTAAGTAAACAAAATAGTACCTTCCGTGGCACACATATTGATGCAATCAGTATGACATTCGTTGAGGGAGAAAATAACACGGTAACTCAATTGCTACCTTCTCTCTCCTTTAATCATGTTTCTGAATATTTCTGACACATAAACACAAGACACGTCTATCTAGGAAACACTTCCACCATCAAGGATGAATATAATTTATTGGAGAGTGGAACTCGTCTTTCGGATTTATTAGGCCAGAAGTCGTCTTATTTTGATGAAATGTCGTACAAGTATAAAAGTTAATTTAATCCTGTAATTATCTTACGTAACGAGTTTTTTATAAAACTTAACAAAATAATTAGATCACGTAGAATGTAAGTTTATTTTCTAAGTCATTAGATTTTTTCCAATTTTAACTAAATTAATTGCAATAAATATTTGATCGAAGACATAAAGTGCAACAATTTGTAGGGTAATCATTGTTTAATAAGGTTTTGTAAGGTTGTTGTACGTGTTATGTACTAGTGTATCATATAATTAATTTAGTAAGAGCCAACTTAAAATTATATTTCGGTTGCAGAGATTCTGTAAAACTACTAATTTAAGTATTATAGGGTTTATGTTCTAAGTAAAACTAAATTGAGTAGTGATACCTTTAGTTCATAGCCATAAGTTATATTTGTTCACTGTTTAAATTATAATAAGTAGCTGTATCTATGATAATTTATAGCTTAAAACGCATCTGGCAAGATCAGATAGTTAATTGTAGTTATAGTTTTGTTATGGTAGTATTACATTGACCATTTATTCTATTGTGCATATTATAAAATGGCCTTATAGTATCAAATAAAAATGTACACTAATTTGATCCTGAAAAAAGGAATAATTATGACAAGAACTCAGCTAGCACGTGCATATTTAAAATTAATTGTTATTGCTTTCTTACAGTAGGTCGACATAACATATTACTGTAACCAGACCAGAACTTAGTCAGCAAAAAGACACGATCTATTTAAAAAAGAAATGAACAAATTCGTGGTCAAAAACTATAACTTTATTAACTTTTTAATTATAAAATATGTCAAACTAATTATTGGTCAAAAATATTGTAAACTAATTTATTTATCGTATGTTAGTAATTTGTTATATTCTTAAGTGATTCGCAAGTGTGTTTTATAGAACAACTTCATTTTCAATATTTGGTGTTGTATCCTCATATCTTTCAAGAACTTATTTGTTATTTTAAAACGCGCCTGATATATAAATATGGAGACATTTACTCAAGGCTAATCTATAAAAACATTTAAAAAAATGTTTACAATAAATATGTGTAACTCTAACCATCCTGGTGGGACGTCACATGTCACGTGATCGGGTTGGATGAAGTACTTTATAACAATATTTTTAATTAGTTCTCTCGATCGTTCACTAAATATTTTTTATTATATAGATAAATGTTAAACTAATTCTTCTGTTGTTATATGTTCGCTTAATAGTTTTTGGAATCCATACGCTTCATTTTATCTGTAAATGGAACAATCTTTTATGTCTTGTATTTTATATAAATGTATTTAAAATATATCCACCAATTTATTTGTTTATGGTGAGTATAACACACTTAACTTTAACATTATAAAGCCCAATCAAAATTACCTGTTAATTTAAAATCTATTAATACCTGTAAATTACTTTATTACTTGGTGGTGATGTAAGCAATCATTACATTGGTGTCGATTCTAATATTTAATCAATGACGAAAAATATGGAATAAAAATTGTGGACATATCTGAAAATTTATGATTTGCAAGTTACATATTTATTTTTATAATATAGCACTGTCATATATTTGACTCGTAAATAAAATCATGTAAACATATTTTCCATGATAGTACTTACCATATAAATCCCAGCTGTTACCCATAGCGGCTTTTCCCACATCAGTACATAGAGTTAAAAAGATCAATTACTGATATATAAAAGAAGATAGATTATTTCTTAAATACCGCATCGTATTGCAGGTCAGTATTTTCAAAGATGCCCCCCGTATGTCTGGTAAACGTTTGCAGCCCTAACAGCAATATCTCGTTTGCGAGCTTCAGATTCCTCAACGGTGTCTGTATACTACTGCTTTGCCACTTCATTGGCTCTCAGACCAGCAGCCTACAACTGAGCTTTCTTTTCACGTCGAAGTTGATGTTCTTCTGTAGTTTCTTCTGTGCTATTTGCTGCCTGCCTTTGAGCTTGTTAAAACCTTCTCATTTATATTAGTGATGATGTTTCCTGACTTTGATCCACTTTACCAAATCGAGCTTTTTGGAAATTCGAAACCTATTTGATTAAAGTTTCCCCGGAATTATTATGATAAAGGTACCTTCGTTGTTAAACGTACAACCAAAGAGTAAACCATAATGTAAACAAATTAACGAACTAAAAGTATTGTTGCTTAAATTTTAAATGCAGAACTTATTTGTAACTAGTCGTTTATTAGGCTGGGAGGGGGGGGGTAAAAGAATGCTTAATTTCGTGGTAGCGGTGGTTCAGCTAAGCGGCAGGTACCAGGCAGTAGCAGCGAGTTGCCGGCCGCACTTTGACCCGGCCTTATTAGCGCTTATCGGCCTGGGTTTCCCGCCGCTTTGGAGAGCCAGTTCGTCTTGAGCTCCGACCGTGGACGTGTCCGAGGAGTCTTCGTGAGGGGCTGTATTACTGTTTTCGTTGGTGATGGAGTTTCTGTGCAGTGTGGCCTGCGTTAAGCTGGATGGTGACCCGCTAGTTGGTGAGTGACACCGTTATTAATACTATTATTTGTAGTAATTATAAGTATCCAGAGTATTAAAATATTTTAATAATTTTGGTTGGACAATACTTGTCGATCAGTCTTGTGGGCCACGTTTATGCCTAAATTTTATTTAATTACTGTCTAGGCGGGGTATAGAGATTATGGTTTATAGCTGCAGTAGGAAACCCATGTGATTATATATATTTTTTAACCCTTTCAGCGCTATGGACCGTTATATCGTCTTTTGAATCTGTTATCAACAAACACTGTTACTGCTTCATAAGCGAAGGCGCTCAGTCTGCAGTCTGAGTCTGACATGTGGTGAAACTTGGTAGACACGAACTGAACTACCTCGTCCAGCGCCTATTCTCTATAATACCAACTGATCCACTGCAGCTGCTAGTCTGATTAGTGGCTGTGCGGTCTAAGGCGTTACCTTCCCGGCCGGGGGTTACACTTGGATGGATCGAGGGTTCGAATCCCGTCACAGTCGGTGGTTTTTATGTGCAACTCGTGGAGAGTTCACTTGTCTGTGGCAGAGTTGAAGGGGAGGTCGGGCCTTAAGCAAACGGTGGACGGCTCGGGTCCAAGCTGATGAGATGGGTGGATTCTTTGTGAGTTGCAAATCTGATCAGGTGTTTTGCTACTTTTTACCTATCCTTTACTATGTGTGTCCAGCGGAAGCACGTTTTTATTAATTTTAACTGTTCAGGCGTTCAATATATTATAAAAATCAACAAAACGTCACGGATTCAACTCAGAAGCTTAGCACTCAAAGGGTTAAATTCAAAGTATTTAGTATAATGTGACAATTAAAAGGTGTACTTGGGGTTTCATTAGATTTAATGTTAAAAAATAGTTTTAGGTTGTTAAAATTAGTAACAAACACGTGCAAATTATTACCTATTGTCTACCAGGTGTTTTTCGCGATAAGTAATAAACAAGTTACGGTTTACCGAACGTTTCGGGTTTAATTACACCGTATATTACTGTTAATGGGGCATTTTATAGTTGGTTTGACGTATACAGTGTGATTGAAACGTACCGGAACGGTGTAATATATTTTTTACCATTATAGATAAAGTAAAGAGACTTGTTATATAAATAATAGCCATAAATGTCTACTCTTTTCAGCTATTATCACTTTTTTACTCTTAAGGGGGACAGCCCACGAGGATTCAGACAAAATTCTTAAATAGCAGCATAGGTCGAGTTTGGTATCAAATTAAAGGTCTTATTTAGTAGAACACATTGCCGCAAACCGGACCTCAAAAGAGATCCACTCTAACCAAAATGGCGGCGTTTTAAATTTATTCATCATTTATCCAAATAAGCCATTCTCTTACATAAAGATAACATTAATTTAATGTATTGGAATTGACAATTTAGTACTTACAGTTACAGAAAGTATTCAAAATGTTGTCCAAATTTCTCTTGGCAATAGCCCAATCTGTGGTAGAAGCCTTCAATAACTTTTTGAATTATGTCAGGAGGTATTTGACGAGTTTCTTCTGTGATGCGGTTCATTATTTATTCTGTGTTGGCAGGCTTAGTTATAAAAACCCTTTGTTTTAAATAACCCCATAAAAATAAGTCAAGAGGATTTAGATCAGGTGATCTAGGTGGCCACTCTATTGCTCCCCTATGACCTATCCAACGATTGCGAAACTCTCTGTCAAGCAGCGCTTGTACTGGTAAAACATAATGAGGTGGTGCACCATCCTGTTGAAACCATACTGTGTTATAACTTCAACCCAACACAGCACGTAAATGGTTTCTCTCAACATCAATTCATATGAAGCCCCATTCAAATTTCCATTGATTATGAAAGGTCCAACAATATGATTGGCAACTATCCCAGCCCACACGTTAACTTTTTGGGGTTTCTGGGTATGGCTTTCTCTCATCCAGTGAGGATTGTCGTCGCTCCAATAATGACAGTTATACCTACTTACATCCCCATGAAGTGTAAAGGTAGCTTCGTCTGAAAATACAACTTTTGCTAAGAAATTTAGTTCTTGTACATACCTAGTCATCATTGTCTCACAAAATTCGCCTCTTCTGTCAAAATCGTCTTTCGAAACCAATCTTACCTTATAAGGATGATTGTGGCTTTGTTTTAAAACGTTTAACACTGAAAACTGGCTTATTCCGTGATAAGTTGCTGCAGTTCTTGTTGATGTGTGTTGCTCTTTGTCGAAACTTTGTAATACTTCTATGGATGTATCTTCATTAGGAGCAGATAAAGGTCTACCACTTCTTGGACGGTCTTTAACATTGCCGGTATCTAGAAAACGTTGAACTGTTCTACAAACGGTAGTCTTTAATATTGGTGGCCTGCCCGAAAATCTGTCATTTAATAAATGTACAACTTCTTTATATGATCTTACATGGTCAACATACCCCCTCATCATAAGCAGGTTTATTCTCTCAGTCTCAATCAGAGACATCCCTATCACAAGATACACAACTAGTCACTGTTAACAAGTAAGTTAAACCCAAATGTACACTGTACAAATCTTAACTCGTTTTCACGAAGGTCGACTTTGTAACATATAATGAGGAAAATGAAGTTTCCTGTCTAAACGCATTCTACCCTCAAAATGATAAGATAGACAATTAATGACCCTACAGTTGGAATTTCAGCAGGAATGTCAACAAAACTTTCACTGAATAGAAAGGATGTAAACACTAATAAGTTTTCAAGACTAATACACTAGCCCGGAAATCCCATTGTTGTGATGATTGTTGTCAAATTTAGCCATACTGTTTACTTCCTATTTAAACAGTAAATTGCTTAGTAAAAAAATTGCTTAGCTAAAAAAAGTGATTGCTTAGTAAAACCTTTCATGTGGTTTTCCCTCTTTGGATAAATGACGAATAAGTTTAAAACGCCGCCATTTTGGTTAGAGTGGACCTTTCAAGGTCCGGTTTGTGGCAATGTGTTCTACTAAATAAGACCTTTAACGTGATACCAAACTCGACCTATGCTGCTATTTAATAATTTTGTTTGACTCCTCGTAGGCCGTCTCCCTTAAGGGATAAAAAAGTGATAATAACTTAAAAGAGTAGACATTTATGGCTGTTATTGATATACCAAGTCTCATTACTTTATCTATAATTGTAAGAAAATATATTACACCGTTCCGGGACTTTCCAATCACGCTGTATAAGGAGGCTTTTATTTATTGGTAACCAACTCATCCCAGCTCCTGTAAGTAATTCTACCTATTAGTCTACTAGTAAGAATTCATAGTTGGGTTAATTAGCTTGACTTCTTTTATCAATATGAATAAAATATAATGAATAAAATAATATGAATAAAATAAATATGAATAAATAAATAAAATAAATATGTATAAAATAATATGAATAAATAATATGAATAAAATATAATAATAAATTAATTCAAAGTATAAAATAGTACACATCATAAAAAAATATTTATTACTGTACAATGGTTTTTAACACCATCATTTGTATGTTAAGATACATTAATGTAGGATATTTAGACCATATAAAGTTTATGGAATATAAATATTAATATTGAACTTGGATACAAACTGAGAGTTGTATTCTGATCAAGACTTGTCACTCAGATTTGAGTGCTGCAAAAATATTATCAATGTAATTTATCAAAAAATTAAAGTAACAGATTAAAATTATTATGACTTAAATTAGGGTTTTATATATAGTGTAATTACTCATGATGATCTAATGTTTAAATATGAAAAGAAAATTCAATATTAGATTAAAATATTTTGGTAATATTAGTATTTAAAAACAAATTTTGTTGCAACCGGGTGTAACATAACAACTCTAAATTTGAAAGATTAATCCCCAAAAAAGGGTTTGGAGTTTTCCGATAGTTTTGCCCATCGACATTTTCCAACTGATTACAGAAATAAACGTCCCTACCAAATTTGAAGTTAATCTGACAAAAAAGGCGACCGCTAGAGGGCAAACACACACATATATATATATATATATATATATATATATATATATATATATTTCTTATTTAGCTGCAGTAGGAAACCTATGTGATTATTTATATTTTTAATTGATATATTTCTAAACTTAGTGCTCAATATTGAGTGAGCTACATGCAAGATTCTGTGCAGGCCTGACGGTAGCCAGAAGGCACCAACACGTCACCTATGATGACTATCTGAGTCACATAAAATAAGCCCAGTTGAGATCCTTTATACTGCAGAGTGGTGAATCTGTGATAGTTGTTTAGCATTTTGAAGAGAATTTATTCAGACAATTTCGAGATAGCATGGTTTGAATTTGCACGTGTTTGTAGGAGCATAAGACCAGCTGCTTGTATTTTTCAAACTTTTTTAAGTAATATATCGTTTCAGAAAATAAAGTCCGAATGTGTTTGGTATTATTGAATAAAGTAAATTTGGCTAATTTTTGGGATCTGGAATCAAGTCCACACAGCTTCGGAATCGGTGTTGTCACCATAAGGTTATATTTTGTACGAATACTTTTTAGTTTCTTTTACAGTTTTCTTTTTATTTTTGCACATTGGGGTGGTTTTAGGTATGATCTTTACGCAAAAGGAATATATAGAATTTTCTTGATTTAAATAGGAAGTTTCACTTGTACACAGAGTACAAGTTCCTGGAAAACAACTTTATTATAGTATTTTTTTTGTTTTAGGAATATGGGGTTTAAATCCAAGTAAAAACAGTTTAACTTCATCATTGCAGTGAACTTTTGTTCCTGTTTTGCTGTTACATTTCCAAGAGCATTTCACTTAAGTTGTAATAGCTTATGAGACAAACGGCCAAACTTTGAAAAGCTGTTGCTGCCGAATGGCAACCGGAATGTTTCATTGCAATGCTCGTTAAAACGTCATATTAATTTTACTCTTTTAGGTAAATTGTCAATTCATATAAATATATAATTAATTCAATAAATACTACATGTGAAAAACCTTTTTCTAGCAGGAAAAGTAAAAATCTACAACAACATCAGATGATTGCATCCTCGTTGTTCAACTGTAGTTGATGGCAAACGCCTTTTAAACTATAAAAGGTTGAAAAGTGAAAACTCATTTTATCTTCAATAATAAATTAATAAGTCAATATTCACTAAATTATATTTTTTCCACCTTCGTTTGGTAAACTTACATATAACTTAGTCGATTTAAACTAAATTATTTACTGTGAGGTCAATAATAATTGTCTTATCCACCAAGACCAAATTACGATCTAAGAGTTGTTCCAGTTTTAACATAGGTGATAAATTTAAATATCCATTGAGATTACTTAGTGATTATGTAAAGTAAACACAAATAAAATAATAATATTGTCCGGAGCTTCCCCCCCCCACGCCCTCTTACCTTAAGAAAACCCTAACAATTTATCATAGTTTTTATCTCTAAAAGTTATTTTAATACTACTGTTTACTTGACTAAACAAATATTATTATTATATAGAAATAAAAAAAAACTGCATATTCATAGATTGTATAAACTTTGTTTCAACATATGTAATGTTATGTAGAAATTGTCTCCTATCAAGCGTCTCAGCCAAGCGTGTGATGAAGTACGATTAAAATATAATTCACTCCTTACACTAATATTGGTAGGGTAACTAATTCTTACACTCTCATAAACTGAAACCAATGTAAACACATGAACAACAGCAATTGCAATTTACTGATTCTGATGAACTGATCACAGCTTACTATGGTTGCTTTTATCCTTATATCGTTTACGCTGTACCCATTTGGGGATCGGAAAAGGCTAGTATGAGATACAAATTTACTCTCCAAAAGAAGATAATCAGAATTGTTTTTGGACTCAAGCGGGTTCAATGTTGTAAGGAGACTTTTCGTCAGTGTGGCCTGTTGACATTTCCTTCCATATATATTTTTGAAACGCTAATATTTTTTATGAAAAACCGTGGGCTTTTTGAGTCCAGAATCTCTACGGTATATTCTCGTCACCAAAGTTTAAATCTCCCAATTCCAAAACATAAAACTACATTTTTTTAAAACAATGTTTATTATTGCTATGTCAAACTTTTTAATGCGTTGCCTGATCGCCTCAAGGTGGAGATGCCACGTGATGAATTTAGGAGGAATCTTAAGACATATTTGTTGAGAGGAGCGTTTTACAGTGTCCATGACTACATAAGGAATTTATAATTTAGAAGTGTTGACTATTTTGTTGTTGTAAAAGGTACATTTTGTAAATGACTCATGCCAATGCAAGTTTTAAGGCAATAAAGGAATTATTGATTGATTGATTGACTGACTGACTTGTCAAATTAAAAAATGAATTAGTATTAACTTGCCAAAATATAGTATGGGAAAATAAGAAACATTTTAAAGTAAACCGTTGCTAACACTTGATACACAGCTTGGGATTTATAGCTGGCTGTTGTTAAATCTTTTAGCAAAATGTGTTTTCAAAAATAACAATAAAATGAGAAATTGAAATACTACTACCTCAATTAAGTAAGTAAGCTTTCAAGCTATCATCATAAATTAATTGAAAAACATATCCTCAACAAAAAAATTGACTGCAACCTTTATGAATTTAAGGGAACCAAATATTATTTTTATAATCATTCAACAATTTGTATTTCTCGATTACGTCATCGTTGAAATTGACTACTTTGAATATTCTAATTTCATCTGACAAACACTTGAAAATTTGCCGAAAAGATATATTATAGCGTAACCCTTGTCCCAACAAACCAACAACAAACCAACAAACCAACAACCCAACAACCCACCCAAAAACCCAAACCAACAACACCTGTAAACCCAGGAAATTTCAAATTATACATTTATATTTACTTAAATACGACGTTAATTCAAAATAAGATATAGCAATTAATTTGTTTTTTATAAGAAATCTATTAGAGCTGAGCATCAAGTTTGCTTCACCGTGACCAGAAAATATGGATGTTGAATGCAAATAATAATAAACTACACGATATTAAGAAATATATAAAAAGTTTCTACAACAATACTAGAGTAAATCAAAATATAAAACTGTAATTTATCACTGTGAGTTTACCGCTGGACTCACTCACTTCCAATATTCCAGCAACTGATTGCCGAATATTTTATTTAAATACTATTAAGTTTTTTTTAGGGTAACACCAAATGGTGCAAACTGATAATCAATTTAAACATATAAATAACAGATTTACAATCCCCATGTTTGAGTTACAAAACCTCCAAAACCACCTGTGGGATATAGCAATTAGTATGGAATTTGATCTCTTGAAATTACACCAGTTCTTATGCATTTTTGGAAATACTGCACCGTTAATTTTCAGCCTACCTGATTTTCCTTGAGGTTAAAAAAGTGGTATTTTATGAAAAGAACAACTAATCAAACCTGCTTGTGTCTTATTAAAACCGCAATAAATTAATTCTTCTAAGACAATTAAAAACAAAATTCATCAAAACTTTTCCAAAATAAAACGTCAACATACTTACTGGTTTTACTTGCCTTTAGTTATTTCTCTCCAATAAATGTCCTATTCCCTTTTCAAAATATACTTTAGGTTAAACCAATAGCTAATAAACTTCAATACTAAGAACCATATCAGTCTGCTTCGAATTTATTATTCAGTCAAGGATTGCCGTATCACTAATTAATAAAGAGCTTCTAATCCATTGAAAAGAAATAATCAGTCTGTAAATAATTATTATTTACAGACTGATCCCCGATTTTGAAAATTGTATTTTTTTAGAAAGGCCTTGTGAACAATATGAACAATATTTTTTGTAAACCTGATCTGAGCTCTGAACTGCAGATTAATTAATTTTACTCTTTTTTTGTTGAAATCAACCAACCAGTAACACTCTGTTATATAAGTACTAAATTTCCTAGAATTTTGGATTCTACTTAATTTCCAGCTCTTACAATTATTTAGATTTGAGACAATGTAATTGAATTTAAATATTTTTCAAAAGTATTCTTGCTTAATATAAATTAATTATTGTACAGCAAATATGTCTTTAAGTTAAATTATAACAAATAGAGAGTTACCTTAAATGATCTGTAAATATGAAATTACATCAGATAAATTAACAATGATAAATGAATTTAAACTTAACAATTATTAAACGTTGATCAGTACCAGTTATGACATGTGCTCTATGAAATATGACCAAGTATGTAAAACAAATAAATATTACTTACATGACCTTGTAGAAAATTACATACACAAAACGCTCACAATATAAATACACTGTAACACTACTAATGCACTTAATACTAATAATGCCAGTTGTTTAATTTATCCCAGTAAAACGACAAGAATGGCAGTGTTAAAACCTGCTCTAAGCACGTGTAATTTTGAAAAAGTTCTATTAATTAATTAATACGAATGCGTGATTGTACCGCGAATTTCGGCCTTTCCTTTAAAACAATTTGCGAAATAGAGAACGTATGGGATGCACCCCGTTAACAAATCGACGAACTTTTGGAATTGGCAAAGAAACGCGGTATTGAATTTAGAAAAGGGTTTTAGATGATGTTACGCCGAATAGTTCCGAGCTAAGAGAACGAGAAGCCGCAGTCGTCCAGTTTTATGAGCGAGGCGGGTCACGTTACTGCATTGTTGTCAGTTACTCCTGTACGCGGTAGTGTCTTCTAGATGTTTCTGATATGGCGGCAAATTTGAGTTTGAACTTGTAACAATGTAAAGTAAACACAAATAAAATAATAATATTGTCCGGAGCTTCCCCTCCCCCACGCCCTCTTACCTTAAGAAAAACCTAACAATTTATCATAGTTTTTATCTCTAAAAGTTATTTTAAAACTACTGTTTACTTGACTAAACAAATATTATTATTATATAGAAATCAAAAAAAAAAACTGCATATTCATAGATTGTATAAATTTTGTTTCAACATATGTAGTGTTATGTAGAAATTGTCTCCTATCAACCGTCTCAGCCAAGCGTGTGATGAAGTAGATTAAAATATAATTCACTCCTTACACTAATATTGGTAGGGTAACTAATTCTTACACTCTCATAAACTGAAACCAATGTAAACACATGAACAACAGCAATTGCAATTTACTGATTCTGATGAACTGATCACAGCTTACTATGGTTGCTTTTTTCCTTATATCGTTTACGCTGTACCCATTTGGGGATCGGAAAAGGCTAGTATGAGATACAAATTTACTCTCCAAAAGAAGATAATCAGAATTGTTTTTGGACTCAAGCGGATTCAATGTTGTAAGGAGACTTTTCGTCAGTGTGGCCTGTTGACATTTCCTTCCATATATATTTTTGAAACGCTAATATTTTTTATGAAAAACCGTGGGCTTTTTGAGTCCAGAATCTCTACGGTATATTCTCGTCACCAAAGTTTAAATCTCCCAATTCCAAAACATAAAACTACATTTTTTTAAAACAATGTTTATTATTGCTATGTCAAACTTTTTAATGCGTTGCCTGATCGCCTCAAGGTGGAGATGCCACGTGATGAATTTAGGAGGAATCTTAAGACATATTTGTTGAGAGGAGCGTTTTACAGTGTCCATGACTACATAAGGAATTTATAATTTATAAGTGTTGACTATTTTGTTGTTGTAAAAGGTACATTTTGTAAATGACTCATGCCAATGCAAGTTTTAAGGCAATAAAGGAATTATGGATTGATTGATTGACTGACTGACTTGTCAAATTAAAAAATGAATTAGTATTAACTTGCAAAAATATAGTATGGGAAAATAAGAAAAATTTTAAAGTAAACCGTTGCTAACACTTAATACACAGCTTGGGATTTATAGCTGGCTGTTGTTAAATCTTTTAGCAAAATGTGTTTTCAAAAATAACAATAAAATGAGAAATTGAAATACTACTACCTCAATTAAGTAAGTAAGCTTTCAAGCTATCATCATAAATTAATTGAAAAACATATCCTCAACAAAAAAATTGACTGCAACCTTTATGAATTTAAGGGAACCAAATATTATTTTTATAATCATTCAACAATTTGTATTTCTCGATTACGTCATCGTTGAAAATGACTACTTTGAATATTCTAATTTCATCTGACAACCGCTTGAAAATTCGCCGAAAAGATATATTATAGCGTAACCCTTGTCCCAACAAACCAACAACAAACCAACAAACCAACAACCCAACAACCCACCCAAAAACCCAAACCAACAACACCTGTAAACCCAGGAAATTTCAAATTATACATTTATATTTACTTAAATACGACGTTAATTCAAAATAAGATATAGCAATTAATTTGTTTTTCATAAGAAATCTATTAGAGCTGAGCATCAAGTTTGCTGAACCGTGACCAGAAAATATGGATGTTGAATGCAAATAATAATAAACTACACGATATTAAGAAATATATAAAAAGTTTCTACAACAATACTAGAGTAAATCAAAATATAAAACTGTAATTTATCACTGTGAGTTTACCGCTGGACTCACTCACTTCCAATATTCAAGCAACTGATTGCCGAATATTTTATTTAAATACTATTAAGTTTTTTTTAGTGTAACACCAAATGGTGCAAACTGATAATCAATTTAAACATATAAATAACAGATTTACAATCCCCATGTTTGAGTTACAAAACCTCCAAAACCACCTGTGGGATATAGCAATTAGTATGGAATTTGATCTCTTGAAATTACACCAGTTCTTAACTGCATTTTTGGAAATACTGCACCGTTAATTTTCAGCCTACCTGATTTTCCTTGAGGTTAAAAAAGTGGTATTTTATGAAAAGAACAACTAAGCAAACCTGCTTGTGTCTTATTAAAACCGCAATAAATTAATTCTTCTAAGACAAATAAAAACAAAATTCATCAAAACTTTTCCAAAATAAAACGTCAACATACTTACTGGTTTTTCTTGCCTTTAGTTATTTCTCTCCAATAAATGTCCTATTCCCTTTTCAAAATATACTTTAGGTTAAACCAATAGCTAATAAACTTCAATACTAAGAACAATATCAGTCTGCTTCGAATTTATTATTCAGTCAAGGATTGCCGTATCACTAATTAATAAAGAGCTTCTAATCCATTGAAAAGAAATAATCAGTCTGTAAATAATTATTATTTACAGACTGATCCCCGATTTTGAAAATTGTATTTTTTTAGAAAGGCCTTGTGAACAATATGAACAATAGCTTTTTTAAATAAAAATAAAAACTAAACTCGTAAGTCCAAAATGAATGAAGTCTGATTCTCTTCATAACATTTGGGTTGACTTCGCCTTTTTCAGCCCAAAGTATGTACGAAAAATGCCATAGCCTCTTGACTTATACTGAATCTATGACCGATCAACAGTAATTTATAACGACAATGATACAACTGGTACGTATGAAGACGGAGACTGTGTTGTTTGTGTTGAAAGTGATGAAGAACTCTAGATCCACTGTAAAGCTTGTGAAGGCTGTGAAGGCTTGCGAAGGCTGTGAAGGCTGTGAAGGCTTGTGAAGGCTGTGAAGGCTTGTGAAGGCTTGTGAAGGCTGGGTACATCAACCGTGTCCGGAAACTAACAATCTGTTAATTTTCAAGGGTAAATACTATAATTAATATAAGTAACTCCATAAAATAACATTTTTCTGATATTTTAAAATAGCGCACCGAAAAATCAGCTGTGGATTTTTTAAACTTTTTAAGATCTTTTAACCTAAAAGATTTTTATTGTTCTGATTTACAATGATGTATTCAAAAGTAACAAAAACGTGTACGCACTTTTTTTGTAAATAAAATATTATTAATTTGACCTATATGAACTACTAAACCAATACAAATGACATAATAATTTGTCCTAATTTTCAAACATCAAAGGCTTATATGGGTAGTACGATAAAAAAGTTGCTCATCACAAAGATAAAAAGAGTGTTTTTAGTTCTTAATCGTAAAACACGATGGTACACCAAAAACAACAATTTTTCTCCTTTTGATTGAAACTACAATTAAAAAAAATCTCAAGTTGTTCAAGAGCACAACAATTATATTGACTATTTAACGAATTTCCGTGCTACCCCATATGAACATGTTTAAACAGGTGTGATCCAATTCTGATCAGACCTGATCCAATTCTGATCAGACCTGATCCAATTCTGATCAGAACTGATCAGGTCTGATAGACCGTATCAGGTTGAGTTAATCAGTTCTGATCTGGAGTATCAGGGTTGATCAGGCCTAATCTGGATATCAGGGTTAATCAGACCTGTTTAGGTTTAGTTGAACTGGTCTGATCAACAATATCAAACTTGATAAGTGGTTTATTTAAGTATTATACAATGATATTTAAACATTATTAATAGTTATATGCTTATTTTTTACAAATTTGTCAATTGCCGGTAAACATTATCGCCTGAAGAATTAGAACTATAAGAGCTGTTTTACATCACCGAACGTTAAATTTACCATAAATATATTATATATATATATATATATATATATATATATATATATATATACATATAGTATGTTCTGTTTTTAAACACAAAAAATACCATATTTCCTATGTATACGCCTAACACGCTTCATTAGTACAATACAACAAGTCTTAAAAGTGAAGGCTAGTTTAAAAATGTTACTAAGCAAAATAAGGACAATATAATACTAATCATTAATTAATTATTTGTACCCATGCTTTCAAACAGCTGCAAATATCAATGTCGGGTATTTGTGTTTTATCAATACTTACACTCTACAAATGGCATAATGTTAGTAAGAAATATACTAACTTAAAATCGTGGTTCTATGAAGTTTTTTTTTTTTTTTTTTTTTCTTAAATGCTTCTCTCTTTTTAAGATAAAAATAACTGCTTGTAATGTAGTGGTTAAGACAACGAACTTCAACGATGGAGTCCCGGGTTCGAATCCCAATCGTACCATGTGAATTTGTATGAAGATTTTTATTATTTTTTTATTTGTATCATATTTTTTATGCATATTTAATATGTTTCATTGCATAAAATATGTTATAACAAATGTGTTTTTTAATTTATATATATATTTATTTATTTTTATTATAAGCAGATCAGGTTACTATCAGAACCAGATCAGATACTGATCAGACCTGATCAGAACCTAATCTGGAAACGTCCCATAACTCGTTCCAATCCTAATCGGATTTTGAGCGGGTCTGATCAGGAAATTTGTACCAGACCTGATTGAAAATTGTCATATGGGACAGTAAAGCTTTTAAAATTATTTGTTTTTAACAGTTGTTCGTCCGTTGAAAAGCACATCATTGTTTTTTATTTATATTCGGAAGTACCTGATACTAATTCAATATTGGTAAGAGAAGTCAAACAATCTTAAAGTTTAATATCTTTAAGGAATTAAATGCTAAGTATTTAATAAAAGGTAGAACTTAAAACGTGTCCTTGGTGTTTCATTAGATGTTAAGTTTAAAAAAATAGTTTTAAGTTGTTTAAATTAGTAATAAAGACGTACAATTCATTACCTATTGTTACCAGGTGTTTTACGTGATAAGTAATACACATGTTACAGTTGACCGGTCGTATTGAGTTTAATCACACCATATATTACTGTTAATGGGGCATTTTATAGTTTGTTTAACATATATAAGGAGGCATTTATTTATTGGTAACCAACTCATCCCAGCTCCTGTAAGTAATCATAGCTATTAGTCTCTTAGTAAGAATTCTTAGTAGGATTAATTAGCTATACTTCTTTTATCAATACGAATAATAAAAAAAAATAGTAATAAAGGTATTAGAGTATAAAATTGTATACATCAATAACAAAATATTTGTTATTGTACAATGGTTTTTAACACCATCATTTGTATGGTAATATTAATTTATGTAGTATATTTAGACCAAATAAAGTTTATGGAATATAAATATTCATATTGAACTTTGTTACAAACTGAGAGTTATATTCTGATCAAGATTTGTGACTCAGATTTGAGGGCCGCAAAAAATTATCAATTTAATATCTCAACATATTAAAGTAACAGACTAAAATTATTATGATGTTAATTTGGGTTTTTATATAGTTTAATTTCTTATGATAATTTAATGTTTAAATCTGAAAGGGAAGTTCAAAATTAGATTAAATTTTTTGGTAATATTAGTATTTAAAAACAAATATAGTTGCAGCCGGCGTAACATGTTATTTTAATGTTCGATGCGCGCTGTTTAAACATAAACTTAATTATCACAATACCATATCTAAATGACAATTGAATTAAATCAGACTATAAACAAGAAATTTGGTGTTTGATTTTTGTAAATATATAGGATGGATTGGGTTTGAACGTATATTTTTGATATGGGAAGGCTCCAATTAAGGAATATTTAGGGGTTGGAGCAGCCCTCATTCACTTGACTCACGTGCATTTCCCGCTTATCCTATCACCACATAACCCTAACTTATCTATCCTCATTGCCATGATTTATTTATATTGGGATCTGATCCCAATAAGGGAGTTTCATAGCCCTAGGGTTTTGCATAGGAAAAGATTCGTGCTCTTTCAAGTAGACAGCGATAAATTACTAGAACAAGCAGAAATTCCTTGACAGGGTTCCTGGGTTTAGCGTAATCCAGGCTTCCTGGCACTATTCGGACAAGAACAATTAAATGGTAACTATTAAAACGTTGATTCCATTAATATTTTCTTACAGGTACAACAAAACGTTAATTGGACTTTTACAATAGAAGACTTTCTAACTTAGTTCGGGTTTTTTTTTTTTTTTTTTTTTTTTTTTTTTTTTTTTTTTGGTCGTTTAGAACATTTGCTATTCAAGGATTTAAAACAAAATAACTTGTTTAACTTGATAGGATTCAGTAATTTGTATTTCATTTAACTTTATTCGCCTAGAATTGGAATTACTATCTACAAATTATACTAAATAAACCCTTATACTCCAGAAAAGAGCGATAAGGTGCATTTTGAAACTTAAACCTACAGAATCATGTTTTGACCACTTCAAAGAACTGCAAATTTTGCGATACCTAGTATTTACATGTTTGAAGTAATTAGTTATGTTAAAGAACAAAATCTTCTTAAAGCTCATCAGCATTCTTATAGAACCAGAAATATAAAACATCAATCCTTCTGTGTCTCATAACTTAAAGATTTTTGAGAAAAAGCTGGATTACATTGATCTTAAGCTATTTAATCAACTTCCTTCTCACATAGCCCAGATTAGTAACTTGAAAAAATTTAAATACGAGCTCAAAAAGTACCTTTTAGATCAATGTATTTACCAACTCCCATCATACCTGACCTGACTTTGTAACCTGTCAAGATGTTTTTTTACAACCCCCACTCCATTTGCATCTCTGCCTATCATGAATATGACAGCATCATGAAGATGTACCTGATGAAACCTGCAGAAGCTCACTGGTCATATGCCACATATGGTCAATCGGGACGACGTGGGATATGTATGTATAATATTTACTATGTCAACATACGAATTCAGTTTTACATAGTCCAACAATTTAGCAATTACAAAATCCCTAAATTGTTTGTGGTTTTCCAATAATAGCCGCATAATATATAATAATCATTTTCTTTAAAATTATTTTAATTTCTTAGAATTGTTGCATTTATTATAAGTCATTGCATGTAGCTCTGCTAACCTAAAACAAAGTTAAATATTTCAGGTCAAAATGCAGCTAAAACTGGTTGTTGTGAGCGTACTGCTCCTGTTGTCCGCTGTGGATGGCGAAGAACAACTAAAAGCCAGGGTGCGTATATGATTAGTGTAATTTATTCATTGTTTGATTTATATTAAATTTGATGGGATTCAGTAATTTGTATTTCATTTAACTTTTTTAGCCTATAATTGGCATTATAAATGCATTATGAATGTTCCAATTCATAACACTATTTTTTTCAGAAGCATCTAAAATATTCTACCGTACAACAGAATGGTGATCAATAGACTGCCTGAACCCTTAAGTCTGGAAAGTAACTTTAATACATTTAGAAAAAAATTTAAAAGGTTTTCTCATTGCCAAAGCCTACTATAGGGTAAAAGATTTCTTAGCTTAGAACGAATTATTTCTATAAATTTGCCACCCCATTTTATGTATTGTATTTTATATTTTAAGAACATTGTATTAACTTTTTATTTGACTTGGCATATGCAAAGTAATTTTGTCAACATGTTCAATAAAGAATTTGATTTTGAATTTGAATATTACTACTCAAAATATATCAGGTTCATATACCGTTCCGTCTTCAATTATTGTAGTTTCCTAGAAGATTACCAGTCATAGAACTACTGTCCCACTATCACATCTGGTGTCAACAATTAAATGAAGTACATATTTTCAAAGTCTTTAAACACTAAAACAACACAAACGAACTGTACAAATACAATTAATGTAAAACAAAAATACATTTGTACCCCCCCACCCCCCACCATTTGTGTTGTGTTAGTATGAAAAGACTGCGACAATTTAATCCTAAACAGGTTGAACAAAATACGTCTTACAACATTACAAATATATTTACGCTAACACTGTTCTTACATGCAAGAAGTAAAATATACACAAAATATGATACAAGGTGATCGATTTCAACCAGTTACACCGGTTATCATCAGGCCCAATCAGTGGAGAGTCTTACAGAAACAAGATGGCGATCAGTTTACATACTATTGGCTACCGGAAGTTCCGGAAACAGGTTCCGATAAGTACAACCAGGGTCAAAGTTGACCTCCAATGATCAATTTATCCCTATCCTTACATTTTTCCTTAAAAATAAACAATTATTCCCATGCATTTGTTACATTTCCTTTCTTACAAATATGGGTAATATCCCAATTTTCTGCAATTGTTCCCAAGTAGAAATTTTCCAGGAGGTTTTTAGCGATATTCGATATTTCCCATTTTTGGTTTTTTCATACTGAAATATGATTCTTGTATCTTTTTAGAAATGTAACAGTTTGACATACGTAACAATTATTACAATCACTACAACTGATTTTATATACACGGGATTATCAAACTTATCACATTCTTTTATGTTCGGATGCAGAATTTTACTCATGATGTTTTGGGTCTTGAAGGCTACGGATACCCCATAATTCCTAAATCGATTTTCAGGAGGAACAACTTGATAAAAGTACTTTACTTACTCTATAAATTTAAATTTCTTAAATTTATTACTTTGCTTATAAAAGAAAGATATTGACCCTTTCTATGAACCGGATAGGTAGTAGTAAACGTCGGTGATGGAATTTATCAATATCTTTTATTACTTGCAGGAAATTTCACCATTAGACACACTGGAGATGCTCTTGACAAAGGAAGTAGTAGGAGGACTAAATCCTTTGGTTGACGAACACGAAACAAGGCGGATTTTTATTCACGAAATTGTTGAAAATATTAAAATCACACTAATTGCAGCATCCGTCCAGAATAAAGCTGTGTTTCGAGATCTTTTAGAACAGTATTACATAGGTCGTCCAAGCATATATATTATAAAAGACCTCGTAGAAGCAGTGTACAAGTCAGATGAAGTAGAACAACTCATCACTAAACTTAACGGTGGTGTCCCGTTGGATTTAGAGCTGTTGTACAAAGCCATCTTGGACACCAGTAAGGTATTGAATGATATTTCAGACCGGTTTATTAAACAGCAGTAACCCTAAAAATATCATGCAATAAAATATTTGAGAAATAAACACAAATATGATTTGCTGTCACCTTTATTTTACATTCCTTAATAATTAATCAGAGTAATTGCTAAAAAAGAAGTGAATAAAATAACAAAACTTTCAAAGTAAGTAAGCCACATATAAAAAGTAGTACTTCAGAAGGAGGAAAAGAGTTTTTTTAGTGTTTAATCGTAGATTACGATTTTACACCAAAAACAACAACTTTTACTCCTCGTGATGAAAACTTGTATTTTTTAAAAATCTCAAGTTTTTCAAGAGTACAAAATGATACTCACTACTTTACGACTTTCCGGGCTACAATAAAGCTGATAAAATTATTGTGTTTAACAGTTTTTCGTTTGTTGAAAAGCATACCATTTATTATTATTATTTTTTATTCGTGTGTACGTGATACTAATTCATTGTTGGTAAGAGTATTCAAACACTATTCATATTTTTTATCTCTAAGGAATTGAATTCAAAGTATTTAGTATAATGTGAACATTAAAACGTGTCCTTGGTGTTTCATTAGATGTTATGTTAAAAATAGTTTTTAAGTTGTTTAAATTAGTAATAAATACGTGCAATTTATTATCTATTGTCTACCAGGTGTTTTACGTGATAAGTAATAAACGAGTCACAGTTGACCGGTCGTATTTAGTTTAATCACACCGTATATTACTGTTAATGGGGCATTTTATAGTTGGTTTGACATATATATAAAGAGGCATTTATTTATTGGTAAATCAAATCAAATCAAATCAAATTGTCTTTATTGCCATAAAACAGTGTAAACAGCATTGGCATGAGTCAGTGTTACAAACATGTACTACAATTAAAAATGCAATATCCTTATAACAAGACATAGTACAAATAAAACAAAATATATATTACTGCTTGAGGAAATTATAGATACTATAATATGTTTTATCAGTAAGAAACTCCTTTAGACGTTTTCCAAATTGTTTCAGGGGGAGGTTAACTTTAAGGTCTGCAGGCAAAGAATTAAAAAGCTTAATACAGTTAATAGACATGTTACGTTGAAAAAAGGTTGTTCTGTGCTTTTGAATTGGAATGTTTAACCGTGGGCGGGGTGCGTATTTGGAAGAAAAACTATTGAAGAAAATTGTAGAAAAATGTTTTTTGTAAAACATTATGGTTTCAAATATATACAAACAAGGGAAAGTAAGAATCTTATTCTGACAAAAAATAGTTTTGCAGGATTCATTCCTTTTGAGTCCAAAAATTATCCGAAGGGTTTTTTTCTGTGGGCGAAAAATTGATTTTGTCCTTGAATTCTCAAAACCCCAAATAGGAACAACATATCTAAGATGTGGGTAAAAACAGCCATAATAAAGCGTAAGCAAAACATCAGTGTTGGCAAATTGAGCAGGCTTTCAGAGAGCAAACAGACACGAACTAAGTTTTCCAGTAACTTTATCTATGTGATCATCAAATTTTAAGTGAGCATCAAGCTTGAGTCCAAGAAAGTTTACAGTATCTGCGGAAATTACTTCTGATTCATCCACAAGAAGCTGAATGACATCAGTATTGTCATTTCTGATAGAAAAGTTAAGAAGATGGGTTTTATCCGTGTTCACGACAAGACCATTTGCTTTGAACCACTGAAAAAGATAATTTGATTCAATAAAACTATTTATCTCCATGTCAACTGCATTTGGTTCCCGAAAAAGAAGTGATGTATCATCTGCAAATAGGCAGATATTATCCTTACTTATACAATCTTGAATGTTATTAATGAAAACCAGGAACAAAATTGGACCCAAAACAGACCCTTATGGGACACCCATTTTGACACACATCTCATTAGAAGTCATTTTGCGGATACAATTCATGTTGTCAATGTAGTTCATTTCAACTTTTTGTTTGCGACCTGAGAGGTACGATGAAAACCAATCGTGTGCACGTCCTCAAACACCCATTCCATAAAGCTTCTGCAAAAGGATCGAATGGTCAACAATATCAAAAGCCTTACTCAGATCGACAAAAAATCCCATAACGTGCTGCTTATCATCAAGTGCATTCACAATCTTATCAACAAAACAAAAAATTATATCTAAAGCGCATTTTTCCTTTTGAAAACCAAACTGATTTTAAAAAAGACAGTTGTTTCTACTGAAAAAAAGTAAACAGTCTGGCAGCTGCAACCTTTTCAAATACTTTTGAAAAGGTTGAAAGTAAATAAATTGGCCTGTAGTTATCGCACATTTTGGGGTTTGCCTTTTTATGGAACGGTTTAACAATTGCCCTTTTAAGAAGGGAAGGGAATTTACCGGAAGAAAAAGAACAATTAGTTAAGTGAACCAAAGGAGGAGCAAGTAGATCAATACAATCCTTCAATAACCCAGAAGATATTCCATCAACTCCAAAAGACTTACTGTTTTTTAACGACTCAACCACACGAAGTATCTCAGCAACATCAGTTGGATATAAAAATAATGATTCCTTAGGGGATCTAGAAGAAATTCCATTAGTGAAAGCAGTAGAAGCGGATGGATCCGGTTGTACATTCAATTTTTCACCAATACCAGTAAAGAACTCATTAAATACATTGGATTTCTTGAATGGCTCATCCACAAGTTCGCCATTAGCATCACGTATGGGTCCTATTTGGTATGATGATTCTTTCTTACTATTCCTATTGATATCCTCACCAATAATACTCCACATGGCTTTCGACTTACAGTTGGATTTTTCAATATACCTCAACATATTTTTGGACTTTAATGCCCAAATAGATGACCTATATTCTTTTTTCAACCGTACGTAAGACTGCCTATGAGGGTCTGCCGAGGGAAGATCTTTGGAAGTACTATACAACAAAATCAGATCATCTCTCATACTTTGAAGATTGACATCTAGAGCTACTCTGGAATTTAATCGTCTATGTTTAAGTTTAATTATCTTCAAAGGAAATGCTACATCCAAGAGATAAGACAGAACTGAGTTAAACTCACTAAACTTTTCATCCATGGATTCTAAATAACTCATGTCCATCCACAATTCTTTTGAAAGCAAGTGGCGAAAGTGTTTGGGCTATCACTTATTCCTTTCCAACCTCTCCCTGCAATCTAGTGGACATTGAGTGAACTACATGAGTTTGGTAGTGCAGTTTGGTGGCTGCCCTCAGAACTACTTAAGCTGGGGTGATATATCCACTTTCACTTTTTCTCCCTCTTTTCATGATGACTTGAAGGAAGCAACATGTCTCTTTCCTAGCTGAGTTTTTAATAGTGTCTTATTTTGATTTAGTTAACTGTCTAAAGTAATTAATTTGATAAAGTCATAAAATGTAAATTTCTCTGCGAAAGTGGGTCAGATCTCTCCAGTTTTTTTACAAGTGAACAATTTTCTACAACAGTGTAACACAGAAAATATGTGGCCACTTCCCAATCCCTTGTCCTTTCATAAAGCCCAAAACCTATTTAAACAATGGGGAATAAAGTTATCTGGCCAGATATTACATAAACTCAAGAGGTTTTTAGGAAATTGTAATACTAAGTAAAAAGTATCGGGTATAAAAGCTTAGCAGGCTAAGCTGTTTTGCAACTTTCTCTTTATAACTTTCATGAAATACAATTGAGAAAAGTTATTAATGCGTTTTAAATAAATCCAAATAGTATTTTATTTAATTACTGTGTTATGAAATAAGTTTTATTTATACTTTGTCATTTATAAATAATCACGATGGGTGCAAAAGAGGAGTTAGAAAGCCAGGCTTGTGTTGAAAAGCGTCAGAGATTATTTCGTAAGTTAAAAGTTACTTTTGATTTAATAAAAAATCTGGAAAACAATGAAGGTGTTTTTCTGGCTAGGGCCAAAAATATTGATGATGATTTCAAACTGTTCAATGAAGTACAAGATAAGTTAGCAAGATTAAATTTTGTAATTGACACTGCAGTGGCTGTTGATACTGTGTCTGAATCTTATGAGGAATTAAATTATAAGATTGTTGCTCAAAGTCAGTCAATTATAGAAAGTAGAGAGAAAAATGTTCCAGTTCCTATTTCTCATGAAGCTAAACAGCTGAGACCAAAATTACCCCCGATAGACATCCCCAAGTTCAAAGGTGATTTAGAAAAGTTTCCTGCCTTTAAGTCTTTATTTGACACTCTGGTACATGATACAGATCTAGCTCCTATTCAAAAGTTTTCTTTTCTGAAATCTTATTTAGAGTATCCTGCCTTGTCAGTTATTGATAACTTTGATTTTAAAGAAGACAATTATCAAGCAGCATATGAAAAGCTAGTTGAAAGGTATACAGATAAGATATCAGTGGGAACACACTATCTGAATAAGCTACTACAGTTTAAGCCTCTAACAAATAGTTCTCCAAATAGCCTGAGACAGTTTATTGATGTATTTTGTGTTCAATATGAGTCATTGAAAGCTTTAAAAATTCCGGACTTAGCAGATTTTGTTATATTTAACCGAGCAATGAAAGTTCTCGATCCTGATACTAAGCGTTTATTTGAAGATAAACATTCTAAGAAAGATTTTCCTACTTTTACAGAATTATCGTCGTTTTTAACTGAGCAGTATAAAGTTGCCTGTATAGTGCAGGCCCCAAGTGTAAGTAAGCAAAGTACAAACCCCTCCTATTCTCAACCAACTGTTAAATCCAGTAAAAGTTTCAAACAAAGCTTATTTACTAAGTCTTTTACGTCTAACTCTCAAGAACCATACAGTGTTAAGTGCCCCTTATGTAAGAGTCAGAATGAACACAAGTTAAGTTCCTGTGAAAAATTCATTGCGATGGCTCCCTTGAAACGATTTGAAACTGTAAATAGTCTGAAACTGTGTTATGCTTGTTTAGGCACTCACCCACGTGCAAGTTGTAAAAGTAAGTTTAGCTGTCGTACTTGCAAAAACAAAAACCATCACTCCATGTTGCACCGTGAACAACCAAACATACCACGAAGTAGTAATTCTGAGTCAGACAAATTTCTCTCTAATCCTAATCAGGGTACGTCAGGTAACGAGCCTTCTACTAATGCATTAAGCTGCCATGTGAAGTCTCAAGTGGACGAACGGAGTTCAACTACTGGGTTGTTAGGTACTGCACAATGTCGTGTATTATCTTCTACTGGTGAATGGGTGAAATGTCGAATGGTTGTCGATCCTGCTAGTGAGACATCATTCATTACTGAGCCCTTTGTTCAGACATTAAGATTACCACGAAAAAATTACTGAGTTGATGTTGTAGGCGTAGGGTCATCCTCCTTTTCCAATAATCGTGGTTGTGTTTCTTGTACCATTGTTCCTCTTCATAATGAAGACACCATTTTGTCAGTTGAAGCAATAGTTTTGCAAACTATATCGTCCAACATGCCAAAAGTTAAGTTAGACTCAAGTATACGCAAAATTTCCAGTAATCTACAGTTAGCTGATCCAGAATTCGATAAACCCGGACCAATCGATCTGCTCCTGGGTGTTCAACACTTTTCCGATATCTTGTCAGATAATTGTGTGCATATCAAAGGTACACCAGCAGCGTTAAATACTATGTTCGGATTTCTCATCTTCGGAAAAATCCCCTCTCTTCACAAATCTCCAGTCTCTCTAACAATGTTTACCCACACACCTCCTCTTGATGATATGCTACGGAGATTTTGGGAGTCTGAAGAACCTTCTCATGTAATAGTGCCGAAGGATAAAAATGAAGTTGTATGTGAACAGTTCTTTCAAGAGACAACTACCCGCGATTGTTATGGCAGGTATCAAGTTTCACTTCCGTTCAAAGAAGCAATGCCCCCCGAAAACTTAGGTTCAACAAGGCAAGTAGCTCACAAGCGCCTACTCACCTTAGAAAAACGATTGTCGAAAACTACTGATTTCAAGCAACAGTATCATGCTAATCTGGAAGATTATGTTATGAAAGGTCACATGCGTCCCGCCTCTACAAATATAGATTATCTATTAACTCACCATGCTGTAGTCAAGGAAAGTACCACAACACAGGTTCGAGTTGTTTTCAATGCTAGTGAAAAGAGTAACACTGGCAAATCGTTGAATGATTTTCCATTACCAGGTCCTAAGTTGCAATCTGATATATCTCAGATTTTGTTGTCTTTTAGAATGAATCCTGTAGCTTTAATAGGTGACATAAAGCAAATGTATCGATGTATTCGCCTTAATCCTCCTGACACTCAGTACACTCATTTGTTATGGAGAAATGAATATAATATTCCTGTTACTGAATGGGAACTTACCACTCTTCCGTTTGGGCTCACCTGCAGTCCTTTCCTTGCTCAGCAAACAATAAAGCAGTTAGTCGTGTATGAAGGAAAAGATTATCCTATTGCATCTAAGGCATTAACATCAAATATCTACATTGATGACATTGTATGTGCAGTTCCTTCAGAAAGTGAAGCTATTAATTTGTACATTGAATTAACTGATTTGCTCGGTAAAGGTGGATTCTCTCTCCGAAAGTATTCAAGTAACAGTGTTGGTGTCTTATCACACATTCCTGAGGACCACCAAGAAACCCCTGTGTCATTTGAGTCGTCTAACTGTGATAAGCTCCTTGGTTTTCTTTGGGATCCTACATCCGATGAGTTTTGTTACAAGTTGTCCCTTGAGAATCCAGTAATGACAAAAAGAGGTGTTTTGTCACAAGTAGCCCGCATCTACGATATAAATGGTTATCTTACCCCTGTGAAATTTTGGATTAAGTGTTATATTCAAAGACTCTGGCTTGCAGGCATAGATTGGGATGAAAGTATCCCACTTCCTCTTGCACAGCTATGGTTAGAATTTTACTCTCAACTATGTGAGATTGAAAAAATCAGAATAGCCAGGTATATTAGTTTCAAGGATCCAGTAGTCATCACAATCATTGGCTTCTGTGATGCAAGTGAAAAGGGTTATGGTGCGTGTGTTTACCTTAGAGTAACATCAATGGATAATCATATTCAAGTAAACTTACTAAAATCTAAGAGTAAAGTGGCTCCACTCAAAACAGTTACAATTCCTCGGCTAGAGTTAAATGGTGCTTTATTGCTGTCTAAGATAATTGGTTCATTAAGAGATTATCTGTTTACTCTATCTAGTTATGAAATACTTTGTTTCACTGATAGCACTACTGTCCTTTCTTGGTTACATACACCACCCCATCAACTTAAGACTTATGTATCTAATAGAGTGGTTGATATTTTAGAAATATTACCCCCTTCAGTTTGGATACACATTCCTGGAACGCAAAACCCAGCCGATGTTGCTTCGCGTGGCCTATATCCAGCTCAATTAGTTGACAGTAAATTTTGGTGGAATGGACCAGAATTTTTACATTTACCGTTTTGTCAGTGACCCCAAAGTGATTTCACAGTAACTGATCCAATTCCAGAAATAAAAATAGACTCCCTTAGTCTTATATCTCAAGGCAAAAGAAATTATAATGTTGTTGAATCCTTATTACAATCACATTCTTCATTGACCAAAGTTCAACGTGTCTTGAGTTATGTATTGAGGTTCTTATCTAATCTTCGAGTAAAGGTAAATAACCGAAAACTTGGAGAACTCACCCAGTTTGAGCTAAGTAATGCTTTAAAGGTACTTATGCTATTCACTCAAGAGAAATACTACTCAGAAGAAATTCATCGTGTAAAGAATGCTCAGCCTGTTACAGGATTTGTTCGAAACTTGACTCCTTTTCTTTGTAAGGAAGGTTTGCTAATGGTGGGGGGTCGTTTAGCCCAAGCTCCTATTTCAAATGACAGTAAACATCCATATTTTATTTCCCGCAAAAGTCGATTAGCCGAGCTAATATGCTTACATTATCATAAGTTGACATTACATGGAGGTCCATTAATAATGCAGTCTTTAATTCAAAGAAAGTTTTGGATTCCTGGTATACGTTATCTTTTAAGAACTGTTGTATTTAAGTGTTCGAGTTGCTATAGGTTTAAAGCTAAGCCTTTAGAACCACTAATGTCAGATGTTCCCAGTTTTAGGTTTAAGATGGTAAGAGCTTTTGTAAATACTGGTGTCGATTTAGCTGGTCCATTTTTATATAAAGAATGTAAAAGGCGAAATGCAAGGACCTATAACTGTTGGATAGTTTTGTTTATTTGTTTATGTACTCGTGCTGTACATATAGACTTAGTCAGTGATCTCTCAACTGCAGCTTGTTTGTCTTCGTTGGACAGATTTATATCCAGGAGAGGAGAGGAGAGGAGTTGACTGAAGTATTGTCAATATTAAAAGAACGAGTGAAAAAGAACCTGGCATTTGAGGTTATAGGATAGAAATTACGGTCAACAGTTTGAGCATGGTGATCGGAAATAGCAGTTTTTACCACATCTGTGTGTATAACGGAGGGGTTTATATCTGTGTACACATGATCAATAATAGTCACCCTTGGATCAGCCAGATTAATATTAAAGTCCCCCATAATGACAGTGTGTGAATCACTTTTCATTATCTTGACCAAACAGTCATTAATCAAATCATGAAATTCATCAAAATCACATACCCTATTAGAAGGAGGCCTATACACACACAACAGTGAGAGGCTTCGGAGAAACATCTAACCTAATAGCGGCCAGCTCACAGAAATGATCAACATCAATATGAATATATTTATATACATCTCTAATAAACAAACCAACTCCTCCTTTTTCAGATATATTGCGACAGAATGAAGCAACGAGGGAAAACCCCTTTAAAGATAAGACTTCTAGTTCATCTTTCTTAAAAAAATGTTCCGACACACAAATCAAATCTGGAGATTCCAAGAAGAGAATTATCTCAAATTCACATAAACTTGACACCAATACTCTTACATTTTGATGTAATAAACGCATTTGAAAATTCTCCTGCAGATTTGCATTACTGGAGGTATGGGGTATATCAACCGTTGAACAAGCTATAGTATTGTGTTGGGAGACTTCCTTTGTTCTAAAAAATGGTTTTGAGGATTAGCGTTTCGAACTGAGGGTACACTTCTAATAGTGTAAGTCTGATAAATACGTTTATAATGAGATGGAGCTTTCTTCACTGGACGATCCCTGACTATGACTGGGATAGCAGAACTGACATTTATCTTGTCTGAGATGGAGAATAACATGCTATCAATCATTGACAATATTTTCATTTTGCCTGCAAGGTTTAAGTGCAACCCATATCGAGTAAAAAATCTTTGGTCTAATTTATCCAATGGCAAAAACTTACCATGATCATATGACTCTACAAGATTTTTAATTTCAGAATTTATTCTACATATGATTCTGTTTAAAAATGGCTTATCAAATCTGAAGGGCAGTCCCACAACAATAACCTTTGTGTGTTTTGTCCCATCAAGGAGTTTCTTGTAACAACCATTTAAATTAGGCATACAACTTCCATCAACAATATCATTAGTTCCTCCGTATACTAACAAGCAGTCATTTTCTTTCATGTTATCAACTACATGATCAAACCCATCAATGACATTATTCAAGGTTGCATTTGGTTTAAAGTTAACAAATACATTACATTCATCGTGATACTTGTCTTGAAACAGGTCAGCAAACCTACGTCCATGACTGTCAGCTAGCATTCTTATCTAAATTTTACTAGAAACAGCAGCATTGCAAATGCTGGATTCCACCCTAATATGATCATAGCTTTGGTTAGCGATTAAATCAGCAGGGACATTGTTAAGAGACAGAACACAGGAGGATTCACTGCTGCTGATAGTGCCACTGGAATTGCGTAATGCTTTACTAGTGGGGTGATTTATCTTAACTCTGCACCTACTATTGCTACTTATGCTAGATTGGGTATTCACATTTTCAGGTAAATCAATGTCCTCATCCTGCTGCTCGACAACGCAGAGCATTTCAAAAGGATTATTACTCAGGAAAATTTGATGTTCCAGGACTTGGGGAGTACTATCGTGAGAACCAATACTCCTTTTAACTACCTTCCAAGCTTCATTGTTGACTTTCTTAATGTTAATAGGGGACACAGTCTTACATTTGGTGGTAGTAGGGCCATTCACTTCATGACTTGAAACCAGAGTTACTGCCTGAGAGTCACTACTTAATTGAGAAACACTAGTTTCAAGTACAAGGTCACTTCTAGATTTCGTATTTGCAGTGTCCACTGGCATAAAACTATAAGCTTTACAAGTAGTCGAACGACCGTTATACCATTCTGCAAAAGGTAGTACAATATTTGGTATACAATAGTGCTTCAAAATATACATGTCATTCACAACAACGTTAAAACCACATTCAAACCCATTTTTTTTTTGGATACAGTCTAACTCAGTACAATCTATCAATCTATGTCTAGGTTCTCGACCAGCTTAAGAGCAGATCTTTTGTTGCTCCCCGACAAGGAATCAAGATGAAATGCTTTCTTCTCCTTGGAGTCAAAATATACCAGGGACCAATGAAACCAACTCATCCCAGCTCCTCTAAGTAATCCTAGCTATTAGTCTCACTTTGTCCGTAAATGGATTCCCACCTCCTTGCAAAAAAAAGTATTTTTTTATCCAGTATCTCCAGGAGGTCCGCATGATGATACACATATCAAAAGCATTACTAATAACTCATCACTAATTAAAAACCGGTCCATACAAATCATAAATCGATTATTTATGAATGTATATTGATGAAACTTGGCATTTGGCTTCACCTAGGATTGGTACATTTTAATTTGCACAAAAAATATTTTTTGTTGATTTTCCCCGTAGTGGAAAACCTGCATATTCTGTCATAATGTTATTCTTATGGAGAATAAGTACAGTTTTATATCTCCTTTAATTATTAACATAAAATTAAATAATCTTGGTATACAGCTTCGACTGGTTAAGTTATATTGATAATTTTACGAAAACACATAGTCTGTGTTCCATGTTACAGCAAAACTGCGTACTCAGCTTTCAATGTTATTCTTATGGAGAACTAATAAAATGCTATATATCACTTATTTATTCGTGTATTTTATGAAACTTGGTGAGTGGCTTTATGTGTTAGTGAGAAACACATACATGCATTTCAAATTCGCCGAGTACGCGGGTTTGCTACGGCGGGGGTATTAAGATAGGACCAGGTCCCCTTAAGCGTTAACTACCAAGCTATACGACAAACTTATTAATCAACTACAAAGACAGGACTTCCGGTTTTGGTTTGTTATTGAGGACATCATCGTTTTATGAGGTAAGGTCAGTAGGAGGCATACGCAGTAGGGTGGATCTCAGGACTTTACTAACGAACTATACCAAATCATGGGACAGATTCGTATTAGACTAGGATGTGTTGTGTGTCTGTATGAGTAGGAGAACAATATGTAAACTGTCTCTAACGAGTAGTTTAGATTTGAATTTAGTCTCTTAGTGAATTTTATAAGACTCAATTTTGAAGATAATCGTATATTGCTGTCAAAATATTATTGTTACATTAATTATTGATTTGATCAGAAATCCTTTTGTTTGTTAAGTCTAATGCGTTGTACACTACACGTCTCTAGCTACAATATCCACCAATCTTCCTGTATTTAATGTTGCCACTGTCTGATGTTATATGTATGAATGTCTTCGCCGATTTGAGTTTAGCATGCTTACATTTTTGCAAGTTTAAAATGCGGTTTGTAACGAGATGGCAATTGTATAATACTCTAGTGGTTAGAGAACTCATGAGAGTATATTTAAAAAGAAAATCAATGAATTTATAATACTATTAAGTTCTGACATGGCATGTATAGACATTGGGTCCAAGATAAATCACATCAAAAATTATGGCCAATGATAGATAAAAAATCGATCATTAAGAACAAAAGATTGATAACTATTTTATGGGCTACTATGAAGTTTGTCAAAGGACTTTGTTTAAGATTTCTACGAGCAGAAAAACGCAAACTGTGTTGAAAGACATAGTCCTAATCAGGTTTAGGTGTAAATTATTGCAATGCAAATCACGGTAATAATTGTTAGTTAATCACAGAAAAAGCAAAAAAAAAACACAATTTATCAAAGGAATTAATTTTGACAGATGCTACGTACACGTCAGACGTGAGCCGCTACTGTTCACGTCCGTTCCAAATTATGCACCGTACGTTACTTTTCCTGTGATTTTTAAAACAGATTGAGAGCCAGAAAACCCCCTAACCTAATCTAACGTAACGTAACGTAACCTAACCTAACCTAACCTAACGTAACCTAAGCGGTAGCGATGTGAATTTGCCTTTACATTGGAAGTGTACGTGGCCACTTCGATTAATATTGTGTATAAATTAATATGTGACTATTAATGTTTATGCTTGTCTTCGATGTCATTCTCGTAAAGTAAAAACAATCAATATTTGTTATACATATATAAAAAAATATATTTCGAACAAAAGAGCTTTAGTATATGTTCAAATCAGTTATCAAACTATATACTATATCACCCATTGTCTGCACTGTTTTATCGCTAAAGTTAGAACACGTTACAGCTTGGTGGTTGAATGCAGTTTAATCAAACCATATTTTCCTATTTATGAAGCAGTTTATAGCTGATTAAATCATTATAAGAGAAACTAAAATTCATCCATTCTCCATTTTCCTGACGTGTTGTAGCTTCAGTAATTTTTACTAGACATTTTCCCTTGGAAACTTTCCTCTTACTTATGGTTAATACTCTTTCATATATTTAAAATGTAGTTATTAATTATGTTTCGCTATTGTTATAGTAAAAAAATATTATAAATATATATTACTGAATTACATTTGACAGTAAGAGGTCAATGGTGTTAAGTGATTTTAAAATGGTGTTGTAAATACATATAATTACAGACTATTTAAATGCCGTTTATATTAAATGTGACGTGTTAAAAAACACTCATTCATCACAATTGCAATTGTTTATTTTAATTTATTATGTGTTAATTTTCTTATTAACCTGATCTGTCAATGTTTCAGGCCAACATGCACCTGTCACCTGCTATTGTGGGCTTTGCACTCCTGTTGTCCGTTGTGGGTTCGCCCTACATTCCACCACCACCATGGGTGCGTATACGTTCTACGTGTTTCATAAAACATTCATCGTATATCCTTAGATACAGCTATTGTATTTGTAAAGGCAGATTAAAATAGTACTTTAAGCTGTGAACTAGTTTAAACAAAGTGGAATAATTCAGTAGAATTATCCCTATCTGCTCGGCACATGTACTGTGCAACGCTACGTCTCACTAGACATATGATTTCTCTCTCTAGACCCAAAAGCGCTACCGGAAGCTGTATGACGTAAGGCAAATCGCAACGGCATATTCACTATCGTTTTTAGTTGTTAAAGACGTTAAAACGAATTTTTCTGGTTCGCTTCAATCACCAATTTAACGTCCCGAGAACAAGGAGCAATTCTGTGCTAAATAAATTACTTTATTGGAGGGGGGGCTAGGTGAAGCCAGGTTAAGGGTAGTCAAATATAGTTATGATTAGTTAGCAAGTTTATTCTATGGCGTAGGTACCACCCAGACCATAAGCCCTTCTGACCATTATGAAAATCCTTCAGATGTAGTATTGAGGATCAATATGTTTAGCTTGTGAGCTGGTTGTAGTAATTAATTAATTAGGTATTTTTAGGAACATCAGCATTTCAACATAATCAGAATACATGTTAGTTATTTATCAATATATATGAACCCATAAAAGCTGGCTATGGCACGTTTTTATCTGGCAGATCGATCCTTGCTTTGGGTAAAATCCAGCAATTGCTTCCACGAGTTTTAGTTCTTTGATTTTGTTTTATTACTGATTGGTGTTCATTGAACAGTAAGAGCCAAGCCAGTCACCAACCAAGGCAGTTGAATATTCTATGTATAGTTTCTCATATCTAACTTGCCTACAGTAAGGTTATATTAATATTTATTCAGCATTAAATCCCCACCATTCAGTTTAACGGATACTCCAATCAGACACCTCGGACCACCAATTAGATGAATTCCCTACGATCTCACACATAATCATCACTGTATCTTTGCAAGCAGTGTAGACACGGTGGGACAAACCAGGCAAACAAAATTGTACTAGTTAATTTGTCAGAGTAGCTATAATATGTATATTTCTTTTTGTTTGGATTCCAGCTTCTTCTTTCTTTACTTTGAACTTCCTCTTGCATTGCATATCTTTGAGAGAAACCTATCCACCAAATTAAGGGTTAGGACGTAGAAGTACAAGTTATACGGTACCAGTAATACCGGAGCATAAGCGTTTCGTTGTAAAAATAAGGCGCTTCGGTTGATTTTTTAAATGAAAATGTCTAAATCATGGAGGGGAGTTTTTTTCTTATAACAATACGCTGAATTTCCCTTGCTTGTATATCTTGGGATATTTAACATTTTTGGTAAAAAACAAGAAGTTATTTCAGCCTTGTAATCAAAATACACGTTATAGCTTCAGAAACAATCTTTCCCTTTCCATTCCACGCCATAACATAGCTCATTTTGAAAAACAAACATACTTCTCATTTATAAAACTGTTCAACTCTTTGCCCATACACCTAAAACCGGAATCAGATATTACTAAATTTAGATGTCAGACAACGATTTTTCTCATAAATAAAGAATATTACAGTGTCCATCATTTTTTCAATGACAATTTTTTAATTTAATTTAAAATGTTTTTAGTTATTATTTCTGTTTGGTTATTGATTTTATTTTAAGCTGTTACACAATGTAACAAATTGTGACTTGTTGTCTATGCTATGTATATAGTCGAATGGCAATAACAAGATTTTGATTTGATTTGATTTGAATATTTACTTGCCAAACCGGTATTGCAACCAACGACAAGGCCGACGCTATTGGCCCGGAGTCTTGCCAGACCGGCATTGTATGTACAGCATATACTTTTAACTTTATAAATAGAAAACAATAATAAATTGTGAAAAAATCAGTACAAATCCCTATTTTTAGATATAAATCTGTCAGCGAAATTTTGAGATCAACATTTTGGGATTTTGGCAAATTGCAGGACAATGGGTTCAAGATAAAGTTCTTGATCCCAGGGAGTGGGGGGTACCTAAAGGTTACCAGCAAACAAGAAATAACGGTAAGCATACATTTAAGAAATAATAGTACAAGCATTGGGTTGTAAACACGTTTTCTTTGTTTACATTAAAACATGTATCTACTTTGTTTACGAACTGAAATTTGTTCCTGAAAATTGTTTTAATTTCTTTGGCATGTAAGGAGTGACCAAATCAGACGCGGAAGGTTATCAGGGGCTATTACTCCTTCAGGCTACTAGTTATACTTAATACGTCTTAATATATAGTCAAAATGTAGCGTTCCTTTTCCCCCACAAACCTGGAAACGTTTGCAACCTGCATTTTACCACCTGCTTAACTCTGCTAGGGGTTTGCCTACAAGACAATATAATGTTATATGCAATATACTGTAATACTTACAGAAGCAACGACGTGTAGGAAAGTAATTAAGACATCCTCCTCGTATGTTTATCAATCAGCTATAACTGCCTCATTAGAATAATAATACAGTTTGATTAACCTGCATACGACCATTCAACCGTTAAGCGTTTATTACCTATTGGAAATAAAACAGTGAAGACAATATGTGATAACATATAGGATTTTATTACGGATTTGGCTAATAAACTCTTTTTTATTGTTCTTGATTGTTTTTATTACATGCTTCATAATCAAAGGAACTGATTTTAAAAGAGCAATTCAAGTAATAGTTGGAGTAAATACTTTAACGGAATGAGGAACGTTGTTTTAAATATAAAAAAATTAATATTTTAACATTATCATCTCATAGTATTGTACCTTATTTTTAATTTGTTATAGACTAACTACTATTACTGGAAAGCGTGTTTAAAATAGATAACTATTATACTTGATAACATGTTAAAACAAATGTTTAATGTACTATTTGGTATATCCTTCAAACTTTAAAGGGTTGTATATTTATAATTTAACGAGTTTTATTTGTAATATGGAAGTATATTTTCGTAACAAAATATGAAATCGTAAGGCGCAAAATTTTAGATTAATTTTATTATTCTAATACTTCTAACTTTACTTTTTTGTATAATTAAAATTAATCTTTTGCCGGTTAGGACTTCTAGATTGTGAGTTGGTAGCTTAACTTTATCTAATATCTTCATATAAAGTCACGGCATCTAAAAAACAAATTGCATTAATCATTATAGTAGTTGGCAAGCACTAAAACTGTCATATACTCACCGTGTGTGCATCGAAGGAGTAGTTTATTTATTTATTTATTCATACACGGTATAACCATTTTACAATAATTAATCATTCCTAATGCTCAAAAAAAGCCAAATAAAATATAAAGTGTTTCCCTTGTTCAACATAGTAACAAAAATATACAAATATAACTTGGTATACAATAAACAACATAGTAGCAACTAATGTACAATATAAATATATGCTTATATAAACGACAACAACTAATACAACCAAACTGAAAGAACTCTCATCTCACAGGAACAAAAACCATAAGAAGAACACAACTTAGAGCAAGGCAACAACCAGGCGCCTGACAATCCAATCACTGGAGGCAAAAAAGTCCACATGCGGTGAAACAACGTTGCCAAGATGCTGGATGCGAGCTAAAGTTGACTGCTGGGCGTAGTTAGTACTGTATTGCCTCCGTGCAAACAGGTCTTTGGATCTTGTAGAAGAAGGAACATGAAAGTTCATGCATTCGTCAGAAAGGTACTGTTGTAACAATTGTCAGAACCCCATTAACATGTTCATTGCCCCTCAGGGCTCCGCCCCACATGCATTCAAAGTTCCAATTTTATTTTAACAGAAGATCAATAATTAGAATATGTTCATATAATAACAAGTGCTAACACACCGGCAAGAAAATTTGTTCCTGGCATAATGTCGATAAAACGACTTCTGGAAAGGCATTATGTTGATCATCAAACGAACAAGAATACTTTGATTTTTCTGTAACCGTACGGAATTAATTATATGTATGTACCAGTATATGAATATATGTAAGTAGGGTGCTATGGCCGGTTCTGGACCACTTTAGCAAACTGAGGAGCCGAGGAGCCCCCCCCCCGTGACGTCATTCCCCCCCCCGTGACGTCATTCCCCCCCCCCCGTGACGTCATCCCCCCCCGTGACGTCATCCCCCCCCCCATCACGTGACCTGGCGGAAACCTAACATAGGCTGGTGAGCACAGGCGTGTGAGGAGGAATGAGGATACCACCCCCCCCCCATCACGTGACCTGGCGGAAACCTAACATAGGCTGGTGAGCACAGGCGTGTGAGGAGGAATGAGGATACCACCCCCCCCCCATCACGTGACCTGGCGGAAACCTAACATAGGCTGGTGAGCACAGGCGTGTGAGGAGGAATGAGGATACCACCCCCCCCCCGTTTCAGTTAACGGTCGACCTTGTTTACTCCTCTCTTGTCTTCACTTAACGGTCGAGAGTCGCAGCACCATGTCCTCTGACAGCAGCAGCGATACTGAGCGAGTTGAAGTGAGTGTTGGTGAGGAGGGAAAGACTGTGAAAGTTAGGCGAGTGAGATACCAGTCTGCGTGGAGACCATTTGAACCTCGGTACGAGTGGAGGAAGCGCGTTCGACGTATTGACAAGAAGTTTACGGCAGAGTGCGTTCCGAGGATCCATTACGACTTGGAACAGTACGAGAGCGACCTGCTGTGGAGAGCGGAGCGGTACAAGAACATCCATACCTTTCCGCGTGATGATTATGAGATGTGGGTGGTAGAGGAGGGTAGAAGGTACCTCGCGGAGGACTATCCATTCGAGAAGGAGTACTGGGAATGGATCCGGTATGAACAGCAGTATTTACTATTGGTGAACGATTGGAACAGATACGGGGAACAGTTTGCAGTAAATCCTTTTTTGTAAAATTTAAGAACTAAAATGAATATTAATTGAAGTAAATAGTTACACAAAGCCCTCCTCTACATGATGTCACCATCCCCCGTTATACCTCGAGGCAAGCGCTTGTTTACTTGTGGTTTTCCTATGTTATTTAATGAGCGGTGCCTAATGATCCTCCTCAGTTTATCTGTGAATGTACTTGAGTGCTCATTTGTGTGCTCCTAACCAGTGACTTCTTCCTGCTTCGATTACCTTCATTAATTAAACGTAAGTAGAAATATTTTATTAACTAAACCATTTTAAATTTTATTTTATTTCGGACGTACTCTCAAATTTAATTAAACCCTGTTTTAAAACAGCTCTTTATTAAATGTATTATGCCTTTCCAACGAATGATAATTTCCAGTTAACTGATTTCGAACCTGACATTACAATGTTTGAGGCATACATAAATCAGTGAAGCTATTCTGAGCGTATCATGGTTGTTTTTTTTTTAATATTTTATTTTTCATTCGTCTAGAACGTTATTAAGTATCCTTTGTTGTTGTAGATGAACAACCAACATTTGTGTGAGGTCTGTGGTCACACCTTCAGCCTTTTCAAAAACCTGAGGAGGCATGCAGAGTCTACCCACAACGACAGACGCCATGACTGTAACGTTTGTGGTAGACGATTTACAAGAAGGGACAACCTCAATCGGCACATTACTACTGCTCACCAACAGCCTGTGGAGGAGCTCCAAGGTTAGTAACTATAATCATGACTACCTTTTTATAAAATGCTTCTCATAATAAATATTTAAAGAAATTAAAATTTTTAATTTTAAATTAATTTACATAATAAACTGTAAATCCCCCCCTTCATGCTTCCTCTATCCTAACCTAACCAACCTAACCTAACCAACCAAGCAGCCCCCCCCCTTCATGCTTCCTCTATCCTAACCTAACCAACCTAACCTAACCAAGCCCCCCCCCCATGCTTCCTCTATCCTAACCTAACCAACCTAACCAAGCAAGCAAGCCCCCCCCCCTTCATGCTTCCTCTATCCTAACCTAACCAACCTAACCTAACCAAGCAAGCCCCCCCCCTTCATGCTTCCTCTATCCTAACCTAACCAACCTAACCTAACCAAGCAAGCCCCCCCCCCATCGTTTTATAAGTGTAGTAACTCTCGTTATATGTTGTAGACGGAGGAGCAGAGTTGGAGGCTCGGGCAGCCAGGTTCCGCTGCGCCTTCTGCGACAGGGACTTCATGCGCCGTCATAACCGGGACCGCCACCAGACGCACAGCTGCCCTATCGCGTTGAACCTCATCCGAGACCACTTCGGGCCACCACCATCACCCATCGCGGAGCCACGGGAGCCTCAACCCGGACCGAGCGGGGAGCCTCAACCGGGACCCAGCAGGGAGCCGCAACCGGGGCCCAGCAGGGAGCCACAACCGGGGCCCAGCAGGGAGCCGCAACCGGGGCCCAGCAGGGAGCCGCAACTGGGGTCTAGTGAGGAAGAGGAGGAGCCGATGGAGGGTGCCGGTCTCCCAGCGTTCCAGCTCGTGCATTGAGCCTTCCGCAGACGCCTCCTCACCTTTCGACTGTCCCAACCGATGGACGCCCTGCTGACAGTTGAGGAAGCGCTCGTCTTCCTGTTCCAGGAGGTCTTTGATCTTTTGACTGACGTGAGGAGCAGGCATCCCAGCATCAAGGTAAACATGGTCCTGGAATGTGAGTTCACCAACATCCATGGGGCCACCTGCCTGCGCTCCTTCAACACGAAGAACGTCCCGCTGACCGAGGCCTCTGACTTGGGGGATTTCCTCTCCGCGACGTTCGACACGATCAAGAATAAGAAGGAGCAGTGCGAGTTGGTGGGCAGTGGATGGACCTACCTGCGCATACGTGACCTGGAGATCCGCGTGAATGAGTACATACCGCTCGGAGGCAGGGCGTTTATTCCGCTGCCAAAGGACATTGACGCCACGCACGCAGTCATCAATGTCCAAAACAACGATGACATGTGCTTCATGTACGCGATCCTGGGCGCCTTCGTCCCGGAGCATCAGCAGAGACCCACAAGGTACACCTTGGACATCATCGCCCGGTACGACTGGACCGACCTGCGCTTCCCCGTCACACTGAAGGACATCAAGGCTTTTGAGCGCAAGAACGCCATCAGCGTGAACTTGTATGGGATAGAGCGCGCGATGGTGGGGAGACGGCCTGGTGGAACACCTGAGTTCAAGAACAGGGTATACCCGTTGAAGATATGTAGGCGGGAGCTCCAAGACCATCGCGACCTGCTGTACGTGACAACTGAGGGTAACAGCCATTACGCGTTCATCAGGAACTTGAGCCGACTGGTCCGCCCTCAGCTCACCACCCATGACCACAGCATCTACATCTGTAAGAGGTGTTTCGCCTACTTTGACAACCGGCCCAACAAGCTCGGGTTGACGGGTGCTCAGCGCTTGGAGGAGCACAGGCGTTACTGTTACGCTAAGGCTCCTCTCCGCTTGGACATGCCAAAAAAGGAGAAGATCCGGTTCGCGCATCCCGAGTACACCCGGCGAGAGAGGTTCTGCATCTACGCGGACTTTGAGTGCTCCCTTCAGCCCGTCGCTGACGACCCTGCGGAACCACCACCCGGGACCAGACCTATGCGCATGCACGTCCCATACGCCTTTGCATACCAGATCATGGACTCGTTGGGGCTGGAGGAGTTTGAACCCCGGGTCTACTTCGGGGTCGACGCGTCCAAGGTGTTTATGGAGAGGCTCAAGATGGATGTGTTGATGCTGTGGGAGTTCTTGTTCAGCATGAGAGCTCTGCACCCTTCTCTGACCCGGCAGGAGATGGAAGAGTACCTGGCGGCGACTCGCTGCTACCTCTGCGGTGAGGAGTTCACCGAGCAGGACGTCAAGGTGCGGGACCACAACCACGCCCCACCTTACGAGTTCCGAGGAGCGGCGCACCGCTCGTGCAACCTACGGTACAGGGAGCAGCGGGTCATAAACTGCTATTTCCACAACCTGTCCAACTATGACGCTCACTTCATAGTGCGGGAGTTGGCCATTGACCCCGGCGATGTGGACGTGCTGGCGCACACGGAGGAGCGCTACATCGCTTTCACCAAGCGGTTCCACTTTGACCAGCCCGGGGACTACCAACGACAGTCATCTTTCGCGGTGCGGTTCCTGGACACCGACAGGTTCTTGTCCATGAGCCTGGCCAACCTGGCGGCGGGGCTTCCTACGGATAAGATGCGTGAGACCAGGAAGCGGTTCCCCGACAACCGGCTCTTCGACCTGGTGCGCAGGAAGGGCGTGTTCCCCTACGACTTTGTCACGTCGTACGACACGTTGTACTCCACCAGACAGCTTCCTCCTCGGGCCGCGTTCAAAAACAGCATGACCCTGGAGGATATCAAGGAGGAGGAGTACGAGCACGCCCTCAACGTGTGGTGAGTCTTTGACTGCAACCACCTCAAGGACTATGCCGACAAGTACCTGCGCTGTGACATCGCCCTCCTCACCGATGTGTTCGAGCAGTTCCGCGACACCTCTTTGGCTGAGTATGGACTGGACCCTGCACACTACTACACCCTGCCCTCTTACGCCTGGGACGTCATGCTCAAGACCTGCGGCGTGGAGCTGGACACGCTACGGGACTTTGACATGTACCTCTTCGTGGAGCAAGGCATCAGAGGAGGTATCTCCCAGGCCATCACCCGCTACGCCAAGGCCAACCACGAGCGATGCCGCCCTGAGGACCGACGCCTCGACGAGCCGACACGCCACCTCCTGTACCTGGATGCCAATAACTTGTACGGCTGGGCCATGTCCCAGTACCTGCCCACCGGAGACTTCCAGTGGCTCAGCCGTGAGGAGATTGACGCCTTGGACATCGCCTCGTTGGACGCGGAAGCCGACCGGGGCTACATACTGGAGGTGGACCTCAACTACCCCGCCCGTCTCCACGACCTGCACAGGGACCTCCCCTACTGCTGTGAGACCAAGCGGCCTCCAATAGGCAAGTTCCCCAAGCTGGTGACCACCCTGGACAACAAGGAGCACTACATCTGCCACTACAGGATCCTGCAGCAGGCGCTGAACAACGGACTGGAGCTTGTGGCTGTGCACAGGGCCGTCTCGTTCCACCAGTCTCGATGGCTCGAGCCCTACATCCTGATGAACACCGAGCTGAGGAAGAAGGCCAAGACCAAGTTTGAGCAGGACTTTTTCAAGCTCATGAACAATGCGGTCTTCGGCAAGACCATCGAGAACGTGCGCAAGCGCCTGAACGTCAAGCTGGTCTGCACTCCGGAGAGGTTCAGCAAATACGTGGCCAAGTCCAACTTCCTGGACCGCACTTACTACACAGAGGACATAGCCCTCATCCATCTAGCCAGGGTGAACATCGTTCTGGACAAATCCATCTACATCGGCATGTCTGTCCTGGAGCTGAGCAAGTGGCTCATGTATGAGTTCTTGCGCAAGATGAAGGACCGCTACGGTGACCGCCTGACCGTAGACTACATGGACACGGACAGCTTCGTGTTTGACATCATCTCTCAGGACATCTACAGGGAGATGATGGAACACCTGGAGGACTTTGACACCAGCGCCTACCCCAGGTCCCACCCCTGCTACAGCCCCATCAACGCTAAAGTCATCGGCAAGTTCAAGGATGAGTGCGCTGGCAGATCCCTGTTTGAGTACCTCGGGCTTCGTTCCAAGCTTTACTTCATGGACATCGAGGACCCGAGCGAGGAGACGGGATCCAAGGCTCTCAAGCGCGCCAAGGGAGTCGCCAAGGGGGTCGTCAAGAACATCCTTACCCCCGACGACTACAGGGAATGCCTGTTCAACGAGGTGTTGAAGACCACCGTCAACACCCGGTTCCAGTCCCACCTGCACCGCGTCTTCACAGTCCAGGTGGAGAAACTTTCCCTGAGCCCGAAAGATGACAAGCGCTATGTCCTGGCGGATGGGATCCACACCTTGCCTTGGGGACACAAGGACATCCCACCACTGGCTGGAGGAGGACGAGACCACCTCAATAACCAACAGCAACAGCAGCCAATGGAGGTGGATGAGGAGGAGGACGTTGATGAAGAGTTTCCTGTGTAGGCTTATGTTTATATGTAAATAGTATTTTTTAATTTATTTGTAAATAGCGTTTATAATTTATTTGCAAATAGTATTTGTAAGCAATTATATTCTAAAAGTTTTAGTTCACAGCAGATATCTGTGTTGTTATTACCTCACCCGTATTTCCTCATTATATTTTCAAAATCATCAACATGTCCAAGTTATAACTTTTTCAAATTAAAATAATTTAAAATGTAATTTATAAAATTTAATAATTTAAAAAAATTTTAAATAAAAAATCGAGATATTGGACATGTACTTTTCTTAAATATTGAAGTAAGGACAAATGAACAACAAGTGATTGCAATATATCGTATTTATTTCAAAAACATAATAAGAATATACAAACACACAATTAAAAAGAATAAAATAAAGTATCAGTAACGTAGTGGTGAGAAGATGGAGTGGAAGAGCCTGCGGACCAGAGCGTCGTTGACCGTGGGGGACGCCAGATCGAAGAGCTGCACGTAGTCACCAAGCGCCATACCGAGGACCGCCCGGCAGTACAGGTAGGTGAGGCAGTAGTGGCCGCAAACGGAAGTACCATAGCCCTGGAGTCGATACCTGTTGTAGACATAGCGGCGGCGCGAGTTGCGCCTCAGGAACCTCTGGTAGTCCGCCTGGTATGGGGACCTGCCGTAGCTGTCGAAGTATTCCAGCCGGTCCTCAGAGCAGTAGAATGCCACCCAGTGGTCTCCTCTCTCAGTGTGTGACATGGTGTTGGCCACTATGGCGGTCTGGGGTTGAACGGGTGAGTGAGGCAGACGGTCAGAGGCGCAGACCAGAACGCTCCTCAGTCCGGGGACTTGCGCCAGGCTCCTCTCGATCTGTGTGGTGTTCATCGTGGGCGGAAGCAGCAGCAACACTCTAGGGCTGACGAGTCCGACCTGTCATTGGCCATCAGCCAATCACGCAGGACGATACAGTTGTGCAGAGCGCAACGGTTGAGGGCGCTCTTATGGTGGCTGCAGCGCAGGGTCCGGCAGGAGGGTGGTCCGTTGAGGGACCCGCAACCCAGGTCGTCCATGTCCTGCACGGTGGTGGCGGCAGGCTCGACGATCAGGTGCCGCTGAACGAAAGTCCTCTTCTGCGACCCCTTGACGTAGACGATGGGGCGGTGGATGAAGCAGGCCCGCAGCTTGTCCAGCAGGGCGACATAGGCGATATCGCCCTGGTCCCACTCGAGCCCATGGCAGTGACGCGTGAGCCAGCCGCTCTCGCGCAGTTTCTCGCTGGTCAGGAGGTCTCGATTGAAGGGCGGACGAGCGATGTGATGCATGATTAGCGTGCCGGTAGTCACGTCCACCACGCAGACCTCCTTCAGCAAATAGTCGTTGTCGCTGTCCTTGAAGCACTGCATGTCCATCACCACGCTTCCATGATGGCAGCGCACTAGGCCGGTGGCGGTGGCGGTAGGCTCGTTGTAGATTGGTGGCGGCACGTCCATCTCGCGAGGTCGGCTGAACTGAGAGCGAGCGCGCGCTGCCTCGGCCTTAAGTAGGTGGGAGGGCGGCGGCGGCAGTGGCGGAGGAGATAACCCGTTTTACCCTCCAAAGTCCACAGTCACGTTGCGGTGACGGTCCACCTCCACGACGTTGTCCAACTCGGCATACACTATGCAGTTGAACGCCTCCGCCAAGGCTTCGGAGAACCCAATCTCTATGCGCAGGTTACCGTTGCGCACCAGGTTCCAGTGGCTGGATTGAGAGGCCGCCATATCGGGCGTCAGATCAAACGCCATCAGGCAGTATCCATAGGGGTATTCGTTGCGACTGACTTCATTACCACAGTCTGAGAAATTGATGCCGGTGCCAGTGTACAGCGTGTGGTAGGCGAGCACGCACAACTCATGACCGAACGTATAATCCGGTTGAAGCGGCTTACATGGTACTTGCTCACCATCTATGTACAGTGCGAAGAAGTTCACGTGGCTGTGGGTGAAGTTGAACGGGTTCTTCTTGTAGTCCCCGTTGAACGCCTGATTGCTGACCAGGCCAACTATAATGCGTTTTGGCAGTTGACCCAGAAACACACTGTCCAGAGTCTTGCTGCTGATACCGGAGGGTAGCGTGAAGGATTTGACTTCCACGCGCGTAATGGGATATTTGGCTGTGCCCGACTCCAGCGTCCTGCTGTGAGCCAACAGCACGCTCGGGTTGATCTTACAGCGGCGCATAAACAGGTTGACTTCGGCGATGTCCACTTTGTAGTCTGTCACGGTTTTAGACATGATGGAGAATGAGTTCTTTGACCTGATCAGACGAAAGCGCATCTCCACACCGTTTAACATGAACTTCTCCTGGTTGCACAGGTCAACGTGCAGATGTCCGACCATGTCCACGTACCGGCTTCCCTTGATAAACTCTCTCCTTTTCTTGAGCCCGGTATAATTATCCTCCTCAGTATTGTCCATGTACCCGGCATAGTCCTTAAAGAACATCTCCGCGGTGAGGTGCGATGTCTTGGCATCACCACCATAGGACAACAGGTTCTCCAGGTAGGCGCGATAGGCGTACGTGTTGTTCTGAGGAGACACCAGTTTGTTGTTCAGGTACAGGTCCACTTGACTGAACAGCGAGTGCAGCCAGTTGTTAATCGGACCCACCTCTTTTATCGCTTGATCACCCGTTACAGCGCCTCCATTAGCCGTTCTAATGGTAGCCTTCACATGCAGTAGCGTCTGTGACAGATCCGTGTACTCGTCCCCATGACCCGGAACTATGAACTCAACGGGTGAGTCGTCTGTCAGGGAGGAGATGGGCTTGTACTGCACCCATTTACCACTCTCTATACTGGTCTGCGTGGGCGGTAGCGAGAACAGGTCCAACTCGGTCTTGACACACTCGCACGACTTCTGATGTAGAAACGCCATTATCCAAAAATGTCTCTCGCAGTACCCCTGCTCTTCTTACGTCGCACAACGGTCTTGCTCCTCCTCTTCTTAGCGACACGTTTTGCAGGCTTCCTTTTTCTCTTGGGCGCAGCGCGCTTCTTCTTCCTAACTCCGAGGAGTTTAGCCAGAGACTGAGGGGTCACTCGCTGTACACGCCTCCTCTTATAGGTGCCACCACCACCACCGCTCAGCACGCGATCCAGTTTTTCATCAGCCTTACGTTTCAGCGACCCGGTAAACTGCCTGAGTCGGGCGTTGGCTGCGACTCGGGGGTTGGCTGTGCCCGCCGCCACGTCGCCCAAGAAGCCCACACCGGACCTCAGCGCCTCCTTGCCCAGCGCCGATGCACCGGATCTGATCAACGGGACCACTGTACGCATCAGCCCGCCTAGGAAACTGCCGATGCCATGACCGCGTTGGAAAGCGGCTCCTCTGAATACCGTGGACACTCCATGTCCAGACTGCTGTTGGCGGTAGTACGCCAGATAGGGGTCGTTCAGGTTCATTGCTGCTGCTACTCTCTGCGCAGGTGAAGCTTCATGCACGTAGTCCCGAAGTGGAATGGCAGATGGCGTCCAACGCTGTCCCTTAAATCGATTTCCACACTATCGAAGGAGCTCTTCATCAGCGGCACGTAGTGAGGGTCGGTGAAATGCACGGTGATACTCGCACCGTAGATGTAGTTTTTTGCGTCGATGTTCACAATCTTTAACAAGGGCGCAACAGTGTCACCTACTAGCTGAGGTTCCACCAGGTCACAATACACGTACATGTGCGAAGGGATCCCGGCCAGTAAGTTGGGCGGTCTTATAGCTTTTCTATGTTTGATCAAATCCACATTGTGCACGTCGTATCCCAACTGTAACGCTAGAGTGGGGCTAAATTCCAGTTGCTCCACAGTCTGGTCTATCGAGATCAATTCCACCTTCCCAATCTCTTTGTCGTACACAAACTGGCATTGGTATAAGTCCAATTTTGGAATGGCGTTGATGGCGTTGACCAGTTCATCGATGTCTTTATAGTTTCCAGCTTCCACCTTTACAGCGGTCAGTTCAGGCTTGCCGGTGTCATCCTTAGTGTAGAGATATACGCGAGCGTCCTCCCCCACTGTCACAAACGAGCATGGGTAATGGACCTCGACTAAAGCGACTTCCCATTCACCATCGCCACCCAATCGCACGACTGACGGTAGATGGGTGATGTAGTTAGCCACGGTGTTGTTTGGATAATAGTCCATTGAGCTGTTGCTGGGCAACGTCAGGTACAGCTGCCTGCGCTTTGTCGTCATAGCAGCTGTTGCACTTCAGATGCAGGTACCCACGAGTTGAAGTCCTCTCCGTAACCGACCCACTTGACCAAGTAGCGCTTACTGCGGCCTCGCCCTTTAGTGTCCAGTATTTTATCTATTTGGTACATACGGTCCGGGGCAACCGTTACCTTTTGCATCTCATGCTCGTAGAAGCGCCCTTCCAGCGGCGTCCCGTTCAGGTCTCGCAGCACGTACAATGGTAAAGGATGCGACCCGTATACGTGATCCACCACAAACAGCTCCTTACTCCAGTTGGTCTCGTAACCTTTGGCGAACGTGCCCTTCTCCTTGGCTATGCGCACCGTGGCACCAGGCTCGAACCTGGGCTTGCGTCGCGGGATCGCCTTTCCATACATGTGACGCCACACCTTATACACCGTTTTTCCATCGCCGCTGTCCACGTCCACAGGTCGCAGACCACCACCCAGGCTCTTGTGCGGGCTGCGGTTGTAGGCATCCACAAGCCTGTCCAACACGTCGATGTAGCGATACGTGTTTTTGTAGGTTAGGTAGCGCCACATGCGGTTCTTGAGCGTGCGGTTGACTCGCTCCACCACCGCCGCCTTCACATCGGGGTTCTGCGTGGTGACGTATGTGACACCGTGACTCTTGAACACTCGCTTGGTAGCGGCCCCGGTGAACTCCGTCCCCTTGTCAGTCTGTAGACAGCGAGGAGTCGCCTCGGAGAATATCCTCTCGAAAGCTGCCGCCACCTCTTGCCCGCTTTTCCTCCTCAGTGGTACCGCAAACAACCGCTTACTGAATACATCGATCACAGTCAGCAGGTAGTTGACCCCGTCGTTGTGCTGGCTGAGACCGCGCATGTCGTTCAGGTCCGCCTGCCACAGCTCCTGAGGCCCAAAAACGGCGTAGCGGTTGCGGGGAAACCGCTTGCGCGCAGGCTTGTGCAGCGTGTAGGTGTCCTGGGCACGCAGCCATTCCACCGCTCTGCGTTTCGGGAGGCGCGCGGCTCAGGCCAGAGCAGCCACCCCGCCGAGGGAACCGGGCTGGCTCGGGTCATAGTACAGCTTCTCCATTACGGTGAGAACTGCTCCCAGTTGTCCAATGACGATTCCTGGTCAGGTTCCTCGGTTATTATCCTTCTCCTGGCTGCCGGAAGTCGCGGTCTCAGGCGGTCTAGCATTGGTGTCAACCTCGGTGACAGGGGTGATGAGGAGGCCGTCGTGTCTCCCCAGGGGCTCGATGCAGTGTCCAGCCCCCCGTTTAGGTAACGCAACGCCGTGGGATTGCTCATGTATTCTTTAGGCACGTTCATGTTTTTCAAGGCGGTCATCACTTGTTGCCAACCGGTAGGCAATCGGTCCGCCCTTCGCGCTCTCACTATGCTGTGCGCGATGTCCACTATATTGGAATTGGGGACCTTCTCGTTGTTCACATACACCACCCCACTGGCGTCCCAGGCGATGGGGCTGCCTTGCTGGGTCATGAACCGCAACAAGTTGCGCGCCACCGACTTGTAGATTTTTGGGAATGATGCCAACACCCCCTCCTCCTCCGAGGTGCTAGACTCACGTTTCACGTGACTCGGACCTGCCTCTCCCTCCTCCTCCCCCTCGATGATTGACAGGCCTATGGGTTGACGTTTAGCCGCGGAAAAGTGCAGGAACCGCTGTAACACTTGTTGATATTGTTTCCATTTTCCGTATCGTTCAGCCGCTTGTCGCTCAGTATGCGATGCATCTCAGCGTCCAGGCCGGCTGGCTTATTGGTACTGCCTGCTCCTCCTCCTCCTCTTGGTCCTGGTCCTTCTCGCAATCTCTCGATGAGCTCCTGCGGTACAACTACCATTTTCTTAGCGTGCTCCATTTTTCAAATTACTTTCTGCATCAACACAGGTAACACCGCACTCAACAGCAAGGGCAGGAGGATCCCACCGCCCCGTTGTACAAGGTAGCGTCGCTTCTTGACCCAACCCTCACCGCGTTTCACCAGCCGTCTGAGCGCCTGTTTGTGCTTTCTCAACTTTCGTTTATGACAGGTGGTGAGCGGCACGTTCCCGCGTAACACGTTGTACGCACACTCACACACTGACCTGATACGGCTATTCTCGCACGCTTTTAACAGGGCCTTGCGTTCCTTGGGTGTAGCGTGCACCAGAGCAGTCAGCAGGGCTGTGTCTTTCTTCACGCGGTGTGACATGATGACTGACACTGGCGCGCGCTCAGCCTATTTATCACTTTTTCTTGGGCAGGTACACGTAGTTAACTGGATCGTCTGGGAAAACGGCTGAACGTACCCGCATCTCCTCGGGTGTAGACTGTTTCAAGTCTATCAGCAGATAGGCGTGAGGATCGCGCGTGGCATCCGCATAAGCCTCCTCCACAAATTTGGGGTTCTCTGGGTATACTTGGCGAGCCAAGTGTTTGATCTGAGCGCGGTCCCGGGGATTCTTGAAACACACTATGTAATGAGCGTTCAGCGATATGTCGCGCTGGCCCCTACCCTGATGAAACAGGTTTTGCGTGATGAAGAACACGCTCATGTTGCGGTGATGGGAGCCCTTGGTGAACAGGTCCGCCACGCCGGGGCCAGCCTCACGCATCATGTCATCGACGATAACCAGGGAGGGCTCGCTACCATCGTAGTCGTCCAGGTCGGGCAGGCCGGCTACGTAGCGCACAGTAGGGTCATCGGCTCCTCCTCCACCGCCGCTACCGCAGTGCCAGGTGATACGGGCGAAGCGCGTATCGCACATGCGGTCGGTATGCCCTATGAAGCGAGCCACAAAGTGCGACTTGCCGCTGCCCGAAGGTCCAGCTACGATGGCGGTGAACGGGTGTTTCCACCTCAAGTCCATGGTGGCTACTAACACAGCCACGCACCGCCTCGACTCTTATAATTAATTGAGTTTTTATATTTATTTTTTTATTTTATATATTTTTTTTTTATTTTAAATTAATAAGGATAAAGGAATAAGGATAAAGGAATAAAGTTTTTTTTATTTATTTATTCAAACAAATTCCAGAAGAGCTCCTTTGCTGCCGGGGGGACCGCTCCTCTTGACCAAACTCATCCTCGACCCCACACCCACGTTGTACTGGCCGATGACATGGTCTCCCAAGACGGCCAAGTATCTACGAGGCATGTAGATCCTCAGCGGGTCGTCACCAGTTAGCCCCTCCAAAGTGGCCATTATCGCCTCACCATAAGGAGTATCCACCCGCTCAAATGACCGGATGGGGTAAATTATGTTGTCCCGTAGATCGGCTATGCGGGTATAACCCCCCGCCTTGCAGCTGTTGAGGGCTGACTTGAGGTCTCCTGTTTGGTCCATGCTGCTCGTTGAGTGTCTTGATGTGGAATGGTTGTGGCTCACCACCGAGTCGTATTATATAGGCTCACTGCGTCAACAAATTGTTTACGTCATTGTGTGTGTTTTCCGGGTCGTTGTGGTGTTTACTTCTTGCGCTTTGGGATGACGCAATTGCCTCCAGCCTTACGTTTTCCCTCGCAAACTGTTGCGCAATCGCGGGTCTTACGCCAGGCGGGTAGTGGAGTCACGATCCTACTAACTCCGTTAATTTTAGGCACTCCGGTATCGCTATTAATCCACATATTTTCTAGTCTCGTTAACAGGTCCGTGAGGCATATGCAAATTTCATCGTCTCTATCCTCGTCCAAGTATAGGCCGCAACTATGCGTAGGGCGTCCGCCTTTGAATACCGACATCTTCAATAAAACGTTTCCTAAGTTGGTAGGGTTCTTTACTGTATATTGACATTCAGCATCGCTCCAACTGCATGATGGAGAATCGGTAGGTGTATTCCTGTCCACTGTCCATCCAACAACGGGCTTCTTGCTCCTCTTCTTAGTTATGGTAGGCGGTCTAGCATTCTCATCCATGGCATCAAGCTCCTCCATCAGAGAGCGGATGGTTCGATCCACCTCGGTTGCACTGTTGCTGCTGCTCATGGCGTCTCGGGCAAAACTGAGGCCGCGGTAGCGGACCTCAGGTTTATATACCGGCAGCGCGCGCAACCGGGTATGTCCCCGCCGAGCGGTGGCGGCCAAAGAGGGCGCGTCACGACAGCAAGCCGCTGAGCAATTCAAGGGTGCAACCTTGAGCGTCAGCAAACCGCTGAGTAATTCCTTCCTGGGCAACTCCTTCAGGACCGTCCCCCGACACGCGCCGCCAACCGCTCCCGGTCGGCGGGGGCTTTTTAAGCCGCATGTAGACCAACGGGGGGGGGACCTTACATCCTCGCATCCTCACTGCGCCTTTGCTGGTTTTGAATCTACCGGGGGGGGGACCTTACATCCTCGCATCCTCACTGCGCCTTTGCTGGTTTTGAATCTACCAACGGGGGGGGGGGGGATATAGTTTTTCATAAAGGAATATCGTTTATTTTTATAGTTTTTTTTTTTTTATAAAGGAAATTTTGTTTATTTATATTTATTCTTTATTTACAACTTTTTTATTATAATCTTTACCTAACCCCCGTTTACAATAACCTTTGCAAAGACCTGGTCGGATTCTAAAAGAAGTAAATTAATCACGCGTTGACAAGCAACATGCGGTTTATTGATGCCATCCAAAGCAGCTTGAACTTGTAGGCGTTTTTGTTCAGGCAACCGCTTCTTAATCCACATCCTGATGGACAATTCGGCAAAGTGACCCGTTGTGTAATACTTCACCGTCTGTAGGAATATCTCCGCATCGATTGACTCAATGTCTTCAATTGTAGATCTAACTGTAAATGGTTTTGTATGAAAATATTCACCTTCCAGTGACACATCAATTCCAACATTAAACATTTTGTTAGGTCTAGTCAGTGTAGGAGCTTGTGAGCAAATGATTCTAACATAAATAACTGGAGAACTCTCACTAATGAGATAACCTCAGGCAGTCACGTAGTCCTTACCAAAACATGTAATACTAGAAAATGATGGGGAAGGGAGTATTTTATTTATGTTTTTTTTTTTCCTTTTATTTTTTATTTTTTCTTTATTGAAAGAAGAAAAAGAATTTAGAGTGACTAGAGCCCTCCCAAACTGTTTTTATGGTCATTGACTTTAAAATCACCAAAGTAGATAGGTAATCATTGTTTTGTGGCCAATCCGCTTCCCAAGCACTCTTACCACAGCAAAAACAAGTGTGCTGCAAATTATTAGAGTCTGAAAAGCGATACACTTTAACAATTCTTGCAGGATACAGAACTCTATTACAATAATGCTCAGTGTACTGGCAGTAGCGGCATTGATAGACTCTCTTGCCATTGTTTCTATTATACAAGTCTAACACTTGAGGATCCGTTTCGGGGTTGTTAAGCACTAACACATGTTCCCGAACATACCCCTTGAGGCAAGATGCAACGTATCGCTGTATAGGCACTGGCAATTGTGCAATCCCCTGACACAGAATGTATTTATTCTTTCTTATTACAATACACGATTGCTGAGCTAGTGACAGTGGGTTGTATGCTTCCATGACTAACTCAAGATTCAGACTGGTCAAGCACTTAGCTTGAGGAGTCTAGTAAGTAAACAAGTTATATAATGAGGGGTTTTCCTCCGTGAACATCAAGTCCACTAATGAGTAAACAAATTATTTAATGAAGGATTTTTCCTCCGTGAACAACAAGTCCACTAATGAGTAAACAGATTGAGTTTCTCTAAGTTTCAGTTTAAGTCAGAGAATCAAACTATTGCCATCAATATGAACACTGATAATGTATGGGAGAGCAGTATTCCTGATGAGGACCTCATCAAGATCGTTGAGGGAATTGAAGAAAAGTATGCTAATAGCGTATGCGAAGGTAATATCCCTGATAAAGAACTCCTCGCTACCGTTGAGGTGATAGAAGAGGAATATGCTCTCCAACTGCGAAGGGAATATGAAACAATGTGGGAACGGATAACTACGTGTTGGTGCTCCCAACCTACATGTGATGAAGAATGGGAACAATATAATGCAGACTGGGAGAGTCTTCGTGCTCTTGAGATTGCAATGGAGGAGTTTCAAGCGAAAGAGAGGGCTGAGACTTCTTCACAAAAGTAATTTTAAGTTTTTAATTTATAATAAAGATGAAGAAAATAAAATTATAATTCATACAAAAATAATAAAATAACATAAATAATGGAATGAGGGGGGGGGCTTGGTTGGTTAGGTTAGGATAGAGGAATCATGAGGGGGGGGCGGCTTGGTTGGTTAGGTTAGGATAGAGGAATCATGAGGGGGGGGGGCTTGGTTGGTTAGGTTAGGATAGAGGAATCATGAGGGGGGGGGCTGATCCTCTCAATCCTCAACTAAACTTTGTCACTTTGTTTTTTTTGTTTGTTGTGTAATTATTTTCTTTATTTATTTTGGATAAGGAAAAAGGAAATAGGTTTTTTTTTTTTATTTAATCTGAATCCGAGGAGTTTATATATACAACGTGGGGCCTCGGTTCCCCACTTGGTCCCGCCTCTGGCTCGGGCTCTGGCTCGGGCCTCGGTTCTCCACTCGGCCCCGCCTCTGGTTCGGGCTGCTGCTGCGGCTGCTGCTGCTGCTGCGGCTGCTGCTGCGGCTGCTGTGGTCTGCGCTGGAGCTGGGGTCTTGGGCGAGGCCGGTACTGTTGGAGGATCAACCCCCGGCGAATCTCGCGGTGGACCCTGTTGGCCTCCGCCTCCTCCCGCCGCCGCTGTTGCTCGGCGAACTCTGGGGTCCACCATCCCTGCGGTACGGCTGACGGCTTGACGATAGCTGTAAATAACGAACCAACATTAATATTCTTTTTTTTTTATGAGATTTATTGATATTATAATAATGAGATTTATTGATATTATAACAATGAGAAACTGAGGATTGCTACTCACCAACTGGTTTTCCCTCCTGTGTCCTGGGGATAGGAATCTGGGTGGGCGTCTGAGTGGCGGCATCACCACATCGCCTCGGGCCAGGAGCAGCCAGGGTGCACGTCTGGGTGGAGGCGCACCTCGTGGCAGCTGGAGCATCAGGAGCAGCTGGAGCAGCGGCCGGGGCATCAGCGGGGGCAGCTGGAGCAGCGGCCGGGGCATCAGCGGGGGCAGCTGGAGCAGCTGCCGGGGCATATCGATGGGTGGCAAGGTGCCGGGCCACCTTGTCTTTTCTGCCGAATTGCTTTCCGCAAATTCGGCAAGGGTACAGTGGCGAATCCACATGCGTCAGCATGTGCCGGCGCAAATGGTCGCTAAGCGAGTAACGCTTGTCGCAATACATACAAGTGTACTCCATCGCGGCTGTAGTAAGAATGATTAAGACCTGGAGAAACCGGCGGGTGAAAGCGGAGGCGCGCGCGGTAAACATCACGTAGGCGATAAACAAGGAAAGCAAACGGCATGTATTGGAAAATATACGGGGGGGGGGTCGGGTCGGGGGGGGGGGGGTCGGGTCGGGTCGGGTCGGGGGGGGGGGGTCCAAATGTGTTTACTAGGGAAGTTCCCCAACAATAACAAGTCCGATTTATCTCCTACACAAACAGGCTCTCGCTCAGTCGTTAAGCATGGCTGCTCCGTGGGAGGATGATATGACAGACTATGACTACGAGTTTGCACTTGAAAATGCAAATTTCGTAGATGAGTTGGAGCAAGAGGCTCTATTAGAAGAAACGTTTGCGCAGCAAATACGGGATCTGGAGCGCCTGGAGCCGGCGTCGAGCGGACTTCAGCGGCCTCCTCCATCGCCTCAGCCTGGGCCTAGCGGGCTGCAGCGGCCTCCTCCTCCATCGCCTCAGCCCACACCGTCTCCATCACCGCCTCCATCGCCTCAGTCCGACTCGTCTGAGGACCCTCCACCACCACCGAGGACTGCGAGACAAGTGTACCTGGAGCGACAGGCGCTTCAGGACGACGTTGACCGAGTGTGGGTGGTTGAGCCGCAGCACGAAACACATTGGCGATGGTACATGGCCGACATGGCCAGTCTGCGTGAACTAGATGAGGAATTGGACCGCTTGGAGGAACAAGAGGAGGTGGCCGATAACGAGGAATAGTTATAAGTTTTTTGTTGATAAATAAATGCTTCCTTAGTCCAAAACAAAAAAAAAAAAAAACAAAAAACAAAAAACAAACAAAAAAAAACAAAAATAAAATGCAATAAACAAAATAATAAAACCGGAATGATGGGGGGGGGGTGGGGTCGGGTCGGGTCGGGTGGGTGGGGGGTGTCCGGGGGGGGGTCGGCACAGGGCTGGTCCTCTCAATCATCAGCTTGCTAAACTTGTCACTTTGTTTTTGTTGTTTGTTTTTTTTTTTTTGTTTTTTTTTGTTTTTTTTTTTGTTTTTTTTATAATTTTATTTCATTGATACAATACAATAAATGTGATGCTTAAATCTAAGATGATTCATGAATGTTATACAATATATGAATAATGAAAACTTACAATACAATAAATGTGATGCTTAAATCTAAGATGATTCATGAATGTTATACAATATATGAAGAATGAAAAACTTACAATACAATATAATGATAAGCTTAAACTAAAGGAATAACTTTAACCCAGAGGAGGGCCACCTCCTCATTTGCAATCAAGTTGTGGAGGCGTTGCTGCACCTCCTCCAGGTGACCGGGTTGGTTGGCGACGTATCGCCGCCTCATAAAATGATTGCGCCCGTCCGGGCCCAGGCACCCCCATCTCAAAATGACCAACCGGTCCAAGACTGCAACCTCCACCAGGCCAATCACGTCCTGGATGACCTGGTGGTTCCACAAAGTGTATGTTACAGACGACATTCTGCTTGTGGAATGAGCGTTAACGTGCGGAGGAGCAGTAAACATCCCGTAATGGGGGAAAAAACCGGTGACAAACAAGGAAAGTAAACAACACGGGGGGGGGTGTCCGGATCGGGTTGGGTCGGGGGGGGGGATGACGTCACGGGGGGGGGATGACGTCACGGGGGGGGATGACGTCACGGGGGGGGGCTCCTCGGCTCCTCAGTTTGCTAAAGTGGTCCAGAACCGGCCATAGCACCCTACTTATGTATATACATATATATTTATAACAGAATTATAATTAGATGCGTTTTATGTCAGATAGAGTTGGAAGGGGTTGAACGAGCGCAATAGGATCAACTAGATGATAAAGTAACTGTTATTCCTCAAGTTTGGCTTCAGAACACTGGTTCAAATGTGCATCGTTTCATGGTTTATGTTGGATATGATAAAATACTCACGAAAACAGTAATTAACCAAACAATAACTTTGGGTACAATTTCAACCACTGAACACTGATTATTAAGAACTACATCTCAGTATCAACTTCTTTAACGTGTAACGTCTTAAGTTTAATCAATTCAAAAATATTGATTTTTTAATAAACCGGTTTTATTGAATTTGCTTGACTACAACTTTGAAATAGGAATATTATTATTTTATAAAAAAACAACATGCAATTACATTTACAAGTAGTATTCCAAGATAATAGTGTACTGTGAATATTGCTGTTGTTAGTTAACCTAACAAAATTACTCTTTTAATTTAAGTAACTAAATTTATCCATCACCTATTATTACTCATACCAAATAAATTAATATCAATGTAACTTGTCCCATACATTATAATGTTCAGTATTCTTATTTACTATCTGATTTTATTGACAATTACTAATATTTCCAAGGTTATGAGTTCTACTGTCAAATTTATTGCGAGATTGTTCTAGTTAACGTTTGCACAAGGTAATTAAATGAATACTTGTTCCCCATTGTTTTATTATACTTTTTTCATCAATATGTTGAACATCCCAAAATAACTTTACAACCACAATTGTAACTCATCTTTTAACTGTCTCACTTAATTATTCCAATTCTAGACTACTTCTAAATGAGATAGATACTTGACATTTGACATGCTAAAATCACCAAGGGATATTACCAAAACAACAATGTAAAACCTAAATCCCTATACATATTATAAGTGGTGTAAATATATTGCTTGTTTAATTAAGCCCTACAATCTCAATCATACAGAAAAGAGATAAACATCCCTTGACTAGGAGTTGATTTGGTCCATTACTTTATTTCAATTACTTTCTCTCATATCACACGTCATTTATCCTTAAGTTGCAATAGTTCCCTTAAATGGTGGATATCGTTCAGTATGTCTAAGTGGATTTTAATTATATTTCAATCTACTGTAGTACTTAGAGGCATAACATTTCACACACAGTTCACATTTCACAGTTCACATTTCAGTATCACACTTAGTTCGAGGCAACAGACATACGCAAAGTTTAGACTACTTAAGCCACCCACAAATCTTCTTTTTGTGATCTCAAATTGTGGTTAGAATCCCTTATTTGTAATTATTGCGTAAGTACTTATCAGATTCCATATATCGCTTATTTTGACTGTGAAGAAGAAAACCTATACAACACATACAAGTAAAACCTAATTATACCCATAGTTGAATATATAAAATAACATATAGTACCTGTTGTATCAGTAAATGTGACAAACTTTGAAACTACGGAAGTGGCCTATTCGTGGGTTGGAATCCTAGTCGATCAAAGCAAGTCGTTGTATCATTGTTTATTATATTGTACTGTATCGCCTTGTCTTGCACGTGTCAAACACAATCCAGAGAATTATGTGAAGGGGCAAAGTGAAGGAGAAAAAATGCCAACGAATTAAACCGTACTTAATACACTATATACATAAATTTAATTTTAAAAATAAAAATATTAATGCTAGGTCAACATGTATAATTTAAACTGTTATAAATATTACTTACATATTACTTACTATATTTTGCAACTTATTTAAATATATGATTTGCATTTCTTTTGTTTCTCATAAAGCCTTATTTATTTTATTTATTTTTATTAGTGACTTATAACTACAACAGTTAAACCTATTTAAACCTAGTTAAACCATTTTTAAACCTAGTACCTAGTTAAACTATTTTACGTTTAATCAAAATAGAAATATTTTCTCGCTTAAAAGGTTTGTTTACTAATTTATTCCATAACTTAAATATTTTTTACTCCTACATCGAACTATGATATCTACATTCATCCTCATTGTTGAAGTATTTTGACTGTTCCTTATTAAAAATTAATAATGTTTTTTCTGTAATACTATTTAAAGTATTACATATGTTTCCACAGTACAACTTGGAAAGTTCACAAAAAAATGGTGTTTTGCTGGGGACACAACATGTTTAAAACAAAAGGTTCACATTTGAGGGTGTATATCAGCCGATGATGACCTCATGCATAGTGCATCTAAGGCGAATCAGTAAAATATATCAGGATAAACAGGTCGTCTAAAATACCTGAGCTTATACTCTCCCAAAAGATCAGTCATCTCGAGATATGTGGGCCAAAGAAAAATATATTCAATCTTGTTTATTGAATAATGGGCGTAATCACATAAATGCAGTTTAATCATTCTCAATAATATATTATGAACGTATTTAGGTATAATAATATTTTCAATGTATTATGAACAATTATGAATCCCCAACCAAACACAATACACTCATACAATGTTTGTTTCACAATTATGAAAACAAACTATTATTTTTTATTTTTTATTTATCCTACTCGATATTGTGAAGTTCAAAGTTTTTTTGGTATAATGATTCCTCTAGACTATGTATGGTTAAAATAATAAATAGAGCAAAATGTTTATTACTTAATGTTTTCCTGGTATGTTTATTTCGGGTTTTCAAAATAAAACGAGTTTGACAGTGACGTATCGTTCCTATTGGTTAACAGTTTAATTATAAATAATATATCCAACTAACTGAACAATGTCATAATCTTGTGAAATTCCAGTTGATGAATTATAAAAGAAAAATCAAGATGATAGATATCCCGTTCTATTAATGAAGCTGTCAACAACAGAAGAGGTGTGTTTATATCTTCCTAGTTAGACTTAGGTTATTACAAAATCTGATTTTAAATAATAATAAATCTTCTAGCTGTTGTAAGGCAGTTGTAATAAAGGCAAGCAAACTATAACGTAGAATATAATTGATTTAAAAACATTCGTTATTTCATAATATTACAAAACTAATTGAGATGAATGGCTCATTTACTAGTGACTATTTAACGCTCTAAGACGTCACCTGATAAAGTGGTTTTTTATAGGGAAAGTCAAGTTAATTATGCCAATTAGAACTTCATTAAGGGTAGCACTTTTACATTTTTATCATGTCATCTAACAAAATCTTAAATAAAACAATACCATAAAACCTACTTAAAACTGTATTAATGTGTAAGCATCTAGAAATGTAAGATGCATTTATTTATTAAATATTAGTTGAAACAATTTAAGAAGCTAGGTAGCGAAGTAGAGTCAATAATGTTTCATGACATTCCTTTATTTGCAAAACTTGAAGAAGTGTAACGGTGTCAATACATATAAAACATAGCAAATTAAGTAATGAAATTCGTAGGAACTCGCCCAGGGGGTAGAAGGGGTTCGTCATTACAGGGATATTTACAGTCTACTCTCTGTTTAGCTTCTCATGTCCTAAGGAAGCCGATCACAGTGTTCTCTGCTGGACATGACTTCTCGTACAATGCGCTAGCTGGCATCTATTTCAACTGTGGTGTTACATTGGATAACTTTTTTATTAGCATATTACGTGTTGTTATTACTTACGGGATGTAATAAAAGACGTCTTACAACACTTAAGATATATTTACACTTATACTGATTCACATACAGACGGTAAACATAAATAAAAGATGGTACTAGGCTATCGATTTCGACCAGTCACACCAGTCATCATCAGGCCAATGAGAGAACTGACAGAATCAAAATGGCGTCCTTTCTTATATCCTATTGGCTACCAGAAGTTCCGGATACAGGTTTATAAATGTATATCTTTAAATATATACAATTCTTCCCATGCATTCATTTCATTTCCTTTTTTACAATTCTTGAGGATGCTGAGGTTTTCATCTATTTTCCCTATTGTGTGGCCATTTTCTAAAAGATGTTTCGCTACTTTTGATCTTTCTGCTTTCCTGTTTTTCCAAGCTGATACATAGTTCTTAAATCTTTTAATACAATTAACAGTTTGACCAATATAAAAGTGATCACAGTTGTTACAATTAATTTTTTAAATGGCGGGCATGTCGAATGGCCACCGGTTGTTGAAAATGGCCACACCATAGGGAAAATAGAAGAAAACCTCAGCATCCTCAAGAATTGTAAACAAAGAAATGAAATTAATGCATGGGAAGAATTGTTTATATTTAAAGAAAACTGTAAAAATAGAGATAAATTGATTAACGAACAAATTAACTTCGACTCTGGTGGCACATTTAGGAACCTTTATCCGGAACTTCCGGTAGCCAATAGGATATAAGCAAGGACGCCATTTTGATTCTGTCAGTTCTCTCATTGGCCTGATGATGACTGGTGTGACTGGTCGAAATCAATAGCCTAGTATCATCTTTTATGTATGTTTGACGCCTTTATATGAATCAGTATAATTGTAAATATATCTTAAGTGTTGTAAGACGTCTTTTATTACATCCCGTTATGTTGGATGTATGTTTATTTTTTAGGGGTTTCCCATCTACTTTTAAAATTACCTCCCTGATGTCAAGTATGACGATTATCATAATGTTTAGTTGTGTGGATTATTCTACTTGCAATTTCCCTCCAATGAAGGCCCTTTATGAGTCAGATAGCTCTCTTTTAAAGGAACAGCATACGATTCAGGTTATCCGCTGCAGTTCCTACAAAGACTCCACGGCTGTATGTTAGGAGTGTATCAAAGAGTGTGTAATAGGCGGTATTTTTGGCACTTACATCACTTGTATGCTTTATTGTCAACATTAGATTAAAATTGGAGTAGTTAGCTGGACAGTGTGTCTATTTTTTGGTTGCATGAGATTATTTCATTGATAATAAAGATAAGGAATTTGGTGTTGTCTTCAACCTCTTGTAAGTTACCGTTTCTTTGTTTTACAATTAGTTTTCAAACGTAAATTATTTTATGTTGTATTTTTAACACTAAAATGCGTTTATTACAAAAGGAATATACCTTACTGAGTGCAATAAATGAGTCTACAGTCAATTCTTTAGGATTCTTCACAGAGAGAAGCAACGTGGTGTCGTCAGCATACATCAGTGGTGAGCTTACATGCAGGTATTAAGGTAATAAGTGTAACAATTTTGTTGTGATAAAATAAAATTTTTACTTGAACGTCTTAAAGGGCATTTATTAAATCATAGAAGTTTCTTCATCCTTAAAGCAGAGTATTTATAATAATCTTCTTTGTTAGGCTTCCTTAGTCTACCCGTAATCGTTTTCATAATTGTTTTATATCTTATTAACAATAATACAATACATATGTTATGTTTAATTTTTCTCAATAATGGACTGGACAAACTAGCAGGGTTAATTTTCTGAGAGGCCAAAACTCGAATATTTTATATGTGTTCTTAAATACCACATGTACATCAAATTCATAAAGATTGTTGCTATCAATATGTTCAACGATTTATGTTGCATGTACCCAAACACTTTTCTCTTATTTTCATTGACTCAGGCCTACTTCCCTTAAGACCCAGTCCAAGCCGAATCCCCCTCCTCAAACTGTCAACCGCTTTTACTACGATCTCAAAATTACCTCAATGTTACATAAAATAAATAAAAATAAAATAGCAATGATGTTTATTTAGAAAATAAATTATAATTAATAGTACGGTGCAACATTTTTATGTATTTAGGGGAAAAACTATTTTTTACTTAGGGATTCTATCACAGACATGGGTATTGTTTGGTTTGGTTTGGTTATTTTTGGGGAATGGTTGTTTTAAAGTATTGAATGCTGCAAACTTATTTATTAAGGGTTAATGTGTTTGGCGGTGTTTTAATGTTACAATGTTTACTTCTACAGTTATACCCTCTGGATCACTGTCCCAGGATGATAGTGAACAAGTAAAATGCAGTACACTCATAGAACCGAAACTAAACAAATATGTTTCTTTTTGTTATTATAAGTTCATTTATTCGTTCTAAGACTTTTAAAAGTATTTATTAAAATTAACCTTAACTACTACATTTGTTATAAGTATACATAAATGTTTAAGTTGTATGTAATAACCTAAATAACAATATTGAACAACAAAACCTTTGGAGCAGGTTGCATTAGCAAACACAAATTATCTAACACAGAAACAGACTGATGGTATTAGTGATGTAGAACATGCAATGCCACAGAACCGTGAACAGAACCGTGAGCAGAACCGTGAACAGAACCGTGAATAGAACCGTGAACAGAACCGTGAGCAGAACCGTGAACAGAACCGTGAGCAGAACTGTTTCATTAAATCTCTTTATACCAAAGCCTATTTACCCTAAGGTAAACTGTGTATATTTAGATACAGATTCACTGTTCATTATCCATTTATTTTTGAGCATTAACCTGTAATACATGTAATAACCGAATATAAAGATTTAACTGACGATTGGGGTTTGAAAACTAATAAGAGGTTTATTGTATAGAGAGGGCTTACATGTAACGATTATTCATCTATTACTTTAAAACAAAAGGTGATTCGATGCTTATAGTTTCTAGATTCAGTTAAATCAGTACTATTACAATTTTTTTTTATTTTTATGTCATCAATTGTGCATTTTAAACACCAAAACTCCTGAACCGATTCAGCCGGAGTTTTAATTGAAGGTATACAGATACGGGATGTAAACAAACACGTCTTACAACACTTTAAAACATATTTACTCTTATATGGTACAGTAGTCCATATATGTATACCACCTTGTTTGAAATTACAGTGTCATACGTTTGTATTTACTTCCCGTATTTATAATACCCCCGACGCATCAAACCTGCGTACTCAGCGAATTTCCAATGCATATATATGGGTATCACTACTACCTAGAGCCACTTACCAAGTTTCATAAAAATACATTAATTAATAAGTGATATATAGCATTTTATTTATTATCCATAAGAATAACATTATAATTGGAGTAAGCAGGTTTGCTGCAACAAGTAAAATAAGAAATGTGTTTTATTGCAAATATCAATATAACTCAACCAGGTGAAGCTACATACCAAGTTTTATTAATTTAGGTTCACAACTAAGGGAGATATAAAACTTTACTTATTCTCCATATGAATAACATGGGGGCCGAATATGCAGGTTTCCTGCTAACGGGAACAATTAAAAAAAACTTTTTTTGTGCTAATATCAATATACCACAACTAGATGAAGCCACATACCAAGTTTCATCTATATACATACATAAATAATCAAAATATAACATTTTATTTATTCTCCATAAGGATAACATTGGACAACGTACTGTGTTTAGCACTTTGAATATCTCTGCAACGGTTGAACGTAAAACAACAATTAAAATGCCAAAATGATTGTTTTGTAGAGCTAAACTGATTGGTAGAAACAAATGTGGAGTTTTTAGCGAAATTATCTGGGGAAAATCTAAAAACCGTATTCCCATAAGATTAACATGGGAAATTTTATGGACACATTGTTTGACTTTTCTCCACAACCACTAAACCTAGCTTAATCATTCAAAATACTAAATTGTTAGTTTTTTTAAGCTCTATAAAATGGATATAACCAAAATCTAGTGTTTTAAAATTTTAGGGTTAAAAGTCCAAAAAACTGATTTTTGTAAAATTTTAAACCCCCATAAAACCCCCTTCCCATAGACCGATCGATCTGGATTTCGAACTTAAAGTCATAAATCTTACTCTCCACATTCGTACCAAATTTCATCAAAATCGGGTGCTTTTTTCTAAAGTTATCACGGTAACGGACACACACATATTTATATATATATATATATATATATAAATAAATATATATATATATATATAAATTTTAACGAATAGTGTTTTTGGCATCTAGGGACCTCAAAACAAAAAGTTATCATGGTCTCGGGCTTAAGTCTTACCATGCCACCTACGGTAATTGCTTCTTCCCTATAGGGGAAATTCGCTAAAACACGTCCTTTGCTGATAAAAAGTAAATTAGGTATATAAATGCAATATCAATTCACATACGTAGAATATAGTCGATATACATTGGCTCTAAATAGGCTTATCGTATTTTGGCAATCCCATATCAACACCTCATGAGTTTTTAAACTAGCAACGAAATTAATTGTCATTGGTATATTATGTTTCCATTGTTATAGGTATTAATATATTAAGTTTCCACTTTGACAATATGAATTCTGGCGATTAAAATACTATATTTCCACTTGCAATAGAAATATAGTTATCATTAATGGTAGATGTGTTTTTCCTAGATTTCTAAGTGTCTTGTGTTTATGAGTCGGATATATTTAGAAATTTCATTACAGCAAAGAGGAGGCTAAAGCAAAGAGAAGGCAGCAATTGAGTTACCCTCTTATTTTGGCCTCTGTGAATGTCTTACTGATTGCATCATTATGTGCGCTACGAGAGGTACTATTTTGAATATATCAACTAATGAGTCGTCGATTATTTAGCCTCCTATGATTACATACGTGTTGTATAAAGCATATAGAAACATGGAAGGAATTCTTAAAACATTCATATAAAATGTTCAAGTAAAATCAAACAATTCAAATAAACCGTAAAAAAATTGTTAATATACATTTAAAAAAAATAGTTTTAATAAACATGTTGTTTTAATAAACATGTGACTGTTTTAATAAAATGTTTAATAAACCGTAAAAAAATTGTTAATATACATTTAAAAAAAATAGTTTTAATAAACATGTTGTGTATGATATAATAAAGGCATGTTACATTTTATGCCTCTAAGATAAAATGCAATATTTTGATAGCTTTATCTAATACTTATTATAACATAATCAATATATTACAATATTGTAAAATACAAATAAGTCGTTGGTTAAACTTGCATGGAATATTACAATAGGAACGTAAAAGGTGCAACTATAAGCTCAAAATCGTTCATGACGATCAACGAGTTAATAACAACTTTCCCTGGTACAATAAAGCACATCTGATAATTGGTTTCAAAATTTCTTTGACTAAAGGGGATTTATTTATAAATATTACAAAAAAGTGTATCTTTAGTTTTTCCTTGGTGTTGATATAGATATTGAGTTTAGATAAATAAAAATTGTTTAAGTTATTAAAATCTACTAAAATCATTTAATTTATTATCTATTGTCTTCATAGTTTTGTTCGCAATAATTTATGCAGCCACTCCGGTTGAACAGTCGTATTAAGTTGAATCGAACACTATTTTTCTTTAAAAATGAGGCATTTTATAGCCATTTTAATGTATATAAGGGGAATATTTCTTAATTTCTTACCAACACTTTATAGCTCATGTAAATGTTACTGGATATTATCTCGTATTAAGATGTTTAAGTAAATATAATCAGCATGTTTTCATCTATTATATCAATACTTATTTTTAAACTAACTGTATTATAAAGTTATTAAGGTTATAGATTGTTATTAATAAATTAAGAAGTAACTGAACAAAGTTGTTTAACACAAATATTTGTACGAGTATATATTGAAACTTTATTGCAGTTTATTAGAAAAGTGATTATTCCATGATATCTTGAACTTTAATTTTAATTGTTTACGTTATTCAAAAACTAAGATCTATTATAGGCTTCTCTAATCAAGGCAATCATAGACTCTGGTGCTGTATAAAGATTAGTTGTATAATTTTATTAATATCTTATGGTAACGGTGTAAAACTAGTTATGACGATAATTATTGGTTTAATTTTAACTTACATATTCATGATTATAAAACCTGCATCTTCAAAAGTAAAATTCAAAATAATATTAACTACTGGTGGCTGTTAAAACTTCAAATATTCTTTAAATGACAATTTTTATTAAGAAAGGAAATGTAAGTGGTGGTCTGTTTCACTGGTAATCTACAACTTTTACAAATCCAGAAGAATTAATATAGGCATAAATAACGCCTTAATAGGATTGTAATATTATATCTAGTGTTTAACTTACCTTTAAGTGCACACAAATCTATAGGTCTTTTACATTTATTAATTTTATAATCACGTATTGATCACTGTGATTATTTTACACGATTTATTTTCAATTTTATTTAGTTGTGTCATCAAAGTTTATTTTAAATTGTTAATGTCTTAAATAGTAAACGACTTATGCCATTTGTAATCATCATCAACATCCAAAATTTAATTTTCCGTTCAACATTTATTACAGTACATTTTTTTATTAAAGTTTTTATTTTCAAATGTAGAGAAACAAATTCTTTAAAATCCCTTTCAATCATTGCACTAATATTTTAGGGTTTTATATCCATGTAATATAGAAATGTGTATGACTGGGATTTATTTTAAAATATCAAGTTTAACAAAGGTTTATTGATTGATTTGTATTAATATGTCGCTAGATTATACTGTCTAAATGATTCATGCAATTATGGGATAATCGTTCTACTTTTAAAACCTTTTTCTTAATTGCAATAACTTTTTGTAGACTTAACAAAGTTATTTATTACTTTTAGATATATCTAAAAATTATGCAGACTTAAAGAAATTTCATATAAAGTTGAGAAATATGTGTACAATTGTTGACAACCGTAAAGGGAAATATGGGACCCAGTTGTTTATTTCTTTAACCTAATCTTTAACAAAGATTTTAAACTTATTTTTAAATTATTAATTTTTTGCCCTAGAGGCGGTTTAGTACTATATTGCTTACAAATTAGTTTGTACCATTTCATTCTACAAAACCAGTTTTTATTATTTATCCAAATCTCAAATTAATCGTGATTTTTCAAATAAAGTAGCATAGATTATAACAAATATATAATTATTATAATTTAATTGCTTAGAATTTTTGTATTTGTAATAAAAGCCATTGCATGCTGTTCTGCGAACCAAGTTGCATTAAATATTTTAAATCACAATGCAGCTATCACTAGTGATTGTGGGCTTTGTGCTCCTATTGTCCGTTGCGGATTGTCAAGAACAATCGCAATACATAGTAAGTACACGTTCTATGTGATTTACACACTGTTTTATTTATTAGGCCTACGTTAAATGATTTTATTGAGTTATTTTTTCTTACAGATGTTTGATAGAGTAATCCTGAATTTTAAAATAGTTAGAAAAATTAAGATGATACAGAACAATACTCCCTATATATTGGCCACAACACATCGCCACTCATCACTACGGTGCGATTAAAACAAAAGTGTTAGAACATACGAACAGTCTTAATTAATTATTAATAACGTTTTGTAAAATATTTTATAATTTCAATTCTACGTCAGATTTTGTAAAGAAAACCAAAGCATGTTTAGTGGAAAAAGGTTTCCAGTGAAAAACAGTAAAGAAAATAAGACATATGAAATGTTGTTTAATAGATTACACGTATGAAACAACACATTTCCATGAATACGATAAGGTAATATAAATTTTACAATTGATCCCTGTTTTATGCAAATTACTAGCATTTTATCAATTAAAAACTGTCTAAGATACAATTAACACAGTCCTTCATGTACCAGCCACGGAAATAATGCAACCATTAATCAAATTATACTCAAACAACAAAATGTTTAGTACAACTGATGTTACAATCTACATTTAACGTTAGTAGTTTTTAAGAGGAAAAACTTGATCATTGTACGCTCCTTACTCTAAAAATTTGAATTTGTAAAAGGATGTTTGAGCACTTTGCTGATAAAAGAAAGATATTGACCCTTTCTATGAACTGGGTAGGTAGTAGTAAACGTCGGTGATGGCATTTATCAATCTATTTTATTAATTTATCAATATATTTTATTACTAGCAGGAACTTCCACTTTTAGTGACACTGGAGATGCTCTTGACAAAGGAAGTAGCAAGAGGACTAGATGCTTTGGTTGACGAACACGAAACAAGGCGGATTTTTATTCACGAATTTGTTGACGATATTAAAATTACACTAATTGCAGCATCCGTCCAGTATAAAGCACTGTTTCGAGATGTTTTAGAAGAGTATGACAAAGGTCGTTCAAGCATATATATTATAGAAGACATTGTAAGAGCAGTGTACAAGTCAGATGAAGTAGAAAAAATCATCACTTAACTTAGCGGTGGTGTCCCGGTGGATTTTTAACTGTTAAAAAAAATTCATCTTGGACACCAGTAAAGTATTGAATGATATTGCAGACCGGTTTATTAAACCGAAGTCACCCTAAAAATATCATGCAATAAAATATTTGAGAAATAAACACAAATATAATATGCTGTCACCTTTATGTTACATTGCGTACGTAATATATACATATACAAATTAAGCATAATAAATAAAATCCACCTCACAAAATATGTTTACACTCATATTGTACTTACATATAATACAGTAAATATGCCAAACATGTGTACAAGGTAAACAATTTCAATCAGTCCCACCGATCATTATCATGCCCAATCGGAAAATATTATAATTTATGCAATCTCTGATTGGGCCAAATGATGATTATAGCGATTGCTTGAAATTGATCGCCTTGTACCTTTTTTTGTATATTTACCCTCTTGTTTTTAAGAACAATATAGATGTGAATATATTTTGAAGTGTTGTAAGATGTAGTTTATTTATCTTGTTTGTTTGGAAAAACACGTATTGAGATTCTTAGGAAATTATTTGTATACACATTAAACCATACTATTGTCTAGATCTAAACTATGTGAAATAACATGTTATTTAGTTAAATTTGGGTTTAAAATTTATATATTATTGCAGTTAATGAGTACTAGACAACGAAGCTGATCATTTTAAGAGAGTATTTTATTTTCAAAATGTTTGTATTAGTAATTTGTGTCAACAATGTTCATTCAGTATTATGGCATATACAAAGACTTTCGAGAAATTAGTTTTAAGACTATACAAACAGGATATGGGTCAATGTATAGCTGCGAAACTAAATATTGTTATGGGTTCAGTTATCTAGCCCAGAAGTAGGTCATACATATTTACAGATCTTTTGAACTGCATAGATGTGTTATCTCTACAGTAAGGGATAGCCAGTATAGTAAATGAGTCTTCGATTTAGTAAATCCGAAACTATTGGAATTTGGATCTAGCTTAGCGTATGAGGAACCTTTCTATATTTGTTTACATTGTAAAGGTGATTAACATCACTCCATATCTTATATTAATTTTGAGTTAAGCAATCTTTATCATAGTAATATTAATTTTAAAATGAATCTAAATTATCAGGTGTATATTTATATAAATCTAAAATACTGTAATTAAGTACTTCCAAAGGTTCTCATATTTTTTTTAATAATTGTTAACCACCATAATATTTAATTTGATATTAGTGGTCTCAAATGTATCGTGCTACTGTATTATCCTATAAAAAAGTGTCTATTAAAATACTTGTTATGATACTTACTATCTTTATAATCATAAGTTAAATACTTTGTTGTTTACCAACTTGTTTACATTCTGTATTTTTATATTACTTGACACTAGTTCTGTGAATTAAAGCCTATGTTCAGGTTTATCTTTCTTTATTCTTATACAATTTATACTTCAATTTAATTCACATAAGTTAAATCCATGGATCGCCTTCTCTGCCCGAATACGCTCGAGTTAGATACTGATTCCAGTAATGCAGCAACACACTGGAACCATTGGCAACACAGATTCCAGAATTTTGTATGAAGTACATCAGCAAACGAGGAACAGAAACTTTGTCTTCTCATCAACTACATCTCACCTATCATTTACGAGTATGTAAGTCAATGCAATACATATAATGAGGCAGTTAGTGTACTCAGGAATATATTTGTCAAACCTGTGAACGAGGTATTTGCCAGACATAAACTTTTCACTCACCGTCAACAACCTAATGAGTCAATAGACAGGTACCTAGAGTCCTTAAGACTCCTTAGTCGAGACTGTCAATTTAAGGCTGTAACAGCAGAAATCAACCGTGACGATTGTATCCGTGATTCGTTTATTAGGGGATTACTAAACCCAATAATACGCCAACGCCTGCTTGAGAATGCAACTCTTACTTTGATCGATGCTCACAGACAAGCTCGTTCCTTAGAATTAGCTTAGCTTCATTTCCTGCAGTATGAGTCGCCCAGTCATGCAATAATTAGTGTTGATAACTTACCAACCGATAGCCATGTTACTAACAAAGTCACTAGCATTCAACAAGATTCTGAAGTAGGAGCTCTACGTGCCAAATGCTATTTTTGTGGGGGAGCTAGGCATTCTCGTGCAAATTGTCCGGCAAAAGACAAAGAGTGTAACAGATGCGGGAAAACCGGCCACTTTCAAAAAGTTTGTCGGTCTCAACCTAAGAAACGCACAGCAACTGTTCAAGATTATGCTTCTGTAATTTCTTGTCCTGTCTCACATCAGTCAAAAGTAAAAGCAACTGTCACTGTCAATGGTTATCAGCTTTGTGGGATGCTAGATTTGGGTAGTGACATCAGTTTGATTGATGAGAAAATAGCTAACTAGCTAAAATTGAAAATCCTTAAAGCAAATGATCAGGTAGGTCTAGCCTCTAACATTCATAAGGTTACAATCAAAGGCACATGCAAAGCAAATCTGGAGATGCTTGGCCATAAATACCCATACACTAAACTCTCTGTAATGCCTAACATTTGCTCTGAGGTTATTATAGGTCGTGATTTACTACAACTTCACTCATCAGTTCACTTTGAGTTTGGTGGGGGTAAGTCTCCTTTACTCGTATGTGCCTTCAGTACTGCCAACGTTAGACCTGCTAATTTGTTCACTAATCTGTCTCCAAACTGTAAACGAGTAGCCGTTAAATCTGTTCGCCATTCGCTCAATGATTCTCAGTTTATAGAAGCTGAAATAAATAAGCTCTTAAATGATGGTGTTACTGAGAAGAGCAATTCACCATGGCGGCACATCACCATGGCACAAGTCCTGGTGACATCACCTCAAAATCACAAAAGGCGAATAGTCATAGATTATTATCGAACCATAAATCAATTCACCGAGTTGGATGCCTACCCAATTCCTTCTATAAACTAAACAGTCTCTAAAGTAGCTAGTTGCAAAGTTTTCAGCACTATTGATCTTCAGAGTGCCTACCATCAGGTCACTCTCCCAGAGAAAGACCGCCCGTATACTGCTTTCGAGACTGCTGGAGAACTCTACCAGTTTACAAGAATCCCTTTCGGTACAACAAACGGTGTAGCAGCTTTCCAACGGACTATGGACCTGGTAATACGCAAAGAAAAGTTGAAGGATACCTTTGCTTATCTCAATGACATCACTATCTGTGGTCACACTCAAGCTGAACACGATGAAAATCTCAATAATTTCATGCAATCAGCTTCAAAATACAACTTAACAATCAATCATGAGAAAAGCTCATTTTCTCTACGCAATATCACCCTACAAGGTCACTCAATCAGCGATGGAGTTATCAGACCTGATCCAAAACGATTCAAACCACTAAACGAGTTCCCACCACCTACTGATACGGCTTCCTTAAGGAGGGCATTGGGAATGTTTTCTCACTATTCTAAGTTCATACCCTGCTTTTCTGAAAAGATTAAACACCTAACACAGTGTACTTTTCCACTCTCTGACGAGGCTCTTTTGGCTTTCCAAAACCTTAAAAAAGATATCGAGGACGCATCTGTAGCTTGCATTGATCATGACGTTCCATTTTGCGTGGAGACCGACGCTTCAGATACCTCTATAGCTACCACTCTAAGCCAGCGAAATCGTCCTGTAGCATTCTTCTCTCTAACTTTGTCAGACTCGGAGAAACGTCATTCGTCTGTCGAGAAAGAAGCGTATGCCATTGTTGAGGCTGTTCGGTATTGGAAACATTTTCTCTTAGGTAGACATTTCCGCCTCATTACTGACCAACGTTCTGTAGCATTTATGTTTGACATGAAGCATGGGAGCAAAATCAAGAACGAGAAGATCACAAGGTGGAGATTAGATCTCTCTTGCTATTCTTATGACATTGTGTATCGTCCAGGAAGAGACAATCACGCAGCAGATCCACTTTCAAGAGTCAGTTCTGTATCCTCTAGTGTGACTTCCACTGAGGCTTACTTGATTTCTCTCCATAAATCACTATGTCATCCAGGTGTCTCAAGACTCTACCACTCGATCTGTTGCAAGTACCTCCCTTATTCCATGGAAGGCGTGCGACGAATCACATCAGCATGCTGCACCTGCGCCGAAGTAAAACCCAACTTCTACAAACATCAGGGTACTCTCATTAAAGCCTCAGCTCCTTTTGAGCGGCTCAATATAGATTTTAAGGCACCACTTCCCTCTAGTTCTCGAAATAAGTACATCCTTACCGTGATTGACGAGTATTCACGTTTTCCATTTGTTTTCCCTTGTCGGGATACTTCTGCTTCATCCGTAATTTCATCACTAAAACAGTTGTTTGGAGTTTTTGGTGCTCCTTCATTCATACATTCAGACCGCGGCTGGGGATTTATGTCTCAAGAACTAAGAACATGGCTCTCAGGCTTTGGTGTGGTAACGAGTAGGACAACTCCTTATAATCCTCGGGGAAATGGACAGGTCAAACGTTTCAATGGTACTGTATGGAAGACTATCCAACTTGCCCTCAAAGATCGTGGACTACCTATTACTCGTTGGGAAGATGTTCTGCCAGATGCTCTCCACGCTATGCGATCCCTGTTGTGCACTGCAACGAATGCTACCCCGCATGAGCGAATGTTTGCTTTTCCTAGGCATTCATCAAATGGTTTTTCAACTCCATCCTGGCTTTTAAATCACGGTACTGTTCTCCTTCGTCGATTTGACCGCCGATCTAAATTTGACCCTTTGGTAGAGGAGGTAACACTCTTATAAAGCAATTCAGAATAGGCTTACATTCGTTATCCTGATGGGCGAGAAACTACGGTCTCAACCCGACATCTTGCTCCCTACGGTGAAAAAGATCAGAACTCGGAAGACAGTGAGATGTGCAATCCTTCTGGGTCTTTATGCGAGGAGCCAGATTCTAGTGCTGATGTCTCTGACTTACCTCAACCCTCTGTAAGTACACAAGCAGATAGCGATACAAAGAACCTAAACCAAAATACAGAAAACACCCTCAGGAAGAGTGAAAGACCTCGGAGGCCCCCTATTTATTTGAAGGACTATATCCATTCTTAAGGGAGGGGAGAATGTTATGATATTTACTATCTTTATAATCATATGTTAAATTCTTTGTTGTTTACCAACTTGTTTACATTCTGTATTTTTATATTACTTGACACTAGTTCTGTGAATTAAAGCCTATGTTCGGGTTTATCTTTCTTTATTCTTATACAATTTATACTACAATTCTACTTTGTATATATGTGTTTTTTTGGTACTGAGTTTAATTGTAATTTTAAAAATGACCACAGAGTACGAGTGTTTTAGGGATACTTTATATCTTGTTACATGCCTCAAACAACGCATGAATATTTTATGTAATCAACGATGGCTAAACAAGCGACGGCTCATTAGTTTAAGTAAACAAAATAGTACCTTCCGTAACACACATAGTGATGCAATCAGTATGACATTCGTTGAGGGAGAAAATAACACGGTAACTCAATTGCTACCTTCTCTCTCCTTTAATCATGTTTCTGAATATTTCTGACACATAAACACAAGACACGTCTATCTAGGAAACACTTCCACCATCAAGGATGAATATAATTTATTGGAGAGTGGAAGTCGTCTTTCGGATTTATTAGGCCAGAAGTCGTCTTATTTTGATGAAATGTCGTACAAGTATAAAAGTTAATTTAATCCTGTAATTATCTTATGATACGTGTTTTTTATAAAACTTAACAAAATAATTAGGTTAAGTAGAATGTAAGTTTACGTTCTAAGTCAATTAAATTTGTTCCAATTCTAACTTAATTAATTGCAATAAATATTTGATCGAAGACATAAAGGGCAAAAATTTCTACGGAATCATTGTTTAATAATAAGGTTTTGTAAGGTTGTTGTACGCTTTATCTGCTAGTGTATCATATAATTCATTTAGTAAAAGCCAACTTAAAATTATATTTCGGTTGCAGAGATTCTGTAAAACTACTAATTTAAGTATTATAGGGTTTATGTCCTAAGTAAAACTAAATCGAGGAGTCATACCTTTAGTTCATAGCCATAAGTTATATTTGTTCACTGTTTAAATTATAACAAGTAGCTATATCTATCATAATTTATAGCTTAAAACGCATCTGGCAAGATCAGATAGTTAATTGTAGTTATAGTTTTGTTGTGGTAGTACTACATTGACCATTTATACTACTGTGCATATTCTAAAATGGCCTTATAGTATCAAATAAAAATGTACACTAAGTTGATCCTGAAAAAAGGAATAATTATGACAAGAACTTAGCTAGCACGTGCATATTTAAAATTAATTGTTATTGCTTTCTTACAATAGGTCGACATAACATATTACTGTAACCAGACCAGAACTTAGTCAGCAAAAAGACACGATCTATTTAAAAAAGAAAAAACAAATTCGTGGTCAAAAACTATAACTTTATTAACTTTTTAATTATAAAATATGTCAAACTTATTGGTCAAAAATATTTTAAACTAATTTATTTATCTTATGTTAGTAATTTTTTATATTCTTAAGTGATTCGCAAGTGTGTTTTATAGAACAACTTCATTTTCAATATTTGGTGTTGCATCCTCATATCTTTGAAGAACTTATTTGTTATTTTAAAACGCGCCTGATATATAAATATGGAGACATTGACTAAAGGCTAATCTATAAAAACATTTAAAAAAATTTTTACAATAAATATGTGTAACTCTAACCATCCTGGTGGGACGTCACATGTCACGTGATCGGGTTGGATGAAGTACTTTATAACAATATTTTTAATTAGTTCTCTTGATCGTTCACTAATTATTTTTGATTATATAGATAAATGTAAACTAATTATACTGTTGTTATATGTTCGCTTAGTAGTTTTTGGAATCCATACGCTTCATTTTATCTGTAAATGGCACAATCTTTTATGTCTTGTATTTTATATAAATGTATTTAAAATATATCCACCAATTTATTTGTTTATGGTGAGTATAACACACTTAACACTAATATTATAAAGCCCAATCAAAATTACATGTTCATTTAAAATGTATTAATACCTTTAAATTACTTTATTACTTGGTGGTGATGTAAGCAATCTTTAGATTGATGTCGATTCTAAGATTTAATCAATGACGAAAAATATGGAATACAAATTGTGGACATATCTGAAAATTTATGATTTGCTAGTTACATATTTATTTTTATAATATAGCACTGTCATATATTTGACTCGTAAATAAAATCATGTAAACATATTTTCCATGATAGTACTTATCATATAAATCCCAGCTGTTACCCATAGCGGCTTTTCCCACATCAGTACATAGAGTTAAAAAGATCAATTACTGATATATAAAAGAAGGTAGATTATTTCTTAAATACCGCATCGTATTACAGGTCAGTATTTTAAAAGATGTCCCCGTATGTCTGGTAAACGTTTGCAGCCCTAACAGCAATATCTCGTTTGCGAGCTTCAGATTCCTCAACGGTGTCTGTATACTACTGCTTTGCCACTTCATTGGCTCACAGACCGGCAGCCTACAACTGAGCTTTCTTTTCACGTCGAAGTTGCTGTTCTTCTGTAGTTTCTTCTGCTCTATTTGCTGCCTGCATTTTAGCTTGTTAAAACCTTCTCATTTATATTAGTGATGATGTTTCCTGACTTTGATCCACTTTACCAAATCGAGCTTTTCGGAAATTCGAAACATATTTGATTAACGTTTCCCCGGAATTATTATGATAAAGGTACCTTCGTTGTTAAACTTACAGCCAAAGAGTAAACCATAATGTAAACAAATAAAGGAACTAAATGTATTGTTGCTTAAAGTTTAAATGCAGAACTTATTTGTAACTAGTCGTTTATTTGGCCGGGAAGGGGGGTAAAATAATGCTTCATTTCGTGGTAGCGGTGGTTCAGCTAAGCGGCAGTTACCAGGCGGTAGCAGCGAGTTGCCGGCCGCACTTTGACCCGGCCTTATTAGCGCTTATCGGCCTGGGTTTCTCGCCGCATTGGACAGCCAGTTCGTCTTGAGCTCCAACAGTGGACGTGTCCGAGGTGTTTTCGTGAGGGCCGTATTACGGTTTTCGTTGGTGACGGATTTTCTGTGCAGTGTGGCCTGCGTTAAGCTGGATGGTGACCCGCTAGTTGGTGAGTGACACCGTTAATAATACTATTATTATTAGTAATTATAAGTATCCAGAGTCTAAAATATTTTAATAATTTTTGTTGGACAATACTTGTCGAGCAGTCTTGTGAGCCACGTTTGTGCCTAAGTTGTATTTAATTACTGTCTAGGCGGGGTATAGAGTTTATGGTTTATAGCTGCAGTAGGAAACCTATGTGATTATATATATTTTTTTAACCCTTTCAGTGCTATGGACCGTTATATCGTCTTTTGAATCTGTTATCAACAAACACTGTTACTGCTTCATAAGCGATTGTACCGTTAGGCGCTCTGTCTGCAGTCTGAGTCTGACATGTGGTGAAACCTGGTAGACACGAACTGAACTATCTCGTCCAGCGCCTAGTCTCTATAATACCAACTGATCCACTGCAGCTGCTAGTCTGATCAGTGGCTGTGCGGTCTAAGGCGTTACCTTCCCGGTCGGGGGTTACACTTGGATCGAGGGTTCGAATCCCGTCACAGTTGGTGGTTTTATGTGCAACTCATGGAGTAATCACTTGTCTGTGGCAGAGTTGAAGGGGAGGGCGGGCTTTAAGCAAACGGTGGACGGTTCGGGTCCAAGCTGATGGGATGGGTGGATTCTTTGTGAGTTGCAAATCTGATCAGGTGTTTTGCTACTTTTTACCTATCCTTTACTATGTGTGTCCAGCGGAAGTCTGTTTTTATTTATTTTAACTGTTCAGGCGTTCAATATATTTAAAAAATCAACAAAACGTCACGGATTCAACTCAGAAGCTTAGCACTCAAAGGGTTAAATTCAAAGTATTTAGTATAATGTATAAAGTATTTAGTATAACAATTAAAACGTGTCCTTGGGGTTTCATTAGATGTAATGTTAAACAAATTGTTTTAGGTAGTTAAAATTAGTAATAAGCACGTGCAATTTATTCCCTATTGTCTACCAGGTGTTTTTCACGATAAGTATTAAACAAGTTACGGTTGACCGAACTTTTTGGGTTTAATCACACCGTATATTACTGTTAATGGGGCATTTTATAGTTGGTTTGACATATACAGTGTGATTGAAAAGTCCCGGAACGGTGTAATATATTTTTTACCATTATAGATAAAGTAAAGTATATCAATAATAACAATAAATGTCTACTCTTTTCAGCTATTATCACTTTTTCATCCCTTAAGGGAGACGGCCCACGAGGAGTCAGACAAAATTCTTAAATAGTAGCATAGGTCGAGTTTGGTATCAAATTAAAGGACTTATTTAGTAGAACACATTGCCGCAAACCGGACCTCGAAAGAGGTCCACTCTAACCAAAATGGCGGCGTTTTAAAGTTATTCATCATTTATCCAAATAAGCCATTTTCTTACATAAAGATAACATTAATTTAATGTATTGGAATTAAAAATTTAGTACTTACAGTTACAGAGAGTGTTCAAAATGTTGTCCACATTTCTCTTGGCAATAGCCCAATCTGTGGTAGAAGCCTTCAATAACTTTTTAAATCATCTCAGGAGGTATTTGACCAGTTTCTTCTGTGATGCGGTTCATTATTTCTTCTGTGTTGGCAGGCTTAGTTATAAAACCCCTTTGTTTTAATGTTACCCCTGCTTGCAAATATATTTATTTTTAATACTAATATTACCAAAATATTTTAATCTAATTTTTTTTCAGATTTAAACATTAGATCATCATGAGTAATTAAACTATAAATAAAACTTTAATTAAAGTCATCATAATGTTAGTGTGTTATTTTATTATGTTAAGAAATTACATTAATAATATTTTTGCAGCACTCAAATCTGAGTGACAAGTCTTGATCGGAATATAACTCTCAGTTTGTAACTAAGTTCAATAGTAATATTTATAATCCATAAACTTTATATGGTCTAAATATACTACGTAATGCATCTTACCGTACAAATGATTGTGTTAAAAACCATTGTACAATAACAAATATTTTTGTATTGATGTGTACTATTTTATACTATGAATTGCTTTATTATCATATTATTTTATTCATATTGATAAAAGAAGTAAAGCTAATTAACCTTACTAAGAATTTTTACTAAGAGAAAAATAGCTAGGATTACTTAGAGGAGCTGGGATGAGTTGGTTACCAATGAATAAATGCCTCCTTATATATATGTCAAACCAACTATAAAATGCCCCATTAACAGTAATATACGGTGTGATTAAACTCAATACGACCGGTCAACTGTGACTCGTTTATTACTTATCACGTAAAACACCTGGTAGACAATAGATAATAAATTGCACGTGTTTTGTAATTTTATTCACTTATTTTTTAGCAATTACCCTGATTAATTGTTATATGTATATATTACGGAATGTAAAATAAAGGTGACAACAAATCATATATGTGTTTCTTTCTCAAACATTTTATTGCATGATGCATTTAGGGTGACTGCGGATTAATAAACTGGTCTATAATAGCATTCAATACTCTACTGGTGTACAAGATGTTTTTGTTGAGCGATGCACTCTCCACCGGGAAACCAAGTTTAGTAAAGATCGTTTGTACTTCATCTGACTTGTACACTGCTGTTACAATTTCTCTTGTAAGATATCTCATTGGACGTTTATTTATGTAATACTCTTTTACTAGATCCTTAAACAGATGTTTATTCTGGATAGATGCTGCTGCTAGTGTAATCTTAATATTATCAAAAACATTGAACGTATAAAGCAGCTCTGGACGGTCTTGTTTGACCAAAGGGAATAGTCCTCTTACTACTTCCTTTGTCAAGAGCATCTCCAGTGTGCCTAATGGTGGAAGTTCCTGCAAGTAATAAAATACATAGATAAATTAATAAAATAGATTGATAAATTCCATCGTTGACGTTTCTACTATCAATCCAGTTCATAGAAAGGGTCAATATGTTTCTTTTATCAGCAAATTATTAAAGAATTCTTTTAATGAATTAAACTGATAGAGTAAGTAAAGCACCTTTATCAAGTTGTTCCTCCTGAATATCAATTTAAGAATTATGGAGTATCCGTAGCCTTCAAGGCCCAAAACACCATGAGTAAAATCCTGCATCCGAATATAAAAGATTGTGTTAAGTTTGATAAGTCCGGTGTATATAAAATCAGTTGTGATAATTTTTACGTTGGTCAAATTGTTAATTTTGTAAAAAGATACAAGAATCATATTTCAGCATGGAAGAACCAAAAATTGGAAAGATCGAATATCGCAAAAAACCTCCTTGAAATTGGCTACTCCTTGGGAACAATTGAAGAAAATTTTAATATTCTCCATATTTGTAAGAAAGTAAATGTAATGAATGCATGGGAAGAATTTTTATTGTTAAGAATTGTTGTTTTTTAAGGAAAAATGTAAGGATAGGGATAAAGTGATCATTGGACAGGTCAACTTTGACTCTGGTGGTACTTATCCCAACTTGTTTCCGGAACTTCCGGTAGCCAATAGAATGTAAACTGTTCTCCATCTTGTTTCTGTTAGTCTCTTATTGGGCCTGATGACGACCGTTGTAACTGGTTGAAATCGATGATCTTGTACCATATTTTGTGTATACTTTACTGGGTTTTATGTAAGTGCAGTATAAGTGTAAATATACTTTGTGGTGTTGTAAGACGTATTTTATTCATCCTGTTTAGGAACACATTGTCGCAGGTTTTGCATAGTAACACAACACAAACGGGAGGTACAAATGTATATTTGTTTTACATTATTTGTATTTGTACAGTTCGTTTGTGTTGTGCTAGTGTTTAAAGACTTTGAAAATATGTATTTCATTTAATTGTTGACACCAGATTTGATAGTGGGACAGTAGTTCCATAATTGGTAATCTTCTAGGAAACTAAAATAATTGAAGACGGAACGGTAATGAACCTGCTATATTTTGAGTAGTAATATTTAAATTCAAATTCAAATTCTTTATTGAACTTGTTGACAAAATTACTTTGCATATGCCAAGTCAAAACAAAAGTTAATACAATGTTCTTAAAATATAAAATACAATACATAAAATGGGGTGGCGCATTTCCAGCAATAAATCGTTCTAAGCTAAGAAATCTTTTACCCTATTGTAGGCTTTGGCAATGAGAAAACATTTCAATCTTTTTCTAAATGTATTAAAGTTACTTTCAAGCCTTAAGGGTTCAGGCAGTCTATTGAACACCATTCTGTTGTACGGCAGAATATTTTAGATGCTTCTGAAAAAAATAAGTGTTATGAATTGGAACATTCATCATGCATTTATAATGCCGATTCTAGGCGAAAAAAGTTAAATGAAATACAAATTACTGAATCCCATCAAATTTAATATAAATCAAACAATGAATAAATTACACTAATCAAATACACACCATGGCTTGTAGTTTTTCTTCGCCATCCACAACGGACAACAGGAGCACTACGCTCACAACAACTAGTTTTAGCTGCATTTTGACCTAAAATATTTAACTTTGTTTTAGGTTAGCAGAGCTGCATGCAATGACTTATAACAAATACAACAATTCTATGAAATTAAAATAATTTTAAAGAAAATGATTATTATATATTATGCGGCTTTTATTGCAAAACCACAAACAATTTAGGGATTTCGTAATTGCTAAATTGTTGGACTATGTAAAACTGAATTCGTATGTTGACATAGTAAAAATTATACATACATACATACATGCATACGTATCTCACGTCGTCCCGACTGACCATATGTGGCATAGGGCCAGTCAGCTTCTACAGGTTTCATCAGGTACATCTTCATGATGTCATATTCATGATAGGCAGAGATGAAAATTTGGGGGGGGGTTGTAAAAAACATCTTGAAAGGTTAGAAAGTCAGGTCAGGTATGATGGGAGTTGGTAAAGACATTGATCCAAAAGGTGCTTTTTGAGCTCATATTTAAATTTTTTCAAGTTACTAATCTGGGCTATGTGAGAAGGAAGTTGATTAAATAGCTTAAGACCAATGTAATCCAGCTTTTTCTCAATAAGCTTTAAGTTATGAGACACAGAAGGATTGTGTTTCTATTTCTGGTTCTATAACAATGCTGATGAGCTTTAACAAGATTGTGTTCTTTAACATAACTAATTACTTCAAACATGTAAATACTAGGTACTGTCAAAATTTGCAGTTCTTTGAAGTGGTCAAAACATGATTCTGTAGGTTTAAGTTTCAAAATGCATCGTATCACTCTTTTCTGGAGTATAAGGGTTTATTTAGTATAATTTGTAGATAGTAATTCCAATTCTAGGCGAAAAAAGTTAAATGAAATACAAATTACTGAATGCCATCAAATTTTCAAAGTTATTTTGTTTTAAATCCTTGAATAGCAAATGTTCCAAACGACCAAATAAAAACAAAAATACTCGAACTAAGTTAGAAGGTCTTATATTGTAATAGTCCAATTAACGTTTTGATATACCTGTAAGAAAATATCAATGGAATCAACATTTTAATAGTTACCATTTAATTGTTCTTGTCCGAATAGTGCCAGGAAGCCTGGATTACGCTAAACCCAGGAACCCTGTCAAGGAATTTCTGCTTGTTCTAGTAATTTATCGCTGTCTACCTGAAAGAGCACGAATCTTTTCCTATGCAAAACCCTAGGGCTATGAAACTCCCTTATTGGGATCAGATCCCAATATAAATAAATCATGGCAATGAGGATAGATAAGTTAGGGTTATGTGGTGATAGGATAAGCGGGAAATGCACGTGAGTCAAGTGAATGAGGGCTGCTCCAACCCCTAAATATTCCTTAATTGGAGTCTTCCCATATCAAAAATATACTTTCAAACCCAATCCGTCCTATATATTTACAAAAATCAAACACCAAATTTCTTGTTTATAGTCTGATTTAATTCAATTGTCATTTAGATATGGTATTGTGATAATTAAGTTTATGTTTAAACAGCGCGCATCGAACATTAAAATAAAATGTTACGCCGGCTGCAACTATATTTGTTTTTAAATACTAATATTACCAAAATATTTTAATCTAATTTTGAACTTCCCTTTCAGATTTAAACATTAAATTATCATAAGTAATTAAACTATATAAAAAACCCAAATTAACATCATAATAATTTTAGTCTGTTACTTTAATATGTTGAGATATTAAATTGATAATTTTTTGCGGCCCTCAAATCTGAGTCACAAATCTTGATCAGAATATAACTCTCAGTTTGTAACAAAGTTCAATATGAATATTTATATTCCATAAACTTTATTTGGTCTAAACATACTACATAAATTAATATTACCATACAAATGATGGTGTTAAAAACCATTGTACAATAACAAATATTTTGTTATTGATGTATACAATTTTATACTCTAATACCTTTATTACTATTTTTTTTAATTATTCGTATTGATAAAAGAAGTATAGCTAATTAATCCTACTAAGAATTCTTACTAAGAGACTAATAGCTATGATTACTTACAGGAGCTGGGATGAGTTGGTTACCAATAAATAAATGCCTCCTTATATAGGTTAAACAAACTATAAAATGCCCCATTAACAGTAATATACGGTGTGATTAAACTCAATACGACCGGTCAACTGTAACATGTGTATTACTTATCACGTAAAACACCTGGTAACAATAGGTAATGAATTGTACGTCTTTATTACTAATTTAAACAACTTAAAACTATTTTTTTAAACTTAACATCTAATGAAACACCAAGGACATGTTTTAAGTTCTACCTTTTATTAAATACTTAGCATTTAATTCCTTAAAGATATTAAACTTTAAGATTGTTTGACTTCTCTTACCAATATGTAATTAGTATCAGGTACTTCCGAATATAAATAAAAAACAATGATGTGCTTTTCAACGGACGAACAACTGTTAAAAACAAATAATTTTAAAAGCTTTACTGTCCCATATGACAATTTTCAATCAGGTCTGGTACAAATTTCCTGATCAGACCCGCTCAAAATCCGATTAGGATTGGAAAGAGTTATGGGACGTTTCCAGATTAGGTTCTGATCAGGTCTGATCAGTATCTGATCTGGTTCTGATAGTAACCTGATCTGCTTTTAATAAAAATAAATATATATGTATATAAATTAAAAAAACACATTTGTTATAACATATTTTATGCAATGAAACATATTAAATATGCAAAAGAAATGTAATAAAAATAAAAAAAAATAATAAAAATCCTCATAAAAATTCACATGGTACGATTGGGATTCGAACCCGGGACTCCATCATTGAAGTTCGTTGTCTTAACCACTACATTACAAGCACTTATTTTTATCTGAGAAAGAGAGAAGCATTTAAGAAAAAAAAAACTACATAGAACCACGATTTTAAGTTAGTATATTTCTTTCTAACATTATGCCATTTGTAGAGTGTAAGTATTGATAAAACCCAAATACCCGACATTGATATTTGCAGCTGTTTGATAGCATGGGTACAAATAATTAATTAATCATTAGTATTATATTGTCCTTATTTTGCTTGGTAACATTTTAAAACTAGCCTTCACTTTTAAGACTTGTTGTATTGGACTAATGAAGCGTGTTAGGCGTTTGCATAGGAAATATGGTATTTTTGTGTTTAAAAAACAGAACTTACTATATATATATATATATATATATATATATATATATATTATATATATAATATATTTATGGTAAATTTAACGTTCGGTGATGTAAAACAGCTCTTATAGTTCTAATTCTTCAGGCGATAATGTTTACCGGCAATTGACAAATTTGTAAAAAATAAGCATATAACTATTAATAATGTTTAAATATCATTGTATAATACTTAAATAAACCACTTATCAAGTTTGATATTGTTGATCAGACCAGTTCAACTAAACCTAAACAGGTCTGATTAACCCTGATATCCAGATTAGGCCTGATCAACCCTGATACTCCAGATCAGGACTGATTAACTCAACCTGATTAGGTCTATCAGACCTGATCAGTTCTGATCAGAATTGGATCAGGTCTGATCAGAATTGGATAACACCTGTTTAAACATGTTCATATGGGGTAGCACGGAAATTCGTTAAATAGTCAATATAATTTTTGTGCTCTTGAACAACTTGAGATTTTTTTAATTGTAGTTTCAATCAAAAGGAGAAAAATTGTTGTTTTTGGTGTGCCATCGTGTTTTACGATTAAGAACTAAAAACACTCTTTTTATCTTTGTGATGAGCAACTTTTTTATCGTAATACCCATATAAGCCTTTGATGTTTGAAAATTAGGACAAATTATTATGTCATTTGTATTGGTTTAGTAGTTCATATAGGTCAAATTAATAATATTTTATTTACAAAAAAAGTGCGTACACGTCTTTGTTACTTTTGAATACATCATTGTAAATCAGAACAATAAAATTCTTTGAGGTTAAAAGATCTTAAAAAGTTTAAAAAATTCACAGCTGATTTTTCGGTGCGCTAATTTAAAATATCAGAAAAATGTTATTTTATGGAGTTACTTATATTAATTATAGTATTTACCCTTGAAAATTAACAGATTGTTAGTTTCCGGACACGGTTGATGTACCCAGCCTTCACAAGCCTTCACAAGCCTTCACAGCCTTCACAAGCCTTCACAAGCCTTCACAGCCTTCAAAGCCTTCGCAAGCCTTCACAGCCTTCACAAGATTTACAGTGGATCTAGAGTTCTTCATCACTTTCAACACAAACAACACAGTCTCTGTCTTCATACGTACCAGTTGTATCATTGTCGTTATAAATTACTGTTGATTGGTCATAGATTCAGTATAAGTCAAGGGGCTATGGCATTTTTCATACATACTTTGGGCTGAAAAAGGCGAAGTCAACCCAAATGTTATGAAGAGAATCAGACTTCATTCATTTTGGACTTACGAGTTTAGTTTTTATTTTTATTTAAAAAAGCTATTGTTCATATTGTTCACAAGGCCTTTCTAAAAAAATACAATTTTCAAAATCGGGGATCAGTCTGTAAATAATAATTATTTACAGACTGATTATTTCTTTTCAATGGATTAGAAGCTCTTTATTAATTAGTGATACGGCAATCCTTGACTGAATAATAAATTCGAAGCAGACTGATATGGTTCTTAGTATTGAAGTTTATTAGCTATTGGTTTAACCTAAAGTATATTTTGAAAAGGGAATAGGACATTTATTGGAGAGAAATAACTAAAGGCAAGAAAAACCAGTAAGTATGTTGACGTTTTATTTTGGAAAAGTTTTGTTGAATTTTGTTTTTATTTGTTTTAGAAGAATTAATTTATTGCGGTTTTAATAAGACACAAGCAGGTTTGCTTAGTTGTTCTTTTCATAAAATACCACTTTTTTAACCTCAAGGAAAATCACGTAGGCTGAAAATTAACGGTGCAGTATTTCCAAAAATGCAGTTAAGAACTGGTGTAATTTCAAGAGATCAAATTCCATACTAATTGCTATATCCCACAGGTGGTTTTGGAGGTTTTGTAACTCAAACATGGGGATTGTAAATCTGTTATTTATATGTTTAAATTGATTATCAGTTTGCACCATTTGGTGTTACCTTAAAAAAAAACTTAATAGTATTTAAATAAAATATTCGGCAATCAGTTGCTGGAATATTGGAAGTGAGTGAGTCCAGCGGTAAACTCACAGTGATAAATTACAGTTTTATATTTTGATTTACTCTAGTATTGTTGTAGAAACTTTTTATATATTTCTTAATATCGTGTAGTTTATTATTATTTGCATTCAACATCCATATTTTCTGGTCACGGTGCAGCAAACTTGATGCTCAGCTCTAATAGATTTCTTATGAAAAACAAATTAATTGCTATATCTTATTTTGAATTAACGTCGTATTTAAGTAAATATAAATGTATAATTTGAAATTTCCTGGGTTTACAGGTGTTGTTGGTTTGGGTTTTTGGGTGGGTTGTTGGTTTGTTGTTGGTTTGTTGGGACAAGGGTTACGCTATAATATATCTTTAGTGAGGGCTAGTTTTAAAATGTTACCAAGCAAAATAAGGACAATATAATACTAATCATTAATTAATTATTTGTACCCATGCTATCAAACAGCTGCAAATATCAATGTCGGGTATTTGGGTTTTATCAATACTTACACTCTACAAATGGCATAATGTTAGAAAGAAATATACTAACTTAAAATCGTGGTTCTATGCAGTTTTTTTTTCTTAAATGCTTCTCTCTTTCTCAGATAAAAATAAGTGCTTGTAATGTAGTGGTTAAGACAACGAACTTCAATGATGGAGTCCCGGGTTCGAATCCCAATCGTACCATGTGAATTTTTATGAGGATTTTTATTATTTTTTTATTTGTATTACATTTCTTTTGCATATTTAATATGTTTCATTGCATAAAATATGTTATAAGAAATGTTTTTTTTAAATTTATATACATATATATTTATTTTTATTAAAAGCAGATCAGGTTACTATCAGAACCAGATCAGATACTGATCAGACCGGATCAGAAACTAATCTGGAAACGTCCCATAACTCTTTCCAATCCTAATCGGATTTTGAGCGGGTCTGATCAGGAAATTTGTACCAGACCTGATTGAAAATTGTCATATGGGACAGTAAAGCTTTTAAAATTATTTGTTTTTAACAGTTGTTCGTCCGTTGAAAAGCACATCATTGTTTTGTATTTATATTCGGAAGTACCTGATACTAATTCAATATTGGTAAGAGAAGTCAAACAATCTTAAAGTTTAATATCTTCAAGGAATTAAATGCTAAGTATTTAATACAAGGTAGAACTTAAAACATGTCCTTGGTGTTTCATTAGATGTTAAGTTTAAAAAAATAGTTTTAAGTTGTTTAAATTAGTAATAAAGACGTACAATTCATTACCTATTGTTACCAGGTGTTTTACGTGATAAGTAATACACATGTTACAGTTGACCGGTCGTATTGAGTTTAATCACACCGTATATTACTGTTAATGGGGCATTTTATAGTTTGTTTAACATATATAAGGAGGCATTTATTTATTGGTAACCAGCTCATCCCAGCTCCTGTAAGTAATCATAGCTATTAGTCTCTTAGTAAGAATTCTTAGTAGGATTAATTAGCTATACTTCTTTTATCAATACGAATAATTAAAAAAAATAGTAATAAAGGTATTAGAGTATAAAATTGTATACATCAATAACAAAATATTTGTTATTGTACAATGGTTTTTAACACCATCATTTGTATAGTTATATTAATTTATGTAGTATATTTAGACCAAATAAAGTTTATGGAATATAAATATTCATATTGAACTTTGTTACAAACTGAGAGTTATATTCTGATCAAGATTTGTGACTCAGATTTGAGGGCCGCAAAAAATTATCAATTTAATATCTCAACATATTAAAGTAACAGACTACAATTATTATGATGTTAATTTGGGTTTTTTATATAGTTTAATTACTTATGATAATTTAATGTTTAAATCTGAAAGGGAAGTTCAAAATTAGATTAAAATATTTTGGTAATATTAGTATTTAAAAACAAATATAGTTGCAGCCGGCGTAACATTTTATTTTAATGTTCGATGCGCGCTGTTTAAACATAAACTTAATTATCACAATACCATATCTAAATGACAATTGAATTAAATCAGACTATAAACAAGAAATTTGGTGTTTGATTTTTGTAAATATATAGGACGGATTGGGTTTGAAAGTACATTTTTGATATGGGAAGGCTCCAATTAAGGAATATTTAGGGGTTGGAGCAGCCCTCATTCACTTGACTCACGTGCATTTCCCGCTTATCCTATCACCACATAACCCTAACTTATCTATCCTCATTGCCATGATTTATTTATATTGGGATCTGATCCCAATAAGGGAGTTTCATAGCCCTAGGGTTTTGCATAGGAAAAGATTCGTGCTCTTTCAGGTAGACAGCGATAAATTACTAGAACAAGCAGAAATTCCTTGACAGGGTTCCTGGGTTTAGCGTAATCCAGGCTTCCTGGCACTATTCGGACAAGAACAATTAAATGGTAACTATTAAAATGTTGATTCCATTGATATTTTCTTACAGGTATATCAAAACGTTAATTGGACTATTACAATATAAGACCTTCTAACTTAGTTCGAGTATTTTTGTTTTTATTTGGTCGTTTGGAACATTTGCTATTCAAGGATTTAAAACAAAATAACTTTGAAAATTTGATGGGATTCAGTAATTTGTATTTCATTTAACTTTTTCCGTCTAGAATTGGAATTACTATCTACAAATTATACTAAATAAACCCTTATACTCCAGAAAAGAGTGATACGATGCATTTTGAAACTTAAACCTACAGAATCATGTTTTGACCACTTCAAAGAACTGCAAATTTTGACAGTACCTAGTATTTACATGTTTGAAGTAATTAGTTATGTTAAAGAACACAATCTTGTTAAAGCTCATCAGCATTGTTATAGAACCAGAAATAGAAACACAATCCTTCTGTGTCTCATAACTTAAAGCTTATTGAGAAAAAGCTGGATTACATTGGTCTTAAGCTATTTAATCAACTTCCTTCTCACATAGCCCAGATTAGTAACTTGAAAAAATTTAAATATGAGCTCAAAAAGCACCTTTTGGATCAATGTCTTTACCAACTCCCATCATACCTGACCTGACTTTCTAACCTGTCAAGATGTTTTTTACAACCCCCCCCCCAAATTTTCATCTCTGCCTGTCATGAATATGACATCATGAAGATGTACCTGATGAAACCTGTAAAAGCTGACTGGCCCTATGCCACATATGGTCAGTCGGGACGACGTGAGATACGTATGCATGTATGTATGTATGTATAATATTTACTATGTCAACATACGAATTCAGTTTTACATAGTCCAACAATTTAGCAATTACGAAATCCCTAAATTGTTTGTGGTTTTGCAATAAAAGCCGCATAATATATAATAATCATTTTCTTTAAAATTATTTTAATTTCATAGAATTGTTGTATTTGTTATAAGTCATTGCATGCAGCTCTGCTAACCTAAAATAAAGTTAAATATTTCAGGTCAAAATGCAGCTAAAACTAGTTGTTGTGAGCGTAGTGCTCCTGTTGTCCGTTGTGGATGGCGAAGAAAAACTACAAGCCAGGGTGTGTATATGATTAGTGTAATTTATTCATTGTTTGATTTATATTAAATTTGATGGGATTCAGTAATTTGTATTTCATTTAACTTTTTTCGCCTAGAATCGGCATTATAAATGCATGATGAATGTTCCAATTCATAACACTTATTTTTTTCAGAAGCATCTAAAATATTCTGCCGTACAACAGAATGGTGTTCAATAGACTGCCTGAACCCTTAAGGCTTGAAAGTAACTTTAATACATTTAGAAAAAGATTGAAATGTTTTCTCATTGCCAAAGCCTACAATAGGGTAAAAGATTTCTTAGCTTAGAACGATTTATTGCTGGAAATGCGCCACCCCATTTTATGTATTGTATTTTATATTTTAAGAACATTGTATTAACTTTTGTTTTGACTTGGCATATGCAAATTAATTTTGTCAACAAGTTCAATAAAGAATTTGAATTTGAATTTAAATATTACTACTCAAAATATAGCAGGTTCATTACCGTTCCGTCTTCAATTATTTTAGTTTCCTAGAAGATTACCAATTATGGAACTACTGTCCCACTATCAAATCTGGTGTCAACAATTAAATTAAGTACATATTTTCAAAGTCTTTAAACACTAGCACAACACAAACGAACTGTACAAATACAAATAATGTAAAACAAATATACATTTGTACCTCCCGTTTGTGTTGTGTTACTATGCAAAACCTGCGACAATGTGTTCCTAAACAGGATGAATAAAATACGTCTTACAACACCACAAAGTATATTTACACTTATACTGCACTTACATAAAACCCAGTAAAGTATACACAAAATATGGTACAAGATCATCGATTTCAAGCAGTTACAACGGTCGTCATCAGGCCCAATAAGAGACTAACAGAAACAAGATGGAGAACAGTTTACATTCTATTGGCTACCGGAAGTTCCGGAAACAAGTTGGGATAAGTACCACCAGAGTCAAAGTTGACCTGTCCAATGATCACTTTATCCCTATCCTTACATTTTTCCTTAAAAAACAACAATTCTTAACAATAAAAATTCTTCCCATGCATTCATTACATTTACTTTCTTACAAATATGGAGAATATTAAAATTTTCTTCAATTGTTCCCAAGGAGTAGCCAATTTCAAGGAGTTTTTTTGCGATATTCGATCTTTCCAATTTTTTGTTCTTCCATGCTGAAATATGATTCTTGTATCTTTTTACAAAATTAACAGTTTGACCAACGTAAAAATTATCACAACTGATTTTATATACACCGGACTTATCAAACTTAACACAATCTTTTATATTCGGATGCAAGATTTTACTCATGGTGTTTTGGGCCTTGAAGGCTACGGATACTCCATAATTCTTAAATTGATATTCAGGAGGAACAACTTGATAATGGTGCTTTACTTACTCTATCAGTTTAATTCATTAAAAGAATTCTTTAATAATTTGCTGATAAAAGAAACATATTGACCCTTTCTATGAACTGGATTGATAGTAGAAACGTCAACGATGGAATTTATCAATCTATTTTATTAATTTATCTATGTATTTTATTACTTGCAGGAACTTCCACCATTAGGCACACTGGAGATGCTCTTGACAAAGGAAGTAGTAAGAGGACTATTCCCTTTGGTCAAACAAGACCGTCCAGAGCTGCTTTATACGTTCAATGTTTTTGATAATATTAAGATTACACTAGCAGCAGCATCTCTCCAGAATAAACATCTGTTTAAGGATTTAGTAAAAGAGTATTACATAAATAATCGTCCAATGAGATATCTTACAAGAGAAATTGTAAGAGCAGTGTACAAGTCAGATGAAGTACAAACGATCATTACTAAACTTGGTTTCCCGGTGGAGAGTGCATCGCTCAACACAGTCATCTTGGTCACCAGTAAAGTATTGAATGCTATTATAGACCAGTTTATTAATCCGCAGTCACCCTAAATACATCATGCAATAAAATGTTTGAGAAAGAAACACATATATGATTTGTTGTCACCTTTATTTTACATTCCGTAATATATACATATAACAATTAATCAGGATAATTGCTAAAAAATAAGTGAATAAAATGACAAAACACGTGCAATTTATTATCTATTGTCTACCAGGTGTTTTACGTGATAAGTAATAAACGAGTCACAGTTGACCGGTCGTATTGAGTTTAATCACACCGTATATTACTGTTAATGGGGCATTTTATAGTTGGTTTGACATATATATAAGGAGGCATATATTCATTGGTAACCAACTCATCCCAGCTCCTCTAAGTAATCCTAGCTATTATTCTCTTAGTAAAAATTCTTAGTAAGGTTAATTAGCTTTACTTCTTTTATCAATATGAATAAAATAATATGATAATAAAGCAATTCATAGTATAAAATAGTACACATCAATACAAAAATATTTGTTATTGTACAATGGTTTTTAACACAATCATTTGTACGGTAAGATGCATTACGTAGTATATTTAGACCATATAAAGTTTATGGATTATAAATATTACTATTGAACTTAGTTACAAACTGAGAGTTATATTCCGATCAAGACTTGTCACTCAGATTTGAGTGCTGCAAAAATATTATTATTGTAATTTCTTAACATAATAAAGTAACACACTAACATTATTATGACTTTAATTAAAGTTTTATTTATAGTTTAATTACTCATGATGATCTAATGTTTAAATCTGAAAAAAAATTAGATTAAAATATTTTGGTAATATTAGTATTAAAAATAAATATATTTGCAAGCAGGGGTAACATTCTATTTTAATGTTGGGTGCGATGTTTAAACATCAACTAGATTATCACAATACTATCTCAAAATGACAAATAAATTGAATCAGAATATAAACAAGAAAGTTGGCGTTTCATTTTTGTAAATACACAGGACGGATTGGGTTTGAACGTATATTTTTTATATAAGAAGGCTCCAATTAAGGAATTAAGTGGTGCAGCCCATATTCACTTGACTTAACGTGCCTATCCCGCTTATACTACCACTACTTAAACCTAACTTATCAATGCTCACAGCTATGATTTATTTATATTCAGATCTGATCCCAATAAGGAAGCTTCATAGCCCTAGGGTGTTTTATAGGGAAAATTGTGAGCTCTTTCAGGTAGACAGTAATAAATTACTAAACAAATCAGATATTCCTTGACTGGGTTTATGATTATCCAGGCTTTTTGGCACTATTAAAACAAGAATAAATTGTATCAGGAATCTGGCACATACTTTCTCCCTTTTAGCCCAACTTTAATGAATAAATTACTTTGTATTTACTAAATATAGAATACAAAGCACGGTCGAATGTACAGAACATTTTGTAAACAAGTTGTTTAAAAAAACATCCACCCAAATCCAAATCGAACAGGGCAAAGAAAAAACCGCAGATCCACATTTTCTGAGCGTCACGCAATCACGACGCAACGTAGAATTCTGGCACGCAGCATGGACAGTGTGTTCAGTCATGCTACTACGATTGACCTTGATAATTGAAGAAAAGATGGGAGGAGATTCTCAAAATCCAAAAGGAGGAAGGGGAAATCTTCTCTCATTCGGACGCCTTGCTGAAGGATATGTCGAAGAATAATTTTTACTATTATTTTAGGAAATTATTTTATTATTTTACAAGCAGTGGAATATTATGAAGCAGAATTTACAATGGCAGCCTCCGTATATGGTTCAACATTCTTTATGAAAATTGGTTTGCATAGTTTGCGTGCAAGGTCCAGAATAATGTGAACAGCTCGGTGTAGGACGGAATTCCTGTCCGCGACGAAGTCTTTAGCAGACTAAAGGACCTGCGCAAGAAAGAGGACAAGACCCAGGACACTTTTCAACTGATGAAAAGTGAGACTGCAGAGTCAAGGCAATACCGTAAAAAGTACCAGTTACGGATACAAGGACGCCTGTTAAAGGATATTATCCTTGCGACCGCGTCCTCAGGGAAGTGGGAGCGGAGCTCCAGTAAGAGCTCTAGCGACCAGCCCAAGGCGTCAAAAAAGAAGTTGATAAAGAAGAAGAAAAAAAAATTTTAAAGAACCTTGGTAGAGGCTCCTCCAGCGAAAACCGTTACTGAACCTGGCCCGGATCCAGTGACTGTGAAGCGAAAGAAAAGATCTGCCCGTTGTCTGTCCTCGTAAGAGTGGCAGGGGGCCAAACCTACACCGGGGTTATGAGGAAGATCCGTAAGGATATTGACCTGGGCTCCTGCACCGCTAAGGTTATCTGTGTGAGACCGACTCCGAAAGGTTATGTTCTGCTTTGGCTGGGGAAGGGCTTGGACAGGAAAGCGTTGTCGCAGTTCTATAAGCCGCAGTAGATCCCCAGTAGCAAGTTCAATACTACTCTCTCCCATATGTTCTGCTTTGGCTGGGGAAGGGCTTGGACAGGAAAGCGTTGCAGCAGTTCTAGAAGCCGCAGTAAATCCCCAGTAGCAAGTTCAATACTACTCTCTCCCATATGTTCTGCTTTGGCCGGGGAAGGGCTTGGACAGGAAAGCGTTGCCGCAGTTCTAGAAGCCCCAGTAGATCCCCAGTAGCAAGTTCAATACTACTCTCTCCCATATGTTCTGCTTTGGCTGGGGAAGGGCTTGGACAGGAAAGCGTTGTCGCAGTTCTAGAAGCCGCAGTAGATCCCCAGTAGCAAGTTCAATACTACTCTCTCCCATATGTTCTGCTTTGGCTGGGGAAGGGCTTGGAATGGAAAGCATTGCCACAGTTCTAGAAGCCGCAGTAGATCCCCAGTAGCAAGTTCAATACTACTCTCTCCCATATTTTCTGCTTTGGCTGGGGAAGGGCTTGGACAGGAAAGCGTTGTCGCAGTTCTAGAAGCCGCAGTAGATCCCCCGTAGCAAGTTCAATACTACTCTCTCCCATATGTTCTGCTTTGGCTGGGGAAGGGCTTGGACAGGAAAGCGTTGCCGCAGTTCTAGAAGCCGCAGTAGATCCCCAGTAGCAAGTTCAATACTACTCTCTCCCATATGTTCTGCTTTGGCTGGGGAAGGGCTTGGACAGGAAAGCGTTGCAGCAGTTCTAGAAGCCTCAGTAGATCCCCAGTAGCAAGTTCAATACTACTCTCTCCCATATGTTCTGCTTTGGCTGGGGAAGGGCTTGGACAGGAAAGCGTTGCAGCAGTTCTAGAAGCCTCAGTAGATCCCCAGTAGCAAGTTCAATACTACTCACTCCCATATGTTCTGCTTTGGCTGGGGAAGGGCTTGGACAGGAAAGCGTTGCCGCAGTTCTAGAAGCCGCAGTAGATCCCCAGTAGCAAGTTCAATACTACTCTCTCCCATATGTTCTGCTTTGGCTGGGGAAGGGCTTGGACAGGAAAGCGTTGCCGCAGTTCTAGAAGCCGCAGTAGATCCCCAGTAGCAAGTTCAAAACTACTCTCTCCCATGATTTTTTATAGTTCGTATATAAAACACTTATGTACATTCCTACTGCTTATAGCTATTTCCTAATGTATTAAATAAACCTTTTAAGATGTTGAAACACTATAAAAAAAAACACCAGCCATCCCTAATTTGTAATCTAGTTATAAGTCAGTTTATTGTATAGCTTAGTATAACGTAATCCACCCAAGTGAACGTAGTGGACCTAGGGAGGTCGGTTAAGTTTGTAGGGCCTCGAGGAGTCCCACACTTTGTCCGTAAATGGATTTCCACCTCCTTGCAAAAAAAATATTTTTTCAACCAGTATCTCCAGGAGGTCCGCATGATGATACACATATCAAAAGCATTACTAATAACTCATCACTAATTAAAAACCGGTCCATTTAAATCTAATTTAAATAAGTCATAATAGATGAATTTTCGTCGTGATAGGTTTAACAATTTACCGTTACTTTAATTTTTTTTATTGAATTAGTTTGATTTAAGCGTACAAATGAATTATAAATTAATTAACCTATTTTGGTGAATACAAAAAAGTGGTTTTTTAATTCCTGTAGTGGCTTAAAATGTATCGATAGATTTCTGTTACCTTATTGGAATTTTAGGCTTATGAATATGTAAATATTTCCATTTTTATGACTTATTTTCTTTACCTTTTCTTATAAACATATGTTTTGGGTTTGGTATATTTTTTATATTTATTATTCCACGAATATTTGCATAATTATCATAAAAATAAATTAATAATAAGAGAATTTCCTTAAAAAACTGTCCATTTTTTTTTAAATAATACAAAGGTATATATTTAAAAAAGGAATGATTTCATTTATTAACTATAAATAACAACTATTTCACTTGCAATCGAAACAAAAAGTAAAATTGGTAATATTTATGTTAATAACTATTCGCAGCATAATTCCATCTATAGTAGGTCTGCCCGACACAACAATTCCATACATGTGGCGAAGTACAATAGGCTTCATACCTTGTGTTGTAGTCTAATAGAATTATTTTATTAATGGTGGTTGTTCCTCAGGAGTAGATCTCGAGTTGAATATTTAACATTTAGACGTATCCCGTTACTAATTCATATTTAGATAGATGCAGTGTGATAGTTAATCTTATAAATATTGCAAACTAGAACCGATATAGGCACATAAGTTTGATTCTCTTATTTTAGCGAATTTCCCCTATAGGGAAGAAGCTATTACCGTAGGTCTCATGGTAAGACTTAAGCCCTAGACCATGATAACTTTTCATTTTGAGGACCCCAGATGCCAAAAACACGATTCGTTCAAATTTGTATATATATATATATATATATATAGACTATATATTATATATATTATATATATTTTATATATATATTATATATATTTTATATATATATATGTGTCCGTAAGCACAATAACTCTCGTAAAAAAGGTCCGATCTTAATGAAATTTGGTACAAATGTGTAAAGTACCATTTATTTGAACCAGTTCGAAAACCAGATGAATCGCACCATCCAAAGGGGGGTTTTGGGGGGTTTTGTACCCCAAAAATGTGATTTTTGAAGGTTTCACATGCAATTTTAATTTAAATAAAATTTTAATTTATACCATTGAATTCAGCTTAAAAAACAAACAATTAGGCATTTAGATCATTGCTCTACGTCGATTGGTTACTGAGATATTGAAAGTGCTAAACACAGTACGTTGTCTAATGTTATTCTTATGGAGAAAAAGAAAAATTGTATATCTCGCTTGGTTATGAACTGGCGAAATTTGGTATATGGCTTGATCTGGTTGTGGTTTTTTGTTGTTTGTACAAAAAAAAAACAATTTTTTGCCTATTGTTCCTGTAGCAGAAAACCTAGGTACTTGGTCCATGTTATTTTTATGGAAAATACTTAAAATGTTATATATCGCTTATTTATAAATGTATATGGATGGAACTTGGTATGTGACTTCACTAACAGGAGTCCTATTGATATTTGCATAAAAGCCCATTATTTTGTGTGCCTTGTTGCAGCACACCTGCGTACTCAACCCCAATGTTATTCTTAAGGAGAATAATTAATATTTTAAATATCGCTTGTTTGTGAATACATTTCTGATGAATCCTGTTAAATTCGCTGAGTATGCAGGTTTGAAGCGACGAGGGTATTTTTATACTAGCAAGTAGTAGTACTGTAACAGTTCTCACAGCTATCCCTTCATTAAATAAATAAAGCTCTCTGACAGATAATGGTAAGAAATAGTAGTTTTGGAAAATGCGTAAAGAAAAAAATGACTAAGTGTAGAGTTCACAACACATTAAACTGTTCCGGGAATATTGCATTTATAGCTTTATAAAACTACTGGTATATCGAAAGAACAAAATCTATTCTGGCAAAAGTAAAGAAACACAATTATGAAAGCCGACAAAACATTTAGTGCTACTAAGGATGACATTGTAGAATGAAACACCACGTAGATGTCCAAGAGTTACTTATTGTAGCAAGTAATAAGAACTGTTAGTCAAGGAAATGGGCAAGTAGTTTTTATTGAACTTACCCTATAGGGAAGAGGCTGTAACCGTAGGTGGCATTGTAAGATTTAAGCCCGAGGCCATGATAACTATTTGTTTTGAGATCCCCAGATGCCAAAAACACTATTCGTTCAAATTTATATACATACATATATATGTGTGTGTGTATGTGTGTGTGTGTGTGTGTGTGTGTGTGTGTGTGTGTGTGTGTGTGTGTGTGTGTGTGTGTGTGTGTGTGTGTGTGTGTGTGTGTGTGTGTGTGTGTGTCTGCTTACACAATTACTATTGAAAAAAACATCCGATTTCGAAAACATTTGGCACAAATGTGTAAAACAACATTCATATTTTTGAGTTAGAAATCCAGTAAAATCTGACCATGGAAATAAGGTTTTAGGGGGGTTTAAAATTTTATAAAAATCAGTTTTTTTGCATTTTTCACCCTCAGATCTTTTAAACACTTAATTTCGGTTTTGACCATTTAATAGAGCTTAAAAAAACACTATAGTATTTTGGATCATTAACCTAGGTTAAGTGGTTGTGTAAAAATCCAAAAAACGTGCTCATAAAATCTCCCATGTTGATCTTAAGGGAAAAAGGTTTTCATCTTTTCCTAAGTTTATTTCAATGTAAACATAATATTTGCATTTACCAATCAGTTCAGGTTTGTAAAACAATCAATTCGGTGTATTAGTTGTGACTCTACGTTCAACCGTTGCAAAGATAAGTGGTAAACCCAGTAGGTTGTCCAATGTTGTCCTAATAGAGAATAATTACAATTGTATATCTCGATTATTTATGAATTGATGAAACTTGGCATTTGGCTTCACCTAGGATTGGTACATTTTAATTTGCACAAAAAATATTTTTTGTTGATTTTCCCCGTAGTGGAAAACCTGCATATACTGTCATAATGTTATTCTTATGGAGAATAAGTACAGTTTTATATCTCCTTTAATTATTAACATAAAATTAAATAATCTTGGTATACAGCTTCGACTGGTTAAGTTATATTGATAATTTTACGAAAACACATAGTCTGTGTTCCATGTTACAGCAAAACTGCGTACTCAGCTTTCAATGTTATTCTTATGGAGAACTAATAAAATGCTATATATCACTTATTTATTCGTGTATTTTATGAAACTTGGTGAGTGGCTTTATGTGTTAGTGAGAAACACATACATGCATTTCAAATTCGCCGAGTACGCGGGTTTGCTACGGCGAGGGTATTAAGATAGGACCAGGTCCCCTTAAGCGTTAACTACCAAGCTATACGACAAACTTATTAATCAACTACAAAGACAGGACTTACGGTTTTGGTTTGTTATTGAGGACATCATCGTTTTATGAGGTAAGGTCAGTAGGAGGCATACGCAGTAGGGTGGATCTCAGGACTTTACTAACGAACTATACCAAATCATGGGACAGAGTCGTATTAGACTAGATTGTGTTGTGTGTCTGTATGAGTAGGAGAACAATATGTAAACTGTCTCTAACGAGTCGTTTAGATTTGAATTTAGTCTCTTAGTGCATTTTATAAGACTCAATCTTGAAGATAATCTCGTATTGCTGTCAAAATATTATTGTTTCATTAATGATTGATTTGATCAGAAATCCTTTTGTTTGTTAAGGGTGCGCCGTACCTCCCTTCCGCACGCTCAAGTAAGGGGTTTGCATCTCCCTCATTGTAGGCTAAATTGTTAACCAATTAAAAATAATTTGATGTTATTTAATTCAATAAATGTTCATCTAGAGATCATACGATTTAAAAATCGTGATTTTAATTCAAAATAAGTGGTAGGCCATTAAAAAAATAGTAGTAATGGTCTCAAATTAAGCGTTTTTCTAAAGATTCCTAACGTATGGAGAAAAACTATTTTGGAGAAAATGAACCGTATGATCCCTAGATTGGAATCTGAAAAGTGTGAAACTGCAAATAGTTTGGTAGAAATCTGTAAAATAACAGTGCGATCGAGGAGAACAAAATGGTCTTCAAGCGTAAACATGCATGGCCCTGCTTGTTGGCGGCGCCGGCGCGGCGCTAAAAAACATTGAATTCAATCTGGGTAGGGCGCACCCTTAAGTCTAATGCGTTGTACACTACACGTCTCTAGCTACAATATCCACCAATCTTCCTGTATTAAATGTTGCCACTGTCTGATGTTATATGTATGAATGTCTTCGCCGATTTGAGTTTAGCATGCTTACATTTTTGCAAGTTTAAAATGCGGTTTGTAACGAGATGGCAATTGTATAATACTAGTGGTTAGAGAACTCATGAGAGTATATTTAAAAAGAAAATCAATGAATGTATAATACTATTAAGTTCTGACATGGCATTTATAGGCATTGGGTCCAAGATAAATCACATCAAAAATGATGGCCAATGATAGATCAAAAATCGATCTTTAAGAACAAAAGATTGATAACTATTTTATGTGCTACTATGAATTTTATCAAAGGACTGTTTAAGATTTCTAGGAGCAGAAAAACGCAAACTGTGTTGAAAGACATAGTCCTAATCAGGTTTAGGTGTAAATAATTGCAATGCAAATTACGGTAATAATTGTTAGTTAATCACAGAAAAAGCAAAAAAAAAAAAAAAATTATCAAAGGAATTAATTTTGTATATAAATTAATATGTGATTATTAATGTTTATGCTTGTCTTCGATGTGATTCTCGTAAAATAAAAACAACCAATATTTGTTATACATAAATAATAAAAAAACATATTTCGAACAAAAGAGCTTTAGTATATGTTCAAATCAGTTATCAAACTATATACTATATCACCCATTGTCTGCACTGTTTTATCGCTAAATTTAGAACACGTTACAGCTTGGTGGTTGAATGCAGTTTAATCAAACCATATTTTTCTATTTATGAAGCAGTTTATAGCTGATTAAATCATTATAAGAGAAACTATAATTCATCCATTCTCCTTTTTACTGACGTGTTGTAGCTTCTGTAAGTTTTACTAGATAATTTCCCTTGGAAACTTTCCTCTTATTTATGGTTAATTATCTTTCATATATTTAAAATGTAGTTATCAATCATGTTTCGCTATTGTTATAATAAAAAAATATTATAAATATACATTACTGAATTACATTTGACAGTAAGAGGTCAATGGTGTTAAGTGGTTTTAAAATGGTGTTGAAAATACATATAATTATAGACTATTTAAATGCCGTTTATATTAAATGTGACGTGTTAAAAAACGCTCATTCTTCACAATTGCAATTGCTTATTTTAATTTATTATGTGTTAATTTTCTTATTAACCTGATCTGTCAATGTTTCAGGCCAACATGCACCTGTCACCTGCTATTGTGGGCTTTGCACTCCTGTTGTCCGTTGTGGGTTCGTTATACATTCCACCACTGTGGGTACGTATACGTTCTACGTGTTTCATAAAACATTCATCGTATATCCTTAGATACAGCTATTGTATTTGTAAAGGCAGATTAAAATAGTACTTTAAGCTGTGAACTAGTTTGAACAAAGTGGAATAATTCAGTATAATTATCCCTATCTGCTCTGCTGTGCAACAAATGCTCTCTAGACAAATGATTTCTCTCTCTAGAGCCAAAAGCGCTACCGGAAGCTGTATGACGTAAGGCAAATCGCAACGGCATATTCACTCTCGTTTTAGCAAATTTCCCCTATAGGGAAGAAGCTATTACCGTAGGTCTCATGGTAAGACTTAAGCCCAAGACCATGATAACTTTTTGTTTTGAGGTCCCCAGATGTCAAAAACACTATTCGTTCAAATTTATGTATGTGTATATATATATATATATATATATATATATATATATAAGTGAAACCTATCCACCAAATTAAGGGTTGGGACGTTGAAGTACAAGTTATACAGTACCAGTAATACCGGAGCATAAGCGTTTCGTTGTCAAAAGTTGATTTTTGAAATGAAAATGTCTGAATCATGCAGGTAAGTTTTTTCTTATAACAATATGCTGACTTTACCTTGCTTGTATATCTTGGGCTATTTAAAATTTTTTGTTAAAAACAAGAAGTTATTTCAGCCTTGTAATCAAAATACACGTTATAGCTTCAGAAACAATCTTTCCCTTTCCATTCCACACCATAACATAGCTCATTTTGAAAAACAAACATACTTCTCATTTATAAAACTGTTCAACTCTTTGCCCATACACCTAAAACCGGAATCAGATATTACTAAATTTAGACGTCAGACAACGATTTTTCTCATAAATAAAGAATATTACAGTGTCCATCATTTTTCAATGACAATTTTTTAATTTAATTTAAAATGTTTTTAGTTATTATTTCTGTTTGGTTATTGATTTTATTTTAAGCTGTTACACAATGTAACAAATTGTGACTTGTTGTCTATGCTATTTATATAGTCGAATGGCAATAACAAGATTTTGATTTGATTTGATTTGAATATTTACTTGCCAAACCGGCATTGCAGCCAACGACAAGGCCGACGCTATTGGCCCAGAGTCTTGCCAGACCGGCATTGTATGTACAGCATATACTTTTAACTTTATAAATAGAAAACAATAATAAATTATGAAAAAATCAGTACAAATCCCTATTTTTAGATATAAATCTGTAAGCGAAATTTTGAGATCAACATTTTGGGATTTTGGAAAATTGCGGGACAATGGGTTCAAGATAAAGTTCTTGATCCCAGGGACTGGGGAAAAATATAGGTGTATCCAAAAGGTTACCACTAAAAAATAAATAACGGTAAGCATACATTTAAGAAATAATAGTACAAGCATCGGGTTGCAAACACGTTTTCTTTGTTTACATTAAAGCATGTGTCTACTTTGTTTACGAACTGAAATTTATTCCTGCAAATTGTTTTAATTTCTTTGGCATGTAAGGAGTGACCAATTCAGACGCGGGAGGGTATCAGGGGCTATGACTCCTTCAAGCCACTACGTATACTTAATACGTATAATATATAGTTAAAATGTAGCGTTCTTTTTCCCCCACAAACCTGGAAACGTTTGCAACCTGCATTTTACCACCTGCTTAACTCTGCTAGGTGTTTGCCTACAAGGCAATATAATGTTATATGTAATATACTGTAATACTTACAGAAGCAACGACGTGTAGGAAAGTAATTAAGACATCCTCCTCGTATGTTTATCAATCAGCTATAACTGCCTCATTAGAATAATAATACAGTTTGATTAACCTGCATACGACCATTCAACCGTTAAGTGTTTATTACCTATTGGAAATAAAACAGTGAAGACAATAGGTGATAACATATAGGATTTTATTACTGATTTGGCTAATAAACTCTTTTTTATTGTTCTTGATTGTTTTTATTACATGCTTCATAATCAAAGGAACTGATTTTAAAAGGGAAATTCGAGTAATAGTTGGAGTAAATACACAAATGGTATGAGGAACGTTGTTTTAAATATAAAAAAAAATAAAAATGTATCATTATCATCTCATAATATTGTACCTTATTTTTAATTTGTTATACACTAACTACTATTACTGTAAAGCGTGTTTAAATTAGATAACTATTATACTTGATAACATGTTAAAACAAATGTTTAATGTACTATTTGGTATATCCTTCAAACTTTAAAGGGTTGTATATTTATAATTTAACGAGTTTTATTTGTAATATGGAAGTATATTTTCGTAACAAAATATGAAATCGTAAGGCGCAAAATTTAAGATTAATTTTATTATTCTAATACTTCTAACTTTACTTTTTTGTATAATTAAAATTAATCTTTTGCCGGTTAGGACTTATAGATTGTGAGTTGGTAGTTTAACTTTATCTAATATCTTCATATAAAGTCACGGCATCTAAAAAACAAATTGCATTAATCATTATAGTAGTTGGCAAGCACTAAAACTGTCATACTAACCGTGAGTGCATCGAAGGAGTAGTTTATTTATTTATTTATTTATTTATTTATTCATACACGGTATAACCATTTTACAATAATTAATCATTCCTAATGCTCAAAAAAAGCCAAATAAAATATAAAGTGTTTCCCTTTGTTCAACATAGTAACAAAAATATACAAATATAACTTGGTATACAATAAACAACATAGTAGCAACTAATGTACAATACAAATATATGCTTATATAAACGACAACAACTAATACAACCAAACTGAAAGAACTCTCATCTCACAGGAACAAAAACCATAAGAAGAACACAACATAGAGCAAGGCAACAACCAGGCGCCTGACAATCCAATCACTGGAGGCAAAAAAGTCCACATGCGGTGAAACAACGTTGCCAAGATGCTGGATGCGAGCTAAAGTTGACTGCTGGGCGTAGTTAGTACTGTATTGCCTCCGTGCAAACAGGTCTTTGGATCTTGTAGAAGAAGGAACATGAAAGTTCATGCATTCGTCAGAAAGGTACTGTTGTAACAATTGTCAGAACCCCATTAACATGTTCATTGCCCCTCAGGGCTCCACCCCACATGCATTCAAAGTTACAATTTTATTTTAACAGAAGATCAATAATTAGAATATGTTCATATAATAACAAGTGCTAACACACCGGCAAGAAAATTTGTTCCTGGCATAATGTCGATAAAACGACTTCTGGAAAGGCATTATGTTGATCATCAAACGAACAAGAATACTTTGATTTTTCTGTAACCGTACGGAATTAATTATATGTATGTACCAGTATATGAATATATAAAGGAATAATATATATTTATAACAGAATTATAATTAGATGTGTTTTATGTCAGATAGAGTTGGAAGGGGTTGAAAGAGCGCAATAGGATCAACTACATGATAAAGTAACTGTTATTCCTCAAGTTTGGCTTCAGAACACTGGTTCAAATGTGCATCGTTTCATGGTTTATGTTGGATATGATAAAATACTCACGAAAACAGTAATTAACCAAACAATAACTTTGGGTACAATTTCAACCACTGAACACTGATTATTAAGAACTACATCTCAGTATCAACTTCTTTAACGTGTAACGTCTTAAGTTTAATCAATTCAAAAATATTGATTTTTTAATAAACCTGTTTTATTGAATTTGCTTGACTACAACTTTGAAATAGGAATATTATTATTTTATAAAAAAACAACATGCAATTACATTTACAAGTAGTATTCCACGATAATAGTGTACTGTGAATATTGCTGTTGTTAGTTTTCCTAACAAAATTACTCTTTTAATTTAAGTAACTAAATTTATCCATCACCTATTATTACTCATACCAAATAAATTAATATCAATGTAACTTACAATGTAACTTGTCCCATACATTATAATGTTCAGTATTCTTATTTACTATCTAATTTTATTAACAATTACTAATATTTCCAAGGTTATGAGTTCTACTGTCAAATTTATTGCGAGATTGTTCTAGTTAACGTTTGCACAAGGTAATTAAATGAATACTTGTTCCCCATTGTTTTATTATACTTTTTTCATCAATATGTTGAACATCCCAAAATAACTTTACAGCCACAATTGTAACTCATCTTTTAACTGTCTCACTTAAGTATACCAATTCTAGACTACTTCTAAATGAGATAGATACTTGACATTTGACATGCTAAAATCACCAAGGGATATTACCAAAACAAACAATGTAAAACCTAAATCCCTCCACATATTATAAGTGGTGTAAATATATTGCTTGTTTAATTAAGCCCTACAATCTCAATCATACAGAAAAGAGATAAACATCCCTTGACTAGGAATTGATTTGGTCCATCTCTTTATTTCAATTACTCTCTCAGATACCACACGTCATTCATCCTTAAGTAGCAATAGTTCCCTTAAATGTTGGATATCGTTCAGTATGTCTAAGTGGATTTTAATTGTCTTTCACTCTACTGTAGTACTTAGAGGCATAACATTTCACACACAGTTCACATTTCAGTATCACACTTAGTTCGAGGCAACAGACATACGCAAAGTTTAGACTACTTAAGCCACCCACAAATCCTCTTTTTGTGACCTCAAATTGTGGTTAGAATCCCTTATTTGTAATTGTTGCGTAAGTACTTATCAGATTCCATATATCGCTTATTTTGACTGTGAAGAAGAAAACCTATACAACACATACAAGTAAAACCTAATTATACCCATAGTTGAATATATAAAATAACATATAGTACCTGTTGTATCAGTAAATGTGACAAACTTTGAAACTACGGAAGTGGCCTATTCGTGGGTTGGAATCCTAGTCGATCAAAGCAAGTCGTTGGATCATTTTTTATTATATTGTACTGTATCGGCTTGTCTTGCACGTGTCAAACACAATCCAGAGAATTATGTGAAGGGGCAAAGTGAAGGAGAAAAAATGCCAGCGAATTAAACCGTTCTTAATCCACTATATACAAAAATTTAATTTGAAGAACAAAAATATTAATTCTAGGCCAACATTTATAATTTAAACTGTTATAAATATTACTTACATACAAACTATATGGTGCAACTTATTTAAATATATGATTTGCATTTCTTTTGTTTCTCATAAAGCCTTATTAATTTATTTTTATTAGTGACTTATAACTAAAGCTGTTATACACCTAGTTAAACCATTTCATGTTTAATCAAAACAGACATTTTTTCTCGCTTAAAAGGTTTGTTTACTAATTTATTCCACAACTTAAATTATGTTTACTCCTACATCAAACTATGATATCTACATTTATCCTCATTGTTGAAGTATTTTTGTCTGTTCCTTATTATTAATAATGTGTTTTCTGTAATACTATTTAAAGTATTACATATGTTTTTTTTTACAGTACAACTAGGAAATTTCATAAAAAAATGGTGTTTTTCTGGGGACACAACATGTTTAAAACAAAAGGTTCACATTTGAGGGTGTATATCAGCCGATGATGAACTCATACATAGTGCATCTAAGGCGAATCAGTAAAATATATCAGGATAAACAGATCGTCTAAAATACCTGAGCTGATACTCTCCCAAAAGATCAGTCATCTCGAGATATGTGGGCCAAACAAAAATATATTCAATCTTATTTATTGAATAATGGGCGTACTCACATAAATGCAGTTTAATCATTCCCAGTAATATATTATGAACGTATTTAAGGTATAATAATATGTTCAATGTATTATGAACAATTATGAATCCCCAACCAAACACAATACACTCATACAATGTTTGTTTCACAATTATGAAAACAAACTATTATTTTTTATTTTTTATTTATCCTACTCGATATTGTAAAGTTCAAAGTTTTTTTGGTATAATGATTACTTTAGACTATGTATGGTTAAAATAATAAATAGAGCAAAATGTTTATTACTTAATGTTTTCCTGGAATGTTACTTTCGGGTAACATCAAAATAAAATGAGTTTGACAGTGACATATCGTTCCTATTGGTAAACAGTTTAATTATAAATAATATATCCAACTAACTGAACAATGTCATAATCTTATCAAATACCAGTTGATAAATTATAAAAGAAAAAGCGGGATGATAGATATCCCGTTCTATTAATGAAGCTGTCAAAAACAGAATAGGTGTTTTTATATCTTCCTAGTTAGACTTAGGTTACAAAATCTGCTTTTAAATAATAATAAATCGTTTAGCTGTTGTAAGGCAGTTGTAATAAGGGCAAGCAAACTATAACGTAGAATATAATTGATTTAAAAACATTCTTTATTTCATAATATTACAAAACTAATTGAGATGAATGGCTCATTTACTAGTGACTATTTAACGCTCTACAACATCACCTGATAAAGTGGTTTTTTATAGGAAAAGTCAAGTTAAATATGCTAATTAGAACTGCATTAAAGGTAGAACTTTTACACTTTTATCATGTCATCTAACAAAATCTTAAATACAAAAATACCATAAAAGGTACTTAAAACGTATTAACGTATAAGCAACTAGAAATGTAAGACGCATTTATTAATTAAAGATTAAATTAAAGAAACTACGCAACGAAGTAAATTCAATAATGGCTCATGATATTCCTTTATTTGCAAAACTTGAAGAAGTGTAACAGTGTCAATACATATAAAACATAGCAGTTGCCATTAAGTTTAATTAAGTAATGAAATTCGTAGGAACTCGCCCAGGGGGTAGAAGGGGTTCGTCATTACAGTGATATTTACAGTCTATTCCCTGTTCAGCTTCTCATGTCTTCAGAAAGCCGATTACAGTGTTCTCTGCTGGACATGACTTCTCGTACAATGTGCATTGGTGAAACCCTAGCTGGCATCTGTTTCAAGTGTGGTTATGTTGTATAACTTTTTTATTAGGATACTGCGTGTTTTTATTACTTAACGGGATGTAATAAAAGACGTCTTACAACACTTAAGATATACTTACACTTATACTGATTCACATATAGACGGTAAACATATATAAAAGATGGTACTAGGCTATCGATTTCGACCAGTCACACCAGTCATCATCAAGATTCAAGATTCAAAGATTCAAGATGTTTATTTTCCATAAGATACATTTATTTGTACATTGGAAATTGTCAGAAATTGTTTATATGTTAGAAACATTTGTCAATATAGTTTTAAAAAGTTACAGATAAATTGCAACTTACTACAAGTTAGTCATGGAAGTGGATTTTATGGGCGGACTTGGAAGAGAAAAAACAAAAACAAAGAAGCAATGGAAATGTGAGAGAGGCACAGATTAGTTGGGTCTGTTTAAAGAATCTTAATTTCAGAGGTGGTTAGTTCAAAAAACTCAGTTAGAGAATAGAACGGGTTTAAAGTTAACCACTTATAAATAACATTTTTAAATTTAACATAATTCATTGTAAGCAAATTTCCAGGCAGTTTATTACGACATTTCATCCCAAGCGTTCTATGGCTTGATTTAGTTCTTTCCAGTCTAACATATGGAATGTCTAGCTTATTTTTGAACCGTGTATTTCTGCTGTGTACATCAGCTCTAAGTGCATATGATTGGTAATTCTTAAAACTAAATAACAAAATATTATAGATATATAAATTAATAACAGTCAAAAATTCATAGTTAATAAAAATGGGTTTACAGTGTTCTTGTTGGTTTGCATTTGGAATTATTCTTAATACTTTCTTTTGAATGACTATAAATCTTTTTACATGTGCACTGTTACCCCAGAAAATTATTCCATAACTCAGTGCCGATTGGAAAAGCACAAAGTACGCAGATCTCAGGTAGCCAATGGGTATGAGGTCTCTTAGTCTCCGGAACAGGTAAGTCAGCCTACTTAGTTTTTTACATAGATGGTCAATGTGCTGCGACCATGATAAGTTTTGGTCAATAGTTATCCCTAAGAATTTGACCTCTTGGCATAGATTCAAGTCAGTCATCTCCGGTACCTTTCTAAGTCCCAAGATCATAGTTTGGGTTTTCTCTTGGTTGAGCAGGACGCTATTGGCAGAGAACCAATCTGAGGCTACTGAAATTGCTTCCGACGCCATCTGCTCTAGTTGCTGAAAATTATTGTGACAGGAAAGGAGGGTGGTGTCGTCAGCATAAAGATAGGAGTGACTATTAAGACAAAGGGGCAGGTCATTTATGACAATCAAAAAAAGAAGTGGACCAAGGACTGAGCCTTGTGGGACACCACAGTTGCTTATGACAACTGAAGAAAATTTACCGCCCGCACAGACTACCTGCCTCCGGTTTTCAAGATAAGTTTTAAAGAAATTTAAGGCTGAGTCTTTAATTCCATAAAACTCCAACTTGTGTAGCAGTATGTCATGGTCGACACAATCAAACGCCTTACTTAAATCGATGAAGGTTGCCCAGGCGAAATCTTTATTCTCAAAGGCATTGAGTGTGTCATTGACCAGGGCACCAATTGCCTCCACAGTGGACTGTCCACTTCTGAAGCCAAATTTATTATTATTCAAAAGTGCGTTAACCTCAAAGAAATTATTAATTTGATTGTGAACAATATGTTCTAGCACCTTGGACAGGGTAGGTACTAGACTGATTGGCCGATAGTTGCCTGGACTAGATTTATCCCCCTTTTTTAATTTTGGGCAAATTTTTGAAATTTTGAGACATTCCGGGAAAGTCCCTTCCCAGAGGCAAGTGTTAATGCAGTAGGTAAGGGGAGTTACAATCAATTGACCTATCTCTTTAATGAGCCAGTTTGACATTTCATAGAAATCCTTAGCTTTTGAGTTTTTCATTTTGTTTATTACATTGACAACATCCATACTTTCAACAAGTGAGAAATTGAAAGATAGCTGCTTGTTTGGGGCATTATGCATAAATTGATCAAAAGAAACATTTGGTTTATTTATACTATTTCTAATTACATTGACAGAATCTATAAAGTAGTTATTTAAAACATTTGGGTCCATATGTAATCTATCGTTAGGCCTGTTTGACTGACAGTTTCCTTTTATAATCGACCATGCCGACTTACATTTGTTGCTTGAGTTTTCAATAAGAGCAGCATTGTAATTAGTTTTTGCCTCATTAACTGCCTTTCTATATACTTTTTTGGCATCCTTATATGCTATGAGAGAGTGGTTGTCCTTATCTAGCTTAAATCTATCATACATAGTTTTAACCTGATCCTTGAGCCTCCAGAGATCTGATGTGTACCAACCATTTTTGCTTTTACCTTTCGGCCTTGTCTTGGACTTAGACTTATCACTTTAGACGTGATAGGGAAACACTCCTCAAACGCATGCAAGATATTGTCTAAGAAAATTGAAAAAGTGTTACCTGAGTTTTGAATTGGTGGCCAATACTGTAGTCCCAATTGTTCTTCCCAGTTAATTTTGCTAATTTTGAATTTAAAAGATTCAACTTTTTGTTTGTAAAAATATCTTTTGGTGGTACAGATATTAGACTCCCCAGGCTCGAGAGTACAATCCAATATAAAACGGAAAATTATACCAGAGTGGTCCGAGAAATAGAAAGGTTCTGTAAAACAGAAAATATCCTCCTTGTGAAGGTTTGAGAAAACATTGTCCAGGACCGCATCACCCCGAGTCGGACTATTGTTGTGGTGATAGAGGTTATGTTGTCTAAGGAGGTCAAGAAACTCTGTTGCTGATCGTCTGTTCGAGGTAACATCGAACTGTGCATTGAAATCACCTTCCATGACTACTTTGAAGTTGGACCATTTGCATATATGGAAAAGTACTAGTTCAATATTAACCAGAAAGTTCCATTCATTACTGTCAGGTGTTCGGTAGACAGAAACAATGATTAGCTTATACTCTTCAACCAGTGTGGCGCAGACTTCAATTGTTTTCTCAACACAAAAAGCTGATAAGTCTATTGGCTTGCACTCATATTTTTCACGAGCATATATAAGTGTACCACCATGACCATAGTTAGATCTTGAGAAACTGCTAACTAGGTTAAATCCACTAAGTTTACAGAAATCAATAACTGCAGTTGTGATCCAATGTTCCGAGAGACATATAAAATCACATTATTGTTGAATGGTAAAGTCTTCAAGGATTGAGAGCTTACCATTTAGTCCTTGGATGTTGAGGAAAAGAAAAGTAAACACACATATCAGAGAATTAGGCTTATGCCTCCTAGTACTTACTGTGCTTGGTTTACCATCCATAGTTAGTTTGTTTGTTTTTGAGACACTGGCATAGCTAAAAAATCATTCCCATCATTGTTCTTGTCACTAGGGTTAATTACACTTTGCCTTTTTGGGAAGTAATTACCTATTAGAATTCCTTCAGGCCAGACGTCAGGTTTCATAACCTCACAAAGTTGGTGTTGTGAGACTCCTATTTTAAAAGAGTTATATGAGTCATGCCTGGTTTGTAGTTTCTCACACACAGAGTTTTTAATACCACAGTTAGTTTCAAGGTAGGTTTTTATATCACTTTCACTGACACTCACTTGAAACCTTGTAACATAGGCCCAGTCGACTTTACTGGCTACTGGGAGTTGATTACTACTGCCTTTCCCAGTTATTAGTTTGTTAGGCTTATTAGTAGTTCCTCCTTTTCTGAGATCGGACATTTTCTTATGGTAACACACTTTGGTAAAACCTTCTTCGTCCATTTCCATGCAATTGCACTTTTCCCCAGGACTCTGATTTTTGAATGTTGTTTTGGTGTTTAATCGCCGTTCATGTTTAGAGACTTTACCAACGAAATTTGTCGTGAGAGAGGTCATGTTTCTCAGAGCCGAATCATCAGCGTTTGGTTTACTAGTATAGTTATTGCCAGAATAAGTTTCTTTCGGCACAGGCACCGATTTTAGCACTGTAGCAAAAGTATTCGGTGGACTATTTTCGGGGCGGAGCGAACTCAGGTCGATGTGGCCTGAGTTTTCCTTACTTCCTTGGAGTTTGGAGATTAAGTTCAGAATCAGATGTGTTAATTAATCGTTATTGTCTTCGAGTTTTATGAGCTTCTCATTGATTTCATTGAGCGTCGTTGATGAATTTTTATTCCCTGTTTGAGAACCACCAGTTACGGATGAGCAGTTGCATTTGTATCCTTCCGCCAGGTCTTGTTTACATGTTTCACAAAACCATAGAATTATGTTTTCCAAATTAACTATACTGTTATATTTACTCTTGTTAATGCGTAGACAGTGGGTGTGAAACCATAAAAAACATTTTCCTTCGCACTGTAGAGCAAAATCGTTTTCATTAACTACTTTCTTGCACAGACCGCATAGATCCACTTCCAGGCTGGGTGCCATCTTGATCTTGCCCATCAGGCCAATGAGAGAACTGACAGAATCAAAATGGCGTCCTTGCTTATATCCTATTGGCTACCGGAAGTTCCGTATACAGGTTCCTAAATGTGCCACCAGAGTCGAAGTTAACTTGTTCGTTAATCAGTTTATCTCTATTTTTACATTTTTATTTAAATATAAAAAATTCTTCCCATACATTCATTTCATTTCCTTTTTTACAATTCTTGAGGATGCTGAGGTTTTCTTATATTTTCCCTATGGTGTGGCCATTTTCTAAAAGATGTTTGGCTACGTTTGATCTTTCCGGTTTCCTGTTCTTCCAAGCTGATACATGGTTCTTAAATATTTTAATACAATTAACAGTTTGACCAATATAAAAGTGATCACGGTTGTTACAATTAATTTTGTAAAGGCCGGGCATGTCGAATGGCCACCGGTTGTTGAAAATGGCCACACCATAGGGAAAATAGAAGAAAACCTCAGCATTCTCAAGAATTGTAAAAAAGGAAATGAAATTAATGCATGGAAAGAATTGTTTATATTTGAAGAAAACGGTAAAAATTGAGATAAATTGATTAACGAACAAGTTAACTTCGACTCTGGTGGCACATTTAGGAACCTTTATCCGGAAGTTCCGGTAGCCAATAGGATATAAGCAAGGACGCCATTTTGATTTTCTGTCAGTTCTGTCATTGACCTGATGATGACTGGTGTGACTGGTCGAAATCGATAGCCTAGTACCATCTTTTATATATGTTTACCGTCTTTATAAGTGTAAATATATCTTAAGTGTTGTAAGACGTATTTTATTACATCCCGTTATGTTGGATGTATGTTTAATTTTTAGGGGTTTCCCATCAACTGTTAAAATTATCTTCCCGATGTAAAGTATGACTATTATCATAATGTTTAGTTGTGTGGATTCTTCTACCTGCAATTTTCCTCCAATGAAGGCCCTTTATGAGTCAGATAGGTCTCTTTGAAAGGAACAGGATACGATTTAAAATATCCACTTCAGTTCCTACCAAGACGCCAAGGATGTATGTTAATAGTGCCTCAAAGAGTGTTCAATAGGTGGTCTTTATGGCACTTTCATCACTTGTTTGCTTTATTATCAACAAGAGATTAAAATTGGAGTTAAGTTAGGTGGACAGTGTGTCTATTTTTTGGTTGCATGAAATTGTTCCATTGATAATAAAGATAAGGAATTTGGCGTGGTGCTCAACCTCTTTTAAATTACTGTTTCTTTGTTTTACAATTAGTTTTCAAACATATATTATTTTATGTTGTATTTTTACTACTAAATGCGTTTATTACAAAAGGAATATGCCTTATTGAGTGCAATAAATGAGTCTACAGTCAATTCTTTAGGATTCTTCACAGAGAGAAGCAACGTGGTGTCGTCGGAATACATCAGTGGTGTGCTTACATACAGGTATTAGGGTAATTCATTACACACAAAAGTGTAAAAATGTAGTTATGATAAAATACAATTTTTACTTGAACGTCTTAAAGGGCATTTATTAAATCATAGAAGTTTCTTCATCCTTAAAGCAGAGTATGTATAAGAATCTTCTTTGTTAGGCTTCCTTAGTCTACCCCTAATAGTTTTCATAATTGTTTTATATCTTATTAACAATAATACAATACATATGTTATGTTTAATTTTTCTCAACAATGGACTGGACAAACTAGCAGAGTTAACTTTCTGAGAGGCCAAAACTCGACAGGGGTCTTATATACCACATGTACATCAAATTCATAAAAAACTGTTTACTGTCAATATCGATTCAGCCGGAGTTTTAATGAAGGTGTACAAACATGGGGTGTAAAAAAAAAACGTCTTACAGCACATTAAAACATATTTACTCTTAAATGGTACAGTAGTCCATATATGTATACCACCTTGTTTGAAATTACAGTGTTATACGTTTGTATTTACTTCCCGTATTTATAATACCCCTGTCGCAGCAAACCTGCGTACTCAGCGAATTTACAATGCATATATATGGGTATCACTACAACCTAGAGCCACTTACCAAGTTTCATAAAAATACATTAATTAATAAGTGATATATATAGCATTTTATTTATTATCCATAAGAATAACATTATAATTGGAGTACGCAGGTTTGCTGCAACAAGTAAGATAAGAAATGTGTTTTATTGCAACTATCAATATAACTCAACCAGGTGAAGCTATATACCAAGTTTTATTGATTTAGGTTCACAACTAAGGGAGATATATAACTTTACTTATTCTCCATATGAATAACATGGGGGCCGAGTATGCAGGTTTGCTGCTAACGGGAAAAATAAAAAAAGTTGTTTTGTGCTAATATCAATATACCACAACTATATGAAGCGAAATACCAAGTTTCATCTATATACATACATAAGTAATCAAAATATAACATTTTATTTATTCTCCATAGGATAACATTGGACAACGTACTGTGTTTAGCACTTTGAATATCACTGCAACGGTTGGACGTAGACCAACAATTAAAACGCCAAAATGATTGTTTTGTAGAGCTAAACTGATTGGTAGAAACAAATGTGGAGTTTTTAGTGACATTATCTGAGGAAAATCTAAAAACCGTATTCCCATAAGATTAACATGGGAAATTTTATGGAAACATTTTTTGACATTTCTCCACAACCACTAAACCTAGCTTAATCATTCAAAATACTAAATCGTTTTTTTAAGCTCTATAAAATGGATATAACCAAAATCTAGTGTTTTTAAAATTTTAGGGTTAAAAGTTCAAAAAACTGATTTTTGGAAAATTTTAAACCCCCATAAAACCCCCTTCCCATAGACCGATCGATCTGGATTTCGAACTTAAAGTCATAAATGTTATTCTCCACATTCGTACCAAATTTATCAAAATCGGGCGCTTCTTTCAAAAGTTATCTCGGTAACGGACACACACACACACACACACACACACACACACACATATATATATTTATATATATATTTATATATATACATATATATATACATATATATATACATATATATATATATATATATATATATATATAAATTTGAACGAATAGTGTCTTTGGCATCTAGGGACCTCAAAACAAAAAGTTATCATGGTCTCGGGCTTAAGTCTTACCATGCCACCTATGGTAATAGCTTCTTCCCTATAGGGGAAATTCGCTAAAACACGTCCTACGCTGATAAAAAGTAAATTAGGTATATAAACGCAATATCAATTCGCATACGTAGAATAGAGGTCGATATACATTGGCTCTAAATATGTTTATCGTATTTTGAAAATCCCATATCGACACCTCACGAGTCTTTAAAGTTGCAACTAATTAATTGTCATTGGTATATTATGTTTCCATTGTTATTGGTATTAATAAGTTTCCAATTTGGCAATATGAATTCTGGCTTTAAAAAAATACCATATTTCCACTTTCAATAGAAATATAGTTATCATTTATGGTAGATGTGTTTTCCTAGATTTCTAAGTGTCTTGTGTTTATGAGTCGGATATATTTATAAATATCATTACAGCAAAGAGAAGGCTAAAGCAAAGAGAAGGCAGCAATTGAGTTACCCTCTTATTTTGGCCTCTGTGAATGTCTTACTGATTGCATCATTATGTGCGCTACAAGAGGTACTATTTTGAATATATCAACTAATGAGTCGTCGATTATTTAGCCTCCTAAGATTACATACGTGTTTTTATAAAGCATATAGAAATATGGAAGGAATTATTAAAAGATTCATATTATATGTTCAAGTAAAAAAACAAAACAATTTAATTTTAATGTATATAAGGGGAATATTTCTTAATTCCTTACCAACACTTTATAGCTCATGTAAATCTTACTGGATATTATCTCGTATTAAGATGTTTAAGTAAATATAATCAGCATGTTTCCATCTATTATATCAATACTTATTTTTAAACAAACTGTATTATAAAGTTATTAAGGTTATAGATTGTTATTAATAAATTAAGAAGTATCTGAACAAAGTTGTTTAACGCAAATATTTGTACGAGTATATATTGAAACATTAAAGCAGTTTATTAGAAAAGTGATTATTCCATGATATCTTGAACTTTAATTTTAATTGTTTACGTTATTCAAAAACTAAGATCTATTATAGACTACTCTAATCAAAGCAATCATAGACTCTGGTGCTGTAGAAAGATTAGTTGTATAAATTTATTAATATCTTATGGTAACAGTGTAAAACTAGTTATGACGATAATTATTGGTTTAGTTTTAACTTACATATTCATGATTATAGAACCTGCATCTTCAAAAGTAAAATACAAAATAATATTAACTAATGATGACTGTTAAAACTTAAAATATATTCTTTAAATTACAATTTTAATTAATAAAGGAAATTTAAGTGCTGGTCTGTTTCACTGGTAATCTACGACTTTACAAATCCAGAAGAATTAATATAGAATTACCTTTAAGTGCACACAAATTTATAGGTCTTTTACATTTATTTTTAATTTTATAATCACGTGTTGATAACTGTGATTATTTTACACGATATATTTTCAATTTTATTTAGTTGTGTCATCAAAGTTTATTTTAAATTGTTAATGTCTTAAATAGTAAACGGCTTATACCATTTGTAATCATCATCAACATGCAATATTTCATTTTCCGTTCAACATTTATTACAGTAAATTTATGTTATTAAAGTTTTTATTTTGAAATATAGAGAAAAAAATTCTTTAAAATCCCTTTCAATCATTGTACTAATATTTTAGGGTTTTATATCCATGCAATTTAGAAATATGTATGACTGGGATTTATTTTAAAATATCAAGTTTAATAATGGTTTATTGATTAATTTGTATTAATATGTCGCTAGATTACACTCTCTAAATGATTCATGCAATTATGGGCAATCGTTATAGTTTTAAAACCTGTTTCGTAATTGCAATAACTGTTTGTAGACTTAACAAAGTTATTCATTAATTTTAAATATATCTAAAAATCATGCTGACTAAACAAAATTTCATTTACAGTTGAGAAATATGTGTACAATTTTTGACAACCGTAAAGGGAAATATGGGATCCAGTTGTTTATTTGTTTAACCTAATGTTTAACAAAGATTTTTTGGCTGACAATTGATTCTAAGCTGACTTGGAATGATCATTTGAATAATACACTGCATAAGGCGAAATGGGCGCTCATGACGTCCAGGAGATTTGTAGGCTCCACGTGAGGGATCAAGTCTCACATAGCGCTGTGGCTGTACAAGGCAGTAATAAGGCCTCAAGTCACATATGGATCACTAGTCTGGTGGACAAAGATGAACCAGACTACAGCCATAGCCAAACTCACAAGTTTACAAAGGTTGGGCACACTTCTAGTCACTGGAGCTTTCAGGAGCAGTCCGTCAGCAACTCTCGAAGTTGCTCTTGGATTACTGACTTTGGATATCTTCATCAAGGCAGAAGCATGGAAATCAGCCTATCGATTAAAAGTCACAGGCCAATGGAGGGAAGGTCTGTCTGGAACAGGCCATTGCACCATCACCAAAGCTGTTGCTCAAAGCCCTGTGCTTGATATGACATCAGATGTCATGAGTACGGAGATGGTTTTCACTAAACCTTTTTCTGTTGGATTCTGCTCCAGAGAAGAGTGGAAATCTGAGGAAGGGCCCTATTACAGGAAGGGCAGCCTTGTCTGGTACACGGACGGCTCTCTCATTGAAGGAAAATCTGGCTACGGGGTGTACAGTGAATCACCTAGAACAGAACTCTGTTCAAGTCTGGGACATCACTGTACTATTTTTAGGCAGAAATTTTTGGCATCATGGTTTGTGCCAATCTAGGCATTGCCAGACGCTATTGCGACAAGCATATAGTAATCTTGTCAGATTGTCAGGCTGCCCTCAAGGCTCTTGACTTCAACGAAATCAAGTCAAAACTGGTTTGGGAATTTTACAACACACTCAGCAAACTCGCAACACGCAACTCGGTGCATCTTGGTTGGGTACCTGGCCATGTAGGCATAGGTGGCAATGAGTGTGCAGATAAGCTTGCTAAAAGAGGTTCCGGTATGTCATTCTTTGGTCCAGAGCCAAGCTGTGGCATAAGCAAAACAACTGCTTTTCACACAATAAACAAATGGTCCAGGGACTTACATCGCCAGCAATGGCAAGGTTACACTGGTCAAGCACTTGGCAAAAGGCTGATAGCAGATACTAGCTCTTACTTCACCAACTGGTTGGTGAGGTTGGGCAGAGGTCGGGTTAAGCAGTTGATTGCTTTGATAACTGGACACGGCCATTTCAGGAAACATCTCCACATTCTTGGACTCAGAAATGAAAGTCAGGTGTGTAGGCTTTGCAATCAGTCTAAAGAGACTGCCAAGAACATCATACTGGACTGCGGAGACTCGGGGCAAGGAGAAGGGCTCTATTTGGTAGTAACCAACCAGGTAATGAAAGGGACGCTAGTATTGGTAATAAACTCCTGGATCTCGTAAAGGGTACGGGCATTGGTTTGCCAAACTAACGTACTACGGACACACAATAAGCTTCGGTTGACGTGTAACGATCTTTGAATCTTTGGATCTCTGAATCCGTCCCTTTAACAACACATAAACATAAACATAAACAATGATTTTAAACTTATTTTCCAAACTATTTTTTTTTTCCTAGAGGTGGTTTAGTACTATATTGCTTACAAATTAGTTTGTACCATTTCATTCTATAAAACGAGTTTTTATCATTTATCCAAATCTAAAATTAATTGTGATTTTTCAAATAAAGTAGCAGAGATTATAACAAACATATAATTATTATAATTTAATTGCTTATAATTTTTGTATTTGTAATAAAAGTCATTGCATACTGTTCTTCTAACCTAGTTGCATTAAATCTTTCAGATCACAATGCATCCATCACTAGAGATTGTGGGCTTTGTGCTCCTATTGTCCGTTGCGGATTGTAAAAAAAAAATCCTAAGACGTAGTAAGTACACGTTCTATGTGATTTATACTAAGTTTTATTTAATACGTTCAATGATTTTACTGAGGTATTTTTTTCTACAGATGGTTGATAGAGTAATCCTAAATTTTCAAATAGTTAGAACAAATTAGATGATACAGAACAATACTCCCTATATATTGGCCACAACACATCGCCACTCATCACTACGGTGCGATTAAAACAAGGAGTGATAAAATATACGAACAGTCTTAATAAATTATTAATAACATTTTGTAAAATATTTTATAGTTTCGATTCTACATCACAGTTTGTAAAGACAACAAAATCATGTTTAGTGGAAAAAGGTTTCCAGTGAAAAACAGTAAAGAAGATCATAATAGATTACACGTATGAAACAACACATTTCCATGAATACGATAAGGTAACAAATCAATTCTAAAATTTAAATTTTACAATTTATCCCTGTTGACGATATTAAAATTACACTAATTGCAGCATCCGTCCAGTATAAAGCACTGTTTAGAGATGTTTTAGAAGAGTATAACATAGGTCGTCCAAGCATATATATTATAGAAGACATCGTAGGAGCAGTGTACAAGTCAGATGAAGTAGAACAAATCATCACTAAACTTAACGGTGGTGTCCCGTTGGATTTAGAGCTGTTAAACAAATCCATCTTGGACACCAGTAAGGTATTGAATGATATTGCAGACCGGTTTATTAAACAGCAGTAACCCTAAAAATATCATGCAATAAAATGTTTGAGAAATAAACACAAATATAATATGCTGCCAACTTTATGTTTCATTGCGTACGTAATATATACATATACAAATTAAGCATAATAAATAAAATCCACCTCACGAAATATGTTTACACTCATATTGTTCTTACATATAATACGGTAAATGTACCAAACATGTGTCCAAGGCAAACAATTTCAATCAGTACCACCGATCATTATCATGCCCAATCGGAAAATATTATAATTTATGCTATCTCTGATTGGGCCAAATGACGATTATAGCGATTGCTTTAAATTGATCGCCTTGTACCTTTTTTTGTATATTTACCGTCTTGTTTTTAAGAACAATATAGATGTGAATATATTTTGAAGTGTTGTAAGATGCAGTTTATTTATCTTGTTTGTTTGGAAAAACACGTATTTAGATTCTTAAGAAATTATTTGTATACACATTAAACCATATTATTGTCTAGATCTAAATTATGTGAAATAACACGTTATTTAGTTAACTTTGGGTTTAATATTTATATATTATTACTGTGACGCTAAGCGTCACGCTATTTAATATAGTGTAGGCGGCCTTCATAACCGCTCCAAACGCCATCATTGGTGTCGAGCCAGCTGATCTTTCGAACTTTAACGGCGATTCTCCCCGAGGTCTCTCGCCCCTTTCGTCTATGCAGCCTTGAAGTGTCAGCACCCTCCCCGCTCCTTGCCGGCAATATTTCACCGTCCAACCTTAAGTACCTTAATTTAAGTAGGTTTAGTATCAGTAATGGAAGGCTAAACTGCAATTAGAAGGGGCAATCCCTTGGGGATGCCCCAAACCACGGGAGTATGTAGGAATTGCAAACCGGTCGGGACTTCGTGTCTCGACCGCATTTTTGATTAACATGTTAGATTCAGGTTTTTTCCCTCTACTCAGAAGACAATTAATTAATTTACCATCATTGCTTCGATTCATGAACTTAGTTATTCATATATTATCCAATACAGTTATCAGTTTACCAGGTTAGACACTTATAACAATTTCAGTATTAGGTCTGGAAGGATATTTATTAGTTATTAATAGTTTACCGATCATCAGAGCTGGCTGGTATAGTATTCTGGTCTGGTAAAGTTCCATAGGCCCTTGGGCACCCAGTCACGTTTTCCAACCCCGTATAGTTATGTCAATTCCATTTAGCAGTACATGGTTAGGCCAGACTATGGCCTGCCTTCTTAGTTGGCTAGTCCTAAATTAGCCAAACCAGTAGCAGAGTCAGCACGCCCAGATTCCAGTTGTGGTTACCACAGTTAATTATTTGTATTATCCGATTAGCAGCCCAATTACCCACCCCTGTAGCCATACCTAAACCAGTCATTTAATCACCCCGGGCACACACAGTGTGCCTAAATTACCCCCGACTACATATAGTAGGCCCCCCAACCACCTGCCAGATAATTCAACACTCCCCCCGCTACATTACAGTTAATGAGTAGTAGACAACGACGCTGATCATTTTAAGAGAAGAGTTTATTTTCAAAATGTTTTTATTAGTCATTTGTGTCAACAGTGTTCTTTCAGTATTATGGCATATACAAAGACTTTCGAGAAATTAGTTTTAAGGCTATACAAACAGGATATGGGTCAATGTATAGTTGCGAAACTAAATATTGTTATAGGTTCAGTTGCCTAGCCCATAAGTAGGTCATTCATCTTTACAGATCTTTTGAACTGCATCGATGTGTTATCTCTACGGTAAGGGATAGCCAGTATAGTAGATAAGTCTACGATTTAGTAAGTCCGGAACTATTGGAATTTGGATCTAGCTTAGCGAATGAGGAACCTTTCTTTATTTTTAACATTGAAAAGGTGATTAACATCACTCCATATCTTATATTAATTTTGACTTAAACAATCTTTATCATAGTAACATTAATTTAAAAATGAATCTAAATTGTCAGGTGTATATTTATATAAATATAAAATACTGTAATTAAGTACTTCCAAAGGTTCTCATATTTTTCTATAATAGTTGTTAACCACCATAATATTTAATTTGATATTATTGGTCTCAAATGTATCGTGCTACTGTATCATCCTATAAAAAAGTGTCTATTAAAATACTACTTTGTATATATGTGTTTTTTTGGTACTGTTTTAAATTGTATTTTTAAAAATGACCACAGAGTACGAGTGTTTTAGGGATACTTTATATCTTGTTACATGCCTCATACAACGCATGAATATTTTATGTAATCAAGATTGCTAAAAATGAAGAGGTGGTTCATTAGTTTAAGTAAACAAAATAGTACCTTCCGTGGCACACATAATGATGCAATCAGTATGACATTCGTTGAGGGAAAAAATAACGCGGTAACTCAATTACTACCTTCTCTTTCCTTTAATCTCGTTTCTGAAAATATCTGACACATAAACACAAGACACGTTGCAATCTAGGAAACACTTCTACCATCAAGGATGAATATAATTTATTGGAGAGTGGAAGTCGTCTTTCGGATTTATTAGGCCAGAAGTCGTCTTATTTTGATGAAATGTCGTACAAGTATAAAAGTTAATTTAATCCTGTAATTATCTCATGATACATGTTTTTTATAAAACTTAACAAAATAATTAGGTTAAGTAGAATGTAAGTTTACGTTTTAAGTCAATTAGATTTGTTCCAATTCTAACTTAATTAATTGCAATAAATATTTGATCGAAGACATAAAGGGCAACAATTTCTAGGGTAATCATTGTTTATTAATAATGTTTTGTAAGGTTGTTGTACGCTTTATCTGCTAGTGTATCATATAATTCATTTAGTAAAAGCCAACTTAAAATTATATTTCGGTTGCAGAGATTCTGTAAAACTACTAATTTAAGTATTATAGGGTTTATGTCCTAAGTAAAACTAAATCGAGGAGTCATACCTTTAGTTCATAGCCATAAGTTATATTTGTTCACTGTTTAAATTATAATAAGTAGCTGTATCTATCATACTTTATAGCTTAAAACGCATCTGGCAAGATCAGGTAGGTAATTGTAGTTATAGTTTTGTTATGGTAGTAAAACATTGACCATTTATACTATTGTGCATATTCTAAAATGGCCTTATAGTATCAAATATAAATGCACACTAATTTGATCCTGAAAAAAGGAATAATTATGACAAGAACTTAGCTAGCACGTGCATATTTAAAATTAATTGTTATTGCTTTCTTACAATAGGTCGACATAACATATTACTGTAACCAGACCAGAACTTAGTCAGCAAAAAGACACGATCTATTTAAAAAAGAAATAAACAAATTCGTGGTCAAAAACTATAACTTTATTAACTTTTTAATTATAAAATATGTCAAACTAATTATTGGTCAAAAATATTTTAAACTAATTTATTTATCTTATGTTAGTAATTTGTTATATTCTTAAGTGATTCGCAAGTGTGTTTTATAGAACAACTTCATTTTCAATACTTGTTGTTGCATCCTCATATCTTTCAAGAACATATTTGTTATTTTAAAACGCGCCTGATATATAAATATGGAGACATTGACTCAAGGCTAATCTACAAAAACATTTAAAAAAATGTTAACAATAAATATGTGTAACTCTAACCATCCTGGTGGGACGTCACATGTCACGTGATCGGGTTGGATGAAGTTTTTATAACAATATTTTTAATTAGTTCTCTCGATCGTTCACTAAATATTTTTGATTATATAGATAAATGTTAAACTAATTCTTCTGTTGTTATATGTTCGCTTAATAGTTTTTGGAATCCATACGCTTCATTTTATCTTTAAATGGCACGATCTTTTATGTCTTGTATTTTATATAAATGCATTTAAAATATATCTACTAATTGATGTGTTTATGGTGAGTATAACACACAGCCCAATCAAAATTACCTGTTAATTTCAAATGTATTAATACCTTTAAATTACTTTATTACTTGGTGGTGATGCAAGCAATCTTTACATAGATGATGATTCTAAGTTTTAATCAATGACGAAAAATATGGAATACAAATTGTGGACATATCTGAAAATTTATGATTTGCAAGTTACATATTTATTTTTATAATATAGCACTGTCATATATTTGACTCGTAAATAAAATCATGTAAATATATTTTCCATGATAGTACTTATCATATAAATCCCAGCTGTTACCCATAGCGGCTTTTCCCTTATCAGTACATAGAGTTAAAAAGATCAATTACTGATATTTAAAAGAAAATAGATTATTTTTTAAATACCGTATTGTATTGCAGCTCAGTATTTTCAAAGATGACACGCGTATGTCTGGTAAACGTTTGCAGCCCTAACAGCAATATCTCGTTTGCGAGCTTCAGATTCCTCAACGGTGTCTGTATACTACTGCTTTGCCACTTCTTTGGCTCTCAGACCGGTAGCCTACAACTGAGGTTTCTTTTCACGTCGAAGTTGCTGTTCTTCTGTAGGTTCTTCTGCTCTATTTGCTGCCTGCCTTTGAGCTTGTTAAAACCTCATTTATATTAGTGATGATGTTTCCTGACTTTGATCCACTTTACCAAATCGAGCTTTTCGGAAATACGAAACCTATTTGATTAACGTTTCCCCGGAATTATTATGATAAATGTACCTTCGTTGTTAAAAGTACAACCAAAGAGTAAACCATAATGTAAACAAATAAAAGAACTAAAAGTATTGTTGCTTAAATTTTAAATGCAGAACTTATCTGTTACTAGTCGTTTATTTGGCCAGGAGGGGGGTAAAAGAATGCTTCATTTCGTGGTAGTGGTGGTTCAGCTAAGCGGCATGTACCAGGCAGTAGCAGCGAGTTGCCGGCCGCACTTTGACCCGGCCTTATTAGCGCTTATCGGCCTGGGTTTCTCGCCACTTTGGGCAGCCAGTTCGTCTTGAGCTCCAACAGTGGACGTGTCCGAGGAGTTTTCGAGAGGGCTGTATTACGGTTTTCGTTGGTGACGGAGTTTCTGTGCAGTGTGGCCTGCGTTAAGCTGGATGGTGACCCGCTAGTTGGTGAGTGATACCGTTATTAATACTATTATTATTAGTAATTATAAGTATCCAGAGTATTCAAATATTTTAATAATTTTGGTTGGACAATACTTGTCGAGCAGTCTTGTGGGCCACGTTTTTGCCTAAGTTTTATTTAATTACTGTCTAGGCGGGGTATAGAGATTATGGTTTATAGCTGCAGTAGGAAACCTATGTGATTATATATACTTTTTAACCCTTTCAGTGCTATGGACCGTTATATCGTCTTTTGAATCTGTTATCAACAAACACTGTTACTGCTTCATAAGCGATTGTACCGTTAAGCGCTCAGTCTGCAGTCTGAGTCTGACATGTGGTGAAACCTGGTAGACACGAACTGAACTACCTCGTCCAGCGCTTAGTCTCTATAATACCAACTGATCCACTGCAGCTGCTAGTCTGATCAGTGGCTGTGCGATCTAAGGCGTTACCTTCCCGGCCGGGGGTTACACTTGGATCGAGGGTTCGAATCCCGTCACAGTCGGTGGTTTTATGTGCAACTCATGGAGAGTTCACTTGTCTGTGGCAGAGTTGAAGGGGAGGGCGGGACTTAAGCAAACGGTGAATGGCTCGGGTCCAAGCTGATGGGATGGGTGGATTCTTTGTGAGTTGCAAATCTGATCAGGTTTTTTTCTACTTTTTACTTATCCTTTACTATGCGTGTCCAGCGGAAGCACGTTTTTATTAATTTTAACTGTTCAGGCGTTCAATATATTTAAAAAAATCAACAAAACGTCACGGATTCAACTCAAAAGCTTAGCACTCAAAGGGTTAAATTCAATGTATTTAGTATAATGTGACAATTAAAACGTGTCCTTAGGGTTTCATTAGATGTAATGTTAAAAAAATAGTTTTAGGTGGTTAAAATTAGTAACAAACACGTGCAATTTATTGCCTATTGTCTACCAGGTGTTTTTCGCGATAATTAATAAACAAGTTACGGTTAACCGAACGTTTTGGGTTTAATCACACCGTATATTACTGTTAATGGGGCATTTTATAGTTGGTTTGACATATAGTGTGATTGAAAAGTCCCGGAACGGTGTAATATATTTTTTACCATTATAGATAAAGTAACGAGACTTGGTATATCAATAATAGCCATAAATGTCTACTCTTTTCAGGTATTATCACTTTTTTATCCCTTAAGGGGGACGGCCCACGAGGAGTCAGACAAAATTCTTAAATAGCAGCATAGGTCGCGTTTGGTATCAAATTAAAGGTCTTATTTAGTAGAACACATTGCCACAAACCGGACCTCGAAAGAGGTCCACTCTAACCAAAATGGTGGCGTTTTAAAGTTATTCATCATTTATCCAAATAAGCCATTCTCTTACATAAAGATAACATTAATTTAATGTATTGGAATTAAAATTTAGTACTTACAGTTACAGAAAGTGTTCAAAATGCTGTCCAAATTTCTCTTGGCAATAGCCCAATCTGTGGTAGAAGCCTTCAATAACTTTTTGAATCATCTCAGGAAGTATTTGACGAGTTTCTTCTGTGATGCGGTTCATTATTTCTTCTGTCTTGGCAGGCTTAGTTATACAACCCCTTTGTTTTAAATAATCCCATAAAAAGAAGTCAAGAGGATTTAGATCAGGTGATCTAGGTGGCCACTCTATTGCTCCCCTACGACCTATCCAACGATTGCGAAACTCTCTGTCAAGCAGTGCTCGTACTGGTAAAACATAATGAGGTGGTGCACCATCCTGTTGAAACCAAACTGTGTTATAACTTCGACCCAACACAGCCCGTAAAGCCGGTATAATGGTTTCTCTCAACATCAATTCATATGAAACCCAATTCAAATTTCCATTGATTATGAAAGGTCCAACAATATGATTGCCAACTATCCCAGCCCACACGTTAACTTTTTGGGGTTTCTGGGTATAGCTTTCCCTCATCCAGTGAGGATTGTCGTCGCTCCAATAAAGACAGTTATACCTACTTACATCCCCATGAAGTGTAAAGGTAGCTTCGTCTGAAAATACAACTTTTGCTAAGAAATTTAGTTCTTGTACATACCTAGCCATCATTGTCTCACAAAATTCGACTCTTCTGTCAATAGCGTCTTTCGAAACCAATCTTACCTTATAAGGATGATAGTGGTTTTGTTTTAAAACTTTTAACACTGAAAACTGGCTTATTCCGTGATAAGTTGCTGCAGTTCTTGTTTATATGCGTTGCTCTTCGTCGAAACTTTGTAATACTTCTACGGATGTATCTTCATTAGTAGCAGATAAAGGTCTACCACTTCTTGGACGGTCTTTAACATTGCCGGTATCTAGAAAACGTTGAACTGTTCTACAAACGGTAGTCTTTGATATTGGTGGCCTGCCCGGAAATCTGTCATTAAATAAATGTACAACTTCTTCATATGATCTTACATGGTTACCATACCCCCTCATCATAAGCAGGTTTATTCTCTCAGTCTCAATCAGAGACATCCCTATCACAAGATACACAACTAGTCACTGTTTACAAGTAAGTTAAACCCAAATTTACACTGTACAAATCTTAACTCGTTTTCACGAAGGTCGACTTTGTAACATATAATAAGGAAAATGAAGTTTCCTGTCTAAACGCATTCTACCCTCAAAATGATAAGATAGATAGTTAATGACCCTACAGTTGGAATTTCAGCAGGAATGTCAACAAAACTTTCACTGAATAGAAAGGATGTAAACACTAATACGTTTTCAAGACTAATACACTAACCCGGAAATCCCATTGTTGTGATAATTGTTGTCAAATTTGGTCATACTGTTTACTTCCTATTTAAACAGTATCAGCTGTTTTCCCTCTTTGGATAACTGACGAATAACTTTAAAACGCCGCCATTTTGGTTAGAGTGGACCTTTCGAGGTCCGGTTTGTGGCAATGTGTTCTACTAAATAAGACCTTTAATCTTATACCAAACTTGACCTATGCTGCTATTTAAGAATTTTGTTTGACTCCTCGTGGACCGTATCCCTTAAAATTATCTCATATCAAGCGTCACAGCCAAGCGTGTGATGAAGTACGATTAAAATATAATTTACTCCTTACACTAATATTGGTAGAGTTACTAATTCTTACACTCTCATAAACTGAAACCAATGTAAACACATGAACAACAGCAATTTCAACTTACTGATTCTGATGTACTGTTCACATCTTACTATGGTTGCTTTTATCCTTATCTCGTTTACGCTGTACCTATTTGGGGATCGGAAAAGGCTAGTATGAGATACATATTTACTCTCCAAAAGAAGATAATCAGAATTGTTTTTGGACTCAAGCGGGTTCAATCTTGTAAGGAGACTTTTCGTCAGTGTGGCCTGTTGAAATTTCCTTCCATATATATTTTTGAAACGCTAATATTTTTTATGAAAAACCGTGGGCTTTTTGAGTTCAGAATATCTACGGTATATTCTCTTCGCCAAAGTTTAAATCTCCCAATTCCAAAACATAAAACTAAATTTGTTTAAACAATGTTTATTATTGCTCTGTCAAACTTTTTAATGCGTTGCCTGATTGCCTCAAGGTGGAGATGCCACATGAATTTAGGAGGAATCTTAACACCTATTTGTTGAGAGGAGCGTTTTACAGTGTCCATGACTACATAAGGAATTTATAATTTACAAGTGCTGACTATTTTGTTGTTGTAATAGGTACATTTTGTAAATAACTCATGCCAATGCTTGCACAAGTTTTAAGGCAATAAAGGAATTATTGATTGATTGATTGATTGACTGACTTGTCAAATTAAAAAATTAATAAGTATTAACTTGCCAAAATATAGTATGGGAAAATAAGAAACATTTTAAAGTAAACAAATGCTAACACTTGATACACAGATGGGATTTATAGCTGGCTGTTGTTAAATCTTTTAGCAAAATGTGTTTTAAAAAATAAAAATAAAATGAGAAATTGAAATACTACTACCTCAATTAAGTAAGTAAGCTTTCAAGCTATCATCATAAATTAATTGAAAAACATATATTCAACAACAACAAAAATTGACTGCAACCTTTATGAATTTAAGGGAACCAAATATTATTTTTATAATCATTCAACAATTTGTATTTCTTGATTACGTCATCGTTGAAATTGACTACCTTGAATATTCTAATTTCATCTGACAACCACTTGAAAATTCACCGAAAAGATATATTATAGCGTAAAATACCCTTGTCGCAACAAACCTGTAAACCCAGAAAATTTCAAATTATGCATTTATATTTACTTAAAAACGACGTTAATTCAAAATAAGATATAGCAATTAATTTGTTTTTAATAAGAATTCTATTAGTGCTGATCATCAAGTTTGCTGCAACGTGACCAGAAAATATGGATGTTGAATGAGTAGTGGGTAAACAGGAAAGAGGCATACTATTCGGCGCTTTTTTCCCATGTTATTCTTATGGGGATCAGTGTTTGCGCCGACGCCCGATCCTACCCTACACAAATTTTCTTTTTGGCCCTTGCCTTATTTTCCCCCATTTAAAATTTGCATTAATTTTAAGACATCCTTTGCAGAAATCCACGAGTTCAAAAATAACTCCACACTAAATAAACAACACATGTAAACAACTTAGAAGTTATTGTGTAGTAGTGGGTAAACAGCAAAGAGGCGCCACTTCCGGCGCTTTTTCCCCATGTTATTCTTATGGGGAGCCGTTTTTGCGCCGACGCCAGCTCCCGCCCTACACAAGTTTCCTTGTTAGCCTATACTAACGTCCAACCCTTGCCTATATTAAATATATTTTCCCAATCCCCATCCCTCCTCTATATTTTTTAAAATTAATTTTCAAATTCTAAAAAAAACTATCTTTGGTGTTTATGGTCCGATTTGTCTGCAATTTGGATATGTTATTGTCCTAGGCAAGTGTTTTAATAAATTTCACTTACATTTCCCAAATTCACTATAACGGTAAAATTAAAAAATATTTTTTGAAAAATACTGCCGCCAACTGAAATTTGTGTTTTAATCCAAACTATTTAAAATTCATTTTAATACATCCTTTGCAGAAATCCACGAGTTCAAAAATAACTCCACACTAAATAAACAACACATGTAAACAACTTAGAAGTGCACTCGGTTATCGCCACTAGCGCGACAATCAACCTTGAAGGAGATTCTGCAAGATCGGCACCAAGGACACAGCGACCGATGCATAGTAACCGATGCGTAATTTTACAAATTGTGTGAATTGTCGGCTATATAAAGAGCTGTTGCAGGCCAGGGTCCTCACTTCATATCCTACAGCCCCAGCATCAACAAGACCTGTTGCAGATTTTAACTTAAAATTCAGTGGTTAGAATAATTTTGGCGAAAATATGTTTTTTTTACTCTGGACTTAGAAAAATTTAGTGATTAAAATAATTTCGGCTAAAATATGTTTTTTACTCTGGACTTAGAAAAATTTAGTGGTTAAAATAATTTCGGCTAAAATATGCTTTTTTTTACTCTGGACTTAGAAAAATTTAGTGATTAAAATAATTTCGGCGAAAATATGTTTTTTTTTACTCTGGACTTAGAAAAATTTAGTGATTAAAATAATTTCGGCTAAAATATGCTTTTTTACTCTGGACTTAGAAAAATTTAGTGGTTAAAATAATTTCGTCTAAAATATGATTTTTTTACTCTGGAGGTTTGTAGGTACTTTATACAATTATCTAAAAAGTAGTTTCTCAGATTTTTGATAAAGGGCTTAGTTTTTATAAAAATTTTGAATTTGTGTTTTTTTTTTTTTATCTTCATATTTTGAATTTTGATCGTATTTAAATTTTTAAAATGGTAATTTTTGTTTATAAAAAGCAGAGCACGACATCTCTACAGTCATTTCAACACAAAATGTTGACCTGTGCAGTCTGTTTTATGTCTTACTCCAACAGAAGCAATTTATTACGCCATTATCGACTTGTTCACAAAGTTATTCCTAAAATTTGTAAAAAATGCCATCAAATATTTGATAATAACAATCATTTTAAAATGCATATGCTAGAGAACCACTATACTTGTAATGTGTGTAAGAGAGTCATCACCCGTGACAAGAAACGCCACCACCTACGATGTGACAAGCGACCCTATAATGTGTTTAAGTTTTACGGCGAGTCCGCGGATATATTAGACACACTTCAATCTTGTCCTTTACCTATCAAATGGATTCTTATTAGGAGAGTGAAATTTATCAAACACACAGTGGACAATAATGGTGATTTAATCATTGACAAAGAATGTATTGCTGATTTTCGAAGTTTAACTAATTTATCAATTGAGAAAGCACAATTAAAGACACAAATTGAAAATTCACTTTTAAAAATCGACACATCTTTACACAAGTATCAAGCCCAAGGCAGTGGATGGATATATGACCATAATAAATACTGGCAGCTGCATGTTTATAAGTATAAACCCCTAACTCCCAAATCATACATCCCCACACCAGAAAATATAAAATCAAAACACGCCGTTTTAAATATTAAAAATAGTGATAATAAATGTTTCATGTGGAGTGTTTTAGCAAGCTTAAGACCAAGGAATCGTAAAGAAAATGCAAATCGAGTATTTTACTACGAACCACACGTAGGCCAGTTAAATATGACAAATATAAAATATCCCGTAAAAATATCCGACATTGATAAATTTGAAAAACAAAATAACATAAGTGTTAATGTATATGGAATTGAAGAAGAATTAATATATCCATTGAGAATAACTAAACTAAATAGCAATACTCACGTCAACTTGCTTCTTCTACAACAAGCTCGAAAATCACATTACTGTTTAATTCGTGATTTTGACAAGTTAATGTTGCGGTCTACAAAATACAATAGTAAGAAATATTTTTGCAAGTTCTGTTTGCAACATTTTGGCACCAAAGATATATTGGAACGTCACACAACACATTGTAAAACCTTTGATGCTCAAAGAGTACAAATGTCTGAAAAAGATACACTACAATTTACGAATTACAAATATCAACTTAAAGCTCCCTTTGTGATTTATGCAGATTTCGAATGTTTTATAAACTGCGGCAAACACACTCCTTCTGGATTTGCTTATGTTGTGGTGAGAGACTCTAAAATTATTTACGAAGAGTTGTACAGCGGTGAAAATGTAATGGATGTATTTTTCGAAAAGTTATTTAAAACTTATGACTTTATTAAAAGTCAGATGGAAGTATATGTTCCCCTTGTAATGAGTCCAGAGCAAGAGGCATCCTTCCAAAACTCTACACACTGCCACATATGCCAACAGCCGCTACTGGGTGATAAAGTGCGCGACCACTGCCACCTAACAGGCGAGTTCCGAGGACCCTGCCACAACGCCTGCAATTTAAACTATAAAGTAACCAAGAAAATTCCAGTATTCTTCCACAACCTTAAAAACTATGATGGTCATTTAATAATGCAACACTTGGGAAAATTCAATCGCAAATTGAATTGCATAGCCAAAGACATGGAAAAATATATTTCGTTCTCTGTTGATGATTTGGTATTTTTGGATTCCTACAACTTTCTGTCTCTTCCCTTAAGCAAATTAGCTTCCAATTTAAATACGTTTAGATTTATAGACAATCCACTACTACAACGCAAGGGTGAATTTCCGTACGAATACATGACAGGACCAGAAAAGTTTTTAGAGCCCCTACCACCCATAGAGGCATTTTACAGCAGTCTAACTAAAGAATGTATATCTCCTGCACAATATGAACATGCTAAAAACGTATGGAATCATTTTAATATAAAGAATTTAAAAGAATATCACGATTTATACCTTAAAACAGATGTGTTGTTATTGGCTGATGTGTTTGAGACATTTAGGGACTTGTGTTTAAAGGATTATAAACTCGACCCTGTCCACATGTACTCACTGCCTGGACTATCATGGGAGGCGTGCCTTAGAATGACTGGCATAAAATTACAGTTATTTAGTGACATTGACATGCATTTGTTTATAGAACATGCCATTAGAGGCGGTGTAAGCATGATTTCCACGCGCCACGCTAAAGCCAATAATAAGTACATGGGCGAACATTATGACCCAAATCAAGAAAGCACCTATCTTGTATACTTAGACTGCAACTCGCTATACTCTACAGCAATGTGCGAGTCGTTGCCCGTTGATGGCTTTAGATGGACAAATGAGAAAGATTATAAATACAATCAAAATGAAAACTTTGGATTTATTTTGGAAGTTGATTTAAAATACGATAAAAGTTTACACGATTTGCATAATGACTACCCGCTCGCACCAGAAAAAATGAATGGAAAATTAGTACCAAATTTAAATGACAAAACCAAATATATTTTGCATTATAAAGCACTAAAAAAATACGAAGAACTGGGTTTGGTAGTTACAAAATACCACAGAATCTTAAAATTCAGACAATCAAAATGGCTCGCCTCCTATATTAATTTTAATATTGAAAAGCGACAAAAAGCTGAACATGATTTTGAAAAAGACTTTTACAAACTGTTAAATAACAGTCTCTTTGGTCGAACAATTATGAACCAACGCAAGTTTCGTGATATACATCTTGTAGACGAGTCTAAGTTAACAAAGTATGTTACAAAGCCAAGATTTGACTGCAGCAAAATGTTCGATAACAAGTTGCATGCTGTGCATTTAAATAAATTAATTGTAAAGTTTGATAAACCAATATATTTAGGAATGACCATTTTGGATATCAGCAAAGTAATAATGTATGATTTCCACTATAATTATATGTCAAAATTTAAGAATAAAAAGTTCTTAATGACAGACACAGACAGCCTTCTTTATTCTATAGTAACAGAGGACTTTTACAAGGAAATACAATGTGACTTGGACCGTTTTGACACCTCTGCATATAGTAAAGATCATTTATTATACTCTGATAAAAACAAAAAAGTTACGGGCAAGTTTAAAGACGAATTTAATGGTCAAATTATGTATGAATATTGTGGTTTAAGGCCAAAATTATACTCTTTCATTCCTTTACAATGGTTATACGAAAAAGAAAAGCAAAATGAGCTAGAGGTTAAGAAGGCAAAAGGAGCTGACAACGCTACAGTTAAACATCTCTTAAGACACCAACATTACTTACACTGTCTTGCAACCGGGGAAGATTACTATGAGAATGTTACAAGAATTAAATCCACAAACCACCATCTGCAAACATTAACGATGAACAAAAAGGTACTCTCTTTTGATGACGACAAGAGGTTTATTGTGGATGGCATCAACACCCTTGCCCTTGGTCACTATAAAATTGGTCAAACATAAATCTGTATTTGCCATTATTCTTTGGCCTTTCCTTGTCTATTACAAAAAAGCCATATTTAGACCTATCCCAGCATTGATGGCAGAGATTTCTAAATTGGTTAAATGAAAAATCATTTCCCACATGATTGTTATACACATGTTTTAAATTTAAATCGTCTTGTTTAAATAATATTAGAAAATTAACATTGTCACGTAAATGTTTGTGTACTTTACTGTAAGATTGACACAAGTAAAAACTGTTAATATTTTTGTGTCTGCCCATTGAGAAAAATTGTGTGATATTTGGACTATTTATGTCGTCAAATACAACTATTGAGTGTGATTCTACATCATTTGGTGTGATTTCACAGTTTGAATATGTGTGTAATTTAACTTCATCACACAGACGGAATATTTCAATTATTTTTTTATATTTTTCTTGTTCTAAATATTTGGATATTATATATAAATTTGTAAACTTTAATCCTTGTTTTTTTACAATTAAGTTATAAATTACAACGGTCTTCCCCGAACCACTGGGCCCTATTATAAGACAGCGAATATTATTAGGAAATAGACCCAACTTCTTTGGTGTATTTTCTTTATGTGCTATTTTAAATTTGTTCTTTTGTTGAATAAATGACATTTTTTATATAATGGTGTATTTTCTTATGTGTTAAATTTGAATAAATGGTGTATTTTCTTTATGTGTTAAATCTTTTGTTTAATAATTTTTTTATATAATAAAAATGGCAAAGAGAAAGTGTAAGAAGGGTAAGGGATTATTCTTAAAGCCATATAGAGGCCGTGGCTTGTTAAATACCCTTATAAACAACCTTCCTTTCCCTCTCCACCTGCCTGGAAATTATAAATGGTGCGGACCCGGAACTAACGTGCGTGAAAATTTAGCCAAAAATGTACCTCCAAAAAATAAGCTAGACTCTTATTGTAAAGAGCACGACATATTCTACATGAATAATCCTGATACAGCCGCTCGGAACAAGGCAGATATGAGATTAGCGGACCAGGCTTGGACTAGGGTTTCGGCAAAGGACGCCAATCTAGCCGAAAAAGCAGCAGCTTATGCAGTGACAAATTTGATGAAGGCCAAGGCAAAAATGGGAATGGGATTAAAATTTAATAAAAAAGATGGACAACTTTCAGCTGTTAGAGGCCGCAAGAGACGTGCCTCACTTTCGAGGAGTGTAGCTAAAAAACGAGCTAAGAAAACAGAGACCAAAAGTAAGAGAATGTGGAATTATTAATTTAGACAGTGACAGGGGCACACATTGGACAGCATATCGTAAAAATAAAGATATTGTAATATATTTTGACCCTTTCGGAATACAGCCTCCAAAAGAGGTAATTGAATATTTTGTACCATCTAAAATTTACTATACAACTGATCAAATACAAGATTTAAACAGTTCCATTTGTGGAATTTTATGTTTATCATTTCTGAAAAATTTTAGTTTATAAAAATGGATTCATTTACTATAACATTTACGGGCACAGAGCCAGAGTTGAAGTCGGTGTTCTTTCCTCCTATAGAATTAAATGGTGATTATGTAATTGGACTGGTAGATTTTCAAAGTTATAATTCTATATTTAATGTTAAAAAACCTCTAAATACTTTGACATATTACAAAATGCACAAAATTACAACCCCAAAAGGGGAGGTCACAATTGACGAATTAAACCGGGCATTAGATGGTAAAGTTGAAGTTATTATACAAAATAAAGTAGCATTAATTAATACAAAAGTCAAACTTATATTTTACAAAGGGCTAGTTCCAAAATTAAATAAACTTAAAGACACAAAATTAACTATAGACGAGGGTGAGGATGTGTATTATTACGATCACAAAGCTCCAAATGTAATTGAAATTGTTGAAGGTACATACGAAGTGTTTGAGCTTGCGAAGGAAATTCAAAAGCAACTCCCAGATTTTGTACTTATAGCCGATAATAAAACTATGAAAGCCACATTACATTCTAGCCATGTGTTTGATTTTACAAAACCGTGTTTAGGGTCTGAATTATTGGGATTTAAAGGATTTTCTACTCCAGATATTGCGTTTAAATCCGTAAATAAAATCAACATAAATAATGTAAATGTGATTAGAGTAAAATGTAATATTGCGAATGGGTCTTATTTAAATGGTGACAAATCACACACCATACACAGTTTTTACCCAGAAGCTCCTCCCGGCTACAAAATTATTGAGGTTCCCAGAAATATTATATACTTCCCTGTAAATAAGAGAAGTTTAGATGTTGTTAGCATTACATTTGCAGATCAACACGACAAGCCAATTGACTTTAATAAAGAAGAAACTACAATTACTTGTCATATAAAAAAGATATGAGAATTTACAAGAACGGGCTGAGTGTACAAAATGCCAGGTTTCTGCGATCAATTGGGTTGAAGTTAAAATTTTCTATTAATAAAAATGGAAGATTTTCTAGACGTTACAGGAAAATTCCAATACGATGATAGCCTGGTTAAAATTACAAATCACTCCTATGTTCCACACAACACTTTGGCAATAAATAATTCCGATGAAATTCGAATATGCATAAATAATCAAGATTTACTAACACTCCCTTGTAGGAGTTATCTGTATATTAAAGGAGAAATAGAGAATCATGATAAAGGACATTTTATAAATAATGCATTTGCATTCTTATTTGACGAAATTAGATACGAAGTTGCTGGTAAAGAAATATATATTGTAAGAAATCCGGGAATTTCCAGTCTTATGAAAATATTGTGCTCTTACAATAAAACAACTAAATTGTCAAATGTAGCGTTTGATTCTGATGAAAATTTAAAGGAGTTCCATAAAAGCGGCAAGTTTAGTACTTGTGTCCCGTTAGAGCTGTTAATGGGTGTGTCTGAGGATTTTAATAAGGTTTTAGTAAATGTTAAACAAGAATTGGTGTTGAAAAGATCCAAAAACGACTTAAATTGTATATTAACAACATCTAATGCTCCAACTGGTGTCGATCCTATTCCTAAAATTACACTTAAATCGATTCAGTGGGTGATGCCGCACGTGGTACCATCTGATGGGGAGAAGCTTCAATTACAAAAGATGTTATTGCAAAATAAAAATTTGCAAATTGCATTTAGAAGTTTGGAGCTACACGAACTCCCATCATACCCCGAAACCAAGAGACATACATGGTCAGTTAAGACGTCTTCGAGTTTGGAGAAGCCCAGGTATGTTATATTTGGTTTCCAAACAGGTAGGGACAACAGTGCACGAAAAAGAACTGATGAATTTGATCACTGTAAATTGAAAAATATCAAAGTGTTTTTAAACTCTGAATATTATCCTTATAGTGATTTAAATCTCGACTTTGAAAATGGAGATGCCTCTAAAGCTTATGAGATGTTTGTGAGGTTTAGGGAGAGTTACTACAACACCGTCCCCGATCCTATGTTTAACAGAGCTGACTTTATAAAGAAATATCCTCTAATTGTAATAGATTGTTCTAGGCAGAATGAATCGGTCAAAGAGGGGGTTGTAGATATTAAATTAGAAATTGAAACTGCAGAAAATGTCCCTTCAAACACATCTGCATATTGCCTAATAATACACGATAAGGTGTTTGAGTATAATCCTTTGACAAATGAGATAAATAAAATGTAAATAAAATGAAAACAAATATTCAACAAGAATTGGTAGAGTCTGCGAAACAAATAAGAGAAAAATATAGGGCGTTAAAACGTGGTAAATTTCTAGAGGCTGAAGAGAGGTTCCAAACATTCCAACCGTTAATAGAGCCTTTGCAAGAATTAAAAAATTTAGCCACAAAAACAGAGAGGCCAGTTCTCCCAATGATTTTAGAAAAGACCCCGTCTAGAATACCAAGAATAACAGAGATAACACCGCACAAATTAGATTTTGGTCTTTTAGCATCAGACTATTTAGGAAATTACCTTAGTAGAAGTAGTATGACAGACACCACATATGGTATTAGGCGAGAAGGAAATAAATTTTTTATTGGGAATCAGGAAGTTCAAATTGCCAATGATGATGTTACAGTTGGAGAAAAAATTTATAAAGGGACAAAGGGATTGTGGGAATTGTTAACTTTAAAAGAACCCGTAAACTATAGTCAGGCTGATTTGCAAAATTATAAAGAGATTTTGGAAGCTACAAATGCACATTTAAAGGGTTATAAAACAGGTGCGGCGATGTCAAGTAATAAACACACTAAATATCTTAATATAATTAAACCCCTGTTTAAGACTGTTGGTGAAGGTTTAAGGCAGGTAACTGGTAATAAAATAGACTATGTTTATTGGGATGATCCTAATGAGCTTGTAGATAGGTTAAGACTGCTTTGGTTAAGCCGATTGGCGGGAAATTCTGGAGTGGATAATGAGATAGATTCTATCATAGAAGAATTGAGGGAAAGTGGAATTGTTTATTAAATAAAAAGATGATAGATAAGTTTTATCGCGTATATAACCCGTATAGTAAACCAGAAGCTAGAAGTTTTAAAGAAACTACTTTAAATCTAAAAGATGATGGTTGGAATGCTTTAAATTATAAAATTAGTAATGTTAAGGGTGGGGAGTTTACTGATGATGTATCGACTTTGGGGCAGACGTTAACTAGAAAAGGTGATGTTTTTGTACAAGGTAATACTAAATATAAGTTTTTAGAATCCAAGAATAATAATTGGAACGCTAATAAACGCAAAATTACTAATGTTAAACGAGGTGAAAGCTCAACCGATGTGCCCACATTAGAGCAAACTTTAATAAGAAAAGATGGTGTCTTTGTACAAGACAAAAATAATTATGAATTTTTGGAATCGGAGAATGGAGTTTGGAATGCCAAAAAGCGAAAAATAAGTAATTTGTTGGCTGGTAAAGAAAGCGATGATGTTGTAAACGTCTCTCAAGTACCAAAAATGGATCTAAACTTTTGGGATTTTAATAATAAAAGGCTGGTTCGTGTTAAACCCGCTGTTGATGAGAACGATTGTGTTACAAAACATCAGACTGTGACTTTAGACGGTCTTAAATTTGATGGTAAAAATAAGCAATTAACAAACATTTTACCTGGAACATTGCCAAATGATGTGGCTGTTGTTAAGCAAATATTAACAAAAGGTGAGAAAAGCATAATAAAACAGGGGGATAAATATTATAATGTATTAACATTAGATAGAGATATGTGGGATGCAGAGGACAAATTAATAAAGAATGTACCTGAAGGCAAAGATAGGAGTGATGTTTGTTTAATGTCGCAGGTTTTGAGGTATGACGATAATATTAAAACTTTTAGACAAGACAATATTAAATTTGATATTTGTTTAAAATCACATGCATTAAGGTTTAACAATAAAACTAATAAATTTATGCAAGACAATAATGAAATCGATTTGATGATGTACAATCCTAAATTGTTGGTTGCAGACCCTACATCTTTAAGCGGATTTAAGACTTTAGATGGAGGGGCATATTTGCCAAAAAACTATGTATATCAAAGAATGAGTGATGGTATGTTAGTTGGTAGCAATGGGGGTGTTTTTGAAACGACAGAGACTGGCAGATACGTTAACATTAAAAATAAAGAATAAAAAATGGAAAAAATTGCTTACGAATTGCATAAGCCCGCGAGAAAGAACTTTGTTAGAAGGTCTTTTAAGGTGTTGGGTATAAACGAAACTGTTCAAATAGATTTAATAGATATGCGGAATTATGCTAGAGAGAATTCTGGGAATAAATATATTTTAACTTTAATAGACACATTTTCTAAAAAAGCTTATGCTGCTCCACTAAAGAATAAAACTGGATTAGTAGTCACAGAAGCTATAAAAACTATTCTCCCAAAGGGAGTTAAAAATATTCAATCTGATAACGGAAAAGAATTTTTTAATGAACATTTTACCAAACTAATGAAAATTCTAAATATTAATCACTACCACACTTACTCTACAACTAAGGCAGCTATTGTGGAAAGGTTCCAGAGAACTTTAAAGAATTGGTTGTATAGAGAGTTTAGTGCACAGGGGAGTTACAAGTGGTTGGATTTACTTCCAAAGTTAATAAGGATATATAATAATAAAGTACATAGATCCATAGGGATGAAGCCTAACCAAGTAAGTGCTAAGAACTCTAAAGATGTACATGAAAGGTTAGCATCTAAAGTACAAGTTAAAAAGCCAAGATATAAGGTGGGGGATAGTGTAAGGATATCTAAATATAAACATGTATTTAGTAAAGGATATACCCCTAACTGGACGGGAGAGCTTTTTACAATAGCAGAAGTTAAGAAAACAAAGCCTGTGACTTATATTTTGAAAGATGAAAATGGCAATATAATCAAAGGAGGATTTTATACAGAAGAATTGTTAAAGACTAAATATAAAGACATGTATTTGGTAGAGAAGGTAATTAGGAGGAAGGGTGATTTATTATATGTCAAATGGCTCGGGTTCCCAAGTAGCCAGAACTCGTGGATTTCTGCAAAGGATGTCTTAAAATGAATTTTAAAATAGGGTCAAAATTGGCAGTTTGGAATTTGGGGGAATTTATTAAAACACTAGGACAATAACATATCCAAATTGCAGACAAATCGGACAGTAAATAAAGAAGTTGGCAATTGGCAGTATTTTTCAAAAATATTTTTTAATTTGACCGTAATAGTGAATTTGGGAAATGTAAGTGTAATTTATTAAAACACTTGCCTACGACAATAACATATCCAAGTTTTAAACAAATCGGACCATAAACACTAAAGATGTTTTTTTAGAATTTGAAAATTAATTTTTAAAAAGAGGAGGGACAATATATTTAATATAGGCAAGGGTATATATATTTAGGCCTATATATTTAATATAGGCCAGCGCGGAAACTTGTGGCTTATTAGTATAGGCGGGAGCTGGCGTCGGCGCAAAAACGGCTCCCCATAAGAATAACATGGGGAAAAAGCGCCGGAAGTGGCGCCTCTTTGCTGTTTACCCACTACTACACAATAACTTCTAAGTTGTTTACATGTGTTGTTTATTTAGTGTGGAGTTATTTTTGAACTCGTGGATTTCTGCAAAGGATGTCTTAAAATTAATGCAAATTTTAAATGGGGGAAAATAAGGCAAGGGCCAAAAAGAAAATTTGTGTAGGGTAGGATCGGGCGTCGGCGCAAAAACTGATCCCCATAAGAATAACATGGGAAAAAAGCGCCGAATAGTATGCCTCTTTCCTGTTTACCCACTACTTGAATGCAAATAATAATAAACTACACGATATTAAGAAATATATAAAAAGTTTCTACAACAATGCTAGAGTAAATCAAAATATAAAACTGTAATTTATCACTGTAAGTTTACCGCTGGACTCACTCACTTACAATATTCCAGCAACTGATTGCCGAATATTTTATTTATATACTAATAAGTTATTTTTTAGGGTAACACTAAACAGTGCAAACTGATAATCGATTTAAACATATAAATAACAGATTTACAATCCCCATGTTTGAGTTACAAAACCTCCAAAATCACCTGTGGGATATAGCGATTAGTATGGAATTCGATCTCTTGAAATTACACCAGTTCTTAAATGCATTTTTGCAAATACTGCACCGATAATTTTCAGCCTACCTGATTTTCCTTGAGGTTAAAAAAGTGGTATTTTATGAAAAGAACAACTAAGCAAACCTGCTTGTGTCTTATTAAAACCGCAATAAATTAATTCTTCTAAGACAAATAAAAACAAAATTCATCAATACTTTTCCAAAATAAAACGTCAACATACTTACTGGTTTTGCTTGCCTTTAGTTATTTCTCTCCAATAAATTTCCTATTCCCATTTCAAAATATACTTTAGGTTAAACCAATAGCTAATAAACTTCAATACTAAGAACCATATCAGTCTGCTTCGAATTTATTATTCAGTCAAGGATTGCCGTATCACTAATTAATAAAGAGCTTCTAATCCATTGAAAAGAAATAATTATTTACAGACTGATCCCCAATTTTGAAAATTGTATTTTTTTAGAAAGACCTTGTGAACAATATGAACAATAGCTTTTTTACATAAAAATAAAAACTAAACTCTTAAGTCCAAAATGAATGATGTCTGATTCTCATCATAACATTTGGGTAGACTTCGTCTTTTTCAGCCCAAAGTCTGTACGAAAAATGCCATAGCCCCCTGACTTATACTGAATCTATGAACAATCAACAGTAATTTATAACGACAATGATACAACTGGTACGTATGAAGACGGAGACTGTGTTGTTTGTGTTGAAAGTGATGAAGAACTCTAGATCCACTGTAAAGCTTGTGAAGGCTGGGTACATCAACCGTGTCCGGAAATTAACAATCAGTTAACTTTCAAGCGTAAATACTATAATTAATCCGTAAAATAACATTTTTCTGATATTTTAAAATAGCGCACCGAAAAATCAGCTGTGAATTTTTTAAACTTTTTAAGATCTTTTAACCTCAAAGATTTTTATTGCACTGATTTACAATGGTGTGTTCAAAAGTAACAAAGACGTGTACACACTCTTTTTGTAAATAAAATTAAATAAAATATTATTAATTTGACCTATATGAACTACTAAACCAATACAAATGACATAATAATTGGTCCTAATTTTCAAACATCAAAGGCTTATATGGGTAGTACGATAAAAAAGTTGCTCATCACAAAGATAAAAAGAGTGTTTTTAGTTCTTAATCGTAAAACACGATGGTACACCAAAAACAACAATTTTTCTCCTTTTGATTGAAACTACAATTAAAAAAATCTCAAGTTGTTCAAGAGCACAAAAATTATATTGACTTTTTAACGAATTTCCGTGCTACCCCACATGAACATGTTTAAACAGGTGTGATCCAATTCTGATCAGACCTGATCCAATTCTGATCAGACCTGATCAGGTCTGATAGACCTAATCAGGTTGAGTTAATCAGTCCTGATCTGGAGTATCAGGGTTGATCAGGCCTAATCTGGATATCAGGGTTAATCAGACCTGTTTAGGTTTAGTTGAACTGGTCCGATCAACAATATCAAACTTGATAAGTGGTTTATTTAAGTATTATACAATGATATTTAAACATTATTAATAGTTATATGCTTATTTTTTACAAATTTGTCAATTGCCGGTAAACATTATCGCCTGAAGAATTAGAACTATAAGAGCTGTTTTACATCACCGAACGTTAAATTTACCATAAATATATAATATATATAATATATATATATATATATATATATATATATATATGTATATATATATATAGTAAGTTCTGTTTTTTTAACACAAAAATACCATATTTCCTATGCATACGCCTAACACGCTTCATTAGTCCAATACAACAAGTCTTAAAAGTGAAGGCTAGTTTTAAAATGTTACCAAGCAAAATAAGGACAATATAATACTAATAATTAATTAATTATTTGTACCCATGCTATCAAACAGCTGCAAATATCAATGTCGGGTATTTGGGTTTTATCAATACTTACACTCTACAAATGGCATAATGTTAGAAAGAAATATACTAACTTAAAATCGTGGTTCTATGCAGTTTTTTTTTCTTAAATGCTTCTCTCTTTCTCAGATAAAAATAAGTGCTTGTAATGTAGTGGTTAAGACAACGAACTTCAATGATGGAGTCCCGGGTTCGAATCCCAATCGTACCATGTGAATTTTTATGAGGATTTTTATTATTTTTTTATTTGTATTACATTTCTTTTGCATATTTAATATGTTTCATTGCATAAAATATGTTATAACAAATGTGTTTTTGAAATTTATATACATATATATTTATTTTTATTAAAAGCAGATCAGGTTACTATCAGAACCAGATCAGATACTGATCAGACTGGATCAGAAACTAATCTGGAAACGTCCCATAACTCTTTCCAATCCTAATTGGATTTTGAGCGGGTCTGATCAGGAAATTTGTACCAGACCTGATTGAAAATTGTCATATGGGACAGTAAAGCTTTTAAAATTATTTGTTTTTAACAGTTGTTCGTCCGTTGAAAAGCACATCATTGTTTTTTATTTATATTCGGAAGTACCTGATACTAATTCAATATTGGTAAGAGAAGTCAAACAATCTTAAAGTTTAATATCTTTAAGGAATTAAATGCTAAGTATTTAATAAAAGGTAGAACTTAAAACGTGTCCTTGGTGTTTCATTAGATGTTAAGTTTAAAAAAATAGTTTTAAGTTGTTTAAATTAGTAATAAAGACGTACAATTCATTACCTATTGTTACCAGGTGTTTTACGTGATAAGTAATACACATGTTACAGTTGACCGGTCGTATTGAGTTTAATCACACCGTATATTACTGTTAATGGGGCATTTTATAGTTTGTTTAACATATATAAGGAGGCATTTATTTATTGGTAACCAACTCATCCCAGCTCCTGTAAGTAATCATAGCTATTAGTCTCTTAGTAAGAATTCTTAGTAGGATTAATTAGCTATACTTCTTTTATCAATACGAATAATTAAAAAAAATAGTAATAAAGGTATTAGAGTATAAAATTGTATACATCAATAACAAAATATTTGTTATTGTACAATGGTTTTTAACACCATCATTTGTATGGTAATATTAATTTATGTAGTATATTTAGACCAAATAAAGTTTATGGAATATAAATATTCATATTGAACTTTGTTACAAACTGAGAGTTATATTCTGATCAAGATTTGTGACTCAGATTTGAGGGCCGCAAAAAATTATCAATTTAATATCTCAACATATTAAAGTAACAGACTAAAATTATTATGATGTTAATTTGGGTTTTTTATATAGTTTAATTACTTATGATAATTTAATGTTTAAATCTGAAAGGGAAGTTCAAAATTTGATTAAAATATTTTGGTAATATTAGTATTTAAAAACAAATATATTTGCAGCCGGCGTAACATTTTATTTTAATGTTCGATGCGCGCTGTTTAAACATAAACTTAATTATCACAATACCATATCTAAATGACAATTGAATTAAATCAGACTATAAACAAGAAATTTGGTGTTTGATTTTTGTAAATATATAGGACGGATTGGGTTTGAAAGTATATTTTTGATATGGGAAGGCTCCAATTAAGGAATATTTAGGGGTTGGAGCAGCCCTCATTCACTTGACTCACGTGCATTTCCCGCTTATCCTATCACCACATAACCCTAACTTATCTATCCTCATTGCCATGATTTATTTATATTGGGATCTGATCCCAATAAGGGAGTTTCATAGCCCTAGGGTTTTGCATAGGAAAAGATTCGTGCTCTTTCAGGTAGACAGCGATAAATTACTAGAACAAGCAGAAATTCCTTGACAGGGTTCCTGGGTTTAGCGTAATCCAGGCTTCCTGGCACTATTCGGACAAGAACAATTAAATGGTAACTATTAAAATGTTGATTCCATTGATATTTTCTTACAGGTATATCAAAACGTTAATTGGACTATTACAATATAAGACCTTCTAACTTAGTTCGAGTATTTTTGTTTTTATTTGGTCGTTTGGAACATTTGCTATTCAAGGATTTAAAACAAAATAACTTTGAAAATTTGATGGGATTCAGTAATTTGTATTTCATTTAACTTTTTTCGCCTAGAATTGGAATTACTATCTACAAATTATACTAAATAAACCCTTATACTCCAGAAAAGAGTGATACGATGCATTTTGAAACTTAAACCTACAGAATCATGTTTTGACCACTTCAAAGAACTGCAAATTTTGACAGTACCTAGTATTTACATGTTTGAAGTAATTAGTTATGTTAAAGAACACAATCTTGTTAAAGCTCATCAGCATTCTTATAGAACCAGAAATAGAAACACAATCCTTCTGTGTCTCATAACTTAAAGCTTATTGAGAAAAAGCTGGATTACATTGGTCTTAAGCTATTTAATCAACTTCCTTCTCACATAGCCCAGATTAGTAACTTGAAAAAATTTAAATATGAGCTCAAAAAGCACCTTTTGGATCAATGTCTTTACCAACTCCCATCATACCTGACCTGACTTTCTAACCTGTCAAGATGTTTTTTACAACCCCCCCCCCAAATTTTCATCTCTGCCTATCATGAATATGACATCATGAAGATGTACCTGATGAAACCTGTAGAAGCTGACTGGCCCTATGCCACATATGGTCAGTCGGGACGACGTGAGATACGTATGCATGTATGTATGTATGTATAATATTTACTATGTCAACATACGAATTCAGTTTTACATAGTCCAACAATTTAGCAATTACGAAATCCCTAAATTGTTTGTGGTTTTGCAATAAAAGCCGCATAATATATAATAATCATTTTCTTTAAAACTATTTTAATTTCATAGAATTGTTGTATTTGTTATAAGTCATTGCATGCAGCTCTGCTAACCTAAAAGAAAGTTAAATATTTCAGGTCAAAATGCAGCTAAAACTAGTTGTTGTGAGCGTAGTGCTCCTGTTGTCCGTTGTGGATGGCGAAGAACAACTACAAGCCAGGGTGTGTATATGATTAGTGTAATTTATTCATTGTTTGATTTATATTAAATTTGATGGGATTCAGTAATTTGTATTTCATTTAACTTTTTTCGCCTAGAATCGGCATTATAAATGCATGATGAATGTTCCAATTCATAACACTTATTTTTTTCAGAAGCATCTAAAATATTCTGCCGTACAACAGAATGGTGTTCAATAGACTGCCTGAACCCTTAGGGCTTGAAAGTAACTTTAATACATTTAGAAAAAGATTGAAATGTTTTCTCATTGCCAAAGCCTACAATAGGGTAAAAGATTTCTTAGCTTAGAACGATTTATTGCTGGAAATGTGCCACCCCATTTTATGTATTGTATTTTATATTTTAAGAACATTGTATTAACTTTTGTTTTGACTTGGCATATGCAAAGTAATTTTGTCAACATGTTCAATAAAGAATTTGAATTTGAATTTAAATATTACTACTCAAAATATAGCAGGTTCATTACCGTTCCGTCTTCAATTATTTTAGTTTCCTAGAAGATTACCAATTATGGAACTGGTGAATACTACAGGAAAATTAATCCACAAGAGTGAATAAAATAGACAATATCATATGTTATATATATTACAGATGTTTTTAATTTTAACATAACATGTAAATAAACAAATACATTTTTGTGTTGGTTATACCAATCATTTCATAATTTGATTTCTTTTAGAATTATATATTTTAATTATTCAACTTCACGCATCATCCATTATTTTTTGGTCCTCCTCAAGCAGATAGTAATTGAATTTCAGCAATGGAACAACAGTCCACTCTACTAATAAACTGATATATTATTTATCATTTTTTCAATTCTTGATTTCGTTATATTCAATAGCAGCAATTCAAAATGGCACCTCAAAGAACAGGAGACTTCAAACCAGAAACTTACAGAAGGTTGACAGCAATCCTGAAAACAAGACTCATCGCAATCAAAACGGCAGTCAAAACTATACAAGCGCAAGGTGAGGAAATCAGTCCCATTCAGCGGAAAACATTGAAGACCTACACGACAGAAGTTGAGAGGAAACGGGCGGACTTCGAGCAGAACTTCCAACGCGCAATATCACTTGCAGACGGAGATGCATTGTCCGACGAAATTCTCGCAGCCGACCAAAATGAAGTCGAAGACCTCTGCATTCACATTTCATCAGTGATAGATCTATTACAACCTACGGACGAGTCACAATCACACATAAGTGACAGTATGGTAACTCCAGGTACGTTTATCAATGCTACCCATAGTACAGTACGTTTGCCAAAATTTGAACTTAAAAAATTCAATGGTGATTTATCAAGTTGGACAACGTTCATTAACTTGTTTGATACTTCGATACACCTTAACAACTCATTGTCAAATGTCATCAAGTTTCAGTACTTACTAAGCGTGTTATCTGGCGAACCTTTCAATTTAATTCGCAACCTAAACTTGTCTGATGAAAATTATGTAATCGCTTACAAATTGCTTCGTGATAGGTACCAAAATGACCGACGATTGCAATTGATGCACTTAAATCAGCTTCTTGACCTTCCGGAAATTTCTCTCAGTTATGTGCCCGGAATCCGACAGTTTGTCAATGCATACAATGAGAACACTCAAGCGTTACATGCTATTCAATGTGAAATGCCAGATCCCAACCCTTTGTTAATTGCAACCTTATTGCGTAAAATGGATGTAGAACTACGCAAACGCCTAGAATCATCGCGAAATATGTCCTCATCCATTAACCATACCTTACCTTCAATTAAAGAAATTTTAGATTTTCTCAATCATGAATGCATACAACATGAAGATGCCACTTTTTCACTCGGTACCCGGCTTAACGACGTGCAGCTTACTAACATCTGTCCCAAATCCACACCTCAACGTTCAACGTTTCAGAGGAAAAATGTGACTTCCATTCATAGTATGACCTCTCCTGATAACAGCACATCTAACCTATGCGCTGCATGCAATCAATCCAACCACAAAACCTACTTATGTCCCATTTTTCTCGCAAAAAGCCCACAAGAACGTTTTCAATTGGTGAAAGCTAAACATCATTGCATTTCATGTCTTGGGATGCACGATTTGAAAGCATGTAGGTCTCAATCAACTTGCAAAACGTGTCACAAACGACACAACACTTTGTTACACTTCAACTCTAACAAATCGGATGGCATTTCTCATCCATGCACTTCTAACGTTCATACTATCAACCGCAATTCCGTTGATCTTGCAGTCAGCAATCCAAACAATGCGGATACATCCGTTATACTAAGTTCTCAAAATCAGTCTACCCAGACCAATAAACCAACCATGGTTTTACTTGGCACTGTCATGCTTAAAATACGCATATCAAATGGCGTATCTCATACATTCAGGGCATTGCTTGATTCAGGTAGCATGTGCACATTAATTACTGAACATGCAGTCAGTTTACTAAATGCACGACGTCATCGGTGCGACGTTCAAATCTCGGGTATTAATCAACAAATGACTCAAAGTAAGGGACAAATATTCGCAACATTGGAAACATTGTCTGGTCTTCAGATCATCGCAGATCACTCTATGGTCATCTTATACAAACTTACCATCGATCTCCCCCGCATGCCTGTCTCACAAGATATTGTTCAATACACGCAACAGTATAACCTTGCTGATCCTACATACCATAAACCAAATCGGGTTGATATCATTTTGGGAGCCGCACTGTTTCCGTATATTTTCACTGGAAAACAGACCTCTCTAGGCCCTAATATGCCACACATCATTGATACTCCTCTCGGTCATGTTATCATGGGCACTATTCCATGCAATCAGCAATCATCATCACAATCATTATCCACTTCTGCACAAACCAGTACACTCAATGTGTGCCTCCATTCAATTAATGATACTGACATTCATAACTCTATCCAACGTTTTTGGACTCAAGAGGAACCTCCATCATGTTCTATCCAATCTCAAGAAGATATTCTCTGTGAACAACACTTCATTGAGTCACACAGTCGTGACGAAACGGGACGTTATACTGTACGTTTACCATTCAAAAATTCGGACAAAACATTAGGCACATCTCGCAATGCCGCCGAATTGAGATTAAGGGCTATGGAACGTAAATTTACCACTGACAAACGGTTTTCATCACTCTATCATGAATTTATGGACGATTATTTCTCCCTCGATCATATGTCAAAATGCGAGGATACTTCCGTATCTGATACTCATTACTTTTTACCGCATCATGGTGTTCTGAAGGAAGCTAGCTCCACTACAAAATTACGCACAGTTTTTGACGCTAGCTGCAAGACTAGTTCTGGGTTTTCTTTAAATGACTTGCTTTTCACTGGTCAAAAGTTGCAGACTAACATCGCTGACATACTCATACATTTCCGCCGTCATAACGTGGTATTTTGTTGTGACATACGACAAATGTATCGGCAGATTAACATTCATCCTGATGATCGCAATTTTCAGCTAATCTTATGGAGACAACATACTGATCAACCAGTTAGCATTTATCGCCTTAATACTGTAACTTACGGCATGAACAGCTCACCATTTTTAGCCATTCGTACGTTACACCAACTAGCCGATGACGATGGTCATGATTTTCCAAAAGCAGCTCATGCCATACGCAACCACACATATGTGGACGACATCATCACGGGAGCGGATACCGTGGAAGAAGCCGTTGAACTGCAAAATCAACTCACATCATTATTAAATCGTGGATGTTTTGAGTTACGTAAATGGGTATCTAATTCCCCTCAGCTACTACGTAATGTTCCAGACTCCCATATTGAATCTCCTACATTTTTACCTAACTCTCCAGATCCACATTTCACGGTTTTGGGCCTGAAATGGTCACCGATTACAGATTCATTTTCTTATACCTTTTGTTTGCCTGAAACAACGAACACTCATACCAAACGGACGGTTCTTAGCTCTATTGCAAAAATCTATGATCCTTGCGGATTCCTCGCTCCGTTTATTATGCTTGCTAAGTGTTTCATACAACTTATCTGGACAAAAGGTCTAAGTTGGGACGCACCATTACCAAAAGACATTCAATCTCAATGGAATTTACTATTAAGCGACACTAAATATCTATCGCAAGTCACGATATCCCGCTCATTAAACCTTAACGCATCACATAAACTAGAATTGCACGGTTTCTGTGACGCGTCTGAAAGAGGTTACGCAGCTGTCATCTACTTCAGATGTGTACAACCTAATGGTACCACAACTGTCAATCTTGTTTTATCGAAAAGTCGAGTTGCACCTTTGAAACGTGTTACCATACCACGACTAGAACTTTGCGCTGCTCACTTACTTGCGCAACTTGTGGCTCATTGCATTTCTTTGTTTCCCGAACACTTAACACTGAACAAAGTCCATCTTTGGAGTGATTCTATGATCACACTAACTTGGTTACGAACTCCTCCATATCGCTTGAAAACATATGTGGCAAATCGTGTGTCTCAAACGCAAGAACTTATTCCAACTGATGCCTGGAATCATATTTCATCTGATGATAACCCAGCTGATTGTGCATCACGTGGTTTACTTTTGTCTCATTTAACAAAACATTCTCTTTGGTGGAATGGTCCATCCTGGCTTGCATTACCGTCTCAAGAATGGCCTACAACTAAATTCATTCCCGTTACGCTTGACACTTCGGACGAGGTTAAACTAAATCCACTAACGGTACTACTGAATAACCAACGAGAAGAATGGTCAATTTTGTTCAAGTTCTCATCTTGGAATTTGCTACAGCGAGTAATGGCATATGTATTGAGATTCATACATAACTGCAGAAATTCTTCATTGCGGCACGGTAATCTCTCACCAGAAGAACTCAACAACGCACGAATTAAAATCTTTTTCTCAGTGCAACAGTCGACCTTTCATAAAGAGTTTAACGAATTAGCACAAAATGCTTGTCCAAAACACATGCGACAGTTAAATCCTTTTATTGACAGTAACCACTTGATTCGCGTTGGTGGACGCCTACGAAACACTTCACTACCTCAGGACGTGAAACATCCAATCTTGTTGCCAAAACGACATCACATAGTTAACATAATGATAGATTATTATCATGTTCAACACTTGCATGCTGGCCCACAACTCGTCCAATCGCTATTGTCACAACACGTTTGGATTTTGAACGCAAGAAGCACTATTCGTATACGCATTCATAAATGTGTGACTTGTTTCAAACATCGTCCTATTAACACAAACCCACTCATGGCAGACTTACCATCAGTTCGAGTTAACCCGTCTAAACCCTTCACATCAACAGGCATAGACTATGGCGGACCATACACCGTTAAAGTAGCGAATCTAAGATTCACTAAACATATCAAAGTGTATCTTTGCGTTTTCATTTGCATGGTTACAAAAGCTGTTCATCTCGAAGTAGTTACAGATTTAACTACTGACGCTTTCATCGCCGGACTCACCAGATTTATTTCTCGGCGTGGAATATGCACGGACATCTACTCAGACTGTGGAACCAACTTTGTAGGTGCTAATGCAGCTCTCCGCAAGATCATCCAATCTACAACACGAACTAAGGATTCCAAACAACGCATTCAAAGTTTTTCATCTAATTTGAGCATTCGTTTCACTTCAATCCACCGGCATCACCACACCATGGCGGACTTTGGGAAAGCGCAATCAAAAGTGCGAAACATCATCTGCACCGAGTTATGGGAGATACTGTACTGAGTTTACCCGAATTTATGACCTTAACAGTTCGCATTGAAGCTATGCTTAACTCGAGACCATTAACACCATTATCCAGTGATCCATCAGACTTAATGGCGCTAACTCCCGGGCATTTCCTAACTGGCGGTCCTCTCGCATCCCTTCCTGAGAAAGATGTAACTCACACTCCTGCAAATCGACTCAAACATTGGCATTTGGTACAACAATTCTACCAACGCATTTGGAACCGCTGGAGTTTAGAGTACCTCCATACGCTCCAACAAAGAACTAAATGGAACATCAAATCATCTAATTTGCAAATCGGAGACTTGGTACTCGTTCAATTAACTTCTAGTTCTCACTCTTGGCCGCTGGCTCGCATCATAGAAATATTTCCCGGATCAGATGGCACAGTACGCGTGGTCAAAATCAAGACCAAAGATGGTATCTACGTTCGACCAGCAACAAAGATTTTTCCTCTGCCAATTGGTTGAAAATAAGACGTTATTACGTTGAAGTCCATGCTACTTCAAGGCGGCCGGTATGGTGAATACTACAGGAAAATTAATCCACAAGAGTGAATAAAATAGACAATATCATATGTTATATATATTACAGATGTTTTTAATTTTAACATAACATGTAAATAAACAAATACATTTTTGTGTTGGTTATACCAATCATTTCATAATTTGATTTCTTTTAGAATTATATATTTTAATTATTCAACTTCACGCATCATCCAGGAACTACTGTCCCACTATCAAATCTGGTGTCAACAATTAAATTAAATACATATTTTCAAAGTCTTTAAACACTAGCACAACACAAACGAACTGTACAAATACAAATAATGTAAAACAAATATACATTTGTACCTCCCGTTTGTGTTGTGTTACTATGCAAAACCTGCGACAATGTGTTCCTAAACAGGATGAATAAAATACGTCTTACAACACCACAAAGTATATTTACACTTATACTGCACTTACATAAAACCCAGTAAAGTATACACAAAATATGGTACAAGATCATCGATTTCAACCAGTTACAACGGTCGTCATCAGGCCCAATAAGAGACTAACAGAAACAAGATGGAGAACAGTTTACATTCTATTGGCTACCGGAAGTTCCGGAAACAAGTTGGGATAAGTACCACCAGAGTCAAAGTTGACCTGTCCAATGATCAATTTATCCCTATCCTTACATTTTTCCTTAAAAAACAACAAATCTTAACAATAAAAATTCTTCCCATGCATTCATTACATTTACTTTCTTACAAATATGGAGAATATTAAAATTTTCTTCAATTGTTCCCAAGGAGTAGCCAATTTCAAGGAGGTTTTTTGCGATATTCGATCTATCCAATTTTTGGTTCTTCCATGCTGAAATATGATTCTTGTATCTTTTTACAAAACTAACAGTTTGACCAACGTAAAAATTATCACAACTGATTTTATATACACCGGACTTATCAAACTTAACACAATCTTTTATATTCGGATGCAGGATTTTACTCATGGTGTTTTGGGCCTTGAAGGCTACGGATACTCCATAATTCTTAAATTGATATTCAGGAGGAACAACTTGATAAAGGTGCTTTACTTACTCTATCAGTTTAATTCATTAAAAGAATTCTTTAATAATTTGCTGATAAAAGAAACATATTGACCCTTTCTATGAACTGGATTGATAGTAGAAACCTCAACGATGGAATTTATCAATCTATTTTATTAATTTATCTATGTATTTTATTACTTGCAGGAACTTCCACCATTAGGCACACTGGAGATGCTCTTGACAAAGGAAGTAGTAAGAGGACTATTCCCTTTGGTCAAACAAGACCGTCCAGATCTGATTTATACGTTCAATGTTTTTGATAATATTAAGATTACACTAGCAGCAGCATCTATCCAGAATAAACATCTGTTTAAGGATTTAGTAAAAGAGTATTACATAAATAATCGTCCAATGAGATATCTTACAAGAGAAATTGTAAGAGCAGTGTACAAGTCAGATGAAGTACAAACGATCATTACTAAACTTGGTTTCCCGGTGGAGAGTGCATCGCTCAACACAGTCATCTTGGTCACCAGTAAAGTATTGAATGCTATTATAGACCAGTTTATTAATCCGCAGTCACCCTAAATACATCATGCAATAAAATGTTTGAGAAAGAAACACATATATGATTTGTTGTCACCTTTATTTTACATTCCGTAATATATACATATAACAATTAATCAGGATAATTGCTAAAAAATAAGTGAATAAAATGACAAAACACGTGCAATTTATTATCTATTGTCTACCAGGTGTTTTACGTGATAAGTAATAAACGAGTCACAGTTGACCGGTCGTATTGAGTTTAATCACACCGTATATTACTGTTAATGGGGCATTTTATAGTTGGTTTGGCATATATATAAGGAGGCATATATTCATTGGTAACCAACTCATCCCAGCTCCTCTAAGTAATCCTAGCTATTATTCTCTTAGTAAAAATTCTTAGTAAGGTTAATTAGCTATTCTTCTTTTATCAATATGAATAATATAATATGATAATAAAGCAATTCATAGTATAAAATAGTACACATCAATACAAAAATATTTGTTATTGTACAATGGTTTTTAACACAATCATTTGTACGGTAAGATGCATTACGTAGTATATTTAGACCATATAAAGTTTATGGATTATAAATATTACTATTGAACTTAGTTACAAACTGAGAGTTATATTCCGATCAAGACTTGTCACTCAGATTTGAGTGCTGCAAAAATATTATTAATGTAATTTCTTAACATAATAAAGTAACACACTAACATTATTATGACTTTAATTAAAGTTTTATTTATAGTTTAATTACTCATGATGATCTAATGTTTAAATCTGAAAAAAAATTAGATTGAAATATTTTGGTAATATTAGTATTAAAAATAAATATATTTGCAAGCAGGGGTAACATTCTATTTTAATGTTGGGTGCGATGTTTAAACATCAACTAGATTATCACAATACTATCTCAAAATGACAAATAAATTGAATCAGAATATAAACAAGAAAGTTGGCGTTTCATTTTTGTAAATACACAGGACGGATTGGGTTTGAACGTATATTTTTTATATAAGAAGGCTCCAATTAAGGAATTAAGTGGTGCAGCCCTCATTCACTTGACTTAACGTGCCTATCCCGCTTACACTACCACTACTTAAACCTAACTTATCAATGCTCACAGCTATGATTTATTTATATTCAGATCTGATCCCAATAAGGAAGCTTCATAGCCCTAGGGTGTTTTATAGGGAAAATTGTGAGCTCTTTCAGGTAGACAGTAATAAATTACTAAACAAATCAGATATTCCTTGACTGGGTTTATGATTATCCAGGCTTTTTGGCACTATTAAAACAAGAATAAATTGTATCAGGAATCTGGCACATACTTTCTCCCTTTTAGCCCAACTTTAATGAATAAATTACTTTGTATTTACTAAATATAGAATACAAAGCACGGTCGAATGTACAGAACATTTTGTAAACAAGTTGTTTAAAAAAACATCCACCCAAATCCAAATCGAACAGGGCAAAGAAAAAACCGCAGATCCACATTTTCTGAGCGTCACGCAATCACGACGCAACGTAGAATTCTGGCACGCAGCATGGACAGTGTGTTCAGTCATGCTACTACGATTGACCTTGATAATTGAAGAAAAGATGGGAGGAGATTCTCAAAATCCAAAGGAGGAAGGGGAAATCTTCTCTCATTCGGACGCCTTGCTGAAGGATATGTCGAAGAATAATTTTTACTATTATTTTAGGAAATTATTTTATTATTTTACAAGCAGTGGAATATTATGAAGCAGAATTTACAATGGCAGCCTCCGTATATGGTTCAACATTCTTTATGAGAATTGGTTTGCATAGTTTGCGTGCAAGGTCCAGAATAATGTGAACAGCTCGGTGTAGGACGGAATTCCTGTCCGCGACGAAGTCTTTAGCAGACTAAAGGACCTGCGCAAGAAAGAGGACAAGACCCAGGACACTTTTCAACTGATGAAAAGTGAGACTGCAGAGTCAAGGCAATACCGTAAAAAGTACCAGTTACGGATACAAGGACGCCTGTTAAAGGATATTATCGTTGCGACCGCGTCCTCAGGGAAGTGGGAGCGGAGCTCCAGTAAGAGCTCTAGCGACCAGCCCAAGGCGTCAAAAAAGAAGTTGATAAAGAAGAAGAAAAAAAAATTTTAAAGAACCTTGGTAGAGGCTCCTCCAGCGAAAACCGTTACTGAACCTGGCCCGGATCCAGTGACTGTGAAGCGAAAGAAAAGATCTGCCCGTTGTCTGTCCTCGTAAGAGTGGCAGGGGGCCAAACCTACACCGGTGTTATGAGGAAGATCCGTAAGGATATTGACCTGGGCTCCTGCACCGCTAAGGTTATCTGTGTGAGACCGACTCCGAAAGGTTATGTTCTGCTTTGGCTGGGGAAGGGCTTGGACAGGAAAGCGTTGTCGCAGTTCTATAAGCCGCAGTAAATCCCAGTAGCAAGTTCAATACTACTCTCTCCCATATGTTCTGCTTTGGCTGGGGAAGGGCTTGGACAGGAAAGCGTTGCAGCAGTTCTAGAAGCCGCAGTAAATCCCCAGTAGCAAGTTCAATACTACTCTCTCCCATATGTTCTGCTTTGGCCGGGGAAGGGCTTGGACAGGAAAGCGTTGCCGCAGTTCTAGAAGCCCCAGTAGATCCCCAGTAGCAAGTTCAATACTACTCTCTCCCATATGTTCTGCTTTGGCTGGGGAAGGGCTTGGACAGGAAAGCGTTGTCGCAGTTCTAGAAGCCGCAGTAGATCCCCAGTAGCAAGTTCAATACTACTCTCTCCCATATGTTCTGCTTTGGCTGGGGAAGGGCTTGGAATGGAAAGCATTGCCACAGTTCTAGAAGCCGCAGTAGATCCCCAGTAGCAAGTTCAATACTACTCTCTCCCATATGTTCTGCTTTGGCTGGGGAAGGGCTTGGACAGGAAAGCGTTGTCGCAGTTCTAGAAGCCGCAGTAGATCCCCCGTAGCAAGTTCAATACTACTCTCTCCCATATGTTCTGCTTTGGCTGGGGAAGGGCTTGGACAGGAAAGCGTTGCCGCAGTTCTAGAAGCCGCAGTAGATCCCCAGTAGCAAGTTCAATACTACTCTCTCCCATATGTTCTGCTTTGGCTGGGGAAGGGCTTGGACAGGAAAGCGTTGCAGCAGTTCTAGAAGCCTCAGTAGATCCCCAGTAGCAAGTTCAATACTACTCTCTCCCATATGTTCTGCTTTGGCTGGGGAAGGGCTTGGACAGGAAAGCGTTGCCGCAGTTCTAGAAGCCTCAGTAGATCCCCAGTAGCAAGTTCAATACTACTCTCTCCCATATGTTCTGCTTTGGCTGGGGAAGGGCTTGGACAGGAAAGCGTTGCCGCAGTTCTAGAAGCCGCAGTAGATCCCCAGTAGCAAGTTCAATACTACTCTCTCCCATATGTTCTGCTTTGGCTGGGGAAGGGCTTGGACAGGAAAGCGTTGCCGCAGTTCTAGAAGCCGCAGTAGATCCCCAGTAGCAAGTTCAAAACTACTCTCTCCCATGATTTTTTATAGTTCGTATATAAAACACTTATGTACATTCCTACTGCTTATAGCTATTTCCTAATGTATTAAATAAACCTTTTAAGATGTTGAAACACTATAAAAAAAAACACCAGCCATCCCTAATTTGTAATCTAGTTATAAGTCAGTTTATTGTATAGCTTAGTATAACGTAATCCACCCAAGTGAACGTAGTGGACCTAGGGAGGTCGGTTAAGTTTGTAGGGCCTCGAGGAGCCCCACACTTTGTCCGTAAATGGATTTCCACCTCCTTGCAAAAAAAATATTTTTTCAACCAGTATCTCCAGGAGGTCCGCATGATGATACACATATCAAAAGCATTACTAATAACTCATCACTAATTAAAAACCGGTCCATTTAAATCTAATTTAAATAAGTCATAATAGATGAATTTTCGGCGTGATAGGTTTAACAATTTACCGTTACTTTAATTTTTTTTATTGAATTAGTTTGATTTAAGCGTACAAATGAATTATAAATTAATTAACCTATTTTGGTGAATACAAAAAAGTGGTTATTTAATTCCTGTAGTGGCCTTAAAATGTATCGATAGATTTCTGTTACCTTATTGGAATTTTAGGCTTATGAATATGTAAATATTTCCATTTTTATGACTTATTTTCTTTACCTTTTCTTATAAACATATGTTTTGGGTTTGGTATATTTTTTATATTTATTATTCCACGAATATTTGCATAATTATCATAAAAATAAATTAATAATAAGAGAATTTCCTTAAAAAACTGTCCATTTTTTTTTTAATAATACAAAGGTATATATTTAAAAAAGGAATGATTTCATTTATTAACTATAAATAACAACTATTTCACTTGCAATCGAAACAAAAAGTAAAATTGGTAATATTTATGTTAATAACTATTCGCAGCATAATTCCATCTATAGTAGGTCTGCCCGACACAACAATTCCATACATGTGGCGAAGTACAATAGGCTTCATACCTTGTGTTGTAGTCTAATAGAATTATTTTATTAATGGTGGTTGTTCCTCAGGAGTAGATCTCGAGTTGAATATTTAACATTTAGACGTATCCCGTTACTAATTCATATTTAGATAGATGCAGTGTGATAGTTAATCTTATAAATATTGCAAACTAGAACCGATATAGGCACATAAGTTTGATTCTCTTATTTTAGCGAATTTCCCCTATAGGGAAGAAGCTATTACCGTAGGTCTCATGGTAAGACTTAAGCCCTAGACCATGATAACTTTTCATTTTGAGGACCCCAGATGCCAAAAACACGATTCGTTCAAATTTGTATATATATATATATATATATATATATATATATAGACTATATATTATATATATTATATATATTTTATATATATATTATATATATTTTATATATATATATGTGTCCGTAAGCACAATAACTCTCGTAAAAAAGGTCCGATCTTAATGAAATTTGGTACAAATGTGTAAAGTACCATTTATTTGAACCAGTTCGAAAACCAGATGAATCGCACCATCCAAAGGGGGGTTTTGGGGGGTTTTGTACCCCAAAAATGTGATTTTTGAGGGTTTCACATGTAATTTTAATTTAAATAAAATTTTAATTTATACCATTGAATTCAGCTTAAAAAACAAACAATTAGGCATTTAGATCATTGCTCTACGTCGATTGGTTACTGAGATATTGAAAGTGCTAAACACAGTACGTTGTCTAATGTTATTCTTATGGAGAAAAAGAAAAATTGTATATCTCGCTTGGTTATGAACTGGCGAAATTTGGTATATGGCTTGATCTGGTTGTGGTTTTTTGTTGTTTGTACAAAAAAAAACAATTTTTTGCCTATTGTTCCTGTAGCAGAAAACTTAGGTACTTGGTCCATGTTATTTTTATGGAAAATACTTAAAATGTTATATATCGCTTATTTATAAATGTATATGGATGGAACTTGGTATGTGACTTCACTAACAGGAGTCCTATTGATATTTGCATAAAAGCCCATTATTTTGTGTGCCTTGTTGCAGCACACCTGCGTACTCAACCCCAATGTTATTCTTAAGGAGAATAATTAATATTTTAAATATCGCTTGTTTGTGAATACATTTCTGATGAATCCTGTTAAATTCGCTGAGTATGCAGGTTTGAAGCGACGAGGGTATTTTTATACTAGCAAGTAGTAGTACTGTAACAGTTCTCACAGCTATCCCTTCATTAAATAAATAAAGCTCTCTGACAGATAATGGTAAGAAATAGTAGTTTTGGAAAATGCGTAAAGAAAAAAATGACTAAGTGTAGAGTTCACAACACATTAAACTGTTCCGGGAATATTGCATTTATAGCTTTATAAAACTACTGGTATATCGAAAGAACAAAATCTATTCTGGCAAAAGTAAAGAAACACAATTATGAAAGCCGACAAAACATTTAGTGCTACTAAGGATGACATTGTAGAATGAAACACCACGTAGATGTCCAAGAAGTAGGGGGCATTAGATGGTTCAAAACCAGCAGCAACGGCAGTAATCCTCAGAGGATCAATCCTCCCCCCCCCCCCCGTCACGTGACCCATTAACCTAACTTAAACCTGGCGCCTGGCGTGAGGAGCCTGAGGAGCCCCCCCCCCTCCCCCCCCTCCCCCCCTCCCCCCCCCCGTCACGTGACCCATTAACCTAACTTAAACCTGGCGCCTGGCGTGAGGAGCCCCCCCCCCCGACGCCCAACCCCCCCCCCCCCGACGCCCCCCCCCGGCGCCCCCCCCCCGTCGCCAGCGGCACTTTTCGTGATGACCTTGAACATGAGGAAAAAACTTTCGAAAATTAATAACTAGCCTATTTATCCATCGATTCCCACGGGACTTTTTCCAGAGTGTAGGCCTATCCCAGAGGAAGCGAATGACGTAAGAACCCCATAGATCCGCCATTAAACAAGGCCGCTATTAATTTATAACCGCGTTTTCCTTATGGGCTCTCAGCTGTTTACCAACCGATTTTGACGAAACCTCACCACATGTCAGGCGGTGGCCTAAGTAAACCATCGCTTAAAGAAAATTGAAAATCCACCGTTAAACGGACCCGCTATTAATTTTTAACCGCGTTTTCCTTATGGGATCTCAGCTGTTTACCAACCGATTTTGACGAAACCTCACCACATGTCAGGCGGCGGTCTAAGTAAACCATCGCTTAAAGAAAATTGAAAATCCACCGTTAAACGGACCCGCTATTAATTTTTAACCGCTTTTTCCTTATGGGATCTCAGCTGTTTAAAGACCGATTTTGATGAAACTTCACCACATGTCAGGCGGCGGCCTAAAGAAACCATCGCTTAAAGAAAATTGAGAATCCACCGTTAAACGGGCCCGTTATTAATTTTTAAACGCGTTTTCCTCATGGGATCTCGGCTGTTTGCTGACCGAACTCGATGTGACTTCACTACACGTCGTATGCCGGCTTGGTCAAACCAAACTGCGAGCGGCTCCGCGGCGTCACGTGTCAAGGCGCGTGCTAGGGCCTACGTGACTGTCCCAGCCTGTCCGCTCCTCCTCCACTCCGCTATCCCTCCACTCCTCCTCCACTCCGCTACCCCTGTCGTGGACCGCGGTGACATCATCTCCATGCCTACGTGACCGTCCGGGCCTGTTTACTCATTAGCGGTTCCGAGAACTGTTTACCGCTTTCACCGCCTACTGTACGGTACGTAGCTATGTTACTTCAGTGATTGTCATCGCTTCCTTCATTCAGTTTGTGTTTGGAGCCCAGTGTGTGTAGACGTTCTACTTCAGTGCTGTGCTAGTCCTTACCGCACCATATTCCGAGATCTGTTAAACGTAAGTATATGTAGTCTTATAAGTTGTAGTGTGGACCGCCTCAGGCCGTTTACTCATTAGCGATAATTGCCGCGATTTCGAGAAATGTTCCACCGCCTTCTACTGTACGGTACGTAGCTATGTTACTTCAGTGATTGTCATCGCTTCCTTCATTCAGTTTGTGTTTGGAGCCCAGTGTGTGTAGACGTTCTACTTCAGTGCTGTGCTAGTCCTTACCGTACCATATTCCGAGATCTGTTAAACGTAAGTATATGTAGTCTTATAAGTTGTAGTGTGGACCGCCTCAGGCCGTTTACTCATTAGCGATAATTGCCGCGATTTCGAGAAATGTTCCACCGCCTTCTACTGTACGGTACGTAGCTAAGTTACTTAAGTGATTGTCATTGCTTCCTTCATTCAGTTTGCGTTTGGAGCTCAGTGTGTGTAGACGTTCTACTTCAGTGCTGTGCTAGCCTTTACTGCACCATATTCCGAGATTGTTAAACGTAAGTATATGTAGTTCTTAGAAGTTGTAGTGTGGAAGACTATTACATTCCCCTTTATAGTAAGATTCTCATTTAAGGTATGATCGTTCAGCAACTTTGAAGTCAGAATGTGCAAAGAGAGGTCTGGCTTGTTAATAGAAGTTGAATAATCTGTTCTTTGCTAAAACCAATTTAATAAACGAGGAAACCCATGTACTAACATTAAATTTGCCATGGCCTTGACTCTTGTCTACCACGCATAAAGTATGTGTTATGTTACCAATGAAGTGTTCTCGTTGCGACTAATTTGTAAATGCAAGAGACTTATCATATTCGTTGTTGCAGATGAACAACCAACACATGTGCGAGGTCTGTGGCCGAGCCTTCAGCCTGCTCGGAAACCTGAGGCGACACGTGGAGTCCGCCCACAACGCCAGACGTCACGACTGCCACGTCTGCGGTAGGCGCTTCACAAGAGGCGACAACCTCCACCGCCACGTCGCCACGGTTCACGGACCACACGCCGCGGCAGAGCCCCAACCGCAACGAGCGGACCATGCCTGCAGACTGTGCCCGGCCATCTTCGCCAGCCTGGAGGACGTGCGCCGCCACATGCAAGCGGGTCACTCCGCGATGCCAGCAGCAGCTCCTTCCTCCTCCTCGAGCCCCGATCGCCACGTGGAGTGCGAGCGATGCGGTGGACGCTTCGACCGAGACCTGGAACTGAGACGACACGTCCGGACCGTCCATCCTCCCACGTTCCGTTGCGCCTACTGCGACCGCGGGTTTACCCGTCGCTTCAACCGCGACCAGCACGAGTCTCACAACTGCCCTGTTGTGAGGAACCTGGCTCAAGAACCATCCGAGTTCCGCTGCGCGTACTGTGACAAGGGGTTTTCTCGCCGCTTCAACCGCGACCATCACCAGTCTCACAACTGTCCTGTTGTGAGGGACCTGGCCCTAGACCAACTGCCTACGGTGTCCTCACCTCCTCCTCTTCCTCATAGCAACCAGTTGTCGCACCAAGGAGCCGATGTCGAGCCCCAACCGCGCCAAGTGCCTAGCGCCGAACCGCGACCAGGACCGAGCACCGAGCCACAGCCAGGGCCCAGCACCGAGCCCCAGCCCCGCTCAGGACCGAGCACCGAGCCACAGCCAGGGCCCAGCACCGAGCCCCAGCCCCGCCCAGGACCTAGCGCCGAGCCTCAGACCATCGACGACGAGATGGAGGGTGGCGGCCGCCCCGTGTTCCAGCTCGTACATCGGGCCTTCCGGAGTCGCCTCCTCACCTACCGCCTGGCCCGGCCGTTAGACGCCTTGCTGACCGTCGAGGATGCGCTGACCCTGTTGTTTGACGAGGTTCTGGACTTGATGGAGAACGTCATGACCCAACATCCGAGCATCAAGGCGAACATGGTCCTGGAATGCGAGTTTACCAACATTCACGGGGCCACCTGCCTGCGCTCCTTCAACACAAAGAACGTCCCACTGACCGAGGCCTCCGACTTGGAGGCTTTCCTCTCCGCGACGTTCGAGACGATCGTGAAGAAGAAGGAGCAGTGCGAACTGGTAGGCAGCGGCTGGGCATACCTGCGTATACGGGACCTGGAGATCCGCGTGAACGAGTACACGCCGCTTGGGGGCAGAGCGTATCTCCAGCTGCCAAGGGCTATTGCAGACAGGCGCGCTGTTGTCAATGTGCTAAACGCTGATGACATGTGCTTCATGTACGGTATCCTGGCCAAGTTCGTTGCGCGACACGCGGAGAGACCTGCAGCGTATACTCCGGACATCATTGCCCGCTACGACTGGACCGGCCTGCGTTTCCCCGTGACGCTCAAGGACATCAAGATCTTTGAGGGCAAGAACAACATCAGTGTAAACGTCTACGGAATCGAGCGAGCGATGGTGGGGAGACGCCCCGATGGGACGCCAGAGTTCAAGGACCGCGTGTTCCCGCTGAAGATATGCAAGCGGGAGTTGGAGGATCACAGGGACTTGCTGTACGTGACCAACGACGGGGACAGCCACTACGCATACATCACGGACCTGAGTCGACTGGTCCGGCCCCAGCTCACCAAACGTGAAAATAGGATCTACGTCTGTAAGCGGTGCTTCGCTTACTTCGACAATCAACCCAACAAGCTAGGGTTGACGGGCGCTCAGCGTCTGGAGGAGCACAGGCGTTACTGCTACGCCAAGGCTCCTCTTCGTCTGGACTTGCCGAAGAAGCAGCAGATCCGCTTCACCCATCCAGAGTACACTAGGCGGGAGAGGTTCTGCATCTACGCGGACTTTGAGTGTGCTCTGCAGCCTGTCGCTGTTGACCCGGTGGAAGCGCCGCCACCCGGCACGACGCCCCTGCAAATGCACGTCCCGTACGCCTTCGCCTACCAGATCGTGGATTCGCTCGGCCTGGAGGAGTTTGAACCGCGTGTATACTTCGGAGCTGACGCGTCCAAGGTCTTTATGGAACGGCTCAAGATGGACGTGCTGAGCCTGTGGGAGTTCCTGTTCAGCACAAGAGCTCTGCACCCTTCTCTGACCCGGCAGGAAATGGACGAGTATCTCGCAGCGACCCGCTGCTACCTCTGCGGCAAGGAGTTCACTGAGCTGGACGTCAAGGTGCGGGACCACAACCACGCCCCGCCTTACGAGTTCCGAGGAGCGGCGCACCGCTCGTGCAATCTGCGGTACAGGGAGCAGCGGGTCATCAACTGCTACTTCCATAACCTGTCCAACTACGATGCCCACTTCGTAGTGCGGGAGCTGGCCATCGACCCCGGCGATGTGGACGTGCTGGCGCACACCGAAGAGCGTTACATCGCCTTCACCAAGCGGTTTCATTTTGGCCAGCCCGGGGACAACCCACGACAGAGCAGTTTCGCGGTGCGGTTCCTCGACACCTACAGGTTCTTGTCCATGAGCCTGGCCAGCCTGGCAGCGGGACTGCCCACCGACAAGATGCGCGAGACCAGGAAGCGGTTCCCCGACGACCGGCTGTTCGACCTGGTGCGCAGGAAGGGCGTGTTCCCCTACGACTTTGTCACATCGTACGAAACGCTGTACAGGACCAGGGAGCTGCCGCCCAAGGAGGCGTTTAGGAACACCATGACCCTGGAGGACGTCAAGGACGAGGACTACCAACACGCCCTCAACGTGTGGCGAGCCTTCGAGTGTCACCACCTCAAGGACTACGCCGACACGTACCTGCGCTGCGACATCGCCCTCCTCACCGACGTCTTCGAGCAGTTCCGTGACACCTCTTTGGCCGAGTACGGACTGGACCCCGCCCACTACTACACCCTGCCATCCTACGCTTGGGACGTCATGTTGAAGACCTGCGACGTGGAGCTGGACACGCTGCAGGATTTCGACATGTACCTCTTCGTGGAGCAAGGCATCCGAGGAGGCATCTCCCAGGCCGTCACCCGCTACGCCAAGGCCAACCACGATCGGTGCCCGGACTACCGCCCCGACGAGCCGACACGCCACCTACTGTACCTGGACGCCAACAACCTCTACGGCTGGGCCATGTCCCAGTGCCTGCCCACCGGGAACTTCCAGTGGCTCAGCCGTGAGGAGATCGACTCCATAGACATTGGTGCGCTGGATGCTGAAGCGGAACGGGGTTACGTCCTCGAAGTGGACCTCCGCTACCCCGCCCACCTCCACGACCTGCACAAGGACCTCCCTTACTGCTGCGAGACCAAGCGTCCGCCGACAGGGAAATACCCCAAGCTGATGACCACCCTGGATGACAAGATGCATTACGTCTGCCATTACAGGGTCTTGCAGCAGGCGTTGAACAACGGACTGGAGCTTGCAGCTGTCCACAGGGTGATCTCGTTTCGCCAGTCTCGGTGGCTAGAGCCCTACATCCTCATGAATACCGAGCTGCGGAAGAAGGCCAGGACCAAGTTCGAGCAAGACTTTTTCAAGTTAATGAACAACGCGGTCTTTGGCAAAACCATTGAGAACGTCCGCAAGCGCCTGAACGTCAAGCTGGTCTGCACTCCGGAGAAGTTCTCCAAGTACGTGGCCAAGTCCAATTTCCTGGACCGCACGTATTACACGGAGGACGTAGCTCTCGTGCACCTCGCCAGGGTAAACATCGTCCTGGAAAAGCCCATCTACGTCGGCATGTCTGTCCTGGAGCTGAGCAAGTGGCTCATGTACGAGTTTCTGCGGAAGATGAAGGACCGCTACGGTGACCGCTTAAACGTAGACTACATGGACACTGACAGCTTCGTGTTCGACATCCTATCCCAGGACATCTACAGGGAGATGATGGAGCACTTGGACGACTTCGATACTAGCGCCTACCCAAGGTCTCACCCCTGCTACAGCCCCACCAACGCCAAGGTGATTGGCAAGTTCAAGGACGAGTGTAACGGCAGATCCTTGTTCGAGTACCTCGGCCTGCGCTCAAAACTCTACTTCATGGACGTTGAGGACGAAGACAACGGATCCAAGGCGATCAAGCGAGCCAAGGGAGTCGCCAAGGGGGTTGTTAAAAACGTCCTAACCCCTGACGACTACAGGGAATGTCTGTTTGACGGGGTGTTGAAAACCACCATCAACACCCGTTTCCAGTCGTACCTGCACCGTGTCTTCACCGTACAAGTAGAAAAGCTATCCTTGAGCCCGGCCGATGATAAACGCTACATCTTGGCTGATGGTATCCACACCTTACCTTGGGGGCATAAGGACATCCCACCACTGCCCGCAGCAAGAAGTCGAGACAATCTCGAGGAGCAGCAAGGCGGACCTATGGAGGTGGATGAGGAGGAGGACATGGACGAAGAGTTCCCGGTGTAAACAGAACTAGGCTAATTTTTTAAATATAATTAAGTATATTTTGTAAATAGTATTCGTAAGCAAATATAGTCAAACAGTTTAGTTTACAGCATACATCTGTGTTGTTACTACCCCTTGCATTTCCCTGACATTTACTTTCAAAAGACTCTTCTAATGCAAACTGAATTTTGTAAAACTATCATGTTTTCAAAACAAAACTTTCAAAAATGTTAAAAATTCGATATTCTTTCTTAAATACTAAAGAGAAAGACAAGTGAAAACAACAGTTAACGAGAAACAACAACATTTATTGAAACACAATAAGAATATACACACAAACATATTACAATCAAGAACTCAAAAGGTATTTACACAAAAATAGACTTAAGCGAAGATGGAGTAGAAGATCCTACGGACCAGTGCTTCGTTATGGTGGGAGCGACCGGGTCGAAGAGCTGCACGTAGTCGCTGAGTGGTATATCGAGGACCGCCCGACAGTACAGGTAGGTGAGGCAGTAGTGGTCATAAACAGAAGTACCGTAGCCCTGGAGTCGATACCTGTTGTAGAGACTGCCACCAGGCGCTTCTCAATCTGGGTGGTGTTCATCGCGGGCGGAAGCAGTCCCGCGGCAATTATCGCTAATGAGTAAACAGCCTGAGGTGGTTCACACTACAACTTATTCGACCCGGTCGCTCCCACCATAACGAAGCACTGGTCCGTAGGATCTTCTACTCCATCTTCGCTTAAGTCTATTTTTGTGTAAATACCTTTTGAGTTCTTGATTGTAATATGTTTGTGTGTATATTCTTATTGTGTTTCAATAAATGTTGTTGTTTCTCGTTAACTGTTGTTTTCACTTGTCTTTCTCTTTAGTATTTAAGAAAGAATATCGAATTTTTAACATTTTTGAAAGTTTTGTTTTGAAAACATGATAGTTTTACAAAATTCAGTTTGCATTAGAAGAGTCTTTTGAAAGTAAATGTCAGGGAAATGCAAGGGGTAGTAACAACACAGATGTATGCTGTAAACTAAACTGTTTGACTATATTTGCTTACGAATACTATTTACAAAATATACTTAATTATATTTAAAAAATTAGCCTAGTTCTGTTTACACCGGGAACTCTTCGTCCATGTCCTCCTCCTCATCCACCTCCATAGGTCCGCCTTGCTGCTCCTCGAGATTGTCTCGACTTCTTGCTGCGGGCAGTGGTGGGATGTCCTTATGCCCCCAAGGTAAGGTGTGGATACCATCAGCCAAGATGTAGCGTTTATCATCGGCCGGGCTCAAGGATAGCTTTTCTACTTGTACGGTGAAGACACGGTGCAGGTACGACTGGAAACGGGTGTTGATGGTGGTTTTCAACACCCCGTCAAACAGACATTCCCTGTAGTCGTCAGGGGTTAGGACGTTTTTAACAACCCCCTTGGCGACTCCCTTGGCTCGCTTGATCGCCTTGGATCCGTTGTCTTCGTCCTCAACGTCCATGAAGTAGAGTTTTGAGCGCAGGCCGAGGTACTCGAACAAGGATCTGCCGTTACACTCGTCCTTGAACTTGCCAATCACCTTGGCGTTGGTGGGGCTGTAGCAGGGGTGAGACCTTGGGTAGGCGCTAGTATCGAAGTCGTCCAAGTGCTCCATCATCTCCCTGTAGATGTCCTGGGATAGGATGTCGAACACGAAGCTGTCAGTGTCCATGTAGTCTACGTTTAAGCGGTCACCGTAGCGGTCCTTCATCTTCCGCAGAAACTCGTACATGAGCCACTTGCTCAGCTCCAGGACAGACATGCCGACGTAGATGGGCTTTTCCAGGACGATGTTTACCCTGGCGAGGTGCACGAGAGCTACGTCCTCCGTGTAATACGTGCGGTCCAGGAAATTGGACTTGGCCACGTACTTGGAGAACTTCTCCGGAGTGCAGACCAGCTTGACGTTCAGGCGCTTGCGGACGTTCTCAATGGTTTTGCCAAAGACCGCGTTGTTCATTAACTTGAAAAAGTCTTGCTCGAACTTGGTCCTGGCCTTCTTCCGCAGCTCGGTATTCATGAGGATGTAGGGCTCTAGCCACCGAGACTGGCGAAACGAGATCGCCCTGTGGACAGCTGCAAGCTCCAGTCCGTTGTTCAACGCCTGCTGCAAGACCCTGTAATGGCAGACGTAATGCATCTTGTCATCCAGGGTGGTCATCAGCTTGGGGTATTTCCCTGTCGGCGGACGCTTGGTCTCGCAGCAGTAAGGGAGGTCCTTGTGCAGGTCGTGGAGGTGGGCGGGGTAGCGGAGGTCCACTTCGAGGACGTAACCCCGTTCCGCTTCAGCATCCAGCGCACCAATGTCTAAGGAGTCGATCTCCTCACGGCTGAGCCACTGGAAGTTCCCGGTGGGCAGGCACTGGGACATGGCCCAGCCGTAGAGGTTGTTGGCGTCCAGGTACAGTAGGTGGCGTGTCGGCTCGTCGGGGCGGTAGTCCGGGCACCGATCGTGGTTGGCCTTGGCGTAGCGGGTGACGGCCTGGGAGATGCCTCCTCGGATGCCTTGCTCCACGAAGAGGTACATGTCGAAATCCTGCAGCGTGTCCAGCTCCACGTCGCAGGTCTTCAACATGACGTCCCAAGCGTAGGATGGCAGGGTGTAGTAGTGGGCGGGGTCCAGTCCGTACTCGGCCAAAGAGGTGTCACGGAACTGCTCGAAGACGTCGGTGAGGAGGGCGATGTCGCAGCGCAGGTACGTGTCGGCGTAGTCCTTGAGGTGGTGACACTCGAAGGCTCGCCACACGTTGAGGGCGTGTTGGTAGTCCTCGTCCTTGACGTCCTCCAGGGTCATGGTGTTCCTAAACGCCTCCTTGGGCGGCAGCTCCCTGGTCCTGTACAGCGTTTCGTACGATGTGACAAAGTCGTAGGGGAACACGCCCTTCCTGCGCACCAGGTCGAACAGCCGGTCGTCGGGGAACCGCTTCCTGGTCTCGCGCATCTTGTCGGTGGGCAGTCCCGCTGCCAGGCTGGCCAGGCTCATGGACAAGAACCTGTAGGTGTCGAGGAACCGCACCGCGAAACTGCTCTGTCGTGGGTTGTCCCCGGGCTGGCCAAAATGAAACCGCTTGGTGAAGGCGATGTAACGCTCTTCGGTGTGCGCCAGCACGTCCACATCGCCGGGGTCGATGGCCAGCTCCCGCACTACGAAGTGGGCATCGTAGTTGGACAGGTTATGGAAGTAGCAGTTGATGACCCGCTGCTTCCTGTACCGCAGATTGCACGAGTGGTGCGCCGCTCCTCGGAACTCGTAAGGCGGGGCGTGGTTGTGGTCCCGCACCTTGACGTCCAGCTCAGTGAACTCCTTGCCGCAGAGGTAGCAGCGGGTCGCTGCGAGATACTCGTCCATTTCCTGCCGGGTCAGAGAAGGGTGCAGAGCTCTTGTGCTGAACAGGAACTCCCACAGGCTCAGCACGTCCATCTTGAGCCGTTCCATAAAGACCTTGGACGCGTCAGCTCCGAAGTATACACGCGGTTCAAACTCCTCCAGGCCGAGCGAATCCACGATCTGGTAGGCGAAGGCGTACGGGACGTGCATTTGCAGGGGCGTCGTGCCGGGTGGCGGCGCTTCCACCGGGTCAACAGCGACAGGCTGCAGAGCACACTCAAAGTCCGCGTAGATGCAGAACCTCTCCCGCCTAGTGTACTCTGGATGGGTGAAGCGGATCTGCTGCTTCTTCGGCAAGTCCAGACGAAGAGGAGCCTTGGCGTAGCAGTAACGCCTGTGCTCCTCCAGACGCTGAGCGCCCGTCAACCCTAGCTTGTTGGGTTGATTGTCGAAGTAAGCGAAGCACCGCTTACAGACGTAGATCCTATTTTCACGTTTGGTGAGCTGGGGCCGGACCAGTCGACTCAGGTCCGTGATGTATGCGTAGTGGCTGTCCCCGTCGTTGGTCACGTACAGCAAGTCCCTGTGATCCTCCAACTCCCGCTTGCATATCTTCAGCGGGAACACGCGGTCCTTGAACTCTGGCGTCCCATCGGGGCGTCTCCCCACCATCGCTCGCTCGATTCCGTAGACGTTTACACTGATGTTGTTCTTGCCCTCAAAGATCTTGATGTCCTTGAGCGTCACGGGGGAACGCAGGCCGGTCCAGTCGTAGCGGGCAATGATGTCCGGAGTATACGCTGCAGGTCTCTCCGCGTGTCGCGCAACGAACTTGGCCAGGATACCGTACATGAAGCACATGTCATCAGCGTTTAGCACATTGACAACAGCGCGCCTGTCTGCAATAGCCCTTGGCAGCTGGAGATACGCTCTGCCCCCAAGCGGCGTGTACTCGTTCACGCGGATCTCCAGGTCCCGTATACGCAGGTATGCCCAGCCGCTGCCTACCAGTTCGCACTGCTCCTTCTTCTTCACGATCGTCTCGAACGTCGCGGAGAGGAAAGCCTCCAAGTCGGAGGCCTCGGTCAGTGGGACGTTCTTTGTGTTGAAGGAGCGCAGGCAGGTGGCCCCGTGAATGTTGGTAAACTCGCATTCCAGGACCATGTTCGCCTTGATGCTCGGATGTTGGGTCATGACGTTCTCCATCAAGTCCAGAACCTCGTCAAACAACAGGGTCAGCGCATCCTCGACGGTCAGCAAGGCGTCTAACGGCCGGGCCAGGCGGTAGGTGAGGAGGCGACTCCGGAAGGCCCGATGTACGAGCTGGAACACGGGGTGGCCGCCACCCTCCATCTCGTCGTCGATGGTCTGAGGCTCGGCGCTAGGTCCTGGGCGGGGCTGGGGCTCGGTGCTGGGCCCTGGCTGTGGCTCGGTGCTCGGTCCTGAGCGGGGCTGGGGCTCGGTGCTGGGCCCTGGCTGTGGCTCGGTGCTCGGTCCTGGTCGCGGTTCGGCGCTAGGCACTTGGCGCGGTTGGGGCTCGACATCGGCTCCTTGGTGCGACAACTGGTTGCTATGAGGAAGAGGAGGAGGTGAGGACACCGTAGGCAGTTGGTCTAGGGCCAGGTCCCTCACAACAGGACAGTTGTGAGACTGGTGATGGTCGCGGTTGAAGCGGCGAGAAAACCCCTTGTCACAGTACGCGCAGCGGAACTCGGATGGTTCTTGAGCCAGGTTCCTCACAACAGGGCAGTTGTGAGACTCGTGCTGGTCGCGGTTGAAGCGACGGGTAAACCCGCGGTCGCAGTAGGCGCAACGGAACGTGGGAGGATGGACGGTCCGGACGTGTCGTCTCAGTTCCAGGTCTCGGTCGAAGCGTCCACCGCATCGCTCGCACTCCACGTGGCGATCGGGGCTCGAGGAGGAGGAAGGAGCTGCTGCTGGCATCGCGGAGTGACCCGCTTGCATGTGGCGGCGCACGTCCTCCAGGCTGGCGAAGATGGCCGGGCACAGTCTGCAGGCATGGTCCGCTCGTTGCGGTTGGGGCTCTGCCGCGGCGTGTGGTCCGTGAACCGTGGCGACGTGGCGGTGGAGGTTGTCGCCTCTTGTGAAGCGCCTACCGCAGACGTGGCAGTCGTGACGTCTGGCGTTGTGGGCGGACTCCACGTGTCGCCTCAGGTTTCCGAGCAGGCTGAAGGCTCGGCCACAGACCTCGCACATGTGTTGGTTGTTCATCTGCAACAACGAATATGATAAGTCTCTTGCATTTACAAATTAGTCGCAACGAGAACACTTCATTGGTAACATAACACATACTTTATGCGTGGTAGACAAGAGTCAAGGCCATGGCAAATTTAATGTTAGTACATGGGTTTCCTCGTTTATTAAATTGGTTTTAGCAAAGAACAGATTATTCAACTTCTATTAACAAGCCAGACCTCTCTTTGCACATTCTGACTTCAAAGTTGCTGAACGATCATACCTTAAATGAGAATCTTACTATAAAGGGGAATGTAATAGTCTTCCACACTACAACTTCTAAGAGCTACATATACTTACGTTTAACAATCTCGGAATATGGTGCAGTAAAGGCTAGCACAGCACTGAAGTAGAACGTCTACACACACTGAGCTCCAAACGCAAACTGAATGAAGGAAGCAATGACAATCACTTAAGTAACTTAGCTACGTACCGTACAGTAGAAGGCGGTGGAACATTTCTCGAAATCGCGGCAATTATCGCTAATGAGTAAACGGCCTGAGGCGGTCCACACTACAACTTATAAGACTACATATACTTACGTTTAACAGATCTCGGAATATGGTACGGTAAGGACTAGCACAGCACTGAAGTAGAACGTCTACACACACTGGGCTCCAAACACAAACTGAATGAAGGAAGCGATGACAATCACTGAAGTAACATAGCTACGTACCGTACAGTAGAAGGCGGTGGACCATTTCTCGAAATCGCGGCAATTATCGCTAATGAGTAAACGGCCTGAGGCGGTCCACACTACAACTTATAAGACTACATATACTTACGTTTAACAGATCTCGGAATATGGTGCGGTAAGGACTAGCACAGCACTGAAGTAGAACGTCTACACACACTGGGCTCCAAACACAAACTGAATGAAGGAAGCGATGACAATCACTGAAGTAACATAGCTACGTACCGTACAGTAGGCGGTGAAAGCGGTAAACAGTTCTCGGAACCGCTAATGAGTAAACAGGCCCGGACGGTCACGTAGGCATGGAGATGATGTCACCGCGGTCCACGACAGGGGTAGCGGAGTGGAGGAGGAGTGGAGGGATAGCGGAGTGGAGGAGGAGTGGACAGGCTGGGACAGTCACGTAGGCCCTAGCACGCGCCTTGACACGTGACGCCGCGGAGCCGCTCGCAGTTTGGTTTGACCAAGCCGGCATACGACGTGTAGTGAAGTCACATCGAGTTCGGTCAGCAAACAGCCGAGATCCCATGAGGAAAACGCGTTTAAAAATTAATAACGGGCCCGTTTAACGGTGGATTCTCAATTTTCTTTAAGCGATGGTTTCTTTAGGCCGCCGCCTGACATGTGGTGAAGTTTCATCAAAATCGGTCTTTAAACAGCTGAGATCCCATAAGGAAAAAGCGGTTAAAAATTAATAGCGGGTCCGTTTAACGGTGGATTTTCAATTTTCTTTAAGCGATGGTTTACTTAGACCGCCGCCTGACATGTGGTGAGGTTTCGTCAAAATCGGTTGGTAAACAGCTGAGATCCCATAAGGAAAACGCGGTTAAAAATTAAAAGCGGGTCCGTTTAACGGTGGATTTTCAATTTTCTTTAAGCGATGGTTTACTTAGGCCACCGCCTGACATGTGGTGAGGTTTCGTCAAAATCGGTTGGTAAACAGCTGAGATCCCATAAGGAAAACGCGGTTATAAATTAATAGCGGCCTTGTTTAATGGCGGATCTATGGGGTTCTTACGTCATTCGCTTCCTCTGGGATAGGCCTACACTCTGGAAAAAGTCCCGTGGGAATCGATGGATAAATAGGCTAGTTATTAATTTTCGAAAGTTTTTTCCTCATGTTCAAGGTCATCACGAAAAGTGCCGCTGGCGACGGGGGAGGGGCGTCGGGGGGGGGGGGGTGGGCGTCGGGGGGGGGGCTCCTCACGCCAGGCGCCAGGTTTAAGTTAGGTTAATGGGTCACGTGACGGGGGGGGGTGACGGGGGGGGAGGGGGGGGGGGGCTCCTCAGGCTCCTCACGCCAGGCGCCAGGTTTAAGTTAGGTTAATGGGTCACGTGACGGGGGGGGGGGGAGGATTGATCCTCTGAGGATTACTGCCGTTGCTGCTGGTTTTGAACCATCTAATGCCCCCTACTCCAAGAGTTACTTATTGTAGCAAGTAATAAGAACTGTTAGTCAAGGAAATGGGCAAGTAGTTTTTATTGAACTTACCCTATAGGGAAGAGGCTGTAACCGTAGGTGGCATTGTAAGATTTAAGCCCGAGGCCATGATAACTATTTGTTTTGAGATCCCCAGATGCCAAAAACACTATTCGTTCAAATTTATATACATACATATATATGTGTGTGTGTATGTGTGTGTGTGTGTGTGTGTGTGTGTGTGTGTGTGTGTGTGTGTGTGTGTGTGTGTGTGTGTGTGTGTGTGTGTGTGTGTGTGTGTGTGTGTGTGTGTGTGTGTCTGCTTACACAATTACTATTGAAAAAAACATCCGATTTCGAAAACATTTGGCACAAATGTGTAAAACAACATTCATATTTTTGAGTTAGAAATCCAGTAAAATCTGACCATGGAAATAAGGTTTTAGGGGGGTTTAAAATTTTATAAAAATCAGTTTTTTTGCATTTTTCACCCTCAGATCTTTTAAACACTTAATTTCGGTTTTGACCATTTAATAGAGCTTAAAAAAACACTATAGTATTTTGGATCATTAACCTAGGTTAAGTGGTTGTGTAAAAATCCAAAAAACGTGCTCATAAAATCTCCCATGTTGATCTTAAGGGAAAAAGGTTTTCATCTTTTCCTAAGTTTATTTCAATGTAAACATAATATTTGCATTTACCAATCAGTTCAGGTTTGTAAAACAATCAATTCGGTGTATTAGTTGTGACTCTACGTTCAACCGTTGCAAAGATAAGTGGTAAACCCAGTAGGTTGTCCAATGTTGTCCTAATAGAGAATAATTACAATTGTATATCTCGATTATTTATGAATTGATGAAACTTGGCATTTGGCTTCACCTAGGATTGGTACATTTTAATTTGCACAAAAAATATTTTTTGTTGATTTTCCCCGTAGTGGAAAACCTGCATATTCTGTCATAATGTTATTCTTATGGAGAATAAGTACAGTTTTATATCTCCTTTAATTATTAACATAAATTAAATAAACTTGGTATACAGCTACGACTGGTTAAGTTATATTGATAATTTTACGAAAACACATATTCTGTGTTCCATGTTACAGCAAAACTGCGTACTCAGCTTTCAATGTTATTCTTATGGAGAACGAATAAAATGATGTATACCATTTATTTAATAGTGTATTTTATGAAACTTGATGAGTGGCTTTATGTGTTAGTGAGAAACACATATATGCATTTCAAATTCGCTGAGTATGCCAGTTTGGTACGACAATGGTATTAAGATAGGAAAATGTCCCCTTAAGCGTTAACTACCAAGCTATACGACAAAATTATTAATCAACTACAAAGACAGGACTTGCGGTTTTGATTTGTTATTGAGGACATTATCGTTTTATGAGGTAAGGTCAATAGGAGCTATACGCAGTAGGGTGCATCTAAGGACTTTAGTAACGAACTATACCAAATCTTGGGACAGAGTCGTATTAGACTAGGATGTGTTGTGTGTCTGTATGAGTAGGAGAACAATATGTAAACTGTCTCTAACGAGTCGTTTAGATTTGAATGTAGTCTCTTAGTGCATTCTATAAGATTCAATCTTGAAGATAATCTCGTATTGCTGTCAAAATATTATTGTTTCATTAATGATTGATTTGATCAGAAATCCTTTTGTTTGTTAAGTCTAATGCGTTGTACACTACACGTTTCTAGATACAATATCAACCAATCTTCCTGTATTTAATGTTGCCACTGTCTGATGTTATATGTATGAATGTCTTCACCGATTTGAGTTTAGCATGCTTACATTTTTGCAAGTTTAAAATGCGGTTTGTAACGAGATGGCAATTGTATAATACTAGTGGTTACAGAACTCATGAGAGTATATTTAAAAAGAAAATCAATGAATGTATAATACTATTAAGTTCTGACATGGCATTTATAGGCATTGGGTCCAAGATAAATCACATCAAAAATGATGGCCAATGATAGATCAAAAATCGATCTTTAAGAACAAAAGATTGATAACTATTTTATGTGCTACTATGAATTTTATCAAAGGACTGTTTAAGATTTCTAGGAGCAGAAAAACGCAAACTGTGTTGAAAGACATAGTCCTAATCAGGTTTAGGTGTAAATTATTGCAATGCAAATTACGGTAATAATTGTTAGTTAATCACAGAAAAAGCAAAAAAAAAACACAATTTATCAAAGGAATTAATTTTGTATATAAATTAATATGTGATTATTAATGTTTATGCTTGTCTTCGATGTGATTCTCGTAAAATAAAAACAACCAATATTTGTTATACATAAATAATAAAAAACATATTTCGAACAAAAGAGCTTTAGTATATGTTCAAATCAGTTATCAAACTATATACTATATTACCCATTGTCTGCACTGTTTTATCGCTAAAGTTAGAACACGTTACAGCTTGGTGGTTGAATGCAGTTTAATCAAACCATATTTTCCTATTTATGAAGCAGTTTATAGCTGATTAAATCATTATAAGAGAAACTAAAATTCATCCATTTTCCATTTTCCTGACGTGTTGTAGCTTCAGTAATTTTTACTAGACATTTTCCCTTGGAAACTTTCCTCTTACTTATGGTTAATACTCTTTCATATATTTAAAATGTAGTTATTAATTATGTTTCGCTATTTTTATAATAAAAAAATATTATAAATATATATTACTGAATTACATTTGACAGTAAGAGGTCAATGGTGTTAAGTGATTTTAAAATGGTGTTGTAAATACATATAATTAATTACAGACTATTTAAATGCCGTTTATATTAAATGTGACGTGTTAAAAAACGCTCATTCATCACAATTGCAATTGTTTATTTTAATTTATTATGTGTTAATTTTCTTATTAACCTGATCTGTCAATGTTTCAGGCCAACATGTACCTGTCACCTGCTATTGTGGGCTTTGCACTCCTGTTGTCCGTTGTGGGTTCGTTCTACCATAGAAAAATAAATCAGGTACAGAAGTGTCACGAAGTAGGGAAAAAGCGTACACGCTGTCGCGTCGTTCAAGTCTGAGTTAGCGGTGCCTTGTTGCCAAGTCGGGCAGTGCGGGATTCCCAAATTCCCGCAGGGAGCAATCCCGGTCGCTTCCGCAGGCGGTAAGGCTGATCTGATAAAAACGTGTGGCTGTGTGGCAGTGAAGATCACCCGTTGTATGCACAGGAAGTGGAGGATGTGCACAAATCTCGTTTCGAACTGATCTGGTACTTACTAAATTTCTGGAATGTTATTATTACAGAAGGATAAAACATGAACTGCATTAGACAAATTCAACCTTTTAAATTCCATAAATTGCAATGATGATTAACAATAAAATACCCCCGTTGCATCAAACCTGCATACTCAGAGAATTTCAAATGGTACTTCACTACGTCATGAACCACTTACCAACTTTCATCAAAGCATATTCATAAATAAGTGCAATATGAAATTTTATTTATTATTCATAAGAACAACATTAGGACTGAGTATGCAGGTTTGCTGCATCAAGAACAACTAAAATCTGTTTTTTTACAAATAAAATAGATCACCATAACATAAAGCAACATTTCAAGTTTTACTAATTTATATTCATAAACAAGCAAGATATCACTTGTTTCTTATCCTCCATGAGAATAACATTATAGCTACTGAGTACGCAAGTTTGCAGACTTGGGGACCACAAAAAATTGGTTTTAAATGCAAATATCAGTACGAAAAAAAAAGTTGTTTAAATATCAGTAAAACCTAAACAAATGAAGCCACATTACAAGTTTCGTCAATATATGTTCATTAATAAGCGAGATATAACATTTTACTCTCTCCATAAGATTAACATTGGACAACGTATTATGTTTAGCACTTTCAATATCTTGGTAACCAATTGACGTAGAGTGATGATAAAAATACCAAATTGTTTGTTTTTGTAAGCTGAATTCAATGGTACAAACTAAAATTTGGGTTTATAAAAAATTAAATGTAAAAAGTTAAAACAAATTTTGGGGTACAAAACCTGCTTTAAAATAGAGCGACCTGTCTGGTTTTCCAACTCATGAAAATAGACGCTGCCTTACACGTTTATACAAAAGGCATTTTTACGAAAGTTATCATGCCTACGGACACACACACACACACACACACACACACACACACACACACACACACACACACGCACACGCACACACGCATACATGGTGTTTTTGGCACCTGGGAGCCTCAAAACAAATGTTATCATGGTCCCGGGCTAGGTCTTACCATGCCGACTACGATAATAGCTTCTTCCCTATTGGGGAAATTCGCTAAAACTATTAAAATTATTAAAAATATATGCATCTTTCATCTAAATAATGTGTACCGTAAGAATAATTCTAAATAATTAATATCTCGATAATTTATGAATGTATATTGATGAAACTTGGCCTGTGGCTTCACCTAGTACTGGTATATTGATATTTGCATAAACAATTTTTGTTATTGTCCCCGTAGCAGCAAACCTGCATACTCAGCCCTAATATTATTCTTATGGAGAATAAATGAAGTTTTATCTCTCCCTTAGTTATGAACATAAATAAAAAATAAAACTTGGTATGTAGCTTCACCTGGTTAAGTTATATTGATAATTGCACAAAAACATATTGTTTATATTTCTTGATGCAGAAAATCTGCGTACTCAGCCTTTAATGTTGTTCTTTAGGAGAATACTGTACATAAAATGCAGAGTGTATATATAATGTTGAAATGTTAGCAGCCGATGCCATACAAATTTACTATAAATTCACTGAATAAATTAGCTCTTCACGTAGGAACAAGTTACTGTAAAATATTAAATTCAGTAATAAAATGCATTACAATTTAATCGTGAAACATAGTTTACTTTTAAAATTATGATTTTACCTATTTTCTGTAACCATTTATTTATAAATCAGGGTATGTTTATAAAACATACAGAGAGAGCTTAAGCTTTTAATCTTATTATTGACGCGATGAACCCATACACGAAAACTATCCTCGAACTAAAAAATGTTTAAAGAAATCGTCAGTCAACATTAAACGTACCAGTATCTCAGAAGATTTTAAATGTATTTTTAAAGTTGGTTAATCGATAAATTAACATTGAGGCAAAATCTTTAGCATCATTGAATAGAAAACTAACCAGAGAAGTATATAATGCGAAGAGCGCGTAAACACTGCACTCAATACGACAAGCGCCAAGCAGGGCGAGGGAATTTTTCCCTACCGGCTGGGCCGGCCGGCCAGTCGGCTGGAGTGCACAGACAGGCAAAGTCGCTTGGCCGGTTTTGTCGTATGATCTGGCCGGTTGAATTAACAATTTTGTGTTAGCAAATTTTAGCATTACGTGACACTTCTATACCTGCTTTATTTTTCTATGGTTCTACATTCCACCACTGTGGGTGCGTATACGTTCTACGTGTTTCATAAAACATTCATCGTATATCCTTAGGTACAGCTATTGTATTTGTAAAGGCAGATTAAAATAGTACTTTAAGCTGTGAACTAGTTTGAACAAAGTGGAATAATTCAGTAGAATTATCCCTATTTGCTCGGCACATGTACTGTGCAACGCTACGTCTCACTAGACATATGATTTCTCTCTCTAGACCCAAAAGCGCTACCGGAAGCTGTATGACGTAAGGCAAATCGCAACGGCATATTCACTATCATTTTTAGTTGTTAAAGACGTTAAAACGAATTTTTCTGGTTCGCATCAATCACCAATTTAACGTCCCGAGAACAAGGAGCAATTCTGTGCTAAATAAATTACTTTATTGGAGGGGGGGCTAGGTGAAGCCAGGTTAAGGGTAGTCAAATATAATTATGATTAGTTAGCAAGTTTATTCTATGGCGTAGGTACCACCCACACCATAAGCCCTTCTGACCATTATGAAAATCCTTCAGATGTAGTATTGAGGATCAATATGTTTAGCTTGTGAGCTGGTTGTAGTAATTACTTAATTAGGTATTTTTAGGAACATCAGCATTTCAACATAATCAGAATACATGTTAGTTATTTATCAATATATATGAACCCATAAAAGCTGGCTATGGCACGTTTTTATCTGGCAGATCGATCCTTGCTTTGGGTAAAATCCAGCAATTGCTTCCACGAGTTTTAGTTCTTTGATTTAGTTTTATTACTGATTGGTGTTCAGTGACCAGTAAGAGCCAACCCAGTCACCAACCAAGGCAGCTGAATATTCTATGTATAGTTTCTCATAGCTAACTTGTCTTCAGTAAGGTTATATTAATATTTATTCAGAATTTAATCCCCACCATTCAGTTTAACGGATACTCCAATCAGACACCTCGGACCACCAATTAGATGAATTCCCTACGCTATCACACATAATCACCACTGTATCTTTGCAAGCAGTGTAGACATGGTGGGACAAACCAGGCAAACAAAATTGTACTAGTTAATTTGTCAAAGTAGCTATAATATTTATATTTCTTTTTGTGTGGATTCCAGCTTTACTTTCTTCACTTTGAACTTCCAATTGAATTGCATTTCTTTGAGAGAAACCTATCCACCAAATTAAGAGTTAGGACGTAGAAGTACAAGTTATACAGTACCAGTAATACCGGAGCATAAGCGTTTCGTTGTAAAAAGAAGGCGCTTTGGTTAATTTTTGAAATGAAAATGTCTAAATCATGCAGGGGAGGTTTTTTCTTATAACAATACGCTGAATTTCCCTTGCTTGTATATCTTGGGATATTTAACATTTTTGGTAAAATACAAGAAGTTATTTCAGCCTTGTAATCAAAATACACGTTATAGCTTCATAAGCAATCTTTCCCTTTCCATTCCACGCCATAACATAGCTCATTTTGAAAAACAAACATACTTCTCATTTATAAAACTGTTCAACTCTTTGCCCATACACCTAAAACCGGAATCAGATATTACTAAATTTAGACGTCAGACAAAGATTTTTCTCATAAATAAAGAATATTACAGTGTCCATCATTTTTTCAATGACAATTTTTTTATTTAATTTAAAATGTTTTTAGTTATTATTTCTGTTTGGTTATTGATTTTATTTTAAGCTGTTACACAATGTAACAAATTGTGACTTGTTGTCTATGCTATGTATATAGTCGAATGGCAATAACAAAATTTTGATTTGATTTGATTTGAATATTTACTTGCCAAACCGGCATTGCAGCCAACGACAAGGCCGACGCTATTGGCCCGGAGTCTTGCCAGACCGGCATTGTATGTACAGCATATACTTTTAACTTTATAAATAGAAAACAATAATAAATTATGAAAAAATCAGTACAAATCCCTATTTTTAGATATAAATCTGTAAGCAAAATTTTGAGATCAACATTTTGGGATTTTGGAAAATTGCGGGACAATGGGTTCAAGATAAAGTTCTTGATCCCAGGGAGTGGGGAAAAATATAGGTACCTAAAGGTTACCAGCAAACAAGAAATAACGGTAAGCATACATTAAAGAAATAATAGTACAAACATTGGGTTGTAAACACGTTTTCTTTGTTTACATTAAAACATGTATCTACTTTGTTTACGAACTGAAATTTGTTCCTGAAAATTGTTTTAATTTCTTTGGCATGTAAGGAGTGACCAAATCAGACGCGGAAGGTTATCAGGGGCTATTACTCCTTCAAGCCACTAGTTATACTTAATACGTCTTAATATATAGTTAAAATGTAGCGTTCTTTTTCCCCCACAAACCTGGAAACGTTTGCAACCTGCATTTTACCACCTGCTTAACAACTCTGCTAGGGCTTTGCCCACAAGACAATATAATGTTATATGTAATATACTGTAATACTTACAGAAGCAACGACGTGTAGGAAAGTTATTAAGACAACCTCCTCGTATGTTTATCAATCAGCTATAACTGCCTCATTAGAATAATGATACAGTTTGATTAACCTGCATACGACCATTCAACCGTTAAGCGTTTATTACCTATTGGAAATAAAACAGTGAAGACAATAGGTGATAACATATAGGATTTTATTACTGATTTGGCTAATAAACTCTTTTTATTGTTCTTGATTGTGTTTATTACATGCTTCATAATCAAAGGAACTGATTTTAAAAGAGCAATTCAAGTAATAGTTGGAGTAAATGCATTAACGGAATGAGGAACGTTGTTTTAAATATAAAAAAATTAATATTTTAACATTATCATCTCATAATATTGTACCTTATTTTTAATTTGTTATACACTAACTACTATTACTGGAAAGCGTGTTTAAAATAGATAACTATTATACTTGATAACATGTTAAAACAAATGTTTAATGTACTATTTGGTATATCCTTCAAACTTTAAAGGGTTGTATATTTATAATTTAACGAGTTTTATTTGTAATATGGAAGTATATTTTCGTAACAAAATATGAAATCGTAAGGCGCAAAATTTAAGATTAATTTTATTATTCTAATACTTCTAACTTTACTTTTTTGTATAATTAAAATTAATCTTTTGCCGGTTAGGACTTCTAGATTGTGAGTTGGTAGTTTAACTTTATCTAATATCTTCATATAAAGTCACAGCATCTAAAAAACAAATTGCATTAATCATTATAGTAGTTGGCAAGCACTAAAACTGTCATATACTCACCGTGTGTGCATCGAAGGAGTAGTTTATTTATTTATTTATTTATTTATTCATACACGGTATAACCATTTTACAATAATTAATCATTCCTAAAGCTCAAAAAAAGCCAAATAAAATATAAAGTGTTTCCCTTGTTCAACATAGTAACACAAATATACAAATATAACTTGGTATACAATAAACAAATAGTAGCAACTAATGCACAATACAAATATATGCTTATATAAACGACAACAACTAATACAACCAAACTGAAAGAACTCTCATCTCACAGGAACAAAAACCATAAGAAGAACACAACTCAGAGTAAGGCAACAACCAGGCGCCTGACAATCCAATCACTGGAGGCAAAAAAGTCCACTTGCGGTGAAACAACGTTGCCAAGATGCTGGATGCGAGCCAAAGTTGACTGCTGGGCGTAGTTAGTACTGTATTGCCTCCGTGCAAACAGGTCTTTGGATCTTGTAGAAGAAGGAACATGAAAGTCCATGCATTAGTCAGAAAGGTACTGTTGTAACAATTGTCAGAACCCCATTAACATTTTCATTGCCCCCCAGGGCTCTGCCCCACATGCATTAAAAGTTCCAATTTTAATTTAACAGAAGGTCAATAATTAGAATATGTTCATATTATACACAAGTGCTAACACACCAGCAAGAAAATTTGTTCCTGGCATAATGTCAATAAAACAACTTCTGGAATGGCGTTATGTTGATCATCAAACGAACAAGAATACTTTGATTTTTTTGTAACCGTACGGAATTAATTATATGTATGTACCAGTATATACATAAGAAATAATATATACAGGAATAATATAATAGTATAAAGGAATAATATATATTTATAACAGAATTATAATTAGATGTGTTTTATGTCAGATAGAGATGGAAGGGGTTGAAAGAGCACAATAGGATCAACTAGATGATAAAATAACTGTTATTCCTCAAGTTTGGCATCAGGACACTGGTTCAAATGTGCATCGTTTCATGGTTTATGTTGGATATGAAAAAATATTCACGAAAACAGTAATTAACCAAACAATAACTTTGGGTACAATTTCAACCACTGAACACTGATTGTTAAAAACTACATCTCACTATCAACTTCTTTAACGTGTAACGTCTTAAGTTTAATCAATTCAAAAATATAGATTTTTTTTATAAACCTATTTTATTGAATTTGCTTGACTAAAACTTTAAAATAAGAATATTATTATTTTATTAAAAAAGAACCTGGAATTACACTTACAAGTAGTATTCCAAGATAATAGTGTACTGTGAATATTGCTGTTGTTAGATTACCTAACAAATTTACTCTTTTAATTTAAGTAACTAAATTTTTCCATCACCTATTATTACTCATACCAAATAAATGAATATCAATGTAAAACTATTGTCCCATACATTATAATGTTCAGTATTCTTATTTACTATCTAATTTTATTCACAATTACTAATATTTCCAAGGTTATGAGTTTTACTGTCAAATTTATTGCGAGATTGTTCTAGTTAACGTTTGCACAAGGTAATTAAATGAATACTTGTTCCCCATTGTTTTATTATACTTTTTTCATCAATATGTTGAACATCCCATAATAACTTTACAGCCACAATTGTAACTCATCTTTTAACTGTCTCACTTAAGTATACCTATTCTAGACTACTTCTAGATACTTGACATTTGACACGCTAAAATCACCAAGGGATATTACCAAAACAAACAATGTAAAACCTAAATCCCTCTACATATTATAATTGGTGTAAATATATTGCTTGTTTAATTAAGCCCTACAATCTCAATCATACAGAAAAGAGATAAACATCCCTTGACTAGGAATTGATTTGGTCCATCTCTTTATTTCAATTACTCTCTCTGATGTCACACGTCATTCATCCTTAAGTAGCAATAGTTCCCTTAAATGTTGGATATCGTTCAGTATGTCTAAGTGGATTTTAATTATCTTTCAATATACTGTAGTACTTAGAGCCATAACATTTCACACACAGTTCACATTTTACAGTTCACATTTCAGTATCACACTTAGTTCGAGGCAACAGACATACGAAAAGTTTAGACTACTTAAGCTACCCACAAATCTTCTTTTTGTGATCTCAAATTGTGGTTAGAATCCCTTATTTGTAATTGTTGAGTAAGTACTTATCAGATTCCATATATCGCTTATTTTGACTGTGAAGAAGAAAACCTATACAACACATACAAGTAAAACCTAATTATACCCACAGTTGAATATATAAAAGAACATATAGTACCTGTTGTATCAGTAAATGTGACAAACTTTGAAACTACGGAAGTGGCCTATTCGTGGGTTGGAATCCTAGTCAATCAAAGCAAGTCGTCGTATCATTGTTTATTATATTGTACTGTATCGGCTTGTCTTGCACGTGTCAAACACAATCTAGAGAATTATGTGAAGGGGCAAAGTGAAGGAGAAAAAATGCCAACGAATTAAACCGTACTTAATACACTATATACATAAATTTAATTTGAAAAATAAAAATATTAATGCTAGGCCAACATTTATAATTTAAACTGTTATAAATATTACTTACATACAAACTATATGTTGCAACTTATTTAAATATATGATTTGCATTTCTTTTGTTTCTCATAAAGCCTTATTTATTTTATTTATTTTTATTAGTGACTTATAACTACAACAGTTAAACCTAGTTAAACCATTTTTAAACCTAGTACCTAGTTAAACTATTTTATGTTTAATCAAAATAGAAATTTTTTCTCGCTTAAAAGGTTTGTTTACTAATTTATTCCACAACTTAAATATTTTTTACTCCTACATCGAACTATGATATCTACATTTATCCTCATTGTTGAAGTATTTTGACTGTTCCTTATTAACCATTAATAATGTGTTTTCTGTAATACTATTTAAAGTATTACATATGTTTTCACAGTACACGTTAGAAAGTTCATAAAAAATATGGTGTTTTGCTGGGGACACAACATGTTTAAAACAAAAGGTTCACATTTGAGGGTGCATATCAGCCGATGATGACCTCATGCATAGTGCATCTAAGGCGAATCAGTAAAATATATCAGGATTAACAGGTCGTCTAAAATACCTGAGCTTATACTCTCCCAAAAGATCAGTCATCTCGAAATATGTAGGCCAAAGACTCTCCCAAAAGATCAGTCATCTCGAGATATGTGGGCCAAAGAAAAATATATTCAATCTTATTTATTCAACAATGGGCGTACTTACATAAATGCAGTTTAAACATTCTCAATAATATATTATGAACGGATTTAAGGTATAATAATATTTTCAATGTATTATGAACAATTATGAATCCCCAACCAAACACAATACACTCATACAATGTTTGTTTAACAATTATGAAAACAAATTATTATTTATTTATTTTTTATTTATCCTACTCGATATTGTGAAGTTCAAAGTTTTTTTTTTGTATAATGATTCCTTTAGACTATGTATGGTTAAAATAATAAATAGAGCAAAATGTGTATTACTTAATGTGTTCCTGGTATGTTTATTTCGGGTTTTCAAAATAAAACGAGTTTGACAGTGACATATCGTTCCTATTGGTTAACAGTTTAATTATAAATAATATATCTAACTATCTGAACAATGTCATAATCTTGTAAAATTCCAGTTGATGAGTTATAAAAGAAAAATCAAGATGATAGATATCCCGTTCTATTAATGAAGCTGTCAACAACAGAAGAGGTGTGTTTATATCTTCCTAGTTAGACTTAGGTTATTACAAAATCTGCTTTTAAATAATAATAAATCTTATAGCTGTTGTAAGGCAGTGGTAATAAGGGCAAACAAACTATAACGTAGAATATAATTGATTTAAAAACATTCTTTATTTCATAATATTACAAAACTAATTGAGATGAATGGCTCATTTACTAGTGACTATTTAACGCTCTAAAACATCACCTGATAAAGTGGTTTTTTATAGGGAAAGTCAAGTTAAATATGCCAATTAGAACTTCATTAAAGGTAGAACTTTTACACTTTTATCATGTCATCTAACAAAATCTTAAATAAAAAAATACCATAAAAGCTACTTAAAACGTATTAACGTATAAGCAACTAGAAATGTAAGACGCATTTATTAATTAAAGATTAAATTAAAGAAACTACGCAACGAAGTAAATTCAATAATGGCTCATGACATTCCTTTATTTGCAAAACTTGAAGAAGTGTAACAGTGTCAATACATATAAAACATAGCAGTTGCTATTAAGTTTAATTAAGTAATGAAATTCGTAGGAACTCGCCCAAGGGGTAGAAGGGGTTCGTCATTACAGGGATATTTACAGTCTACTCTCTGTTCAGCTTCTCATGTCCTCAGGAAGCCGATCACAGTGTTCTCTGCTGGACATGACTTCTCGTACAATGCGCTAGCTGGCATCTGTTTCAACTGTGGTGTTACATTGGATAACTTTTTTATTAGCATATTACGTGTTGTTATTACTTACGGGATGTAATAAAAGACGTCTTACAACACTTAAGATATATTTACACTTATACTGATTCACATACAGACGGTAAACATAAATAAAAGATGGTACTAGGCTATCGATTTCGACCAGTCACACCAGTCATCATCAGGCCAATGAGAGAACTGACAGAATCAAAATGGCGTCCTTTCTTATATCCTATTGGCTACCAGAAGTTCCGGATACAGGTTTATAAATGTATATCTTTAAATATATACAATTCTTCCCATGCATTCATTTCATTTCCTTTTTTACAATTCTTGAGGATGCTGAGGTTTTCATCTATTTTCCCTATTGTGTGGCCATTTTCTAAAAGATGTTTCGCTACTTTTGATCTTTCTGCTTTCCTGTTTTTCCAAGCTGATACATAGTTCTTAAATCTTTTAATACAATTAACAGTTTGACCAATATAAAAGTGATCACAGTTGTTACAATTAATTTTTTAAATGGCGGGCATGTCGAATGGCCACCGGTTGTTGAAAATGGCCACACCATAGGGAAAATAGAAGAAAACCTCAGCATCCTCAAGAATTGTAAACAAAGAAATGAAATTAATGCATGGGAAGAATTGTTTATATTTAAAGAAAACTGTAAAAATAGAGATAAATTGATTAACGAACAAATTAACTTCGACTCTGGTGGCACATTTAGGAACCTTTATCCGGAACTTCCGGTAGCCAATAGGATATAAGCAAGGACGCCATTTTGATTCTGTCAGTTCTCTCATTGGCCTGATGATGACTGGTGTGACTGGTCGAAATCAATAGCCTAGTATCATCTTTTATGTATGTTTGACGCCTTTATATGAATCAGTATAATTGTAAATATATCTTAAGTGTTGTAAGACGTCTTTTATTACATCCCGTTATGTTGGATGTATGTTTATTTTTTAGGGGTTTCCCATCTACTTTTAAAATTACCTCCCTGATGTCAAGTATGACGATTATCATAATGTTTAGTTGTGTGGATTATTCTACTTGCAATTTCCCTCCAATGAAGGCCCTTTATGAGTCAGATAGCTCTCTTTTAAAGGAACAGCATACGATTCAGGTTATCCGCTGCAGTTCCTACAAAGACTCCACGGCTGTATGTTAGGAGTGTATCAAAGAGTGTGTAATAGGCGGTATTTTTGGCACTTACATCACTTGTATGCTTTATTGTCAACATTAGATTAAAATTGGAGTAGTTAGCTGGACAGTGTGTCTATTTTTTGGTTGCATGAGATTATTTCATTGATAATAAAGATAAGGAATTTGGTGTTGTCTTCAACCTCTTGTAAGTTACCGTTTCTTTGTTTTACAATTAGTTTTCAATTATAAATTATTTTATGTTGTATTTTTACCACTAAAATGCGTTTATTACAAAAAGAATATGCCTTACTGAGTGCAATAAATGAGTCTACAGTCAATTCTTTAGGATTCTTCACAGAGAGAAGCAACGTGGTGTCGTCGGCATACATCAGTGGTGTGCTTACATACAGGTATTAAGGTAATAAGTGTAACAACTTTGTCGTGATAAAATACAATTTTTACTTGAACGTCTTAAAGGGCATTTATTAAATCATAGAAGTTTCTTCATCCTTAAAGCAGAGTATTTAAAAGAATCTTCTTTGTTAGGCTTCCTTAGTCTACCCGTAATCGTTTTCATAATTGTCTTATATCTTATTAACAATAATACAATACATACGTTATGTTTAATTTTTCTCAATAATATGGACTGGACAAACTAGCAGGGTTAATTTTCTGAGAGGCCAAAACTTGACAGGGGTCTTATATACCACATGTACATCAAATTCATAAAAAACTGTTTACTGTCAATATCTTCATCGATTTATGTTGCATATCCCTAAACACTTTTCTATCATTCTCATTGATTCAGGGGTACTTCCCTTCAGACCCTGTCCAAGCCGAATCCCCCTCCTCAAACTGTCAACCGCTTTTACTACGATCTCAAAATTGCCTCAATGACATATAAAATAAATATAAATAAAATAGCAATGATGTTTATTTAGAAAATAAATTATAATTAACAGTACGGTGCAATACTTTTATGTATTTGGGGGAAAAACTATTTTTTATGTAGGGCTTCTACAATAGACATGGGTATTGTTTGGTTTGGTTTGGTTATTTTTGGGGAATGGGTGTTTTAAAGTATTGAATGCTGCAAACTTATTTATTAAGGGTTAATGTGACCGGTGGTGTTTTACAGTTACAATGTTTACTTCTAAAGCTATACCCTCTGCGTCACTGTCCCAGGATGATAGTGAACAAGTAAAATGTAGTACACTCATAGAACCGAAACTAAACAAATATGTTTATTTTTGTTATTATAAGTTCATTTATTCGCTCTAAGACTTTTTAAACATATTTATTAAAATTAACCTTAACTACTAAATTTGTTAAAAGTATACATAAATGTTTAAGTTTTATGTAATAACCTAAATAACAATATTGAACAACAAAACCTTTGGAGCAGGTTGCATAAGAAAACACAAATTATCTAACACGGAAACAGACTGTTGGTATTAGTGATGTAGAACTTGCAATGCCACAGAACCGTGAACAGAACCGTGAGCAGAACCGTGAACAGAACCGTGAACAGAACCGTTTCATTAAATCTCTTTATACCAAAGCCTATTTACCCTAATGTAAACTGTGTATAAGTACATACAGATTCACTGTTCATTATCCATTTATTTTGGAGCATTAACCTGTAATACATGTGATAACCGAATATAAAGATTTAACTGACGATTGGGGTTTGGATACCTATAAGAGGTTTATTGTATAGAGAGGGCTTACATGTAACGATTATTCATCTATTCCTTTAAAACAAATGTGATTCGATGCTTATACTTTTTAGATTTAGTTAAATCAGTACTATTACAATTTTTATTTTTATTTTTATGACGTCAATTGTACAGTTTAAACACCAAAACTCCTGAACTGATTCAGCCGGAGTTTTAATTGAAGGTATAGAAATACGGGATGTAAACAAACACGACTTACAACACTTTAAAATATATTTAATATTATATGGTACAGTAGTCCAAATATGTATACAATCTTGTTTGAAAGTACGGTGTTATACGTTTGTATTCACTTCCCGTAGTTATAAAAACACGTCCTATACTGATAAAAAGTAAATTAGGTATATAAACGCAATATCAATTGGCATACGTAGAATATAGGTCGATATACATTGGCTCTAAATAGGCTTATCGTATTTTGGCAATCCCATATCGACACCTCACGAGTCTTTAAACTAGCAACGAAATTAATTGTCATTGGTATATTATGTTTCCATTGTTATAGGTATTAATATATTAAGTTTCCACTTTGACAATATGAATTCTGGCTTTTAAAAAATACCATATTTCCTCTTTCAATAGAAATATAGTTATCATTGATGGTATATGTGTTTTCCTAGATTTCTAAGTGTCTTGTGTTTATGAGTCGGATATATTTAGAAATTTCATTACAGCAAAGAGGAGGCTAAAGCAAAGAGAAGGCAGCAATTGCGTTACCCTCTTATTTTGGCCTCTGTGAATGTCTTACTGATTGCATCATTATGTGCGCTACGAGAGGTACTATTTTGAATATATCAACTAATGAGTCGTCGATTATTTAGCCTTCTATGATTACATACGTGTTTTATAAATCATATATAAACATGGAAGGAATTCTTATTCATATTATATGTTCAAGTAAAAAAAAACTGAAATAAACCGTAAAAAATGGTTAGTATACTATTTTAACAGATTAGTTTTAATAAACATGTTTTGTATGATATAATAAAGGCATGTTCCATTTGATGCCTCTAAGATAAAATGCACAATTTTTATCGCTTAGTCTAATACTTATTATAACATAATCAATATATTACAATATTGTAAAATCCAAATAAGGCGTTGGTTAAACTTGTATGGAATATTACAATAGGAACGTAAAGGTGCAACTAGAAGCTCAAAATCGTTCATGAGGATCAACGAGTTAGTAACAATTTTCCCTGGTACAATAAAGCACATCTGATGATTGGTTTCAAAATTTCTTTGACTAAAGGGAATTTATTTATAAATATTACAAAAAAGTGTATCTTAAGTTTTTCCTTGGTGTTGATATAGATATTGAGTTTAGATAAATAAAAATTTTTTAAGTTATTAAAATCTGTACTTAAATCATTTAATTTATTACCTATTGTCTTCACAGTTTTGTTCGCAATAATTTATGCAGCCGCTCCGGTTGAACAGTCGTATTAAGTTGAATCGAACAGTATTTTTCTTTAAAAATGAGGCATTTTATAGCCATTTTATTGTATATAAGGGGAATATTTCTTAATTCCTTACCAACACTTTATAGCTCATGTAAATGTTACTGGATATTATCTCGTATTAAGATGTTTAAGTAAATATAATCAGCATGTTTCCATCTATTATATCAATACTTATTTTTAAACAAAACTTTATTATAAAGTTATTAAGGTTATAGATTGTTATTAACAAATTAAGAAGTATCTGAACAAAGTTATTTAACGCAATTATTTGTACGAGTATATATTGAAACTTTATTGCAGTTTATTAGAAAAATGATTATTCCATGATATCTTGAACTTTAATTTTAATTGTTTAAGTTATTCAAAAACTAAGATCTATTATAGGCTTCTCTAATCAAGGCAATCATAGACTCTGGTGCTGTATAAAGATTAGTTGTATAATTTTATTAATATCTTATGGTAACGGTGTAAAACTAGTTATGACGATAATTATTGGTTTAATTTTAACTTACATATTCATGATTATAAAACCTGCATCTTCAAAAGTAAAATACAAAATAATATTAACTACTGGTGGCTGTTAAAACTTCAAATATTCTTTAAATGACAATTTTTATTAAGAAAGGAAATGTAAGTGGTGGTCTGTTTCACTGGTGATCTACAACTTTTACAAATCCAGAAGAATTAATATAGAATTACCTTTAAGTGCACACAAATTTATAGCTCTTTTACATTTATTAATTTTATAATCACGTGTTGATCACTGTGATTATTTTACACGATTTATTTTCAATTTTATTTAGTTTTATCATCAAAGTTTATTTTAAATTGTTAATGTCTTAAATAGTAAACGGCTTATACCATTTGTAATCATCATCAACATGCAATATTTCATTTTCCGTTCAACATTTATTACAGTACATTTTTTTATTAAAGTTTTTATTTTGAAATATAGAGAAACAAATTCTTTAAAATCCCTTTCAATCATTGTACTAATATTTTAGGGTTTTAGATCTATGTAATATAGAAATGTGTATGACTGGAATTTATTTTAAAATACCAAGTTTAACAAAGGTTTATTGATTGATTTGTATTAATATGTCGCCAGATTATACTGTCTAAATGATTCATGCAATTTTGGGCAATCGTTCTAGTTTTAAAACCTCTTTCGTAATTGCAATAACTGTTTGTAGACTTAACAAAGTTATTTATTAAATTTAAATATATCTAAAAATTATGCCGACTAAAAAAAAATTATTTACAGTTGAGAAATATGTGTACAATTTTTGACAACCGTAAAGAGAAATATGGGACCCAGTTGTTTATTTGTTTAACCTAATGTTTAACAAAGATTTTAAACTTATTTTCCAAATTATTAATTTTTTTCCCTAGAGGCGGTTTAGTACTATATTGCTTACAAATTAATTTGTACAATTTCATTCTACAAAACGAGTTTTTATCATTTATACAAATTTAAAGTTAATTGTGATTTTCCAACTAAAGTAGCAGAGATTATAACAAATATATAATTATTATGATTTAATTGCTTAGAATTTTTGTATTTGTAATAAAAGTCATTGCATGCTGTTCTGCTAACCTAGTTGCATTAAATATTTTAAATCACAATGCAGCTATCACTAGTGATTGTGGGCTTTGTGCTCCTATTGTCCGTTGCGGATTGTCAAGAACAATCGCAATACATAGTAAGTACACGTTCTATGTGATTTATACACTGTTTTATTTATTAGGCCTACGTTAAATGATTTTATTGAGTTATTTTTTCCTACAGATGTTTGATAGAGTAATCCTGAATTTTAAAATAGTTAGAAAAATTAAGATGATACAGAACAATACTCCCTATATATTGGCCACAACACATCGCCACTCATCACTACGGTGCGATTAAAACAAAAGTGTTAGAACATACGAACAGTCTTAATTAATTATTAATAACGTTTTGTAAAATATTTTATAATTTCAATTCTACGTCAGATTTTGTAAAGAAAACCAAAGCATGTTTAGTGGAAAAAGGTTTCCAGTGAAAAACAGTAAAGAAAATAAGACATATGAAATGTTGTTTAATAGATTACACGTATGAAACAACACATTTCCATGAATACGATAAGGTAATATAAATTTTACAATTGATCCCTGTTTTATGCAAATTACTAGCATTTTATCAATTAAAAACTGTCTAAGATACAATTAACACAGTCCTTCATGTACCAGCCACGGAAATAATGCAACCATTAATCAAATTATACTCAAACAACAAAATGTTTAGTACAACTGATGTTACAATCTACATTTAACGTTAGTAGTTTTTAAGAGGAAAAACTTGATCATTGTACGCTCCTTACTCTAAAAATTTGAATTTGTAAAAGGATGTTTGAGCACTTTGCTGATAAAAGAAAGATATTGACCCTTTCTATGAACTGGGTAGGTAGTAGTAAACGTCGGTGATGGCATTTATCAATCTATTTTATTAATTTATCAATATATTTTATTACTAGCAGGAACTTCCACTTTTAGTGACACTGGAGATGCTCTTGACAAAGGAAGTAGCAAGAGGACTAGATGCTTTGGTTGACGAACACGAAACAAGGCGGATTTTTATTCACGAATTTGTTGACGATATTAAAATTACACTAATTGCAGCATCCGTCCAGTATAAAGCACTGTTTCGAGATGTTTTAGAAGAGTATGACAAAGGTCGTTCAAGCATATATATTATAGAAGACATTGTAAGAGCAGTGTACAAGTCAGATGAAGTAGAAAAAAATCATCACTTAACTTAGCGGTGGTGTCCCGGTGGATTTTTAACTGTTCAACAAATTCATCTTGGACACCAGTAAGGTACTGAATGATATTGCAGACCGGTTTATTAAACCGAAGTCACCCTAAAAATATCATGCAATAAAATGTTTGAGAAATAAACACAAATATAATATGCTGCCACCTTTACGTTACATTGCGTACGTAATATATACATATACAAATTAAGCATAATAAATAAAATCCACCTCACAAAATATGTTTACACTTATATTGTTCTTACATATAATACGGTAAATGTACCAAACATGTGTCCAAGGCAAACAATTTCAATCAGTACCACCGATCATTATCATGCCCAATCGGAAAATATTATAATTTATGGCTCTGATAATAATATGGCTCTTATAATATGGCTCTGATTGGGCCAAATGACGATTATAGCGATTGCTTGAAATTGATCGCCTTGTACCTTTTTTTGTATATTTACCGTCTTGTTTTTAAGAACAATATAGATGTGAATATATTTTGAAGTGTTGTAAGATGCAGTTTATTTATCTTGTTTGTTTGGAAAAACACGTATTTAGATTCTTAAGAAATTATTTGTATACACATTAAACCATACTATTGTCTAGATCTAAATTATGTGAAATAACACGTTATTTAGTTAACTTTGGGTTTAAACTTTTATTTATTATTACAGTTAATGAGTAGTAGACAACGAAGCTGATCATTTAAAGAGAGTAGTTTATTTTCAACATGTTTGTATTAGTAATTTGTGTCAACAATATTCTTTCAGTATAATGGCCTATACAAAGACTTTCGAGAAATTAGTTTTAAGGCTATACAAACAGGATATGGGTCAATGTATAGCTGCGATTCTAAATATTGTTATGGGTTCAGTTGTCTAGCCCAGAAGTAGGTCATACATCTTTACAGATCTGTTGAACTGCATAGATGTGTTATCTCTACAGTAAGGGATAGCCAGTATAGTAAATAAGTCTACGATTTAGTAAGTCCGAAACTATTGGAATTTGGATCTAGCTTAGCGAATGAGGCTCCTTTCTATATTTTTAACATTGTAAAGGTGATTAACATCACTCCATATCTTATATTAATTTTGAGTTAAACAATCTTTATAATAGTAACATTAATTTAAAAATGAATCTAAATTATCAGGTGTATATTTATATAAATCTAATATATTGTAATTAAGTACTTCCAAAGGTTCTCATATTTTTCTATAATAGTTGCTAACCACCATAATATTTAATTTGATATTAGTAGTCTCAAATATATCGTGCTACTGTATTATCCTATAAAAAGTGTCTATTAAAATACTACTTTGTATATGTGTTTTTTTGTACTGTTTTTAATTGTATTTTTAAAAATGACCACAGAGTACGAGTGTTTTAGGGATACTTTATATCTTGTTACATGCCTCATACAACGCATGAATATTGTATGTAATCAACGATGACTAAAAAAGCGACGGCTCATTAGTTTAAGTAAACAAAATAGTACCTTCCGTGGCACACATAATGATGCAATCAGTATGACATTCTTTGAGGGAGAAAATAACGCGGTAACTCAATTGCTACCTTCTCTCTCCTTTTATCATGTTTCTAAATATTTCTGACACATAAACACAAGACACGTCTATCTAGGAAACACTTCCACCATCAAGGATGAATATAATTTATTGGAGAGTGGAAGTCGTCTTTCGGATTTATTAGGCCAGACGTCGTCTTATTTTGATGAAATGTCGTACATAGAATACAAGTTAATTTAATCCTTAATTATCTTATGATACGTGTTTTTTATAAAAATTAACAAAATAATTAGGTTAAGTAGAATGTAAGTTTACGTTTTAAGTCAATTAGATTTGTTCTAATTATAACTTAATTAATTGCAATAGATATTTGATCGAAGACATAAAGGGCAACAATTTGTAGGGTAATCATTGTTTAATAAGGTTTTGTAAGGTTGTTGTAGGCTTTATCTGCTAGTGTACCATATAATTAATTTAGTAGTTGCCAACTTAAAATTATATTTCGGTTGCAGAGATTCTGTAAAACTACTAATTTAAGTATTATAGGGTTTATGTTCTAAGTAAAAATAAATCGAGGAGTCATACCTTTAGTTCATAGCCATAAGTTATATTTGTTCAATGTTTAAATTATAATAAGTAGCTGTATCTATGATAATTTATAGCTTAAAACGCATCTGGCAAGATCAGATAGGTAATTGTAGTTATAGTTGTGTTATGGTAGTACTACATTGACCATTTATACTATTGTGCATATTCTAAAATGGCCTTATAGTATCAAATAAAAATGTACACTAAGTTGATCCTGAAAAAAGGAATAATTATGACAAGAACTTAGCTAGCACGTGCATATTTAAAATTAATTGTTATTGCTTTCGTACAGTAGGTCGACATAACATATTACTGTAACCAGACCAGAACTTGGTCAGCAAAAAGACACGATCTATTTAAAAAAGAAATGAACAAATTCGTGGTCAAAAACTATAAATTTATTAACTTTTTAATTATAAAATATGTCAAACTAATTATTGGTCAAAAATATTTTTAACTAATTTATTTATCTTATGTTAGTAATTTTTTATATTCTTAAGTGATTCGCAAGTGTGTTTTATAGAAGAACTTCATTATCAATATTTGGTGTTACATCCTCATATCTTTCAAGAACTTATTTGTTATTTTAAAACGCGCCTGATATATAAATATGGAGACATTGACTCAAGGCCAATCCATAAAAACATCTAAGATAAATATGTGTAACTCTAACCATCCTGGCGGGATGTCACATGACACGTGATCGGGTTGAATGACGTACTTTATAACAATATTTGTAATGAGTTCTCTCAATATTTCACTAAATATTTTTAATTATATTGACAAATGTTAAACTACTTCTCCTGTTGTTATTTGTTCGTTTTATAGTTTTTGGAATCCATACGTTTCATTTTATCTGTAAATGGTACAATCTTTTATGTCTTGTATTTTATATAAACGTATTTAAAATATATCTACCAATTGATTTGTTTAAGGTGAGTATAACACAAAGCCCAATAAAAATTACCTGTTAATTTCAAATGTATTAATACCTTTAAATTACTTTATTAATTGGTGGTGATGTAAGCAATCTTTACATTGATGTCGATTCTAAGATTTAATCAATGACGAAAAATATGGAATACAAATTGTGGACATATCTGAAAATTTATGATTTGCAAGTTACATATTTATTTTTATAATATAGCACTGGCATATATTTGACACGTAAAGAAAATCATGTAAACATATTTTCCATGATAGTACTAACCATATCATATAAATCCCAGCTGTTACCCATTGCGGCTTTGCCCGCATCAGTACTTAGCGTTAAATAGATCAATTAGATATATAAAATAAGATAGAATATTTCTTAAATACCGCTTCGTATAGCAGGTCACTATTTTCAAAGATGACCCCTGTTTTTCTGGTTTGCAGCCCTGACAGCAATATCTCGTTTGCGAGCTTCAGCTTCCTCAATGGTGTCTGTATACTACTGCTTTGCCACTTCATTGGTTCTCAGACCAGCAAACTACATCTGAGCTTTCTTTTCTCGTCGAAGTTCTTCTGTAGTTTCTTCTGCTCTATTTGCTGCCTGCCTTTGAGCTTGTTAAAACCTTCTCGTTTATATTAGTGATGATGTTTCCTGACTTTGATCCACTTTACCAAATCGAGCTTTTCGGAAATTCGAAACATATTTGATTAACGTTTCCCCGGAATTATTATGATAAAGATACCTTCGTTGTTAAACTTACAACCAAAGAGTAAACCATAATGTAAACAAATAAACGAACTAAAAGTATTGTTGCTTAAATTTTGAAAGCAGAACTTATTTGTAACTAGTCGTTTATTTGGCCAGGAGGGGGGGTAAAAGAATGCTTCATTTCGTGGTAGCGGTGGTTCAGCTAAGCGGCAGGTACCAGGCAGTAGCAGCGAGTTGCCGGCCGCACTTTGACCCGGCCTTATTAGCGCTTATCGGCCTGGGTTTCTCGCCGCTTTGGACAGCCAGTTCGTCTTGAGCTCCAACAGTGGACGTGTCCGAGGAGTTTTCGTGAGGTCTGTATTACGGTTTTCGTTGGTGAAGGAGTTTCTGTGAAGTGTGGTCTGCGTTAAGCTGGATGGTGACCCGCTAGTTGGTGAGTGACACCGTTATTAATACTATTATTATTAGTAATTATAAGTATCGAGGGTATTAAAATATGTTAATAATTTTGGTTGGACAATACTTGTCGAGCAGTCTTGTGGGCAACGTTTATGCCTAAGTTTTATTTAATTACTGTCTAGGCGGGGTATAGAGTTTATGGTTTATAGCTGCAGTAGGAAACCTATGTGATTATATATATTTTTTAACCCTTTCAGTGCTATGGACCGTTATATCGTATGTTGAATCTGTTATCAACAAACACTGTTACTGCTTCATAAGCGATTGTACCGTTAGGCGCTCAGTCTGCAGTCTGAGTCTGACATGTGGTGAAACCTGGTAGACACGAACTGAACTACCTCGACCAGCGCCTAGTCTCTATAATACCAACTGATCCACTGCAGCCGCTAGTCTGATCAGTGGCTGTGCGGTCTAAGGCGTTACCTTCCCGGCCGGGGGTTGCACTTGGATCGAGGGTTCGAATCCCGTCACAGTCGGTGGTTTTATGTGCAACTCATGGAGAGTTCACTTGTCTGTGGCAGAGTTGAAGGGGAGAGCGGGACTTAAGCAAACGGTGGACGGCTCGGGTCCAAGCTGATGGGATGGGTGGATTCTTTGTGAGTTGCAAATCTGATCAGGTGTTTTGCTACTTTTTACCTATCCTTTACTATGTGTGTCCAGCGGAAGCATGTTTTTATTAATTTTAACTCTTTAGGCATTCAATATATTTAAAAAATCAACAAAACGTCACGGATTCAACTCAGAAGCTTAGCACTCAAAGGGTTAAATTCAAAGTATTTAGTATAATGTGACAATTAAAACGTGTCCTTGGGGTTTCATTAGATGTAATGTTAAAAAAATAGTTTTAGGTTGTTAAAATTAGTAATAAACATGTGCAATTTATTACCTATTGTCTACCAGGTGTTTTTCGCGATAAGTAATAATCAAGTTACGGTTGACCGAACTTTTTGGGTTTAATCACACCGTATATTACTGTTAATGTGGCATTTTATAGTTGGTTTGACATATACAGTGTGATTGAAAAGTCCCGGAACGGTGTAATATATTTTTTACCATTATAGATAAAGTGAAGAGACTTGGTATATCAATAATAGCCATAAATGTCTACTCTTTTCAGCTATTATCACTTTTTTATCCCTTGAGGGGGACGGCCCACGAGGAGTCAGACAAAATTCTTAAATAGCAGCATAGGTCGAGTTAGGTATCAAATTAAAGGTCTTATTTAGTAGAACACATTGCCGCAAACCGGACCTCGAAAGAGGTCCACTCTAACCAAAATGGCGGCTTTTTAAAGTTATTCATCATATATCCAAATAAGCCATACTCTTACTTAAAGATAACATTAATTTAATGTATTGGAATTGAAAATTTAGTACTTACAGTTACAGAGAGTGTTCAAAATGTTGTCCAAATTTCTCTTGGCAATAGCCCAATCTGTGGTAGAAGCCTTCAATAACTTTTTGAATCATCTCAGGATGTATTTGACGAGTTTCTTCTGTGATGCGGTTGATTATTTATTCTGTGTTGGCAGGCTTAGTTATAAAAACCCTTTGTTTTAAATAACCCCATAAAAAGAAGTCAAGAGTATTAAGATCAGGTGATCTAGGTGGCCACTCTATTGCTCCCCTACGACCTATCCAACGATTGCGAAACTCTCTGTCAAGCAGCGCTCGTACTGGTAAAACATAATGAGGTGGTGCACCATCCTGTTGAAACCATACTGTGTTATAACTTCAACCCAATACAGCACGTAAAGCCGGTATAATGGTTTCTCTCAACATCAATTCATATGAAACCCCATTCAAATTTCCATTGATTATGAAAGGTCAAACAATATGATTGCCAACTATCCCAGCCCTTACGTTAACTTTTTGGGGTTTCTGGGTATGGCTTTCATTGGATGAGTCCAGTGAGGATTGTCGTCACTCCAATAATGAAATTTATACCTACTTACATCCCCATGAAGTGTAAAGGTAGCTTTGTCTGAAAATACAACTTTTGCTAAGAAATTTAGTTCTTGTACATACCATCATTGCCATCAATTGTCATCACAAAATTAAACTCTTCTGTCAAAATCGTCTTTCGAAACCAATCTTACCTGATAAGGATGATAGTGGTTTTGTTTTAAAACTTTTAACACTGAAAACTGGCTTATTCCGTGATAAATTGCTTCAGTTCTTGTTGATGTGTGTTGCTCTTCGTCGAAACTTTGTAATACTTCTATGGATGTATCTTCATTAGTAGCAGATAAAGGTCTACCACTTCTTGGACGGTCTTTAACATTGCCGGTATCTAGAAAACGTCTTTGATATTGGTGGCCTGCCCGGAAATCTGTCATTAAATAAATGTACAACTTCTTCATATGATCTTACATGGTCACCATACCCCCTCATCATAAGCAGGTTTATTCTCTCAGACTCAGTCAGAGACATCCCTATCACAAGATACACAACTAGTCACTGTTTACAAGTAAGTTAAACCCAAATTTACACTGTACAAATCTTAACTCGTTTTCACGAAGGTCGACTTTGTAACATATAATGAGGAAAATGAAGTTTCCTGTCTAAACGCATTCTACCCTCAAAATGATAAGATAGACAGTTAATGACCCTACAGTTGGAATTTCAGCAGGAATGTCAACAAAACTTTCACTGAATAGAAAGGATGTAAACACTAATAAGTTTTCAAGACTAATACACTAGCCCAGAAATCCAATTGTTGTGATGATTGATGTTAAATTTGGTCGTACTGTTTACATCCTATTTAAACAGTATCAGCTGTTTTCCCTCTTTGGATAAATGACGAATAACTTTAAAACGCCGCCATTTTGGTTAGAGTGGACCTTTCGAGGTCCGGTTTGTGGCAATGTGTTCTAATAAATAAGACCTTTAATTTTTTTCCAAACTCGACCTATGCTGCTATGTAAGAATTTTGTTTGACTCCTCGTGGGCCGTCTCCCTTAAGGGATAAAAAAGTTGAAATTGTCTCATATCAAGCGTCACAGCCAAGCGTGTAATGAAGTACGATTAAAATATAATTCACTCCTTACACTAATATTGGTAGAGTTACTCCAATGTAAATGTAAATGTAAATGCTTACACTATCATAAACTGAAACCAATGTAAACACATGAACAACAGCAATTGCAATTTACTGATTCTGATGTACAGCTCACATCTTATTATGGTTGCTTTTATCCTTATCTCGTTTACGCTGTAACCATTTGGGGATCGGAAAAGGCTAGTATGAGATACAAATTTACTCTCCAAAAGAAGATAATCTGAATTTTTTTTGGACTCAAGCGGGTTCAATCTTGTAAAGAGACTTTTCGTCAGTGTGGCCTGTTGAAATTACCTTCCATATATATATTTTTTTGAAACGCTAATATTTTTTATGAAAAACCGTGGGCTTTTTGAGTCCAGAGACTCTACGGTATATTCTCTTCGCCAAAGTTTAAATCTCCCTATTCCAAAACATAAAACTACATTTTTTTAAACAATGTTTATTATTGCTCTGTCAAACCTTTTAATGCGTTGCCTGATTGCCTCAAGGTGGAGATGCCCCATGATGAATTTAGGTGGAATCTTTAGACTTATTTGTTGAGAGGAGCGTTTTACAGTGTCCATGACTACATAAGGAATTTATAATTTAGAAGAGTTGACTATTTTGTTGTTGTAAAAGGTACATTTTGTAAATGACTCATGCCAGTGCTTGTACAAGTTTTAAGGCAATAAAGGAATTATTGATTGATTGATTGATTGACTGACTTGTCAAATTAAAAAATGAATTAGTATTAACTTGCCAAAATATAGTATGGGAAAATAATAAACATTTTAAAGTAAACAGTTGCTAACACTTGATACACAGCTTGGGATTTATAGCTCGCTGTTGTTAAATCTTTTAGCAAAATGTGTTTTCAAAAATAACAATAAAATGAGAAATTGAAATACTACTACCTCAATTAAGTAAGTAAGCTTTCAAGCTATCATCATAAATTAATTGAAAAACATATCCTCAACAAAAAAAATTGACTGCAACCATTATGAATTTAAGGGAACCAAATTTTATTTTTATAATCATTCAAAAATTTGTATTTCTTGATTACGTCATCGTTGAAATTGACTACCTTGAATATTCTAATTTCATCTGACAACCACTTGAAAATTCGCCGAAAAGATATATTATAGCGTAAAATACCCTTGTCGCAACAAACCTGTAAACCAAGAAAATTTCAAATTATGCATTTATATTTACTTAAATACGACGTTAATTCAAAATAAGATATAGAAAATAATTAGTTTTTCATAAGAATTCTATTAGAGCTGAGCATCAAGTTTGCTGAAACGTGGCCAGAAAATATGGATGTTGAATGCAAATAATAATAAACTACACGATATTAAGAAATATATAAAAAGTTTCTACAACAATGCTAGAGTAAATCAAAATATAAAACTGTAATTTATCACTGTGATTTTACCGCTGGACTCACTAACTTCCAATATTCCAGCAACTGATTGCCGAATATTTTATTTATATACTAATAAGTTGTTTTTTTAGGGTAAAACCAAATGGTGCAAACTGATAATCAGTTTAAACATATAAATAACAGATTAACAATCCCCATGTTTGAGTTACAAAACCTCCAAAACCACCTGTGGGATATAGCAATTAGTATGGATTTTGATCTCTTGAAATTACACCAGTTCCTAAATGCATTTTGGAAATACTGCACCGTTAATTTTCAGCCTACCTGATTTTCCTTGAGGTTAAAAAAGTGGTATTTTATGAAAAGAACAACTAAGCAAACCTGCTTGTGTCTTATAAAAACCGCAATAAATTAATACTTCTAAGACAAATAAAAACAAAATTCATCAAAACGTTTCCAAAATAAAGCGTCAACATACTTACTGGTTTTGCTTGCCTTTAGTTATTTCTCTCAAATAAATTTCCTATTCCCCTTTCAAAATATACTTTAGGTTAAACCAATAGCTAATAAACTGCAATACTAAGAACCATATCAGTCTGCTTCGAATTTATTATTCAGTCAAGGATTGCCGTATCACTAATTAATAAAGAGCTTCTAAGCCATTGAAAAGAAATAATTATTTACAGACTGATCCCCAATTTTGAAAATTGTATTTTTTAGAAAGACCTTGTGAACAATATGAACAATAGCTTTTTTAAATAAAAATAAAAACTAAACTCTTAAGTCCAAAATGAATGATGTCTGATTCTCATCATAACATTTGGGTAGACTTCGTCTTTTTCAGCCCAAATTCTGTACGAAAAATGCCATAGCCCCCTGACTTATACTGAATCTATGACCAATCAACAGTAATTTATAACGACAATGATACAACTGGTGCGTATGAAGACGGAGACTGTGTTGTTTGTGTTGAAAGTGATGAAGAACTCTGGATCCACTGTAAAGCTTGTGAAGGCTGGGTACATCAACCGTGTCCGGAAATTAATAATCCGTTAATTTTCAAGGGTAAATACTATAATTAATCCGTAAAATAACATTTTTCTGATATTTTAAAATAGCACACCGAAAAATCAGCTGTGGATTTTTTAAACTTTTTAAGATCTTTTAATCTCAAAGATTTTTATTGCTCTGATTTGCAATGGTGTATTCAGAAGTAACAAAGACGTGTATACAAATTGTTTTTATAAATAAAATAAAATAAAATATTATTAATTTGACCTATATGAACTACTAAACCAATACAAATGACATAATAATTGGTCCTAATTATCAACCATCAAAGGCTTATATGGGTAGTACGATTATAAGTTGCTCATCACAAAGATAAAAAGAGTGTTTTTTGTTCTTAATCGTAAAACACGATGGTACACCGAAAACAACAAATTTTTCTCCTTTTGATTGAAACTAAAATAAAAAAATCTCAAGTTGTTCAAGAGCACAACAATTATATTGACTATTTAACGAATAGTCCGTGCTACCCCACATGAACATGTTTGATCAGGTGTGATCCAATTCTGATCAGACCTGATCCAATTCTGATCAGACCTGATCAGGTCTGATAGACCTAATCAGGTTGAGTTAATCAGGCCAGATCTGAAATATCAGGGTTGATCAGGCCAAATCTGGATATCATGGTTGATCAGACCTGTTTAGGTTGAGTTGAACTGGTCTGATCAACAATATCAAACTTGATAAGTGGTTTATTTAAGTATTATACAATGATATTTAAACATTATTAATAGGTATATGCTTATTTTTTACAAATTTGTCAATTGCCGGTAAACATTATCGCCTTAAGAATTAGAACTATAAGAGCTGTTTTACATCACCGAACACTAAATTTACCATAAATATATAATATATATATATATATATATATATATATAGTAAGTAGTGTTTTTTAAACACAAAAATACTATATTTCCAATGTATACGCCTAACACGCTTCATTAGTCCAATACAACAATGTTAAAAGTGAAGGCTAGTTTTAAAATGTTACCAAGCAAAATAAGGACAATATAATACTAATCATTAATTATTATTTGTACCCATGCTTTCAAACAGCTGCAAATATCAATGTCGGGTATTTGGGTTTTATCAATACTTACATTCTACAAATGGCATAATGTTAGTAAGAAATATACTAACTTAAAATCGTGGTTCTATGCAGTTTTTTTTTTTTTTTTTTTTTCTTGAATGCTTCTCTCTTTCTAAGATAAAAATAACTTCTTGTAATGTAGTGGTTAAGACAACGAACTTAAACGATGGAGTCCCGGGTTCGAATCCCAATCGTACCATGTGAATATTTATGAGGATTTTTATTATTTTTTTATTTGTATCATATTTTTTATGCATATTTAATATGTTTCATTGCATAAAATATGTTATAACAATTGTGTTTTTTAATCTATATATATATATTTATTTTTATTAAAAGCAGATCAGGTTACTATCAGACCTGATCAGAACAAAATCTGGATTTCCCATAACTCGTTCCAATCCTAATCGGATTTTGAGCTGGTCTGATCAGGAAATTTGTACCAGACCTGACTGAAAATTGTCACATGGGACAGTAAAGCTTTTAAAATTATTTTTTTTTAACAGTTTTTCGTCCGTTGAAAAGAACACCATTGTTTTTTATTTACATTCGGAAGTACCTGATACTAATTCAATATTGCTAAGAGAAGTCAAACAATCTTAAATGTTTATATCTTTAAGGAATTAAATGCTAAGTATTTAATAAAAGGTAGAAATTAAAACGTGTCCTTGGTGTTTCATTAGATGTTAAGTTTAAAAAAATAGTTTTTAGTTGTTTAAATTAGTAATAAATACGTACAAATCATTAACTATTGTTACCAGGCGTTTTACGTGATAAGTAATAAACATGTTACAGTTGACCGGTCGTATTGAGTTTAATCACACCGTATATTACTGTTAACGGGGCATTTTATAGTTTGTTTAACATTTATAAGGAGGCATTTATTTATTGGTAACCAACTCATCCCAGCTCCTGTAGGTAATCATAGCTATTATTCTCTTAGTAAGAATTCATAGTAGGATTAATTAGCTATTCTTCTTTTATCAATACTAATAATAAAAAAAATAGTAATAAAGGTATTAAAAGTATAAAAATGTATACATCAATAACAAAATATTTGTTATTGTACAATTGTTTTTAACACCATCATTTGTATGGTAATAATTATTTATGTAGTATATTTAGACCAAATAAAGATTATGGAATATAAATATTCATATTGAACTTGGTTACAAACTGAGAGTTATATTCTGATCAAGATTTGTCACTCAGATTTGAGTGCCACAAAAATTATCAATGTAATTTCTCAACATATTAAACTAACAGACTAAAATTAGTATGATGTTAATTTGGGTTTGTTAAATAGTTTAATTACTCATGATAATTTAATGTTTGAATCTGAAAGGGAAGTTCAAAATTAGATTAAAATATTTTGATAATATTAGTATTTAAAAATAAATATAGTTGCAGCCGGGGTAACGGAAATTCCTTGACAGGGTTCCTGAGTTTATCGTAATCCAGGCTTCCTGGCACTATTCGGACAATAACAATTAAATGGTAACTATTAAAACGTTGATTCCATTGATATTTTCTTACAGGTAAAACAACAAATTAATTGGACTATTACAATATAAGACCTTCTAACTTAGTTCGAGTATTTTTGTTTTTATTTGGTCGTTTGGAACATTTGCTATTCAAGGATTTAAAACAAATTAACTTTTCAAATTTGATGGGATTCAGTAATTTGTATTTCATTTAACTTTTTTCGCCTACAATTGGAATTACTATCTACAAATTATACTAAATAAACCCTTATACTCCAGAAAAGAGCGATAAGGTGCATTTTGAAACTTAAACCTACAGAATCATGTTTTGACCACTTCAAAGAACTGAAAATTTTGACAGTACCTAGTATTTACATGTTTGAAGTAATTAGTTATGTTAAAGAACAGAATCTTCTTAAAGCTCATCAGCATTCTTATAGAACCAGAAATAGAAACATCAATCCTTCTGTGTCTCATAACTTAGAACTTTTTGAGAAAAAGCTGGATTACATTGGTCTTAAGCTGTTTAATCAACTTCCTTCTCACATAGCCCAGATTAGTAACTTGAAAAAAATTAAATACGAGCTCAAAAAGTACCTTTTAGATCAATGTATTTACCAACTCCCATCATACCTGACCTGACTTTATAACCTGTCAAGATGTTTTTTTTTAAACCCCCCCTCCATTTGCATTACTGCCTATCATGAATATGACAGCATCATGAAGATGTACCTGATGAAACCTGCAGAAGCTCACTGGTCCTATGCCACATATGGTCAATCGGGACGACGTGGGATATGTATGTATAATATTTACTATGTCAACATACGAATTCAGTTTTACATAGTCCAACAATTTAGCAATTACAAAATCCCTAAATTGTTTGTGGTTTTCCAATAATAGCCGCATAATATATAATAATCATTTTCATTAAAATTATTTTAATTTCTTAGAATTGTTGTATTTGTTATAAGTCATTGCATGCAGCTCTGCTAACCTAAAACAAAGTTAAATATTTCAGTTCAAAATGCAGCTTAAACTATTTGTTGTGAGCGTAGTGCTCCTGTTGTCCGTTGTGGATGGCGAAGAACAACTACAAGCCAGGGTGCGTATATGATTAGTGTCATTTATTCATTGTTTGATTTATATTAAATTTGATGGGATTCAGTAATTTGTATTTCATTTAACTTTTTTCGCCTAGAATCGGCTTTATAAATGCATGATGAATGTTCCAATTCATAACACTTATTTTTTTCAGAAGCATCTAAAATATTCTGCCGTACAACAGAATGGTGTTCAATAGACTGCCTGAACCGTTAAGGCTTGAAAGTAACTTTAATACATTTAGAAAAAAATCTAAAAGGTTTTCTCATTGCCAAAGCCTACTATACGGTAAAAGATTTCTTAGCTTAGAACGAATTATTTCTAGAAATTTGCCACCCCATTTTATGTATTGTATTTTATATTTTAAGAACATTGAATTAACTTTTGTTTTGACTTGGCATATACAAAGTAATTTTGTCAACATGTTCAATGAAGAATTTGATTTTCAATTTGAATATTACTAATCAAAATATAGCAGGTTCACATACCGTTCCGTCTTCAATTATTGTAGTTTCCTAGAAGATTACCAGTTATAGAACTACTGTCCCACTAACAAATCTGGTGTCAACAGTTAAATGAAGTACATATTTTCAAAGTCGTTAAACACTTAAACAACACAAACGAACTGTACAAATACAATTAATGTAAAACACAAATACATTTGTACCTCCCATTTGTGTTGTATTAGTTTTAAAAGGCTGCGACAATGTGTTCCTAAACAGGATGAACAAAATACGTCTTACAACATTACAAATATATTTACACTTACACTATTCTTACGTACAAGAAGTAAAATATACACAAAATATGATACAAGGTGTTCGATTTCAACCAGTTACACCGGTTATCATCAGGCCCAACCAGAGGAGAGTCTTACAGAAACAAGATGGCAAACAGTTTACATAATATTGGCTACCGGAAGTTCCGGAAACAAGTTCCGATAAGTACAACCAGGGTCAAAGTTGACCTGTCCAATGATCAATTTATCCCTATCCTTACATTTTTCCTTAAAAATTAACAATTCTTTCCCATGCATTCATTACATTTACTTTCTTACAAATCTGGAGAATATTACAATTTTCTTAAAATTTTCCCAAGGAGTAGCCAATTCCCAGGAAGTTTTTTGCGATTTGAAAAATCCTAGGTTTGGATAATATTGAGCTGTTTTTATCATAAACTTGGACCTATGGCTATAAAATGTAGGCCTATACACTTAGGATACTTGCCATTTTAGAAGTTTCTTGTACGGTCTTGGATCAACCCATGTTTATAGAATTTAATTTCATGATAGCCTAGGCTATTGCAACAATGTATTGAAATATCATTTTGTAAAATACAACTGTGGTTAAATACTTTAAACATTACCAGGAATGTTGTAGCGACAAAAACAATCTTTAAACTATTCTAACCAAACTAAGCCTTTTATACAGGTTATCTGAAATGATTTAACAAATCCTAGGTTTGGATTATATTGAGCTGTTTTCATCTTAAACTTGGACCTATGACTATAAAATGTAGGCTTATACACTTAGGCTACTTGCCATTTTAGAAGTTTCATGTACGGACTTGGGCCAACCCATATTTATAGCATTTAATTTCATGATAGCCTAGGCTATTGAAACAATATATTGAAATCTCATTTTTTATCTAAATAACTAGACCTGACGACTTATTGTTAATCCTTAAGGATATTTTGACTTCGCCTATAGAAATTGTTAACATTAGTTCATATAGGAAACTCGCTGTTCTCTTAAAAGTTAAATTAACCACACTGCTAAAGTCACTGCTTAGCCCAAAATACTCTGTTTGTTCTAAGATAACGCACCCATGCCAATCCTAACAACAAACCATGCCTTAAATCTTCGATTTATTTAAAAAATAAATATATTTACGTATTTTTACAATATTTACTTTGATAAAAACAAGTGATAAATGTAACCATGCCTGAAATCTTCAATTTATTTTTAAAATAAATACATTTACGTATTTATACAACATTTACTTTGATAAAACAAGTGATAAATGTATCTATGTTTTTCTACGGATAAAATGTTAGGCCGGCGGTGGGATCCGAACCTGCGACCTTGCGCTCCAAGAGCCAGTGCGATACCCTCTCAGCTACCGCGATAATTGATTTTTAAGGGAGAAGTGACTAAAACTATAGCTAGATAGACATAAAACCCGGATTCTGGCGGCAGTTAAATTACAACGGAATCTATTCTGATGATGTTACTCAAATCAGATATTTTATTTTTTATGAAACTCGATTTAAGTTTGATCATATGTTTCTATTATCCTTATACGCGGGGAATGAGCGTACACATAGTATTGAAGTATGTATAGTGCCAGGTATGTAAAAATTAACGAACATACATGTATGTATTGGAAAAAATGCTTTAATATTTATGTTAACTTAGATTTTGCATCTAAATTACAGATGAACTTACAGTTTTTGAAGCATTACATGGTTTCAGTTGAGAAAAATAATAGAGATAATTAAATATGTTTATACAAATATTAAACTTGTTGAAACCAACACATTTTCATGGATATGATACATTAACAAGATGATTGTAAAATAAATTTTTCCCTCCGTTTCTTATGCAATGGACTAACTTTCTTAAAATGCAACAACTGTTTACTATACAACTTCCCCAGTATATCTCATGTACCAGTTACATAAATGACACAATTTATAATACAATTATATTCTTAATTCATTTTAGTTTTCAGTTGAATTGATGTCACTGTTTGTCATTACATGTTTCACTTTAATCTCAGAATAGTTAAAAGGTGGACAGATACTTGGAACTGCGTTCTTTTCACAAGAAAATTAAACAAATTGAAATTTATTTAGGAATACTTTAATCTCTATAGGTTTAAGTATGTAAACATTTTCAATCAACTTGTTGGATTAGTTGTAATAGACAGCGAAACGATTTATGAATTTAATTTGTTAATTTTAGCACATTACTAAATTAGTCGAACTGGAGTTGTTCTTGGAAGATGAAGTTGTCAGAGATCTGAAGAAGCTGGACGATGGTTGTAAGGGAAGGCGGTGCTACGTTCCTGATTTTATCAACGAAAATATTACAAACACATTGGTTGCAGCATTTTCTAAGAAGGAACATTTCTTTATTACAGTTTTTAATACGTATTACCCAGGTCATCCAATGATAGATTTTACATTCGAACTAGTAAGTAAAGTGTACAGAACATATAACGTACAAAAGTACATAACTAAACTCATTGGATTTGAATTGGATTCAAAACAGATCTGGAAATTCGTGTGGACTATCGCTAAAACTTATGCTGATTCTATATCGAATCAGTAAACCTACTCCACACTAAATGTATCATGTAATCAAATTATTTAGGAATAAACATATCTATATTGGTTATGACATTTATTTTACATTTTGTAATTCTCGCTTGTAAAAATTAAATAAACTATATTTAGCACTAAATCGATTCAATTGACGAATTATTTAGTAAACGTTCACATTCATAAATAATTTGACATTCCACTCGTGGTACAGCCAATTACAACGCAGGTCACTCTCTGGCCATTGAATAGCAAACTTATTAACTCATGTTTAGTTTGTGTATGTATGTCCTTTTTGAAGCTGGTAAAAGGTATTAGAAGATAAACTATAGATAACTATGAAATATGATATTTTCATATTTATAATTGTAAAATCTTTGTTAATTTTTCATCATTACAATATCAAGCACATTAATAGTTCCTCAAATTATAATTAAGGAGTTGTTTTCCTATAAGTAAAAAAGTGAGCGTATTTTAAATACTACAAACATATAAATATCGAAAACAATAACAAATTACCACCGGAATAAAAATGATATAAATACTAAACAGGAATAAATATGATAGAGTGAACATTAAACTGCTTAGCAAGCTTTTTGTTTCCGCCATTTACAGGACACTAGGAATAGTATAAATGTTATTTCGAAGAAGTAATAATCCAACCCAACCAATAATAATTATGTTTAAACAAATGCTATGTTTTATAAAGAGTATATGTTGCACTAGGTATTTCTTAAGGCCAACTGGCTACAGAGCGAAAATAAGTTTTTCTTTCACTAAATATTTGTAATTATATTGATAAATGTTAAACTACTTCTACTGTTGTTATATGTTCGTTTTATAGTTTTTGAAATCCATACGTTTCATTTTATCTGTAAATGGTACAATCTTTTTTGTCTTCTATTTTATATACGTATTTAAAATATATCTACTAATTGATGTGTTTATGGTGAGTATAACACAAAGCCCAATCAAAATTACCTGTTAATTTCAAATGTATTAATACCTTTAAATTACTTTATTAATTGGTGGTGATGCAAGCAATCTTTACATAGATGGTGATTCTAAGTTTTAATCAATGTCATAAAACATGGAATACAAATTTCGGACATATCTGAAAATTTATGATTTGCAAGTTACATATTTATTTTTATAATATAGCACTGGCATATATTTGACACGTAAAGAAAATCATGTAAACATATTTTCCATGATAGTACTTATCATATAAATCCCAGCTGTTACCCATAGCAGCTCTGCCCGCATCAGTGCATAGCGTTACAAAGATCAATTACTGATATTTAAAAAAAGATAGATTATTTATTAAATACCGCATCGTATTGCAGTTCAGTATTTTCAAAGATGCCCCCTGTATATCTAGTAAACGTTTGCAGCACTAACAGCAATATCTCGTTTGCAAGCTTCAGCTTCCTCAACGGTGTCTGTATACCACTGCTTTGCCACTTCATTGGCTCTCAGACCAGCAGCCTACAACTGAGCTTTCTTTTCACGTCGAAGTTGATGTTCTTCTGTAGTTTCTTCTGTGCTATTTGCTGCCTGCCTTTGAGCTTGTTAAAACCTTCTCATTTATATTAGTGATGATGTTTCCTGACTTTGATCCACTTTACCAAATCGAGCTTTTTGGAAATTCGAAACCTATTTGATTAAAGTTTCCCCGGAATTATTATGATAAAGGTACCTTCGTTGTTAAACGTACAACCAAAGAGTAAACCATAATGTAAACAAATAAACAAACTAAAAGTATTGTTGCTTAAATTTTAAATGCAGAACTTATTTGTAACTAGTCGTTTATTTGGCCGGGAGGGGGGTAAAAGAATACTTCATTTCGTGGTAGCGGTGGCTCAGCTAAGCGGCAGGTACCAGGCAGTAGTAGCGAGTTGCCGGACGCACTTTGACCCGGCCTTATTAGCGCTTATCAGCCTGGGTTACTTGCCGCTTTGGACAGCCAGTTCGTCTTGAGCTCCAACAGTGGACGTGTCCGAGTAGTGGTGAAATGGCAAAGAGACCCCACAATCGGCGCTTTTTTCCCATGTTATTCTTATGGGGAGCCGTTTTTGGACCGACGCCAGCTCCCGCCTTACACAAGTTTCCTTGTTGGCCTATACTAATGTCCAACCCTTGCCTATATTAAATGTATTTTCCCAATCCCCATCCCTCCTCTATATTTTTTAAAATTAATTTTCAAATTCAGGCTAAAAAATTATCTTTAATGTTTATAGTCCGATTTGTCTGCAATTTGGATGTGTTACTGTCCTAGGCAAGTGTTTTAATAAATTCCACTTACATTTCCCAAATTCACTATTACAGTCAAATTAAAAAATATTTTTGAAAAATACTATAGTGCCAATTGCCACCTTCTTTATTAACTGTCCGATTTGTCTTCAATTTGGATATGTTATTGTCCTAGGCAAATGTTTTAATAAATTCCACTTACATTTCCCAAATTCACTATAACGGTCAAATTAAAAAATATTTTTTGAAAAATACTATAGTGCCAATTGCCACCTTCTTTATTAACTGTCCGATTTGTCTTCAATTTGGATCTGTTATTGTCCTAGGCAATTGGTTTAATAAATTCCACGTACATATCCCAAATTCACTATTACGGTCAAATTAAAAAATATTTTTGAAAAATACTGCCAATTGCCAACTTCTTTATTTACTGCCCGATTTATTTCAAATTTGGATATGTTATTGACCTAGGCAAGTGTTTTAATAAATTCCACTTACATTTCCCAAATTCACTATTACAGTCAAATTAAAAAATATTTTTGAAAAATACTGCCAATTGCCAACTTCTTTATTTACTGCCCGATTTGTTTAAAATTTAGATATGTTATTGTCGTAGGCAAGTGTTTTAATAAATTACACTTACATTTCCCAAATTCACTATTACAGTCAAATTAAAAATTATTTTTGAAAAATACTGCCAATTGCCAACTCCTTTATTTACTGTCCGATTTGTTTAAAATTTGGATATGTTATTGTTGTAGGCTGGTGTATATGCACCATCCACATTTTACAAATATTGCGGTTAAATTAAAAAAAAAATTGGAAAAATACTGCCAATTGCCAACTTCTTTATTTATGGTCTGATTTGTTTAAAATTTATATATGTCATTATTCTAGGCTAGTGTATATGTACACACCATCCACATTTGACAAATTAACTATAATGGTCAAATTAAAAAAATATTTTGAAAAATATACTAACAATTTCAAACTTCTTTATTTACTGTCTGATTTATTTTCGGATATGTTATAGCTCTTATATAGGTAACAAGACCACACTACCACACGTTCCATTACCCCCTATAATACAGTATTTTGTCTTTTTTGTTTGTTTATTTTGCTGTAATCCCAAAACTGACTCTGCTGTTTATTGTCCGATTTGCCTACACTTTGGATATTGTCCTAAGCATTTATTGTCTGATTTATTTTTGGATATGTTATAGCCCCCAACTATTATATCTAAAATTACAATATTATTTCCACCTATAATACAGTTGATGTGTTGTTTGTTTTGCCGCAACCTAAAAACTAATATTGGTATTTGTGTTTTTACAAAACTATATTTTGCGGTTGGATTAAAAAAAAAATAAATGCAAGCTTATTATATACATCCAGCTGATAAGTAATATATATATCCACAATTATGGTCAGAACTGCCTAAATTTTGGATATGTTTTAAGCCAATGTGATAACAAAAATAAATTTTTAAAACCCAAAACAACTAAACACAAAACACTAATCTTTCTTTGTGCTTGTTTGGAGTAGTCTTTATTTTATCCAACTTAATTTTAATTTTGTAGTTAAAATCAAACTTCCCACATTCTAGCTCCCTTTCCAGCCAGTGGTTGGAGACATAAAGGTTACGAATATTTTCAAACTGTACAATATATCTTTTTCTACCCCTATGTTGGACTTGTTTAATAGCGCCTATTAATAATTCCGCACCATATTCCAAATCCTCCAGTCTACTACATTCTTTAAATTTAACATTGCCTTTAATATCTTGCATCTCTATGTCTTCTTGTCCAACATCATCCCACTCATTGTTACGGAAACTTAGGTTTTCTATTTTTGGAAAGGAATTGCCATAAAATGTTGCGGTTCCGTTAGTGTTAAAGCTTGCAAGTGGCTCGTTGGTAGGTAGATAAATAATGTCCAAATCACCACTGTATGGCAACACGCTATAACCTTGCCTATTCTTATTTATCTCTATAAATACAGTTTTACAGACACCTTTAACATAGTATACACCCCTCCGTCCATCCTTTTCTGCCAACACTCCCACAAACTTGTTGTTTACTACAAACGCACACACTATATAATGTCCATAATGCTCTAGATCCTCCCAACGTCGCAGGAAGTAATCTTTTAATCTATCCTCTCTTTCCCTTCTTTCTTGTTCTTTAGCCAACTGTGCTTTGTATTCCTCTGCAACAGTATTTTCCACATATTCCAATTTACGCTTATTACTGTCAATGTCTTCTAATTCCAATTTCCTCTTTTTGGAACACCTCTCTAAGAAAGGCTTGGAAAGTGGCTCTATTTCTTTAATGGTGTATGGGTACAGTTTATTGGTCCGGCTTCTTAAAACGTAGGGAGTAAGGTTAGGACTTTCCACTAAGCCTAATTCTTCTAAATTGATGTGTTTAGGTATAGTGGAGAAAGGTGTATTTGATTTTGTAAAACATGTGCCCCCAGATTTGATGTAACACCTATGCTTTACACTTATGGCATCAGGAAACTCCTCTATTACCTCTACATAGTTAGTTGGTAAACAGTTAAAGCCAAATGCAGATAGAGCATACTTTATTAACTTTTCCCTTTGTGTACTATCTTTTGGCAGTTTTAGTTGTACTCCAGTTATCTTCTTCGTATTACTATTACCCCAATATGCGTATTGTAATAAATCGTTAAACACTAAACAACAACTGTTTTGTAATTGATTGGCAACTTTCACCCACATCTTATGCAGAGGTACAGCATAGAATGGAGCATTTTGAAAGTACCGTTTGTTGTCTTCTATTAGACTTAAACAATCTCTTAAAGGTTCAAACCCTTTACCAAAACCTCTACAATAGTTATAGATTGTTGCCTCTAACCTTGTTATTCCATTCTCTCTAGATAGTTTAGACGAGAACGTTTCTTTTAGTCTCGCATCTGGACAGTTTACAAAGTTTATTATATGGTTTCCTATACTTTTAACTACTCCAGGGCTTGTAATCTGGCATATAAATTTATTATATATTTTTACCCTGCTATTTACATTAAACCATGTTAAACAGCCTTTACTAACATTATCTACAATAACATTATATCCATTCTTGTACGCCCCTTGGTAGCAAAAGTTAAAGTTTTCTGTAAGATATTGGCACATTTCCTCTTTATTAAATATTCCAGCCAAATCTAGTGTTATATCGAAATCCATAAGATAGTACATTTCTTTTTCCAGATCTTGCAGTATCTTTGGAAGATCTTCCAACAAATCCTTAATTTTAACATTTGCAAGCTCTATTTTATAGGGAATTGCTATAGGATCATCATACTTTTGTTTAATTTGGTCAATATCTTTCTTTATTATTTGTAACACACCCTCGCTTTGGACCCCAGAGGACCTCTCCAAGGAGAATGCTAGTTTGGCCACAACACCATGTCGAGCTAAAGAGAACTTTTTAAATATTCCTCGTAAGTAGCTATTAAACGAGCCACATATTTCCTTCTTAACTTTAAATTTATTCCGAACGTTCCCATCACAACCCGTAACATTGGTTATCTTAACTAACATTATGTTATCACAAAACGCATCCGTTATAGATGTTAAGTTATTTAATTTTGGTTCGCCCTCGCAATAGTTTATATTACCTATGTCTGTAAGAAGGTTATTATTACGTAGATTTTCTAATAAAAACCATATACCGAATCTTTCGTTAGTAGGTTTAATACAATTTCCCAATAAATGGCTAACAGAGTACATTTCTTTTATACAAAAAAGTAGCGGAAACATGTAAACAGGACAGATTACACTATAGGCATATAGAGGTTGTAAATATATGGATATTGTATATAAACATAGGCGAGCGGTAAGTGTAACATGTAAGTGGACACCCATATGCAAATATGGAAAACCCACTATTAATATAATTCCAAATTCGACTAAATAAGTTTATGGTCTCAATACAATTAACATATTAACTAACGGTGCCATCCCGCATTAGTACCCAAACTGTCGAAATTCTATAATTCTATTCTTAGTCCTTGTATTAGGTTTTGTACTATTAAACCCTACATTCTTATCCTGTGCAGTAGATTAATATATGTATGTTATTTAATACAGATACGCACATTCTACAAGACCCGTACATAGATCTGTTGTATAAGCAGCAGAATAGACGTCTCACCCATTGTGTTGTTGTAAAGTAAAACATAAATGTAAATTGTGCTGGATACAACTGGCCAGATATTAGACAGGAAATGTGTTGGAAGTGTATTGCCAAATAGTAAGACAAACACCACATAGTGCAGCATGTAATCAATCCATTACTATTTAGACAAATGTATAAAGTCAGTATTGGTACAACATCCGATATATTAGCCAAACCCACAATCAAACTTGGAAAACAAACAGTAAAAAAATAATATTATAGTAACAGAAATAGTAAGAGTATAAGGACATAGTAATATTTAAAGTTTATAAAACAACACAAATGCAGAGACACAATAAATGACACACTCCAACACATTACGACACAGGCACAGATACTGGTTTACAGCCATTTTACACAACTTTACAGGTTCTGTCAACTGACACAAAAATAGTTTGTAAATTGTGTAAGAAATATATGTAATATAAACAAATTTAACACAATCATAACATTTTGAGGACACAATGTTTGGACTGGATTTGGCTAATATATCGGATGTTGTACCAATACTGACCTTATACATTTGTCTAAATAGTAATGAATTGATTACATGCTGCACTATGTGGTGTTTGTCTTACTATTTGGCAATACACTTCCAACACATTTCCTGTCTAATATCTGGCCAGTTGTATCCAGCACAATTTACATTTATGTTTTACTTTACAACAACACAATGGGTGAGACGTCTATTCTGCTGCTTATACAACAGATCTATGTACGGGTCTTGTAGAATGTGCGTATCTGTATTAAATAACATACATATATTAATCTACTGCACAGGATAAGAATGTAGGGTTTAATAGTACAAAACCTAATACAAGGACTAAGAATAGAATTATAGAATTTCGACAGTTTGGGTACTAATGCGGGATGGCACCGTTAGTTAATATGTTAATTATATTGAGACCATAAACTTATTTAGTCGAATTTGGAATTATATTAATAGTGGGTTTTCCATATTTGCATATGGGTGTCCACTTACATGTTACACTTACCGCTCGCCTATGTTTATATACAATATCCATATATTTACAACCTCTATATGCCTATAGTGTAATCTGTCCTGTTTACATGTTTCCGCTACTTTTTTGTATAAAAGAAATGTACTCTGTTAGCCATTTATTGGGAAATTGTATTAAACCTACTAACGAAAGATTCGGTATATGGTTTTTATTAGAAAATCTACGTAATAATAACCTTCTTACAGACATAGGTAATATAAACTATTGCGAGGGCGAACCAAAATTAAATAACTTAACATCTATAACGGATGCGTTTTGTGATAACATAATGTTAGTTAAGATAACCAATGTTACGGGTTGTGATGGGAACGTTCGGAATAAATTTAAAGTTAAGAAGGAAATATGTGGCTCGTTTAATAGCTACTTACGAGGAATATTTAAAAAGTTCTCTTTAGCTCGACATGGTGTTGTGGCCAAACTACCATTCTCCTTGGAGAGGTCCTCTGGGGTCCAAAGCGAGGGTGTGTTACAAATAATAAAGAAAGATATTGACCAAATTAAACAAAAGTATGATGATCCTATAGCAATTCCCTATAAAATAGAGCTTGCAAATGTTAAAATTAAGGATTTGTTGGAAGATCTTCCAAAGATACTGCAAGATCTGGAAAAAAAATGTACTATCTTATGGATTTCGATATAACACTAGATTTGGCTGGAATATTTAATAAAGAGGAAATGTGCCAATATCTTACAGAAAACTTTAACTTTTGCTACCAAGGGGCGTACAAGAATGGATATAATGTTATTGTAGATATTGTTAGTAAAGGCTGTTTAACATGGTTTAATGTAAATAGCAGGGTAAAAATATATAATAAATTTATATGCCAGATTACAAGCCCTGGAGTAGTTAAAAGTATAGGAAACCATATAATAAACTTTGTAAACTGTCCAGATGCGAGACTAAAAGAAACGTTCTCGTCTAAACTATCTAGAGAGAATGGAATAACAAGGTTAGAGGCAACAATCTATAACTATTGTAGAGGTTTTGGTAAAGGGTTTGAACCTTTAAGAGATTGTTTAAGTCTAATAGAAGACAACAAACGGTACTTTCAAAATGCTCCATTCTATGCTGTACCTCTGCATAAGATGTGGGTGAAAGTTGCCAATCAATTACAAAACAGTTGTTGTTTAGTGTTTAACGATTTATTAAAATACGCATATTGGGGTAATAGTAATACGAAGAAGATAACTGGAGTACAACTAAAACTGCCAAAAGATAGTACACAAAGGGAAAAGTTAATAAAGTATGCTCTATCTGCATTTGGCTTTAACTGTTTACCAACTAACTATGTAGAGGTAATAGAGGAGTTTCCTGATGCCATAAGTGTAAAGCATAGGTGTTACATCAAATCTGGGGGCATATGTTTTACAAAATCAATTACACCTTTCTCCACTATACCTAAACACATCAATTTAGAAGAATTAGGCTTAGTGGAAAGTCCTAACCTTACTCCCTACGTTTTAAGAAGCCGGACCAATAAACTGTACCCATACACCATTAAAGAAATAGAGCCACTTTCCAAGCCTTTCTTAGAGAGGTGTTCCAAAAAGAGGAAATTGGAATTAGAAGACATTGACAGTAATAAGAGTAAATTGGAATTTGTGGAAAATACTGTTGCAGAGGAATACAAAGCACAGATGGCTAAAGAACAAGAAAGAAGGGAAAGAGAGGATAAATTAAAAGATTACTTCCTGCGACGTTGGGAGGATCTAGAGCAATATGGACATTATATAGTGTGTGCGTTTGTAGTAAACAACAAGTTTGTGGGAGTGTTGGCAGAAAAGGATGGACGGAGGGGTGTATACTATGTTAAAGGTGTCTGTAAAACTGTATTTATAGAGATAAATAAGAATAGGCAAGGTTATAGCGTGTTGCCATACAGTGGTGATTTGGACATTATTTATCTACCTACCAACGAGCCACTTGCAAGCTTTAACACTAACGGAACCGCAACATTTTATGGCAATTCCTTTCCAAAAATAGAAAACCTAAGTTTCCGTAACAATGAGTGGGATGATGTTGGACAAGAAGACATAGAGATGCAAGATATTAAAGGCAATGTTAAATTTAAAGAATGTAGTAGACTGGAGGATTTGGAATATGGTGCGGAATTATTAATAGGCGCTATTAAACAAGTCCAACATAGGGGTAGAAAAAGATATATTGTACAGTTTGAAAATATTCGTAACCTTTATGTCTCCAACCACTGGCTGGAAAGGGAGCTAGAATGTGGGAAGTTTGATTTTAACTACAAAATTAAAATTAAGTTGGATAAAATAAAGACTACTCCAAACAAGCACAAAGAAAGATTAGTGTTTTGTGTTTAGTTGTTTTGGGTTTTAAAAATTTATTTTTGTTATCACATTGGCTTAAAACATATCCAAAATTTAGGCAGTTCTGACCATAATTGTGGATATATATATTACTTATCAGCTGGATGTATATAATAAGCTTGCATTTATTTTTTTTTTAATCCAACCGCAAAATATAGTTTTGTAAAAACACAAATACCAATATTAGTTTTTAGGTTGCGGCAAAACAAACAACACATCAACTGTATTATAGGTGGAAATAATATTGTAATTTTAGATATAATAGTTGGGGGCTATAACATATCCAAAAATAAATCAGACAATAAATGCTTAGGACAATATCCAAAGTGTAGGCAAATCGGACAATAAACAGCAGAGTCAGTTTTGGGATTACAGCAAAATAAACAAACAAAAAAGACAAAATACTGTATTATAGGGGGTAATGGAACGTGTGGTAGTGTGGTCTTGTTACCTATATAAGAGCTATAACATATCCGAAAATAAATCAGACAGTAAATAAAGAAGTTTGAAATTGTTAGTATATTTTTCAAAATATTTTTTTAATTTGACCATTATAGTTAATTTGTCAAATGTGGATGGTGTGTACATATACACTAGCCTAGAATAATGACATATATAAATTTTAAACAAATCAGACCATAAATAAAGAAGTTGGCAATTGGCAGTATTTTTCCAATTTTTTTTTTTATTTAACCGCAATATTTGTAAAATGTGGATGGTGCATATACACCAGCCTACAACAATAACATATCCAAATTTTAAACAAATCGGACAGTAAATAAAGGAGTTGGCAATTGGCAGTATTTTTCAAAAATAATTTTTAATTTGACTGTAATAGTGAATTTGGGAAATGTAAGTGTAATTTATTAAAACACTTGCCTACGACAATAACATATCTAAATTTTAAACAAATCGGGCAGTAAATAAAGAAGTTGGCAATTGGCAGTATTTTTCAAAAATATTTTTTTATTTGACTGTAATAGTGAATTTGGGAAATGTAAGTGGAATTTATTAAAACACTTGCCTAGGACAATCACATATCCAAATTTTAAAGAAATCGAACAGTAAATAAAGAAGTTGGCAATTGGCAGTATTTTTCAAAAATATTTTTTAATTTGACCGTAATAGTGAATTTGGGATATGTAAGTGGAATTTATTAAAACACTTGCCTAGGTCAATAACATATCCAAATTTGAAATAAATCGGGCAGTAAATAAAGAAGTTGGCAATTGGCAGTATTTTTCAAAAATATTTTTTAATTTGACCGTAATAGTGAATTTGGGATATGTACGTGGAATTTATTAAACCACTTGCCTAGGACAATAACATATCCAAATTGAAGACAAATCGGACAGTTAATAAAGAAGGTGGCAATTGGCACTATAGTATTTTTCAAAAAATATTTTTTAATTTGACCGTTATAGTGAATTTGGGAAATGTAAGTGGAATTTATTAAAACATTAGCCTAGGACAATAACATATCCAAATTGAAGACAAATCGGACAGTTAATAAAGAAGGTGGCAATTGGCACTATAGTATTTTTCAAAAATATTTTTTTAATTTGACTGTAATAGTGAATTTGGGAAATGTAAGTGGAATTTGTTAAAACACTTGCCTAGGACAGTAACATATCCAAATTGCAGACAAATCGGACTATAAACATTAAAGATAGTTTTTTAGCCTGAATTTGAAAATTAATTTTAAAAAATATAGAGGAGGGATGGGGATTGGGAAAATACATTTAATATAGGCAAGGGTTGGACATTAGTATAGGCCAACAAGGAAACTTGTGTAAGGCGGGAGCTGGCGTCGGTCCAAAAACGGCTCCCCATAAGAATAACATGGGAAAAAAGCGCCGATTGTGGGGTCTCTTTGCCATTTCACCACTACATATCCGAGGAGTTTTCGTGAGGGCTGTATTACGGTTTTGGTTGGTGATGGAGTTTCTGTGCAGTGTGGCCTGCGTTAAGCTGGATGGTGACCCGCTAGTTGGTGAGTGACACCGTTATTAATACTATTATTATTAGTAATTATAAGTATCCAGAGTATTAAAATATTTTAATAATTTTGGTTGGACAATACTTGTCGAGCAGTCTTGTGGGCCACGTTTATGCCTAAGTTTTATTTAATTACTGTCTAGGCGGGTTATAGAGTTTATGGTTTATAGCTGCAGTAGGAAACGTATGTGATTATATATATTCTTTAACCCTTTCAGTGCTATGGACCGTTATATAGTCTTTTGAATCTGTTATCAACAAACACTGTTACTGCTCCATAAGCGATTGTACGTTAGGCGCTCAGTCTGCAGTTTGAATCTGACATGTGGTGAAACCTGGTAGACACGAACTGAACTACCTTGTCCAGCGCCTAGTCTCTATAATACCAACTGATCCACTGCAGCTGCTAGTCTGATCAGTGGCTGTGCGGTCTAAGGCGTTACCTTCCCGGCCGGGGGTTGCACTTGGATCGAGGGTTCGAATCCCGTCACAGACGGTGGTTTTATGTGCAACTCGTGGAGAGTTCACTTGTCTGTGGCAGAGTTGAAGGGGAGGGCGGGCCTTAAGCAAACGGTGGACGGCTCGGGTCCAAGCTGATGAGATGGATGGATAATTTGTGAGTTGCAAATCTGATCAGGTATTTTGCTACTTTTTACCTATCCTTTACTATGTGTGTCCAGCGGAAGCACGTTTTTATTAATTTTAACTGTTCAGGCGTTCAATATATTAAAAAAATCAACAAAACGTCACGGATTCAACTCAGAAGCTTAGCACTCAAAGGGTTAAATTCAAAGTATTTAGTATAATGTGACAATTAAAAGGTGTACTTGGGGTTTCATTAGATGTAATGTTAAAAAATAGTTTTAGGTTGTTAAAATTAGTAACAAACACGTACAATATGAACAATAGCTTTTCTAAATAAAAATACAAACTAATCTCGTAAGTCCAAAATGAATGAAGTCTGATTTTCATCAAAACATTTGGGTTCACTTCGCCTTTTTCAGACCAAAGTCTGTACGAAAATGCCATAGCCTTCTGACTTATACTGAATCTATGGCCAATCAACAGTAATTTATAACGACAATGATACAACTGGTACGTATGAAGACGGAGACTGTGTTGTTTGGGTTAAAAGTGATGAAGAACTCTGGATCCACTGTAAAGCTTGTGAAGGCTGGGTACATCAACCGTGTCCGGAAATTAACAATCCGTTAATTTTCAAGGGTAAATACTATAATTAATCCGTAAAATAACATTTTTCTGATATTTTAAAATAGCGCACCGAAAAATCAGCTGTGAATTTTTTAAACTGTTTAAGATCTTTTAACTTTAAAGATTTTTATTGCTCTGATTTACAATGGTGTGTTCAAAAGTAACAAAGACGTGTACACACTCTTTTTGTAAATAAAATTAAATAAAATATTATTAATTTGACCTATATGAACTACTAAACCAATACAAATGACATAATAATTGGTCCTAATTTTTCAACATCAAAGGTTTATATGGGTAGTACGATAAAAAAGTTGCTCATCAAAAAGTTAAAAAGAGTGTTTTTAGTTCTTAATCGTAAAACACGATGGTACGCCAAAAACAACAAATTTTTCTCCTTTTGATGGAAACTACAATTTAAAATATCTCAAGTTGTTCAAGAGCACAACAGTTATATTGACTATTTAACGAATTTCCGTGCTACCCCACATGAACATGTTTAAATAGGTGTGATCCAATTCTGATCAGACCTGATCCAATTCTGATTAGACCTGATCAGGTCTGATAGACCTAATCAGGTTGAGTTAATCAGGCCTGATCTTGAATATCAGGGTTGATCAGGCCTAATCTAGATATCAGGGTTGATCAGACCTGTTTATGTTTAGTTGAACTGGTCTGATCAACAATATCAAACTTGATAAGTGGTTTATTTAAGTATTATACAATGATATTTAAACATTATTAATAGTTATATGCTTATTTTTTTCAAATTTGTCAATTGCCGGTAAACATTATCGCCTGAAGAATTAGAACTATAAGAGCTGTTTTACATCACCGAACGTTAAATTTACCATAAATATATTATATATATAATATATATATAGTAAGTTCTGTTTTTAAAACACAAAAATACCATATTTCCTATGCATACGCCTAACACGCTTCATTAGTCCAATACAACAAGTCTTAAAAGTGAAGGCTAGTTTTAAAATGTTACCAAGCAAAATAAGGACAATATAATACTAATCATTAATTAATTATTTGTACCCATGCTATCAAACAGCTGCAAATATCAATGTCGGGTATTTGGGTTTTATCAATACTTACACTCTACAAATGGCATAATGTTAGAAAGAAATATACTAACTTAAAATCGTGGTTCTATGCAGTTTTTTTTATTAAATGCTTCTCTCTTTCTCAGATAAAAATAAGTGCTTGTAATGTAGTGGTTAAGACAACGAACTTCAATGATGGAGTCCCGGGTTCGAATCCCAATCGTACCATGTGCATTTTTATGAGGATTTTTATTATTTTTTTATTTGTATTACATTTCTTTTGCATATTTAATATGTTTCATTGCATAAAATATGTTATAACAAATGTGTTTTTTAAATTTATATACATATATATTTATTTTTATTAAAAGCAGATCAGGTTACTATCAGAACCAGATCAGATACTGATCAGACCTGATCAGAACCTAATCTGGAAACGTCCCATAACTCTTTCCAATCCTAATCGGATTTTGAGCGGGTCTGATCAGGAAATTTGTACCAGACCTGATTGAAAATTGTCATATGGGACAGTAAAGCTTTTAAAATTATTTGTTTTTAACAGTTGTTCGTCCGTTGAAAAGCACATCATTGTTTTTTATTTATATTCGGAAGTACCTGATACTAATTCAATATTGGTAAGAGAAGTCAAACAATCTTAAAGTTTAATATCTTTAAGGAATTAAATGCTAAGTATTTAATAAAAGGTAGAACTTAAAACGTGTCCTTGGTGTTTCATTAGATGTTAAGTTTAAAAAAATAGTTTTAAGTTGTTTAAATTAGTAATAAAGACGTACAATTCATTACCTATTGTTACCAGGTGTTTTACGTGATAAGTAATACACATGTTACAGTTAACCGGTCATATTGAGTTTAATCACACCGTATATTACTGTTAATGGGGCATTTTATAGTTTGTTTAACATATATAAGGAGGCATTTATTTATTGGTAACCAACTCATCCCAGCTCCTGTAAGTAATCATAGCTATTAGTCTCTTAGTAAAAATTCTTAGTAGGATGAATTAGCTATACTTCTTTTATCAATACGAATAATTAAAAAAAATAGTAATAAAGGTATTAGAGTATAAAATTGTATACATCAATAACAAAATATTTGTTATTGTACAATGGTTTTTAACACCATCATTTGTATGGTAATATAAATTTATGTAGTATATTTAGACCAAATAAAGTTTATGGAATATAAATATTCATATTGAACTTTGTTACAAACTGAGAGTTATATTCCGATCAAGATTTGTGACTCAGATTTGAGGGCTGCAAAAAATTATCAATTTAATATCTCAACATATTAAAGTAACAGACTAAAATTATTATGATGTTAATTTGGGTTTTTTATATAGTTTAATTATTACTTATGATAATTTAATATTTAAATCTGAAAGGGAAGTTCAAAATTAGATTAAAATATTTTGGTAATATTAGTATTTAAAAACAAATATAGTTGCAGCCGGCGTAACATTTTATTTTAATGTTCGATGCGCGCTGTTTAAACATAAACTTAATTATCACAATACCATATCTAAATGACAATTGAATTAAATCAGACTATAAACAAGAAATTTGGTGTTTGATTTTTGTAAATATATAGGACGGATTGGGTTTGAAAGTATATTTTTGATATGGGAAGGCTCCAACTAAGGAATATTTAGGGGTTGGAGCAGCCCTCATCTTGACTCACGTGCATTTCCCGCTTATCCTATCACCACATAACCCTAACTTATCTATCCTCATTGCCATGATTTATTTATATTGGGATCTGATCCCAATAAGGGAGTTTCATAGCCCTAGGGTTTTGCATAGGAAAAGATTCGTGCTCTTTCAGGTAGACAGCGATAAATTACTAGAACAAGCAGAAATTCCTTGACAGGGTTCCTGGGTTTAGCGTAATCCAGGCTTCCTGGCACTATTCGGACAAGAACAATTAAATGGTAACTATTAAAATGTTGATTCCATTGATATTTTCTTACAGGTATATCAAAACGTTAATTGGACTATTACAATATAAGATCTTCTAACTTAGTTCAAGTATTTTTGTTTTTATTTGGTCGTTTGGAACATTTGCTATTCAAGGATTTAAAACAAAATAACTTTGAAAATTTGATGAGATTCAGTAATTTGTATTTCATTTAACTTTTTTCGCCTAGAATTGGAATTACTATCTACAAATTATACTAAATAAACCCTTATACTCCAGAAAAGAGTGATACGATGCATTTTGAAACTTAAACCTACAGAATCATGTTTTGACCACTTCAAAGAACTGCAAATTTTGACAGTACCTAGTATTTACATGTTTGAAGTAATTAGTTATGTTAAAGAACACAATCTTGTTAAAGCTCATCAGCATGCTTATAGAACCAGAAATAGAAACACAATCCTTCTGTGTCTCATAACTTAAAGCTTATTGAGAAAAAGCTGGATTACATTGGTCTTAAGCTATTTAATCAACTTCCTTCTCACATAGCCTAGATTAGTAACTTGAAAAAATTTAAATATGAGCTCAAAAAGCACCTTTTGGATCAATGTCTTTACCAACTCCCATCATACCTGACCTGACTTTCTAACCTGTCAAGATGTTTTTTACAACCCTCCCCCCAAATTTTCATCTCTGCCTATCATGAATATGACATCATGAAGATGTACCTGATGAAACCTGTAGAAGCTGACTGGCCCTATGCCACATATGGTCAGTCGGGACGACGTGAGATACGTATGCATGTATGTATGTATGTATAATATTTACTATGTCAACATACGAATTCAGTTTTACATAGTCCAACAATTTAGCAATTACGATATCCCTAAATTGTTTGTGGTTTTGCAATAAAAGCCGCATAATATATAATAATCATTTTCTTTAAAATTATTTTAATTTCATAGAATTGTTTTATTTGTTATAAGTCATTGCATGCAGCTCTGCTAACCTAAAACAAAGTTAAATATTGTAGGTCAAAATGCAGCTAAAACTAGTTGTTGTGAGCGTAGTGCTCCTGTTGTCCGTTGTGGATGGCGAAGAAAAACTACAAGCCAGGGTGTGTATATGATTAGTGTAATTTATTCATTGTTTGATTTATATTAAATTTGATGGGATTCAGTAATTTGTATTTCATTTAACTTTTTTCGCCTAGAATCGGCATTATAAATGCATGATGAATGTTCCAATTCATAACACTTATTTTTTTCAGAAGCATCTAAAATATTCTGCCGTACAACAGAATGGTGTTCAATAGACTGCCTGAACCCTTAAGGCTTGAAAGTAACTTTAATACATTTAGAAAAAGATTGAAATGTTTTCTCATTGCCAAAGCCTACAATAGGGTAAAAGATTTCTTAGCTTAGAACGATTTATTGCTGGAAATGTGCCACCCCATTTTATGTATTGTATTTTATATTTTAAGAACATTGTATTAACTTTTGTTTTGACTTGGCATATGCAAAGTAATTTTGTCAACATGTTCAATAAAGAATTTGAATTTGAATTTAAATATTACTACTCAAAATATAGCAGGTTCATTACCGTTCCGTCTTCAATTATTTTAGTTTCCTAGAAGATTACCAATTATGGAACTACTGTCCCACTATCAAATCTGGTGTCAACAATTAAATGAAATACATATTTTAAAAGTCTTTAAACACTAGCACAACACAAACGAACTGTACAAATACAAATAATGTAAAACAAATATACATTTGTACCTCCCGTTTGTGTTGTGTTACTATGCAAAACCTGCGACAATGTGTTCCTAAACAGGATGAATAAAATACGTCTTACAACACCACAAAGTATATTTACACTTATACTGCACTTACATAAAACCCAGTAAAGTATACCCAAAATATGGTACAAGATCATCGATTTCAACCAGTTACAACGGTCGTCATCAGGCCCAATAAGAGACTAACAGAAACAAGATGGAGAACAGTTTACATTCTATTGGCTACCGGAAGTTCCGGAAACAAGTTGGGATAAGTACCACCAGAGTCAAAGTTGACCTGTCCAATGATCAATTTATCCCTATCCTTACATTTTTCCTTAAAAAACAACAATTCTTAACAATAAAAATTCTTCCCATGCATTCATTACATTTACTTTCTTACAAATATGGAGAATATTAAAATTTTCTTCAATTGTTCCCAAGGAGTAGCCAATTTCAAGGAGGTTTTTTGCGATATTCGATCTTTCCAATTTTTGGTTCTTCCATTCTGAAATATGATTCTTGTATCTTTTTACAAAATTAACAGTTTGACCAACGTAAAAATTATCACAACTGATTTTATATACACCAGACTTATCAAACTTAACACAATCTTTTATATTCGGATGCAGGATTTTACTCATGGTGTTTTGGGCCTTGAAGGCTACGGATACTCCATAATTCTTAAATTGATATTCAGGAGGAACAACTTGATAAAGGTGCTTTACTTACTCTATCAGTTTAATTCATTAAAAGAATTCTTTAATAATTTGCTGATAAAAGAAACATATTGACCCTTTCTATGAACTGGATTGATAGTAGAAACCTCAACGATGGAATTTATCAATCTATTTTATTAATTTATCTATGTATTTTATTACTTGCAGGAACTTCCACCATTAGTCACACTGGAGATGCTCTTGACAAAGGAAGTAGTAAGAGGACTATTCCCTTTGGTCACAAAAGACCGTCCAGATCTGATTTATACGTTCAATGTTTTTGAAAATATTAAGATTACACTAGCAGCAGCATCTATCCAGAATAAACATCTGTTTAAGGATCTAGTAAAAGAGTATTACATAAATAAACGTCCAATGAGATATCTTACAAGAGAAATTGTAATAGCAGTGTACAAGTCAGATGAAGTACAAACGATCTTTACTAAACTTGGTTTCCCGGTGGAGAGTGCATCGCTCAACAACAACATCTTGTACGCCAGTAGAGTATTGAATGCTATTATAGACCAGTTTATTAATCCGCAGTCACCCTAAATACATCATGCAATAAAATGTTTGAGAAAGAAACACATATATGATTTGTTGTCACCTTTATTTTACATTCCGTAATATATACATATAACAATTAATCAGGGTAATTGCTAAAAAATAAGTGAATAAAATGACAAAACACGTGCAATTTATTATCTATTGTCTACCAGGTGTTTTACGTGATAAGTAATAAACGAGTCACAGTTGACCGGTCGTATTGAGTTTAATCACACCGTATATTACTGTTAATGGGGCATTTTATAGTTGGTTTGACATATATATAAGGAGGCATATATTCATTGGTAACCAACTCATCCCAGCTCCTCTAAGTAATCCTAGCTATTATTCTCTTAGTAAAAATTCTTAGTAAGGTTAATTAGCTTTACTTCTTTTATCAATATGAATAAAATAATATGATAATAAAGCAATTCATAGTATAAAATAGTACACATCAATACAAAAATATTTGTTATTGTACAATGGTTTTTAACACAATCATTTGTACGGTAAGATGCATTACGTAGTATATTTAGACCATATAAAGTTTATGGATTATAAATATTACTATTGAACTTAGTTACAAACTGAGAGTTATATTCCGATCAAGACTTGTCACTCAGATTTGAGTGCTGCAAAAATATTATTAATGTAATTTCTTAACATAATAAAGTAACACACTAACATTATTATGACTTTAATTAAAGTTTTATTTATAGTTTAATTACTCATGATGATCTAATGTTTAAATCTGAAAAAAAAATTAGATTAAAATATTTTGGTAATATTAGTATTAAAAATAAATATATTTGCAAGCAGGGGTAACATTCTATTTTAATGTTGGGTGCGATGTTTAAACATCAACTAGATTATCACAATACTATCTCAAAATGACAAATAAATTGAATCAGAATATAAACAAGAAAGTTGGCGTTTCATTTTTGTAAATACACAGGACGGATTGGGTTTGAACGTATATTTTTTATATAAGAAGGCTCCAATTAAGGAATTAAGTGGTGCAGCCCATATTCACTTGACTTAACGTGCCTATCCCGCTTATACTACCACTACTTAAACCTAACTTATCAATGCTCACAGCTATGATTTATTTATATTCAGATCTGATCCCAATAAGGAAGCTTCATAGCCCTAGGGTGTTTTATAGGGAAAATTGTGAGCTCTTTCAGGTAGACAGTAATAATCTACTAAACAAATCAGATATTACTTGACTGGGTTTATGATTATCCAGGATTTTTGGCACTATTAAAACAAGAATAAATTGTATCAGGAATCTGGCACATACTTTCTCCCTTTTAGCCCAACTTTAATGAATAAATTACTTTGTATTTACTAAATATAGAATACAAAGCACGGTCGAATGTACAGAACATTTTGTAAACAAGTTGTTTAAAAAAACATCCACCCAAATCCAAATCGAACAGGGCAAAGAAAAAACCGCAGATCCACATTTTCTGAGCGTCACGCAATCACGACGCAACGTAGAATTCTGGCACGCAGCATGGACAGTGTGTTCAGTCATGCTACTACGATTGACCTTGATAATTGAAGAAAAGATGGGAGGAGATTCTCAAAATCCAAAAGGAGGAAGGGGAAATCTTCTCTCATTCGGACGCCTTGCTGAAGGATATGTCGAAGAATAATTTTTACTATTATTTTAGGAAATTATTTTATTATTTTACAAGCAGTGGAATATTATGAAGCAGAATTTACAATGGCAGCCTCCGTATATGGTTCAACATTCTTTATGAGAATTGGTTTGCATAGTTTGCGTGCAAGGTCCAGAATAATGTGAACAGCTCGGTGTAGGACGGAATTCCTGTCCGCGACGAAGTCTTTAGCAGACTAAAGGACCTGCGCAAGAAAGAGGACAAGACCCAGGACACTTTTCAACTGATGAAAAGTGAGACTGCAGAGTCAAGGCAATACCGTAAAAAGTACCAGTTACGGATACAAGGACGCCTGTTAAAGGATATTATCCTTGCGACCGCGTCCTCAGGGAAGTGGGAGCGGAGCTCCAGTAAGAGCTCTAGCGACCAGCCCAAGGCGTCAAAAAAGAAGTTGATAAAGAAGAAGAAAAAAAAATTTTAAAGAACCTTGGTAGAAGCTCCTCCAGCGAAAACCGTTACTGAACCTGGCCCGGATCCAGTGACTGTGAAGCGAAAGAAAAGATCTGCCCGTTGTCTGTCCTCGTAAGAGTGGCAGGGGGCCAAACCTACACCGGTGTTATGAGGAAGATCCGTAAGGATATTGACCTGGGCTCCTGCACCGCTAAGGTTATCTGTGTGAGACCGACTCCGAAAGGTTATGTTCTGCTTTGGCTGGGGAAGGGCTTGGACAGGAAAGCGTTGTCGCAGTTCTATAAGCCGCAGTAGATCCCCAGTAGCAAGTTCAATACTACTCTCTCCCATATGTTCTGCTTTGGCTGGGGAAGGGCTTGGACAGGAAAGCGTTGCAGCAGTTCTAGAAGCCGCAGTAAATCCCCAGTAGCAAGTTCAATACTACTCTCTCCCATATGTTCTGCTTTGGCCGGGGAAGGGCTTGGACAGGAAAGCGTTGCCGCAGTTCTAGAAGCCCCAGTAGATCCCCAGTAGCAAGTTCAATACTACTCTCTCCCATATGTTCTGCTTTGGCTGGGGAAGGGCTTGGACAGGAAAGCGTTGTCGCAGTTCTAGAAGCCGCAGTAGATCCCCAGTAGCAAGTTCAATACTACTCTCTCCCATATGTTCTGCTTTGGCTGGGGAAGGGCTTGGAATGGAAAGCATTGCCACAGTTCTAGAAGCCGCAGTAGATCCCCAGTAGCAAGTTCAATACTACTCTCTCCCATATTTTCTGCTTTGGCTGGGGAAGGGCTTGGACAGGAAAGCGTTGTCGCAGTTCTAGAAGCCGCAGTAGATCCCCCGTAGCAAGTTCAATACTACTCTCTCCCATATGTTCTGCTTTGGCTGGGGAAGGGCTTGGACAGGAAAGCGTTGCCGCAGTTCTAGAAGCCGCAGTAGATCCCCAGTAGCAAGTTCAATACTACTCTCTCCCATATGTTCTGCTTTGGCTGGGGAAGGGCTTGGACAGGAAAGCGTTGCAGCAGTTCTAGAAGCCTCAGTAGATCCCCAGTAGCAAGTTCAATACTACTCTCTCCCATATGTTCTGCTTTGGCTGGGGAAGGGCTTGGACAGGAAAGCGTTGCAGCAGTTCTAGAAGCCTCAGTAGATCCCCAGTAGCAAGTTCAATACTACTCTCTCCCATATGTTCTGCTTTGGCTGGGGAAGGGCTTGGACAGGAAAGCGTTGCCGCAGTTCTAGAAGCCGCAGTAGATCCCCAGTAGCAAGTTCAATACTACTCTCTCCCATATGTTCTGCTTTGGCTGGGGAAGGGCTTGGACAGGAAAGCGTTGCCGCAGTTCTAGAAGCCGCAGTAGATCCCCAGTAGCAAGTTCAAAACTACTCTCTCCCATGATTTTTTATAGTTCGTATATAAAACACTTATGTACATTCCTACTGCTTATAGCTATTTCCTAATGTATTAAATAAACCTTTTAAGATGTTGAAACACTATAAAAAAAAACACCAGCCATCCCTAATTTGTAATCTAGTTATAAGTCAGTTTATTGTATAGCTTAGTATAACGTAATCCACCCAAGTGAACGTAGTGGACCTAGGGAGGTCGGTTAAGTTTGTAGGGCCTCGAGGAGTCCCACACTTTGTCCGTAAATGGATTTCCACCTCCTTGCAAAGAAAATATTTTTTCAACCAGTATCTCCAGGAGGTCCGCATGATGATACACATATCAAAAGCATTACTAATAACTCATCACTAATTAAAAACCGGTCCATTTAAATCTAATTTAAATAAGTCATAATAGATGAATTTTCGTCGTGATAGGTTTAACAATTTACCGTTACTTTAATTTTTTTTATTGAATTAGTTTGATTTAAGCGTACAAATGAATTATAAATTAATTAACCTATTTTGGTGAATACAAAAAAGTGGTTATTTAATTCCTGTAGTGGCTTAAAATGTATCGATAGATTTCTGTTACCTTATTGGAATTTTAGGCTTATGAATATGTAAATATTTCCATTTTTATGACTTATTTTCTTTACCTTTTCTTATAAACATATGTTTTGGGTTTGGTATATTTTTTATATTTATTATTCCACGAATATTTGCATAATTATCATAAAAATAAATTAATAATAAGAGAATTTCCTTAAAAAACTGTCCATTTTTTTTTAAATAATACAAAGGTATATATTTAAAAAAGGAATGATTTCATTTATTAACTATAAATAACAACTATTTCACTTGCAATCGAAACAAAAAGTAAAATTGGTAATATTTATGTTAATAACTATTCGCAGCATAATTCCATCTATAGTAGGTCTGCCCGACACAACAATTCCATACATGTGGCGAAGTACAATAGGCTTCATACCTTGTGTTGTAGTCTAATAGAATTATTTTATTAATGGTGGTTGTTCCTCAGGAGTAGATCTCGAGTTGAATATTTAACATTTAGACGTATCCCGTTACTAATTCATATTTAGATAGATGCAGTGTGATAGTTAATCTTATAAATATTGCAAACTAGAACCGATATAGGCACATAAGTTTGATTCTCTTATTTTAGCGAATTTCCCCTATAGGGAAGAAGCTATTACCGTAGGTCTCATGGTAAGACTTAAGCCCTAGACCATGATAACTTTTCATTTTGAGGACCCCAGATGCCAAAAACACGATTCGTTCAAATTTGTATATATATATATATATATATATATTATATATATTATATATATTTTATATATATATTATATATATTTTATATATATATATGTGTCCGTAAGCACAATAACTCTCGTAAAAAAGGTCCGATCTTAATGAAATTTGGTACAAATGTGTAAAGTACCATTTATTTGAACCAGTTCGAAAACCAGATGAATCGCACCATCCAAAGGGGGGTTTTGGGGGGTTTTGTACCCCAAAAATGTGATTTTTGAAGGTTTCACATGTAATTTTAATTTAAATAAAATTTTAATTTATACCATTGAATTCAGCTTAAAAAACAAACAATTAGGCATTTAGATCATTGCTCTACGTCGATTGGTTACTGAGATATTGAAAGTGCTAAACACAGTACGTTGTCTAATGTTATTCTTATGGAGAAAAAGAAAAATTGTATATCTCGCTTGGTTATGAACTGGCGAAATTTGGTATATGGCTTGATCTGGTTGTGGTTTTTTGTTGTTTGTACAACAAAAAAACAATTTTTTGCCTATTGTTCCTGTAGCAGAAAACCTAGGTACTTGGTCCATGTTATTTTTATGGAAAATACTTAAAATGTTATATATCGCTTATTTATAAATGTATATGGATGGAACTTGGTATGTGACTTCACTAACAGGAGTCCTATTGATATTTGCATAAAAGCCCATTATTTTGTGTGCCTTGTTGCAGCACACCTGCGTACTCAACCCCAATGTTATTCTTAAGGAGAATAATTAATATTTTAAATATCGCTTGTTTGTGAATACATTTCTGATGAATCCTGTTAAATTCGCTGAGTATGCAGGTTTGAAGCGACGAGGGTATTTTTATACTAGCAAGTAGTAGTACTGTAACAGTTCTCACAGCTATCCCTTCATTAAATAAATAAAGCTCTCTGACAGATAATGGTAAGAAATAGTAGTTTTGGAAAATGCGTAAAGAAAAAAATGACTAAGTGTAGAGTTCACAAGACATTAAACTGTTCCGGGAATATTGCATTTATAGCTTTATAAAACTACTGGTATATCGAAAGAACAAAATCTATTCTGGCAAAAGTAAAGAAACACAATTATGAAAGCCGACAAAACATTTAGTGCTACTAAGGATGACATTGTAGAATGAAACACCACGTAGATGTCCAAGAGTTACTTATTGTAGCAAGTAATAAGAACTGTTAGTCAAGGAAATGGGCAAGTAGTTTTTATTGAACTTACCCTATAGGGAAGAGGCTGTAACCGTAGGTGGCATTGTAAGATTTAAGCCCGAGGCCATGATAACTATTTGTTTTGAGATCCCCAGATGCCAAAAACACTATTCGTTCAAATTTATATACATACATATATATGTGTGTGTGTATGTGTGTGTGTGTGTGTGTGTGTGTGTGTGTGTGTGTGTGTGTGTGTGTGTGTGTGTGTGTGTGTGTGTGTGTGTGTGTGTGTGTGTGTGTGTGTGTGTGTGTGTGTGTGTGTCTGCTTACACAATTACTATTGAAAAAAACATCCGATTTCGAAAAAATTTGGCACAAATGTGTAAAACAACATTCATATTTTTGAGTTAGAAATCCAGTAAAATCTGACCATGGAAATAAGGTTTTAGGGGGGTTTAAAATTTTATAAAAATCAGTTTTTTTGCATTTTTCACCCTCAGATCTTTTAAACACTTAATTTCGGTTTTGACCATTTAATAGAGCTTAAAAAAACACTATAGTATTTTGGATCATTAACCTAGGTTAAGTGGTTGTGTAAAAATCCAAAAAACGTGCTCATAAAATCTCCCATGTTGATCTTAAGGGAAAAAGGTTTTCATCTTTTCCTAAGTTTATTTCAATGTAAACATAATATTTGCATTTACCAATCAGTTCAGGTTTGTAAAACAATCAATTCGGTGTATTAGTTGTGACTCTACGTTCAACCGTTGCAAAGATAAGTGGTAAACCCAGTAGGTTGTCCAATGTTGTCCTAATAGAGAATAATTACAATTGTATATCTCGATTATTTATGAATTGATGAAACTTGGCATTTGGCTTCACCTAGGATTGGTACATTTTAATTTGCACAAAAAATATTTTTTGTTGATTTTCCCCGTAGTGGAAAACCTGCATATTCTGTCATAATGTTATTCTTATGGAGAATAAGTACAGTTTTATATCTCCTTTAATTATTAACATAAAATTAAATAATCTTGGTATACAGCTTCGACTGGTTAAGTTATATTGATAATTTTACGAAAACACATAGTCTGTGTTCCATGTTACAGCAAAACTGCGTACTCAGCTTTCAATGTTATTCTTATGGAGAACTAATAAAATGCTATATATCACTTATTTATTCGTGTATTTTATGAAACTTGGTGAGTGGCTTTATGTGTTAGTGAGAAACACATACATGCATTTCAAATTCGCCGAGTACGCGGGTTTGCTACGGCGAGGGTATTAAGATAGGACCAGGTCCCCTTAAGCGTTAACTACCAAGCTATACGACAAACTTATTAATCAACTACAAAGACAGGACTTACGGTTTTGGTTTGTTATTGAGGACATCATAGTTTTATGAGGTAAGGTCAGTAGGAGGCATACGCAGTAGGGTGGATCTCAGGACTTTACTAACGAACTATACCAAATCATGGGACAGAGTCGTATTAGACTAGATTGTGTTGTGTGTCTGTATGAGTAGGAGAACAATATGTAAACTGTCTCTAACGAGTCGTTTAGATTTGAATTTAGTCTCTTAGTGCATTTTATAAGACTCAATCTTGAAGATAATCTCGTATTGCTGTCAAAATATTATTGTTTCATTAATGATTGATTTGATCAGAAATCCTTTTGTTTGTTAAGGGTGCGCCGTACCTCCCTTCCGCACGCTCAAGTAAGGGGTTTGCATCTCCCTCATTGTAGGCTAAATTGTTAACCAATTAAAAATAATTTGATGTTATTTAATTCAATAAATGTTCATCTAGAGATCATACGATTTAAAAATCGTGATTTTAATTCAAAATAAGTGGTAGGCCATTAAAAAAATAGTAGTAATGGTCTCAAATTAAGCGTTTTTCTAAAGATTCCTAACGTATGGAGAAAAACTATTTTGGAGAAAATGAACCGTATGATCCCTAGATTGGAATCTGAAAAGTGTGAAACTGCAAATAGTTTGGTAGAAATCTGTAAAATAACAGTGCGATCGAGGAGAACAAAATGGTCTTCAAGCGTAAACATGCATGGCCCTGCTTGTTGGCGGCGCCGGCGCGGCGCTAAAAAACATTGAATTCAATCTGGGTAGGGCGCACCCTTAAGTCTAATGCGTTGTACACTACACGTCTCTAGCTACAATATCCACCAATCTTCCTGTATTAAATGTTGCCACTGTCTGATGTTATATGTATGAATGTCTTCGCCGATTTGAGTTTAGCATGCTTACATTTTTGCAAGTTTAAAATGCGGTTTGTAACGAGATGGCAATTGTATAATACTAGTGGTTAGAGAACTCATGAGAGTATATTTAAAAAGAAAATCAATGAATGTATAATACTATTAAGTTCTGACATGGCATTTATAGGCATTGGGTCCAAGATAAATCACATCAAAAATGATGGCCAATGATAGATCAAAAATCGATCTTTAAGAACAAAAGATTGATAACTATTTTATGTGCTACTATGAATTTTATCAAAGGACTGTTTAAGATTTCTAGGAGCAGAAAAACGCAAACTGTGTTGAAAGACATAGTCCTAATCAGGTTTAGGTGTAAATAATTGCAATGCAAATTACGGTAATAATTGTTAGTTAATCACAGAAAAAGCAAAAAAAAAAAAAAAAAAAAATATCAAAGGAATTAATTTTGTATATAAATTAATATGTGATTATTAATGTTTATGCTTGTCTTCGATGTGATTCTCGTAAAATAAAAACAACCAATATTTGTTATACATAAATAATAAAAAAACATATTTCGAACAAAAGAGCTTTAGTATATGTTCAAATCAGTTATCAAACTATATACTATATCACCCATTGTCTGCACTGTTTTATCGCTAAATTTAGAACACGTTACAGCTTGGTGGTTGAATGCAGTTTAATCAAACCATATTTTTCTATTTATGAAGCAGTTTATAGCTGATTAAATCATTATAAGAGAAACTATAATTCATCCATTCTCCTTTTTACTGACGTGTTGTAGCTTCTGTAAGTTTTACTAGATAATTTCCCTTGGAAACTTTCCTCTTATTTATGGTTAATTATCTTTCATATATTTAAAATGTAGTTATCAATCATGTTTCGCTATTGTTATAATAAAAAAATATTATAAATATACATTACTGAATTACATTTGACTGTAAGAGGTCAATGGTGTTAAGTGGTTTTAAAATGGTGTTGAAATCACATATAATTATAGACTATTTAAATGCCGTTTATATTAAATGTGACGTGTTAAAAAACGCTCATTCTTCACAATTGCAATTGCTTATTTTAATTTATTATGTGTTAATTTTCTTATTAACCTGATCTGTCAATGTTTCAGGCCAACATGCACCTGTCACCTGCTATTGTGGGCTTTGCACTCCTGTTGTCCGTTGTGGGTTCGTTCTACATTCCACCACTGTGGGTACGTATACGTTCTACGTGTTTCATAAAACATTCATCGTATATCCTTAGATACAGCTATTGTATTTGTAAAGGCAGATTAAAATAGTACTTTAAGCTGTGAACTAGTTTGAACAAAGTGGAATAATTCAGTATAATTATCCCTATCTGCTCTGCTGTGCAACAAATGCTCTCTAGACAAATGATTTCTCTCTCTAGACCCAAAAGCGCTACCGGAAGCTGTATGACGTAAGGCAAATCGCAACGGCATATTCACTCTCGTTTTAGCAAATTTCCCCTATAGGGAAGAAGCTATTACCGTAGGTCTCATGGTAAGACTTAAGCCCAAGACCATGATAACTTTTTGTTTTGAGGTCCCCAGATGTCAAAAACACTATTCGTTCAAATTTATGTATGTGTATATATATATATATATATATATATATATATATATATATATATATAATATATATATATATATAATATATATATATAATATATATATATATATATATATATATATATATATATATATATATATATATATATATATATATATATAGGTGAAACCTATCCACCAAATTAAGGGTTGGGACGTTGAAGTACAAGTTATACGGTACCAGTAATACCGGAGCATAAGCGTTTCGTTGTCAAAAGTTGATTTTTGAAATGAAAATGTCTGAATCATGCAGGGAAGTTTTTTCTTATAACAATATGCTGACTTTACCTTGCTTGTATATCTTGGGCTATTTAAAATTTTTTGTTAAAAACAAGAAGTTATTTCAGCCTTGTAATCAAAATACACGTTATAGCTTCAGAAACAATCTTTCCCTTTCCATTCCACACCATAACATAGCTCATTTTGAAAAACAAACATACTTCTCATTTATAAAACTGTTCAACTCTTTGCCCATACACCTAAAACCGGAATCAGATATTACTAAATTTAGACGTCAGACAACGATTTTTCTCATAAATAAAGAATATTACAGTGTCCATCATTTGTTCAATGACAATTTTTTAATTTAATTTAAAATGTTTTTAGTTATTATTTCTGTTTGGTTATTGATTTTATTTTAAGCTGTTACACAATGTAACAAATTGTGACTTGTTGTCTATGCTATGTATATAGTCGAATGGCAATAACAAGATTTTGATTTGATTTGATTTGAATATTTACTTGCCAAACCGGTATTGCAACCAACGACAAGGCCGACGCTATTGGCCCGGAGTCTTGCCAGACCGGCATTGTATGTACAGCATATACTTTTAACTTTATAAATAGAAAACAATAATAAATTGTGAAAAAATCAGTACAAATCCCTATTTTTAGATATAAATCTGTCAGCGAAATTTTGAGATCAACATTTTGGGATTTTGGCAAATTGCAGGACAATGGGTTCAAGATAAAGTTCTTGATCCCAGGGAGTGGGGGGTACCTAAAGGTTACCAGCAAACAAGAAATAACGGTAAGCATACATTTAAGAAATAATAGTACAAGCATTGGGTTGTAAACACGTTTTCTTTGTTTACATTAAAACATGTATCTACTTTGTTTACGAACTGAAATTTGTTCCTGAAAATTGTTTTAATTTCTTTGGCATGTAAGGAGTGACCAAATCAGACGCGGAAGGTTATCAGGTGCTATTACTCCTTCAGGCTACTAGTTATACTTAATACGTCTTAATATATAGTCAAAATGTAGCGTTCCTTTTCCCCCACAAACCTGGAAACGTTTGCAACCTGCATTTTACCACCTGCTTAACTCTGCTAGGGGTTTGCCTACAAGACAATATAATGTTATATGCAATATACTGTAATACTTACAGAAGCAACGACGTGTAGGAAAGTAATTAAGACATCCTCCTCGTATGTTTATCAATCAGCTATAACTGCCTCATTAGAATAATAATACAGTTTGATTAACCTGCATACGACCATTTAACCGTTAAGCGTTTATTACCTATTGGAAATAAAACAGTGAAGACAATATGTGATAACATATAGGATTTTATTACTGATTTGGCTAATAAACTCTTTTTTATTGTTCTTGATTGTTTTTATTACATGCTTCATAATCAAAGGAACTGATTTTAAAAGAGCAATTCAAGTAATAGTTGGAGTAAATACATTAACGGAATGAGGAACGTTGTTTTAAATATAAAAAAATTATTATTTTAACATTATCATCTCATAGTATTGTACCTTATTTTTAATTTGTTATACACTAACTACTATTACTGGAAAGCATGTTTAAAATAGATAACTATTATACTTGATAACATGTTAAAACAAATGTTTAATGTACTATTTGGTATATCCTTCAAACTTTAAAGGGTTGTATATTTATAATTTAACGAGTTTTATTTGTAATATGGAAGTATATTTTCGTAACAAAATATGAAATCGTAAGGCGCAAAATTTTAGATTAATTTTATTATTCTAATACTTCTAACTTTACTTTTTTGTATAATTAAAATTAATCTTTTGCCGGTTAGGACTTCTAGATTGTGAGTTGGTAGTTTAACTTTATCTAATATCTTCATATAAAGTCACGGCATCTAAAAAACAAATTGCATTAATCATTATAGTAGTTGGCAAGCACTAAAACTGTCATATACTCACCGTGTGTGCATCGAAGGAGTAGTTTATTTATTTATTTATTTATTTATTTATTCATACACGGTATAACCATTTTACAATAATAATCATTCCTAATGCTAAAAAAAAAGCCAAATAAAATATAAAGTGTTTCCTTTGTTCAACATAGTAACAAAAATATATAAATATAACTTGGTATACAATAAAAAACATAGTAGCAACTAATGTACAATACAAATATATGCTTATATAAACGACAACAACTAATACAACCAAACTGAAAGAACTCTCATATCACAGGAACAAAACCCATAAGAAGAACACAACTCAGAGCAAGGCAACAACCAGGCGCCTGACAATCCAATCACTGGAGGCAAATAAGTCCACATGCGGTGAAACAACGTTGCCAAGATGAGGGATGCGAGCTAAAGTTGACTGCTGGGCGTAGTTAGTACTGTATTGCCTCCGTGCAAACAGGTCTTTGGATCTTGTAGAAGAAGGAACATAAAAGTTCATGCATTCATCAGAAAGGTACTGTTGTAACAATTGTCAGAACCCCATTAACATGTTCATTGCCCCTCAGGGCTCCGCCCCACATGCATTCAAAGTTACAATTTTATTTTAACAGAAGATCAATAATTAGAATATGTTCATATAATAACAAGTGCTAACATACCAGCAAGAAAATTTGTTCCTGACATAATGTCAGTAAAACGACTTCTGGAATGGCGTTTATGTTGATCATCAAACTAACAAGAATAATTTGATTTTTCTGTAACCGTACGAAATTAATTATATGTATGTACCAGTATATGAATATATAAAGGGATAATATATATTTATAACAGAATTATAATTAGATGTGTTTTATGTCAGATAGAGTTGGAAGGGGTTGAAAGAGCGCAATAGGATCAACTAGATGATAAAGTAACTGTTATTCCTCAAGTTTGGCTTCAGAACACTGGGTCAAATGTGCATCGTTTCATGGTTTATGTTGGATAAGATAAAATACTCACGAAAACAGTAATTAACCAAACAATAACTTTGGGTATAATTACAACCACTGAACACTGATTATTAAGAACTACATCTCAGTATCAACTTCTTTAACGTGTAACGTCTTAAGTTTAATCAATTCAAAAATATTGATTTTTTAATAAACCTGTTTTATTGAATTTGCTTGACTACAACTTAGAAATAGGAATATTATTATTTTATAAAAAAACAACATGCAATTACATTTACAAGTAGTATTCCAAGATAATAGTGTACTGTGAATATTGCTGTTGTTAGTTAACCTAAAAAAATTACTCTTTTAATTTAAGTAACTAAATTTATCCATCACCTATTATTACTCATACCAAATAAATTAATATCAATGTAACTTACAATGTAACTTGTCCCATACATTATAATGTTCAGTATTCTTATTTACTATCTAATTTTATTGACAATTACTAATATTTCCAAGGTTATGAGTTCTACTGTCAAATTTATTGCGAGATTGTTCTAGTTAACGTTTGCACAAGGTAATTAAATAAATACTTGTTCCCCATTGTTTTATTATACTTTTTTCATCAATATGTTGAACATCCCAAAATAACTTTACAGCCACAATTGTAACTCATCTTTTAACTGTCTCACTTAAGTATACCAATTCTAGACTACTTCTAAATGAGATAGATACTTGACATTTGACATGCTAAAATCACCAAGGGATATTACCAAAACAAACAATGTAAAACCTAAATCCCTCCACATATTATAAGTGGTGTAAATATATTGCTTGTTTAATTAAGCCCTACAATCTCAATCATACAGAAAAGAGATAAACATCCCTTGACTAGGAGTTGATTTGGTCCATCGCTTTATTTCAATTGCTCTCTCAGATATCACACGTCATTCATCCTTAAGTAGCAATAGTTCCCTTAAATGTTGGATATCGTTCAGTATGTCTAAGTGGATTTTAATTGTCTTTCACTCTACTTTAGTACTTAGAGGCATAACATTTCACACACAGTTCACATTTCAGTATCACACTTAGATCGAGGCAACAGATATACGCAAAGTTTAGACTACTTAAGCCACCCACAAATCTTCTTTTTGTGACCTCAAATTGTGGTTAGAATCCCTTATTTGTAATTGTTGCGTAAGTACTTATCAGATTCCATATATCGCTTATTTTGACTGTGAAGAAGAAAACCTATACAACACATACAAGTAAAACCTAATTATACCCATAGTTGAATATATAAAATAACATATATTACCTGTTGTATCAGTAAATGTGACAAACTTTGAAACTACGGAAGTGGCCTATTCGTGGGTTGGAATGCTAGTCGATCAAAGCAAGTCGTTGTATCATTTTTTATTATATTGTACTGTATCGGCTTTTCTTGCACGTTTCAAACACAATCTAGAGAATTATGTGAAGGGGCAAAATGAAGGAGAAAAAATGCCAACGAATTAAATCGTACTTAATACACTATATACATAAATTTAATTTGAAAAATAATAATATTAATGCTAGGCCAACATTTATAATTTACACTGTTATAAATATTACTTACATACAAACTATATGGTGCAACTTATTTAAATATATGATTTGCATTTCTTTTGTTTCTCATAAAGCCTTATTTATTTATTTTTATTAGTGACTTATAACTAAAGCTGTTATACACCTAGTTAAACCATTTCATGTTTAATCAAAACAGAAATTTTTTCTCGCTTAAAAGGTTTGTTTACTAATTTATTCCACAACTTAAATTATGTTTAATCCTACATCAAACTATGATATCTACATTTATCCTCATTGTTGAAGTATTTTTGTCTGTTCCTTATTATTAATAATGTGTTTTCTGTAATACTATTTAAAGTATTACATATGTTTTTTTACAGTACAACTTGGAAAGTTCATAAAAAATATGGTGTTTTGCTGGGGACACAACATGTTTAAAACAAAAGGTTCACATTTGAGGGTGTATATCAGCCGATGATGACCTCATACATAGTGCATCTAAAGCGAATCAGTAAAATATATCAGGATAAACAGATCGTCTAAAATACCTGAGCTGATACTCTCCCAAAAGATCAGTCATCTCGAGATATGTGGGCCAAACAAAAATATATTCAATCTTATTTATTGAATAATGGGCGTACTTACATAAATGCAGTTTAATCATTCTCAGTAATATATTATGAACGTATTTAAGGTATAATAATATTTTAAATGTATTATGAACAATTATGAATCCCCAACCAAACACAATACACTCATACAATGTTTGTTTCACAATTATGAAAACAAACTATTATTTTTTATTTTTTATTTATCCTACTCGATATTGTAAAGTTCAAAGTTTTTTTGGTATAATGATTACTTTAGACTATGTATGGTTAAAATAATAAATAGAGCAAAATGTTTATTACTTAATGTTTTCCTGGAATGTTACTTTCGGGTAACATCAAAATAAAATGAGTTTGACAGTGACATATCGTTCCTATTGGTAAACAGTTTAATTATAAATAATATATCCAACTAACTGAACAATGTCATAATCTTATCAAATACCAGTTGATAAATTATAAAAGAAAAAGCGGGATGATAGATATCCCGTTCTATTAATGAAGCTGTCAACAACAGGAAAGGTGTTTTTATATCTTCCTAGTTAGATTTAGGTTATTAAAAAATCTGCCTATAAATAATAATAACTCTTTTAGCTGTTGTAAGGCAGTTGTAATAAGGGCAAGCAAACCATAACGTAGAATATAATTGATTTAAAAACATTCTTTATTTCATAATATTAAAAAACTAATTGAGATGAATGGCTCATTTACTAGTGACTATTTAACGCTCTAAGACATCACCTGATAAAGTGGTTTTTTATAGGAAAAGTCAAGTTAATTATGCCAATTAGAACTTCATTAAGGGTAGCACTTTTACATTTTTATCATGTCATCTAACAAAATCTTAAATAAAATAATACCATAAAACCTACTTAAAACTGTATTAACGTATAAGCATCTAGAAATGTAAGATGCATTTATTTATTAAATATTAGTTAAAACAATTTAAGAAGCTACGTAGCGAAGTAAAGTCAATAATGTTTCATGAAATTCCTTTATTTACAACTTGAAGAAGTGTAACGGTGTCAATGTATATAAAAAATAGCAGTTACCATTAAGTTTAATTAAGTAATGCAATTCGTAGGAACTCGCCCAAGGGGTAGAAGGGGTTCGTCATTACAGTGATATTTACAGTCTATTCCCTGTTCAGCTTCTCATGTCTTCAGAAAGCCGATCACAGTGTTCTCTGCTGGATATTGACTTCTTCTAGTACAATGTGCTGTGGTGAAACGCTAGCTGGCATCTGGTTCAAGTGTGGTGATATGTTGGATAACTTTGTTATTAGCAAATTACGTGTTGTTATTACTTACGGGATGTAATAAAAGCCGTCTTACAACACTTAATATTTACACTTATACTGAATCACATACAGACGGTAAACATATATAAAAGATGGTACTAGGCTATTGATTTCGACCGGTCACACCAGTCATCATCAGGCCAATGAGGGAACTGACAGAATCAAAATGGCGTCCTTGCTTATATCCTATTGGCTACCGGAAGTTCTGGATACAGGTTCCTAAATGTGCCACCAGAGTCGAAGTTAACATGTTCGTTAATCAATTTATCCCTATTTTTACAGTTTTCTTTAAATATAAAAAATTCTTCCCATGCATTCATTTCATTTCCTTTTTTACAATTCTTGAGGATGCTGAGGTTTTCATCTATTTTCCCTATGGTGTGGCCATTTTCTAAAAGATGTTTCGCTACTTTTGATCTTTCTGCCTTTCTGTTTTTCCAAGCTCTGTTTGTTCCAATCTGTTTTTCATAGTTCTTAAATCTTTTAATACAATTAACAGTTTGACCAATATAAAAGTGATCACAGTTGTTACAATTAATTTTGTAAATGCCGGGCATGTCGAATGGCCACCGGTTGTAGAAAATGGCCACACCATTGGGAAAATAAAAGAAAACCTCAGCATCCTCAAGAATTGTAAAAAAGGAAATGAAATTAATGCATGGGAAGAATTGTTTATATTTAAAGAAAACTGTAAAAATAGAGATAAATTGATTAACGAACAAGTTAACTTCGACTCTGGTGGCACATTTAGGAACCTTTATCCGGAACTTCCGGTAGCCAATAGGATATAAGCAAGGACGCCATTTTGATTCTGTCAGTTCTCTCATTGGTCTGATGACTGGTGTGGCTGGTCGAAATCAATAATCTAGTACCATCTTTTATATATGTTTACCGTCTGTATATGAATCAGTATAAGTGTAAATATATCTTAAGTGTTGTAAGACGTCTTTTATTACATCCCATTATGTTGGATGTATGTTTATTTTTTAGGGGTTTCAAATCTACTTTTAAAATTACCTTCCCGATGTCAAGTATGACGATTATCATAATGTTTAGTTGTGTGGATTCTTCTACTTGCAATTTCCCTCCAATGAAGGCCCTTTATGAGTCAGATAGCTCTCTTTTAAAGGAACAGCATACGATTCAGGTTATCCGCTGCAGTTCCTACAAAGACTCCAAGGCTGTGTGTTAGGAGTGTATCAAAGAGTGTGTAATAGGCGGTATTTTTGGCACTTACATCACTTGTATGCTTTATTGTCAACAAGAGATTAAAATTGGAGTTAAGTTAGCTGGACAGTGTGTCTATTTTTTGGTTGCATGAGATTATTTCATTGATAATAAAGATAAGGAATTTGGCATTGTCTTCAACCTCTTGTAAGTTACTGTTTCTTTGTTTTAAAATTAGTTTTCAAACATAAATTATTTTATGTTTTATTTTTACCACTAAATTGTGTTAATTACAAAACGAATATGCCTTATTTAGTGGAATAAATGAGTCTACAGTCAATTCTTTAGGATTCTTCACAGAGAGAAGCAACGTGGTGTCGTCGGCATACATCAGTGGTGTGCTTACATACAGGTATTAAGGTAATTCATTACACACTAAAGTGTAAAAATGTAGTTTTGTTAACATACAATTTTTACTAGAACAGCTTAAAGGGCATTTATTAAATCATAGAAGTTTCTTCATCCTTAAAGCAGATTATTTTTTAGAATCCTTTTTGTTAGGCTTCCTTAGTCTACCCGTAATGGTATTCCTAATTGTTTTGTATCTTTTAACAGTAATACAATACATACATTATGTTTACTTTTTTCAATAATATGGACTGGACAAACTAGCAGAGTTAATTTTCTGAGAGGCCAAAACTCGACAGGGGTCTTATATACCACATGTACATCAAATTCATAAAAAACTGTTTACTGTCAATATCTTCATCGATTTATGTTGCATGTCCCTAAACACTTTTCTCTTATTCTCACTGATTTAAGGCTATTTCCCTTAAGACCCTTTCCAAGCCGATCTTCCTCCTCAAACTGTCAACTGCTTTTACTACGATCTCAAAATTGCCTCAATGTTACATAAAATAAATAAAAATAAAATAGCAAGGATGTTTATTTAGAAAATAAATTATAATTAATAGTACGGTGCAACACTTTTATGTATTTTGGGGAAAACATATTTTTTATTTAGGGCTTCTACCATAGACATGGGTATTGTTTGGTTTGGTTTGGTTTTTTTTGGGGAATGCGTGTTTTAAAGTATTGAATGTTGCAAACTTATTTATTAAGGGTTAATGTGTTCGGCAGTGTTTTACTGTTACAATGTTTACTTCTAAAGTTATACCCTCTGCGTCACTGTCCCAGGATGATAGTGAACAAGTAAAAGGCAGTACAATCATAGAACGCCAACAAATCAAATATGTTTCTTTTTGTTATTATAAGTTCGTTTATTCGTTCTAAGACTTTTTAAAAATATTTATTAAAATTAACCTTAACTACTAAATTTTTTAAAAGTATACATAAATGTTTAAGTTGTATGTAATAACCTAAATAACAATATTGAACAACAAAACCTTTGGAGCAGGTTGCATAAGCAAACACAAATTATCTAACACAGAAACAGACTGTTGGTATTAGTGATGTAGAACTTGCAATGCCACAGAACCGTGAGCAGAACCGTGAACAGAACCGTTTCATTAAATATCTTTATACCAAAGCCTATTTACCCTAATGTAAACTGTGTATAAGTACATACAGATTCACTGTTCATTACCCATTTATTTTGGAGCATTAACCGGTAATACATGTGATAACCGAATATAAAGATTTAACTGACGATTGGGGTTTGGATACCTATAAGAGGTTTATTGTATAGAGAGGGCTTACATGTAACGATTATTCATCTATTCCTTTAAAACAAAAGACGATTCGATGTCTATAGCTTATAGATTCTGTTAAATCAGTACTATTACAATTTTTATTTTTATTTTTATGACGTCAATTGTACAGTTTAAACACCAAAACTCCTGAACTGATTCAGCCGGAGTTTTAATTGAAGGTATAGAAATACGGGATGTAAACAAACACGTCTTACAACACTTTAAAATATATTTAATATTATATGGTACAGTAGTCCATATATGTATACAATCTTGTTTGAAAGTACGGTGTTATACGTTTGTATTCACTTCCCGTAGTTAAAAAAAGTCCTTTGCTGATAAAAAGTAAATTAGGTATATAAACGCAATATCAATTCGCATACGTAGAATATAGGTCGATATACATTGGCTCTAAATAGGCTTATCGTATTTTGAAAATCCCATATCGACACCTCATGAGTCTTTAAACTAGCAACGAAATTAATTGTCATTGGTATATTATGTTTCCATTGTTATAGGTATTAATATATTAAGTTTCCACTTTGACAATATGAATTCTGGCTTTTAAAAAAATACCATATTTCCACTTTCAATAGAAATATAGTTATCATTGATGGTAGATGTGTTTTCCTAGATTTCTATGTGTCTTGTGTTTATGAGTCGGATATATTTAGAAATGTCATTACTGCAAAGAGAAGGCTAAAGCAAAGAGAAGGCAGCAATTGAGTTACCCTCTTATTTTGGCCTCTGTGAATGTCTTACTGATTGCATCATTATGTGCGCTACGAGAGGTACTATTTTGAATATATCAACTAATGAGTCGTCGATTATTTAGCCTCCTATAATTACATACGTGTTGTATAAAGCATATAGAAACATGGAAGGAATTCTTAAAACATTCATATAATATGTTCAAGTAAAATCAAACAATTCAATTAAACCGTAAAAAAATTGTTAATATACATAAAAAAAAAATAGTTTTAATAAACATGTTGTTTTAATAAACATGTGACTGTTTTAATAACATGTTTAATAAACCGTAAAAAAAATTTTAATATACATTTAAAAAAAAAATAGTTTTAATAAACATGTTGTGTATGATATAATAAAGGCATGTTACATTTTATGCCTCTAAGATAAAATGCAATATTTTGATAGCTTTATCTAATACTTATTATAACATAATCAATATATTACAATATTGTAAAATACAAATAAGTCGTTGGTTAAACTTGTATGGAATATTACAATAGGAACGTAAAAGGTGCAACTAGAAGCTCAAAATCGTTCTTGAGGATCAACGAGTTAGTAACAATTTTCCCTGGTACAATAAAGCACATCTGATGATTGGTTTCAAAATTTCTTTGACTAAAGGGAATTTATTTATAAATATTACAAAAAAGTGTATCTTAAGTTTTTCCTTGGTGTTGATATAGATATTGAGTTTAGATAAATAAAAATTGTTTAAGTTATTAAAAGCTGTACTAAAATCATTTAATTTATTACCTATTGTCTTCACAGTTTTGTTCGCAATAATTTATGCAGCCGTTCCGGTTGAACAGTCGTATTAAGTTGAATCGAACACTATTTTTCTTTAAAAATGAGGCATTTTATAGCCATTTTAATGTATATAAGGGGAATATTTCTTAATCCCTTACCAACACTTTATAGCTCATGTAAATGTTACTGGATATTATCTCGTATTAAGATGTTTAAGTAAATATAATCAGCATGTTTCCATCTATTATATCAATACTTATTTTTAAACAAACTGTATTATAAAGTTATTAAGGTTATAGATTGTTATTAATAAATTAAGAAGTAACTGACAAAGTTGTTTAACACAAATATTTGTACGAGTATATATTGAAACTTTATTGCAGTTTATTAGAAAAGTGATTATTCCATGATATCTTGAACTTTAATTTTAATTGTTTAAGTTATTCAAAAACTAAGATCTATTATAGGCTTCTCTAATCAAGGCAATCATAGACTGTGGTGCTGTATAAAGATTAGTTGTATAATTTTATTAATATCTCATGGTAACGGTGTAAAACTAGTTATGACGATAATTATTGGTTTAATTTTAACTTACATATTCATGATTATAAAACCTGCATCTTCAAAAGTAAAATACAAAATAATATTAACTACTGGTGGCTGTTAAAACTTCAACAATTCTTTAAATGAAAATTTTTACTAAGATAGGAAATGTAAGTGGTGGTCTGTTTCACTGGTAATCTACAACTTTTACAAATCCAGAAGAATTAATATAGAATTACCTTTAAGTGCACACAAATCTATAGCTCTTTTACATTTATTAATTTTATAATCTCGTGTTGATCACTGTGATTATTTTACACGATTTATTTTCAATTTTATTTAGTTTTATCATCAAAGTTTATTTTCAATTGTTACTATCTTGAATAGTAAACGGCTTATACCATTTGTAATCATCAACAACATGCAATATTTTATTTTCCGTTCAACATTTATTACAGTACATTTTTTTATTAAAGTTTTTATTTTGAAATATAGAGAAAAAAATTCTTTAAAATCCCTTTCAACCATTGTACTAATATTTTAGGGTTTTAGATCCATGTAATATAGAAATGTGTATGACTGGAATTTATTTTAAAATACCAAGTTTAACAAAGGTTTATTGATTGATTTGTATTAATATGTTGCTAGATTATACTGTCTAAATGATTCATGCAATTTTGGGCAATCGTTCTAGTTTTAAAACCTCTTTCGTAATTGCAATAACTGTTTGTAGACTTAACAAAGTTATTTATTAAATTTAAATATATCTAAAAATTATGCCGAATAAAAAAAAATTCATTTACAGTTGAGAAATATGTGTACAATTTTTGACAACCGTAAAGAGAAATATGGGACCCAGTTGTTTATTTGTTTAACCTAATGTTTAACAAAGATTTTAAACTTATTTTCCAAATTATTAATTTTTTGCCCTAGAGGCGGTTTAGTACTATATTGCTTACAAATTAATTTGTACAATTTCATTCTACAAAACGAGTTTTTATCATTTATACAAATTTAAAATTAATTGTGATTTTCCAAATAAAGTAGCAGAGATTATAACAAATATATAATTATTATGATTTAATTGCTTAGAATTTTTGTATTTGTAATAAAAGTCATTGCATGCTGTTCTGCTAACCTAGTTGCATTAAATATTTTAAATCACAATGCAGCTATCACTAGTGATTGTGGGCTTTGTGCTCCTATTGTCCGTTGCGGATTGTCAAGAACAATCGCAATACATAGTAAGTATACGTTCTATGTGATTTATACACTGTTTTATTTATTACGTTCAATGATTTTACTGAGTTATTTTTTTCTACAGATGTTTGATAGAGTAACCCTAAATTTTCAAATAGAACAAATTAGATAATACAGAACAATACTCCTTATATATTGGCCACAACACATTGCCACTCATCACTACGGTGCGATTAAAACAAGGAGTGTTAGAACATACGAACAGTCTTAATTAATTATAAATAACGTTTTGTAAAACATTTTATAATTTAGATTCTACGTCAGATTTTGTAAAGAAAACCAAAGCATGTTTAGTGGAAAAAGGCTTCCAGTGAAAAACAGTAAAGAATATCAGACATATGAAATGTTGTTTAATAGATTACACGTATGAAACAACACATTTCCATGAATACGATAAGGTAACAAATCAATTCTAAAATTTAAATGTTACAATTGATCCCTGTTTTATGTAAATTACTAGCATTTTATCAATTAAAAACTGTCTAAGATACAATTAACACAGTCCTTCATGTACCAGCCACGGAAATAATTCAACCATTAATCAAATTATACTTAAGCAACGAAATTTTTAGTACAACTGATGTTACAATCTACATTTAACATTAGTAGTTTTCAAGAGGAAAAACTTTATCATTGTACACTCCTTACTCTAAAATTTTAATTTTTAAAAGGATGTTTTAATACCTTGCTGATAAAAGAAATATATTGACCCTTTCTATGAACTGGACAGGTAGTAGTAAACGTCGGCGATGGAATTTATCAATCTATTTTATTAATTTCTCAATATATTTTATTACTAGCTGGAACTTCCACCATTAGTGACACTGGAGATGCTCTTGATAAAGGAAGTAGCAAGAGGACTAGATGCTTTGGTTGACGAACACAAAACAAGGCGGATTTTTATTCAAGAAATTGTTGACGATCTTAAAATTACACTAATTGCAGCATCCGTCCAGTATTAAGCTCTGTTTAGAGATGTTTTAGAAGATTATGACAAAGGTCGTCCAAGCATATATATTATAGAAGACATCGTAGGAGCAGTGTACAAGTCAGATGAAGTAGAACAACTCATCACTAAACTTAACGGTGGTGTCCCGGTGGATTTTGAGCTGTTTGAAAAATTCATCTTGGACACCAGTAAGGTATTGAATGATATTGCAGACCGGTTCATTAAACAGCAGTCACCCTAAAAATATCATGCAATAAAATATTTGAGAAATAAACACAAATATAATATGCTGTCACCTTTATGTTACATTGCGTACGTAATATATACATATACAAATTAAGCATAATAAATAAAATCCACCTCACAAAATATGTTTACACTCTTATTGTACTTACATATAATACGGTAAATATGCCAAACATGTGTACACGGTAAACAATTTCAATCAGTACCACCGATCATTATCATGCCCAATCGGAAAATATTATAATTTATGCATTTTATGATTGGGCCAAATGATGATTATAGCGATTGCTTGAAATTGATCGCCTTGTACCTTTTTTGTATATTTACCTTCTTGTTTTTAAGTACAATATAGTTGTGAATATATTTTGAAGTGTTGTAAGATGTAGTTGATTTATCTTGTTTGTTTGGAAAAACACGTATTTAGATTCTTAAGAAATTATTTGTATACACATTAAACCATACTATTGTCTAGGTCTAAATTAAGTCAAATAACACGTTATTTAGTTAACTTTGGGTTTCAAATTTATATATTATTACAGTTAATGAGTAGTAGACAACGAAGCTGATCATTTAAAGAGAGTAGTTTATTTTCAAAATGTTTGTATTAGTAATTTGTGTCAACAATGTTCTTTCAGTATTATGGCATATACAATGACTTTCGAGAAATTAGTTTTAAGGCTATACAAACAGGATATGGGTCAATGTATAGCTGCGATTCTAAATATTGTTATGGGATCAGTTGTCTAGCCCAGACGTAGGTCATACATATTTACAGATCTGTTGAACTGCATAGATGTGTTATCTCTACAGTAAGGGATAGCCAGTATAGTATTTAAGTCTACAATTTAGTAAATCCGAAACCATTGGAATTTTTATCTAGCTTAGCGAATGAGGAACCTTTCTATATTTTTAACATTGAAAAGGTGATTAACATCACTCCATATCTTATATTAATTTTGAGTTAAACAGCCTTTATCATAGTAACATCAATTTAAAAATGAATCTAAATTATCAGGTGTATATTTATATAAATCTAAAATACTGTAATTAAGTACTTCCAAAGGTTCTCATATTTTTCTATAATAGTTGTTAACCACCATAATATTTTATTTGATATTAGTGGTCTTAAATCTATCGTGCTACTGTATTATCCTATAAAAAAGTGTCTATTAAAATACTACTTTGTATATGTGTTTTTTGGTACTGTTTTTAATTGTATTTTTAAAAATGACCACAGAGTACGAGTGTTTTAGGGATACTTTGTATCTTGTTATATGCCTCATACAACGCATGAATATTGTATGTAATTAACGATGGCTAAAAAAGCGACGGCTCATTAGTTTAAGTAAACAAAACAGTTCCTTCCGTGGCACACATAATGATGCAATCAGTATGCCATTCGTTGAGGGATAAAATAACACGGTATTTCAATTGCTACCTTCTCTCTCCTTTAATCATGTTTCTGAATATTTCTGACACATAAACACAAGACACGTCTATCTAGGAAACACTTCCACCATCAAGGATGAATATAATTTATTGGAGAGTGGAAGTCGTCTTTCGGATTTATTAGGCCAGAAGTCGTCTTATTTTGATGAAATGTCGTACAAGTATAAAAGTTAATTTAATCCTGTAATTATCTTATGATACGTGTTTTTTATAAAACTTAACAAAATAATTAGGTTAAGTAGAATGTAAGTTTACGTTCTAAGTCAATTAAATTTGTTCCAATTCTAACTTAATTAATTGCAATAAATATTTGATCGAAGACATAAAGGGCAAAAATTTCTACGGAATCATTGTTTAATAATAAGGTTTTGTAAGGTTTTTGTACGCTTTATCTGCTAGTGTATCATATAATTCATTTAGTAAAAGCCAACTTAAAATTATATTTCGGTTTCAGAGATTCTGTAAAACTACTAATTTAAGTATTATAGGGTTTATGTCCTAAGTAAAACTAAATCGAGGAGTCATACCTTTAGTTCATAGCCATAAGTTATATTTGTTCACTGTTTAAATTATAATAAGTAGCTGTATCTATCATAATTTATAGCTTAAAACGCATCTGGCAAGATCAGATTGTAGTTATAGTTTTGTTATGGTAGTATTACATTGACCATTTATACTATTGTGCATATTCTAAAATGGCCTTATAGTATCAAATAAAAATGTACACTAATTTGATCCTGGAAAAAGGAATAATTATGACAAGAACTTAGCCAGCACGTGCATATTTAAAATTAATTGTTATTGCTTTCTTACGCTAGGTTGACATAACATATTACTGTAACCAGACCAGAAATTAGTCAGCAAAAAGACACGATCTATTTAAAAAAGAAATAAACAAATTCGTGGTCAAAAACTATAACTTTATTAAATTTTTAATTATAAAATATGTCAAACTAATTATTGGTCAAAAATATTGTAAACTAATTTATTTATCTTATGTTAGTAATTTGTTATATTCTTAAGTGATTCGCAAGTGTGTTTTATAGAACAACTTCATTTTCAATACTTGGTGTTGCATCCTCATATCTTTCAAAAACTTATTTGTTATTTTAAAACGCGCCTGATATATAAATATGGAGACATTGACTCAAGGCTAATCTATAAAAACATTAAAAAAATATTAACAATAAATATGTGTAACTCTAACCATCCTGGTGGGACGTCACATGTCACTTGATCTGGTTGGATGAAGTACTTTATAACAATATTTTTAATTAGTTCTCTCGATCGTTCACTTAATATTTTTGATTATATAGATAAATGTTAAACTAATTCTTCTGTTGTTATATGTTCGCTTAATAGTTTTTGGAATCCATACGCTTCATTTTATCGTAAATGGCACAATCTTTTATGTCTTGTATTTTATATAAATGTATTTAAAATATATCTAACAATTTATTTGTTTATGGTGAGTATAACACACTTAACCCTAATATTATAAAGCCCAATCAAAATTACATGTTCATTTAAAATGTATTTAACATTGCCGGTATCTAGAAAACGTTGAACTGTTCTACAAATGGTAGTCTTTGATATTGGTGGCCTGCCCGGAAATCTGTCATTAAATAAATGTACAACTTCTTCATATGATCTTACATGGTCACTATACCCCATCATCATGAGCAGGTTTATTCTCAATCAGAGACATCCCTATCACAAGATACACAACTAATCACTGTTTACAAGTAAGTTAAACCCAAATTTACACTGTACAAATCTTAACTCGTTTTCACGAAGGTCGACTTTGTAACATAATGAGGAAAATGAAGTTTCTTGTCTAAACGCATTCTACCCTCAAAATGATAAGATAGACAGTTAATGACCCTACAGTTGGAATTTCAGCAGGAATGTCAACAAAACTTTCACTGAATAGAAAGGATGTAAACACTAATAAGTTTTCAAGACTAATGCACTAGCCCGGAAATTCCATTGTTGTGATGATTGTTGTCAAATTTGGTCATACTGTTAACTTCCTATTTAAACAGTATCAGCTGTTTTCCCTCTTTAAATAAATGACGAATAACTTTAAAACGCCGCTATTTTGGTTAGAGTGTACCTTTCAAGGTCCGGTTTGTGGCAATGTGTTCTACTAAATAAGACCTTTAATGTTATACCAAACTTGGCCTATGCTGCTATTTAAGAATTTTGTTTGACTCCTCGTGGGCCATCTCCCTTAAGGGCCACCACTTATATCATTCGTTGTCAATCAGCCTAGCAACCATACATCATACTAAACCTACATTAAGTACATTTCAATCCAGATTTTCAGGACTTTGTCATTTAACATCAATCATTTTGGTGGCCTTTACAAAGGCCATTTTTACAAGTCTCAATTATTTTTACTTTCACAGTCTTAGACGATTCCTTTACAAGTATCAGCCTCACATCTTGTTACTTCTTTTACAGGAGGAGCATTCAACATTTTATGGACTTTGTCATTTATCCAACTTCAGTTTAGTGGCCTTTATAAAGGCCGTTTTAATAAGTCTCAATTTTACAACTTTCGCGGTAACAAAGAATAGTTATTCAGTTGTCGCTATGAATGTTTTAGGGGGACTTTAAATAATTATAATTTATATTCTCCAAACATGTTCAAACGTGTTCAAGGTCATTTTAATACTTTAAAAAAAAGGATCTTGACTGTGGCGGATTGCCCTGCCGACCAGTCAAGAAGGGTCAGTTCATTCGTGGCGGTTTGCCCATGCCGACCGATTGAACTGCTTAGGGTATGGGTGGACCGCAGAACTCCACACTGCGCGAACCACCCGGGTTTGTTTTTGGGGTTGTGATGGGAATAGGGTAAGGGACAGAGTTTAACTTGTACAAATCAACAAATTGTGTTAGTGTTAGTGGGAAACCAGCGAAGCCATGCAAGACAGAAAAGGATTGTACAGAGAAGAATAAGAGATCGGCGCTGAGCTTAACGAAATCCAGATCCATTGCCCACCGCACTGTTCACCCAACGCCCGGAGCAGTGCTGACCACACAGGGGGACTTGTCTCAGGCCTTGTGTGACGCAGAAGGTGTTGACTCCGCCTCGGGACCCGGCGGAGATCAGCGTAGAGATTCCGGCCGATAGCAAGTGAGACCTACATATGTGGTGCTCGCTATATCACAGAAGTTCCAAGCCCGGGGTACCACTGCAGGGATTGCGGTACTAGGAGACCTCCGTGGATGTTCAGCTTCTCTCCGATGATCTCCGCTGTGCCCCGCTTCTCTGGAGCTGCTCTGGACTGGTCCCGTGTCTGCATGCCGAATGATTCGAGAACGAGCGTCCCGGTTTTATGAACTTTTCCGCTGAGTCAGCAGAAAATAACCTCACCTCATTGGTTGAACTGTTTGACCAATGAGAAGCCGGCTTGTGCTAGTGAGTATACCGCTGTTCTTAAGCGAATCACTTTTGCTCACCCTTTCGTTACGGACGCAACTGCATCATGTTCAGGAAGCAGACCCGGCCTAAGATGTTTGACATGCCTCGTCGGGAACCATCGTTCCAGCTTTCCAGCTCCAGGCCCCACAGTGTCACACCTCGGTCATCACTCCGGCAGCCTCGTCAACGTCCAGCTCCAATCCCAGCCCCAAAGAGCGAGTCCGTGACAGGGCAGCCTCGTCAACGCCCGGCTCCAACACCAGCGTCAAAGAGTAGACCCGTCGATGTAATGCCTCGAAGGGTAAACATATCGACTTGTGCCCGGGAACCGTTCTCTTTACTTAGAGAAATTCTCTCGGACAAGACGAGGGATCTGGAACCTGAGAAGAACTATACGGCCCAGATCCCTGTTATCGATGAGCCGAGGGAGATTCGTCGGCCGAGCTTCGAACCGGCATTCCCTGGGTTCAAGCTCCACCGCCTGTGGAAACTGCAGCCGGGACTTTATTGTCTGCTCGGATGGGACAAGCCTTCGCGGGAGCTTTTGTTGCGCCACCGCAACTTTGTCTTTAGAAGTTACCTGCCGAATGGAGTGATTGAGCCACCGTACGAGACATTAAAGACCTACTTGGAGGTCGGGAAGCCGGAAGATGGGCAACGACGTCGGCGTGTCACCGTCCAATGGGTGTCACTGTAAACAATGACACTGATAAAAACGGCCTTTTTAAAGGCCACCAAAAATTTCAATCGTTTGACACTCAGTAGCGTAAAACATATATTTTGTTTTACCCCCAGTCTTACTCCTGCTGTAATGAAGTTTTATTACAAGTCCCATGAGGTTTCAATAAAGTTTGTTGGTATTTTGTACGGTACGGTACTTAGTTACCGACTTCAACAAATATGGTTTGACCGAGAATTTTAATCGTTCCTCTGTCAACATAGTTTGTTCAAATGGGTAAGCGCTTGGACTGGGTCATTAAATAATTAAAATGGCCTTTCTCAAGGCCACTAAATAAAACGCTGAGTCAGTGTTATTAGTGCGCACCAACAGGAGACCTGCAGCGTATCCTATACGGTACGTAGCGTCGCACCTTAGAGACCAATGATTAGTGGGGCTCAGGACATCCTGCTTGCACTGAGGAGAGAAGATGGAAACTACGGTGGAAGAAATCTTCGCTGAGATGATTGAGCGACGGGCTCCACTAGCACCGATATCCTCACTCCGGCCGCCTCGTCAACGTCCAGGAGCCTCGCAGAGGCGTGTTCATTTCGCTTTGGACTGTCCAGCTCCGAGACCAGTGGCAAGGAGCAATCCTGTCACTGTAATGGATTGTGTTGCGGCTACTCCACGGCGAAAGCTTCAGAGGCTGGAGCGGCACTTCTACACTCCACTTGGGCAACTACGCCATGGCGAACAGAATCGACGGTTGTGGCGGATGAAACCCGGCCTGTACGAATTGCTATTTTTCGTACGCCAGGATGGTGAGGCTACTCTGCGGGAGGTTGGTTCCTTGGAGCTGACGAGAGTTCGCCTGCCAAGGAGAATGGAGTGGCCGTGGAAGTCGACGCATCTGAAGATTCACGGGCCGGGGGAGGACCCTTCGTATCCTAGAGGGAAGGCCGAATGGGTCCGTCGCTAGATCATCTCAAGAAACGGCCTTTTTAAAGGCCACCAGATTTTTCAATCGTTTTTGAACTCATGCATTTGCAAAGTTTTATTATAAGTCCCATGACATACTGGGTGTTGGTAATCTGTACGGTACGTAGTTGCCGACTCTAAATAATATATTTTGACCGAGAACTTTGTTCATTATTCGGTCAACACAGTTTATTTAGTGCGCTTAAAATAAATGTTATGGGGCTTAACAGCCATAGCTTGGAGTAAAGAATAAAATGAGTTGTGTTTGCAAACACAAACAATTCCACGTTTCTAACATAGAGTTACAGTCGGGCTAAGATTGGAGATACGTAGTTGCCGACTCTAAATAGTTTATTTTGACCGAGAATTTTGTTCGTTATTCAGTCAACACAGTTTGTTTAATGTACCTAAAAACAAATGTTATGGTGCTTAAGAGTCATAGCTTTGAGTAAAACATAAAATTGCTTTCAAACACAAACATTTGCAAGTTTCTAACGTAGAGGCACAGTCGGTCCAAGATTGGAACATAAAAACGGCCTTTATCAAGGCCACCATTTTTAGTACTTAAATTCAACTGACCAATAGGAGAAGAGTGCTGTGTCAGCAACGCCTATATAATGAGAGAGTAGTGCGATGTTTCCTCATTCCTCCACTGAGCTGATTGCTGATCTGATCTCCAAGTCATGGACTCTTCTGAGACTTCTGCAGCTGTAGAATCCATCCTGGCTGAGAACAAGGTGAAGTCTATCTTCGATCCGCCGGACGCACCTTCTACATCCACAAGCGTGGTTTCGCCGCCAAGTCCCCTGCACTTTGGAGCACCGACAGCAGAGTCATCGGATGAAGATAATAGGAAATTCATTTCAAAACATGACCCCTTCGTACCGAAGGCAACTTCATCCTCCAGCACACCAAGAATATCATTGAAGAAGACACCACGGGTAATAAATGCGCCCAAGTGTACCCACCAATTTAAGAGAGGGCCGAAGAAGGGTGAAGTGTGTGCAGTCTTCTGCAAAATAGGAGAAACGTTCTGCGCTAAACACAAACCTGCAGAGAAAAAGCCGCCAGCATCTAGTTTTGACTTTGAAACTATAGCTCAGGAGGGAAAATTCCGAAGATTGAAAGTTTCCAAAAAATATAAACTCCTACAAATTAAAGAGCGCAAAGTAATTTTGGAAAACAGCGGAAGAATCCTAAAGGTAAGACTGCCTGGATATTTGCAACCAATACCCAAGACTGGGTCATACTTAGTATTTCAAAGGGCGGGCAAAGGCGAACTGGCAAAGGCGATGTGGGATGGCGTCTAGATTGGATCAGCAGCTCAGAAACGGCCTTTTTCAAGGCCACCAATTGTTTCACTCGTTATAGTACTCACAGTGTGCTAACTCTGTTGTCTTTCACAAACAAAGTATATTATGTAAAATCCTACAACATAATTAACCTACATTGCGTAGCTTTCCTTCCAGTCAACAATGGTCGAGACCAGTCGTAAACCTTGGTGGAGAATTCAAAACGGCCTTTTTAAAGGCCAAAAATTGATTAACTCGTTATAGTACTCACAGTGTGCTAATTCTGTTGTATTTCACAAACATAGTATATTATGCACAATCCTACAACATAATTAACCTACATTGCGTAGCTTTCCTTACAGTCAACAACGGTCGAGACCAGTCGTAAACCTTGGTGGAGAATTCAAAAACGGCCTTTTTAAAGGCCAGCAAATGATTAACTCGTTATAGTACTCACAGTGTGCTAACTCTGTTTTATTTCACAAACAAAGTATATTATGCACAATCCTACAGCATAATTAACCTACATTGCGTAGCTTTTCTTACAGTCAACAACGGTCGAGACCAGTCGTAAACCTTGGCGGAGAATTCAAATACGGCCTTGTTAAAGGCCAGCAATTGATTCACTCGTTATAGTACTCACAGTGTGCTAACTCTGTTGTTTTTCACAAACAAAGTATATTATGAGATGAAATAAACTGATAATGCAGGCTGCAGACTGAATTAATATTTACAACTCTAGTTTCATCGATTCTTTGCATTCAAAACAAGATTTTGTTTGTTTGTTTGTTAGGTTGACCTTGAAAATAATAAAAGCATTGTCTGCAGTTAAGATAAGAGACTGCTGAAAAGCATTGTCAGCAGTTAAGATAAGAGACTGCTGAAAAGCATTGTCAGCAGTTAAGATAAGATACTGCTGAATATGCAGTAGTTATTACTATAAATAGAGGCGTTCTGTAGAGTTGATCACATCCATCTGCGACGTTTACCTGACAACATGGTCTACGAGATTGTTCACCACCAAACAGCGAGAAGGGTTAAACGCTCTCCTCTGTGGCTGAAAACATTCTACCTCCGTGTTCCGATTTATTGGACGACGGAGATAACTCAAGAATGCGACTTGTGGAGAGTTTCTGAGGCTCTAGACAGTATCAGGGCCGACTGCCGAGCGACTACAATTAAATTGACAACGTCCGACGTAGGGTTCTGGATGGCGCCTACTCCTCTGGAAGATGACTTACCCTTCAAGACCAACGTCATCAAAGACCTGAAGCGTTTGCTGCGGCTTGGCCAAAGGGTGACTCTCACCGTCATCGTTTCTTGAGGACGTATCCTGCAGACCCACAACGCCATCTCAAACTCCACCTTCTGAGGGCAACTACAAACGGCCTTTTTCAAGGCCACCATGAATTTCACTCGTTTTAAATAAGCTAAGCGTCTTATTTGAACCATACCAATTATTTATCTTTTCGATTATTAATGTTTCTACTAATAATGAAATTAATAATTAGCAACACATTGTTTTTAAAATTTTTAGTTGTACAAAACACATGGTGGTTTCTTAATTTTACCTCAACTAACAATTGAAATTTATGATATTAAGTATGCACAAGTGTATCTCTCTCTCTCTCTCTCTATATATATATATATATATATATATATATATATATATATACATTTTTTGAGATCAAAACCTATGTTTAAGGGTTTTCTACCATAACTTAGCACTTTTTTTACTGACTAAAACCTAATGCTCTTATTCGTTGTTTATTTTTGCTTGCTCATCACAAAATTCCCCTATAAATAAAGGTAAATAGTAGTCACCGGTCATTCATATCCTATCTACCATCATGGCACCACTAGACATCCCTCACCACTGGAAGCAAATTGGAGAAATAATTGAAAATGTCTTACAGGAAGATGTGGAGGAGATTGAAGATACTAGCGACTCCGAAGACCTGACCAACTCCGATGACAACACATCATCACTAGATGTCTCTGACATAGAAGATGCAATAGCATTTGTTCTTCACGAGGATTATCCGGAGTCAGTCGCCGACAGTATTGAATGTTATCTCCTGTCCGAAGATGAGGATGACAACAGGACTCCTGTCCTACGTGATGTTCCCGATGCAAGGCGGAGACTATTCGATAGTTCCAGTGGTGAGGAAGACGATGATGGCGTTGCATACCTGAGCGACTAATTAGAGAAGTCTGTTTCAAACGGCCTTTTTCAAGGCCACCAATTGTTTCAATCGTTTTAAAACTCAGCCGAATCCGCAATTTTTTTTTTCCTTAAACTAAAAAAGCCACAAGCAGAGTATAATAAACGAATGAAAAAATGGTATTCGTTAAAACGGCTGTTTGGATGTGTTTTTCAACTGTATAAAGGGTTTATTGTTCAACAATGATGTCATCATCTGATAGATAATCTGCCCCTACTAATCTTTCTAATGCAGCCATTACTTCTCTGGATTGGATAGTTGTTCTGCTTGATACAACGTTAACCTGTACTGGTTGATCATCACTTTCTTGTCTTTCCGTGGGTGTAAATGATAATTGAAAAGGTGGTGTTGTGGAGGATATATCTGGGACCTGTATAGGCTGCTCCATAATTATGTTGTGGTTAGTAAGCTTATAGCAATACTAATTTATAATTTCATTTATGTTTACTTTTTAAATGAATGAACCAATGGCAATGAAAGTGATGATGTTAGCAAAAATATAAACCAATAGTAATTCAATGCTGAGGTCAGCATTTGCTATAAAACTAGAACATGTGAAAAATGGCTCTCAATACTACTTTTGGAGCAGTCTATAACACACTGAGAAATTTATTCAATCACAATGTACTATTGTCAACGTTGTAATGAAGATTTCATAAATGAGGATTTATATATATATCACTGTGAAATTTACCATAATGCTACTAATAATGCATTATCCGATTGTGAAGACCATCCCGATTTCTTACACTTCCTTGCTGACACTGAACACTCTACACGGCAGAGCAGACCAAGCGTAATTGCATATGCACCTCCTAGCAAACAAAACTCAGTGGATCCTGAAGATGAATCCTCACCCTCTACTTCTAGAGGGACTGCGAACGAAGATGCAACGTTGGGAGTCAACATTTTAGTGGAGGCGTTTGACAGATCTGTCGTTCGACATTACAGAATAAATAACATCAATACACTTGAACTACAAATATTTCTGACCCTCGTTAAAGATGTTATAATTGCAAAATTAAATTATGAACTTAACCGTTTGAATTTCATTAAATTTGGATTACTATTGGACACAACATTTAATAATGTAGAAGGAGAAATATCCAACAGAGGGTTTCTTTCTAGAAACCGAACTATCATGGAGACGTCAAATTTAGATGAAATAGTTGATGAATGTTTACAAGAATTGGTGCTTAAAATAACTGAACATGAAGCTCGTGGATCCGGATGGTCCTTGCTCAATGTAAACAACCTGGATTTACGAGTTCATAAACGTGGATACGGTGAACGTGGCAGCAGTTTTATTCCATTGCCAGCAAAGATTAAAGATAATAAATCATGTATTAATGTTCAAAACAATGACAATGAATGTTTCAGATATTCCATGTTGGCGAAATATCTTGTTCATGAAGGTGCCCAACATCCTGAACGACCGAATAGAAGATATCAAGAACTAAATGGTAGATATAAATTTAATGGATTAAACTACCCAGTGTCATTGTCTGATATAGGAAGTTTTGAAAAACGTAATGCAGGTGTATCTGTTAACGTGTTTGGACTGGACAGAAGAAACAATGTGTACCCGTTAAAAGTGGTACCACGTGAATTGATTGACCATACTGATTTACTGTTACTAAAAGATGAAACTGTTTCACATTATGTGTACATAAAAGATTTCACTAAGCTCATTCACTAACAGGTCACCAAAAGAAAGTCACCAATAACAGTGTGTAAAAGATGTTTCTGTTTTAAAAATATCTCTATAAATAGAGGAGGTCGTAGTTGGCTGACGGAACACTCTAAACTTTGTGGAGATCATGCAGCAGCAAAAGTTATCCTTCCAACTCTGAATAGTTCTATTCTAAAGTTTAGAAATATCCATCACCAGTATCGCATCCCAATTGTAATTTACGCAGATTTTGAATCGTCATTGATACCAGTGGAAAATGTGGATCCTGACGCAGCAGACAGTAGGAAATACCAAAAACACGAGCCAAACAGCTATTGTCTTTTGGTAAAATCAACACTTTCATATGAGCATCTTCGGCACTACGATATTCCAACGGAGCCAAAGCTTTACCGTGGGGAGCAAGCTGCAACACGATTTGTTGATGATCTATATGATATTGCTGAAAAAGTATCTACCCTCTACAGTTACATTGTTCCTATGGAAAATCTCACTGACCTTCAAGAACTATGTCATCAAATGGAGGACATTTGTTACTTGTGTAAACAGGAGTTTTCTGAGGACAACATCAAAGTGCGTGACCATGATCATTTGACAGGAGCCTATAGAGGAGCAGCTTGTAACGCCTGCAATATCAACTTTAAGCTACCTAACTTTATACCGGTTGTATTACACAATTTAAGTGGATACGACGCACACTTTATTATTCCAGAACTTGGACGAGACAAAGGACAAATTGACGTATTGGCTCAAACGACAGAAAAATTTATTAGTTTTTCAAAGAAAGTAAAAAATATAAAATTAAGGTTTATAGATTCCTTAAGGTTTATGCCATTCAGTTTGATGACACTCTCTAAGAATCTGGAAAGAGATGACTTAATTGAAACGAGGAAGCTGGTTCCAGAATATAAGATGGAGCTCGTATTAAGAAAAGGAGTGTTCCCGTACGACTACATAGATTCCCTTGCTCGATTTGACGAGACTGCGTTACCTCCACCAGAAATGTTTTACAGTAAACTCAATGAATCTCCAGTAGATCCAGAAGATTATGAGCATACTGTCAAGGTATGGAAGGAACTTAATATGTCGACGCTCGGAGATTATAATGATTTTTATGTGAAACTTGATGTAACTCTCCTTTGTGATGTAATGGAGGAATTTAGAAATTCCTGTTTGTTAGCTTACGGACTGGATTGTTTCTATTACTTCACATCTCCAGGGCTGGCTTGGCAAGCTATGATGAAGGAAACTAAATGCGAACTCCAACTTTTAACTGATATTGACATGGTTCTTATGGTTGAAGCTGGTGTTAGAGGAGGGCTCACACAATCGGTCACACGATATGTCAAAGCCAATAACAAACATCTTCAAAATTATAACTCCACTAAAGAATCAGTCTACCTAGGCTACTTCGACGCCAATAACCTTTATGGATACGCCATGTCAATGCCATTACCTTTTGGCGGATTTTGCTGGGTTGATTCTAATGTTTTAGGAGACATTATGAGCATCCCGAAGTTCAGCGATATCGGATACATATTGGACTTTGACTTCGAGTATCCTCAGCACCTTCACGACCATCATTATGACCTTCCTCTATTACCAAAGTCCGAGGTTCCTCCAGGAGGCAAATATTCAAAGTTGATGACAACACTTGAAAATAAATCTAATTACATTGCACATTATTGGATTGTACAGCAAGCAATTGAACTAGGAATCAAAATTGTTAAAATCAACCGAGTGCTTCAATTTACACAAAAGACCTGGCTAAAACCGTATATAGAATCGAATACTTCAAGAAGAGCAGCTTCCACATCAAGTTTTCACAAAGAATTTTACAAACTGATGAATAACGCCGTCTATGGGAAATGTCTTGAAAACAAAAGGAATCACATGAATTTTAAACTTGTTTCTGATGAAAAGAAAATGTTAAAATTAGTTCAAAAGCCTAACTTCAAAACATCTATCATAATAAACGAAAATCTTGTAGCTGTATGCATGAACAAAACAAATGTTGTCATGGATCGACCTCTTTATGTAGGAATGTGTATACTTGATATTTCAAAGACCCATATGTACGACTTCCACTACAACAAGATGGTTGCCTTTTATGGACGAGATCGAATTGGAATTAGCTACATGGACACTGACGGGATCGTATATTGGATCAAGACACTTGACATGTATGATGACCTTAGAGTGTTTCCTCACAGGAATGATTTTGACTTCTCCGACTACCCAGTCAACCATCCGACATACGACAACTCTGTTAACAAGAAGGTTTTAGGAAAGTTCAAGGATGAAACTTGCGGAGTACCACTTGAAGAAATTGTCGCCCTCATGTCGAAGATGTACGCGTTAAAATTAATGACAGATAGAACAGCGAATGTCACATCAACAGTTGCAGCGGATGAGGATGAAGCAGGGATTATCAAGAAGGCAAAAGGAATAAAAAAAATGTACATAATGAAAAAAATGAAATTTGAACATTACTACAACTGTTTATTCAGAAGAGTTGGGTACAGTGCATCTTTTAACACAATCCGGAGCTTCAATCATAATTTATATAGTATAACTGTGAAAAAGAAGTCATTGGCAGACAAAGACGACAAACGTGTGATCCTTCAAAACAACATCCACACACTTCCTTATGGACATTATTCATTAACATAAATTGATTAAGTGCATCATCATCCTGAGAAGTAAACTGGTGGAAGATCTATAAAATGCTAATTAATTAAGTATATGTTAAATAAAGTTTTTAAAAAGCCACTTCAGTGGCCTTGACCCAGTTTTCGTGTGTTTAGAATAAGCAATTTTTTAAATTAGCAAAAACTACATTACTTATTTAACATTTAGCCTTTTTTAATAAATGAAACAGTTTTATAGTTCAGTTACTAAACGATTGGAGGATAAAGCGAACCGATGGACGAGAGAAAATCCATCGTTGAAGAACTTCACAAACCAGTTCGAAGAAATTTTCCTAGAAGATCAACGGTCGTGAAAGGCATTCATGACCTATATCAAGCGGACCTTGTAGAAATGAAACCGTACAGTAGGATTAATAAAGGTTTTAGGTACATTTTAACGGTTATTGATTGTTTTACAAAAGTAGCCAGTGCAATTCCACTGAAAAACAAAAGTGGATCGTCTATTACAGAAGCAATGAAAGAAGTACTTCAGGCGATAGGGAAACGTATAAAAAATCTGCAGACAGACGATGGTACAGAATTTTTTAACAAAGATTTTTCTGATCTAATGAGGAAAAATAAAATAAATCATTATTCAACTTATAGTGAAAAGAAAGCCGCTATTGTAGAACGTTTCAATCGAACTTTGAAAACTTCAATGTACAAGAAATTTTCAGAAAGAGGCACCTATGTATGGTATGATATTCTTCCTACTTTAATAAAAGATTACAATGATAAAAAACATCGTACAATAGGTATGAAACCAAATCAGGTGAATAAAGCAAATGAATCTAAAGTTTTGAAACGCATAAAGAAAAGTACCAAACCAATATTAGATAAGAAACCACCCAAAAAATTTGCAATAGGAGACAATGTGAGGATATGTAAATATAAACAGATCTTTACCAAAGGTTACCTTCCGAATTGGACAAACGAGGTTTTCACAGTGCATCGAGTACAGCCTACTATTCCTGAAACTTATATTTTAAAGGATGTTAAAGGAGAGATACTGCAGGGAGGGTTTTACGGACATGAGTTGTTAAAATCCAAGACTGGCAATGTTTATTTGGTTGAAAAGATATTAAGAAAAAGAGGTAATAAACTTTTAGTGAGATGGTTGGGATTTGACAAGAGCGAAGATACTTGGATAGACAAAAAGGACCTACTTTGAAATAAAAAATCAGTAACGGGACAGCATTTGAGAAGACTGTTTATGCAGTAAATAAATTATGGAAATTATCTGCCAGAATGAAAGACTTGATATTAACAATATTGATTGTTTGACACCGGATATTTTTGATAATGAGGTAAGTAAACATGGCTGTTTATTGCCTAACACAATGAGGTGTATTATTAGTGGGCCTTCAAACTGTGGAAAAACCAACGTTGTTTTTAATTTAATAACAAAACCAAACGGCTTAAGCTTCAATAATGTTTATATTTTTTCCAAATCTCTAAATCAACCAAAATATTTATTATTGGAAAAGATTTTGCATGATGTACCCGATGTTTCATTGCATAAATTTGACGCAAGTAGTGAGATTATAGAGCCTAACAATGCTGAACCGTATTCAGTTTTTATTTTTGACGATGTTTCTTCTGAAAATCATGATAGGATAAGAACATACTTCTCTATGGGTAGACATAATCATATTGACTCTATTTACATAGGTCAAACATATAGTACAATTCCGAAACAATTAATTAGAGATAACGTAAACTTTTTAATTGTTTTCAAGCAGGATGAAAAAAATCTCAAACATATATACAACGATCATGTTGGTGCAGATATGTCATTTGAAAAATTTCGAGATGTGTGTGGGAAAGCTTGGAAAGAAAAATATGGGTTTTTAGTTATAGATAAAGAAAGATCTATGACAAATGGTCGTTACAGAATAGGGTTCGATGGATTTGTTTTATTACATTGACTTCTGCCTATAACAAATTCAGTATTTGTGGTGAAGGCGTTGAGAACAGTCGGAACTAATAATGTCGAACCAGGAGGAGTTGCTTAGTGAAATAAAAGTCCTAAGTGACTCAATACGGAAGAAAAACCTGCTACTAAAAGAAGGATTGATGGCTAGAAATAAATATTTGGAGGAAACCTTCAAGCCCATTGTCGAACCCCTGAATAAAATAAATGATAAAATGACCAAATCGACTCTACTAGATCAAGAAGTAAAAGAACGAGATAAAAATATCGTTAAACAAGATGAAACTTCAGGAACATACGGATCAGAATCTGGGTCAGAATCATTTAGCAGAACGAGTCGTTCAGGAGAAGAAGAAGAGGAAGAAGAAGAAGAAGAAGAAGATAAAGAAGATGAAGAAGAAAGTAAATCCGACATTGAAGGTGAAACAGATCCTTTAGAACCAACAGAATCCCCCACAAATATTAGTATTTTAAGTAAAGAAATTGGCAAAAAAGGACCTCTTTCACGAAATTATATACTAAAAATGCTACATGGTGCACATAAATCGAGTAAATACCACGTGTATGGAGCACGCTTGGAAAAAGACGGTCTTCATATGGGGGATAGTATGCTAGAGATAGATGACAAAGATAATATAACAGTTAAAGACCAAACTTTTAAGGGTACCGCTGGACTGTTTGAATTGATCTTTAAACCCCCTCCAAAAAAATATACTAAGAAGGATTTGAATGATTTTAAAAACATATGTATTTTAACCAACTCCCATAGAAAAGGTTATTCACATAATACACCTATTCATAGAAATAGATCGGAGAAGTATAGAGAAGTTATTTCAAAGCTGTTTTCTAGTATTAGAGGAAAACGTCCGAAGGCTAAGGGTAAAGGAATGTCGATGAAATCGGTGTATGATACAAATATTATATACTATAATAATGTGAATAAGCTGGTTGACAGAATGCGATTAATATATGAATCTATACAGGCTGGGCATAACGGATTGGATAACGAAATGATTGCTTTAACGGAAGAGTTAAAAGGTCGGGGATACATAGCTTAAGTATTCAGTCTAAAGATGAGTGTTGATAAGTTCGGTCGTCATGAGAGCTCTTTGGTTCGAGAGGTTTTGAGAGGTCCACCTGGAGAAGGTTTTCAGTTGACTCGAGACGGAAACTATGATCTAAGAAGGAAACGTTTGTGCAATATTGCAGATCCTATTAACAAAGATGAAGCAGTAAACCTTGGAACAATTCGTACATTTACATTAAATTGCGAGACAAATGACAGCATGTTTGATGCTAAATATAAAAGAATTATACATGTGGCAATTGCAGAAAAAGATACAGATGCTGTGAATAGGCGATTTGTTTTGGAAGAAATAAAGCAATTAAAACAAGATATTTACCAAAAAATCGACAAATTACAGTCTATGGTGATTCTTTTCACCTCTTCGAAGAAGGAAAGTCGGGGAACACCTTCAAACAGTGTAAACGCAATATATGATACAAACAGTGATGCAGAAGAGTCATTATCACTGCCAGACGTTAGAGTAATCTAATGAAGTAAGGTGTTAAAACAAAAATAAATTATCATACATGGAAGGAAGACGTTCAGTAGTGAACTATCACTCATGAAAAGAGGACGAGGACTCACTAGTAGCGCAGTGTCTCTTTTTAAAAAAGCATTTTCCACTTTACCTACAGGTGCATTAATAAACACAGCTGTTGACGCACTTCCAATTGAGCTACATTTGCCTGGAGGTTATCAGTATTGTGGTCCAGGTACGAAATTGCGAAAGCGTTTGTTACGAGGAGATCCTGGAATAAACAAATTGGACGAAGCTTGCAGAGCACACGATATTGCATATTCAAATTACTCAGATTCGGAAAGAAGAACAATTGCAGATAGAGCTCTTGCTGAAAAAGCTTGGCAGAGAGTAAAATCAAGTGACGCAAGTGTTGGTGAACGAGCAGCTGCATTAGCAGTAACTGCAGCCATGAAAGCCAAAACAGCAGTTGGAGGAGGATCGAGGAGAAGAAAAACAAACACACGTCGCAGAAGAAATATTTCCGGTGGGGGCACTAGTAAAAGAAGGAATACTAATAAGAGAGTTAATCGTAAGCAAAAAAAGTGTTCAAAATGTTCAAAAAAAAGGTAAACGGAAGAGGATTATACCTAAGACCATACCGTGCATATTAAATAAAAACAAATTAATTTTGCCGAATAAACCTTTGAACAACGAGGAACTTGAACGGTATGCATCATGTTTAAAAATCCCTTTTTTCAGAGGGGTGTTCATGCGAAACGGATTGCCAAGAAAAATCTGGAAAAATGAAGCCGCAATTGTAAACCTTGATTATGCTAATGGTGCTGGGACACATTGGGTTTGTTATAAGAAAATATTTGATTCTGTTTTTTATTTCGACAGTTTTGGGAATCTTCCACCTCCTAAAGAGTTACAAGTGTATTTCGGTGCAGTACCTAACGTAGTTTTCAATTATGATAGAAAACAAAGAGAAGACACGTCAGTATGTGGACATTTATGTTTGGAATTTCTAGCCACAAGTGTCAGTCAACTGTAAGATGTCGTCTTGTACTGTAACAGTTAGTGGTTCAACATCAACTTTACGAAGTACATTATTTCCACCATTACACCTGAGAGATGATAGACAGTGGGAAATTGCACTTTTGGATTTTACTACTTACAACTCAATCCCAAACATAATAGAAGGTGTTAATAATAAATTTCACTACGTGAGAAAGAAAAATACTGAAGGTCTGGCTGATGTACGTGAATTTGTTGAGATTAAAACTGGTGCTTATGAAATAGCTGACATAAACAGAGAACTTCAAAATAAGTTAGGAAAGGATGTAATTGAACTAAGAGCGAATAATAACAATTTAAGAAGTGAAATAAAATGCAAGTTTTATATGGATTTCACTCTACCAGCATCGATTGGTCCTTTACTTGGTTTGGTTTCCCACTATACAAGTCGGTTCTTGAACCAAATATCTACCATACAAGTCCAAAAACCGTGAACATAATTAAAGTTAATACTATAAATATCACGTGTAACATAGTTCAAGGGGCTTATAAAGATGGATCGAACCAACATATTTTACATTCGTTTTATCCAACCGTTCCACCTGGATTTAAGATAATTGAAAAACCTCATAATCTGATATATCTTCCATTAAACTCCACTCATATTTCAGACATCGTATTGAACGTACTAGATCAAGACGGTGACATCGTGGATTTCAGAGGAGAAATTATTACTGTACGTTTACACATTAGACAGGCACCGTAAAAGAACGATGGGACTTGAATTTACATATAACACTAAACAAACATCAGACAATTCTAGTATATCTCCTAACGTAGAGAGGTTAACTAGAGAGAACATTAAATTTTTAGAAGGACTTGGTTTCAGAGTCAATGATAATGGACATACTGGATATAAAACATGGACCGGTTTTCGACGACACGTTGTGGGAGAAGGAGCTTCACACTCACAACCCTTACGCTTCATCGAAATTAGGAAATAATGATGAGATCCGAATTCCAATACAACATCAAGATGCATATACTTTACCGTCTGAAAGCTATATTTATATTGAAGGAAGGGTTTTGGAAAAAGATGAAAATACAACATCAAAAGTACCATTCATAAATAATCCAATGGCCTTTTTGTTTGAAGAAATCCGGTACGAAATATCTGGCATTGTAGTAGATTCGACTAAAAAGGTCGGTATAAGCAGTACGCTTAAAGGGTTGGTTTCTTTATCACTTAATGAAACGAACGCTTTAAAAACAGCCGGATGGATATTACCAACTACGACCAAAATAGTACCTAATTCAAGTGGTTATTTCGACTTTTGCGTTCCGTTGCGGCTCTTACTAGGATTCGCTGAAGACTACAGAAGAATAATAATTAATGTCAAACAAGAATTGGTTTTACTGCGATCATCCTCTGATGTGGATATTATACAAGCTGATAGCGGAACAACTCCCACAACACTTGAATGGAAATTGAAGTTAGATAAAATAGTTTGGAGAGTACCTCATGTACGGTTGGCCGATGAACGACGAGTAAGTCTATTACGGATTCTGGACTCTGATAGGGATATTGTGGTTCCTTTTAGAAGCTGGGAAATGCATGAATGGCCTGTCTTGCCTAAAACTCAACGTCAAACGTGGGCTGTGAAGACTTCGAGTAATTTAGAAAAGCCTAGATATGTTATTTCTGCTCTGCAAACAAATAAAAGATCTAATATTACAGCTAATGCCAGTAGCTTTGATCATTGTAAACTTTCAAATATTAAGTTGTTTTTAAACTCACAATTCTTTCCCTATGACAGTCTTAATGTAATGTTTTCTAAGGACAGATATGGTATTTTATACGATATGTATGCTAGGTTTCAATCGTCATACTATGGAAGGACGAACTCGCCTCTCCTCAACCCTGAAACATTCAAGAGTCTCGCACCAATTGCAGTCATAGACTGTTCAAAACAAAACGAATCAATTAAATCATCAACAGTAGATATTCGCATCGAGTTTGAGTTGGAAGAGAATATTCCAGACCAAACAACAGCGTATTGTTTGATACTACATGATACAATCGTAACGTACACCCCTCTAACAGGCGTGGTTAGAAGAATAATATAGATGTTTTTACCACATTATTCAGCACCTACATATATTTACCCCCACCACAAGTTTATAAAAGGGAGATTCTTCTGCGAGAGGACATCAGTATACCACCTGCAGACATCAAGACAACATTGATAGTTAAAATGGACAGTATGCCATCTAATTTTCTTGAAGATGTAACGCTCGAGTCTGCATCAACAGAGGTGACAGCTGCATCTAAAACGTCGAATCAAGACTTACCTGAAAACACAAAACCTAGTGAGGACTCTGCAAAAACAACGGAAACTACTTCTTTTCCAATTGACAAAGACACAATTCCACCTGGTAATCCTAGTGAGGACTCTGTAAAAACTACGGAAACCACTTCTTTTCCAATTGTCAAAGACACAATTACACCTTATAATAATAATAATGATGATGTTAAAACTAATACAACACCAGCTGAAAATGTAGAAGAGTCCGCAGAAAAGGACACAACAACTACTGAGGAGATTAAGGCTGGACTCTCAGGATTTCTAACTTTCGAAGGAAATGATCAGAGGAAAAGGAAAAGATGTGAAAATGAATATGATGAACAAAATATGGATGTGATATTTGATGTATTTTTACGCGCAATGTATCCATTGAATTTAAACATGGATAAAACTGTTACTGTTGGTGTTTTCAAATCTTTGAACTTTAATCCTGCTGTGCTAATTAACCATTGCGGGAAAGCCTCATTGCTACTTACGATAGACATGTGGGATAAATTTACTAAACATGTATCTATCATTGAAGCCTACTTATACAACAACTTGACAGGACGAAAAACTGCAATTGGATTTAACGAATCCGATTTAGAAATCGACAACATCAGACTTCGAGGTACTCAATTTGTGAGATTTAGAGATCTTTCTAAACACAATAAGAAAATCCTTTTAACTTTGGAAGAATTTCAAGTCCTGTCGAATCTAACACCAGTAATAATCAGATACATTCAGCAACTCGTCACATATGCTCCACTTATTTTTGATTACCTCAACAGTTCGGTGAACACACATCCAGTTTTACCACTGATCTATGGCCCGATAGATCATTCTATATACAACAGATTGCCTCAAGAGGTGTCGTTCTACAGAAGGACCGGATTCTTTTTTAATAAACTTCGAAGTGAAGGAACCAAAATTAAAGTTTCTCCAACAAAGGAATTGCCGGAGAATATTTCAAATAAACAAAAAGTGTAAAATTATTTGAATGATTGCGTCAAGCAAGTGCTCATGTTGGGAGCACTAAAACCTTTTAAAAAAAGATTTACGTGACCTTGAAACAGTTCAGGTTTGCATATGTTATTCTTCTTTTCGCTGACTATATACATATGAAAATACTCACGCTGTGTGAGTGCAGTTGATTCCAAGCTTCCAAACAGTACCTATCCTACTCAGTCTTGTTTATTACATGCTTAAGTAAACTTCATAAAATGGAAAGATACTGTTGTGAAAACAAATGTTTTGTGCGACCGAAACTAGAGGTAGACGGATTAGCCTGTGAAATATGTGAAAGTTATGGTATTTGTAAATGTCGATGTAAAACATATAAACTTCCAACTCCAACACGAGAAACTTTCACATTGTACAAATCCCAACACTGTTATACATGTTGTCCTAAAATGTGTGTGAAATTTGGACTGTATAGCTATATAATAAAATATTGTAACAAATGTCGCAAAGGTCTTTGTGAATGTCTACTACAATATTGTGCAAACAGGAAGAGTTGGGATGTGGATATAGAAGTAGAGTCAAAAGTAATAACAAGACGGAATAGCATGTAGAATATGTGAATGCTATGGTTACTGCAATAGAGTGTTAATTTTTAGGAAATGAAGGTTTGCATTAGTATAAATAGCTGTCACACCACCCACCCCATCTCAGAACAACTCCAGCTCTTGTCCAGTGAAAACCAACTTCATGCGCTCTCGTAGATTCAACAAAAAATGGAGGAGTATAACCTGTGGAAACAAGCGTTACTCAAAGAATATCAGGATACGAATGATTTAAAAAAATTGTAAGCCAACTACCAAAAAGTATAGCTGAAGAAATTATGAATGAACATTATAAAAATTGTGCGACGGCTTTAATATGTTTCTATGAAAAAGATAGTCTTAGGATTTGTCGAAAGTGTTACGAGGATAACAAAAATGAATTTGCGGACTACGAACAAAAAGTTCAACATGAATCTTTTCAAGTCAACACGTCAACGCTACAATTGAAATATCAATGTATGAAATGTAACGGTACATGTGTAGAAGAGAGATACACTAAATGCGAATGAATGTTAGCAAACTCTGACTGTTTATACGGTAGATTGCATCAACAAAGTGCTCATGCTGGGAGCACTTAAACATTTTTAAAAACTAATTTACGTGACCTTGAAACAATTCAGGTTTCCACATGTTATTCTTATTTTCACCGTATATATATATGACAATATTGGGGCTATATGAGTGCAGTTGATTGCAAGCTTCCCATCAGTTAACAGTTGCAAAAATAAATACATACTGCTGCAGTGAGAAATGTTTCATAGAACCAAAATTACATTGATACGGAATGGACAAACCAATTTGTTTTAATTATAATATTAGAATGTCCAAAAAGTGCGTAGTAGAATTTCAAGCTTTCAGGAACAACCAAGACAAATATATCATAAAAGAACTAGCTTTTTTTGACATATCTACTAACGTCATTAACTATTTTCTTTTTAAGCCGCCTTTTCCTTTTAAGAAGTTAAATAGCAAAAGCTCTAGAACCAATAAATGGTTAATGAAGTATCTTCATCACATCACCTGGGACGAAGGATTTACACAATACAAAGAGCTGGATAGCATAATGTACCATTATTGTCAACAGTATGACGAAATCTACACTACTGGGGATGAAAAATCAAAGTGGATCAGAATGTACAGTACTTCAAATGTGACGGATATTGTGTTGGATAAGGAATTTGCAACGGAATTAAATGGTCTTTGCATCGGAGTAAAAAGCCCTCAGCATAAAACTGCAAATTGTGCATTGTCACGAGCATACAGAGTAGGCCGATTTATATCCGGTGGAGGGGGAAATCCACATATACCCATGCACGTACCTCCGTAATATCAGTTGGACACAAGATCTCTTACAGAATACAACACCTAGCAAAAGAATCATATCAGCTTCTCCACAATGGCATCACCTTCTCCACTACAATCTCTTGCAGAAAAATTCAACCAACATTCAAAATCCGATCTCCTAGCAACAAAAAGATGTAGCGAACTTCAAGAGAAAAAACATTATGCTGTGCATTCGATGAAAAAGTTGGATACATCAGTTGGTGAAGCAGTTATAGCTGTTCTTGGAGATTCACCCTACAAAGAAGAAGATAAACCTAAATTCCAAGTTTACCTCCCGAAAAGATTTGTTAATGTTCTTATGAACGAAGATTTGGATTCTGTCAAGCCCGGCGTATTGTATTTAGTTTCCCATGGACCTTCTGGAAACAACTCTACAGAAATAACAATCCATGTTAACAATACTTTGTAAAATAGTTTTGTACATAGCGTAAAATTCCATTGTAATCTCTGATTATTTTACCTTTTTAATTATGTATTATTTTTACTTAGGTATTATGTAATTATATTTTTAAAAAACTCATCACTGTGACCTTGACATAGTTTTGAAAGTGTCGGACTTACCCCCACCATTTTATTCTGACATAAATAGAACCCGTATTAGTGGTCAGCTATCATTTCTCCATCAGCTCTCGTACCGTCAAGAACGAACTTAACCCATCAACATAATGAAATTTCATCTGGTGATGCAAGACGAAGTGGATTTGGGAATACTTCACGAAACACTCCTGCATTTGATGACGGAACATCCTCCGATGGTAATGAAGATTACTGTTGAATTCGACAGCACAACCTTCTGCGATTCGGAGACGACTGAATCACCCACTGAATGGTCTCCGAATGCCACATCCGAAAATACAGAAGAAACCAAACTACAAGAACCTCCAAAGTACGAAGAAGAAAGCCAACCACAAGAACCTCCAAAGTACAAAGAAGGAAATAATGTTTAATACAATATACCTAGTTTGCTGTAAAGATAAGTTATGTGAACCTTGATTAAATCTTTGTAATTTTTGACAAATAAATTATCAAATCTTTTTTTTAAAAACCACTTTCGATGACCTTGAACTTGTTTCTACATGTCCGTAACCACCCACCCACTTGGGAGTAACAATGACTCTAGGTTTTTTTCTATAAAATGGTTACATTTAATTGGATAATTTTTAGCCAATTACTTGTCAGTGTTTCGTGATGACTAAGCATAAACAAGTAATAAAATCATGCCTGTCTGATCCTCACTACCATCCTCTCGTCTGACACTGATCCGCCAACATGTCTGCATCTACTCTGTGGTCCAAAGACATCGGCGACGAAGAGTTGGTGGAGATCACCCTGATTGCGGAGCATGGGGAGAGAATGAGAGCAATTTCAACTATGTCTGAGGACGAACTACAAGAAAATCACTTCAATGAGATAAAGGCGATCATGTCATACATTGCCCAACCGACGATGCTTCCAGAGCAGTGGCCGGTGATATCTCGGCGGATGGAATATCTCGCTGCGCTGAAGGCTGAGATCAACAGAAGAGGTCTATCAACTGAGATTTATGCAATATTTGTGTAAATTACAGATTTTAAGGACATGTGACAAACGGCCTTTTTCAAGGCCACCAGATGTTTCATTCGTTTGACACTCAGCAACCGCCAAATTCATTTTCAAATCACTCCCACGACTTCTATCAGTTTCGGAACAAATATTAATCCATCCGTTTTCACTTTACCCCACATCCAATAACGTATGTCGTTCGTCACACCAAAAGATTTTAAATACATGAAACAAACGGCCTTTTTACAGGCCACCAGTTTGTTCAATCGTTTGACACTCAGCAACCACCAAATTCATTTTCAAACCTCTCTCTCGACTTTAAACAGTTTCTTAACGAATATAAATCCACCCGCTTTCACATTACCTCACATCCAATGACGTATGTGTATCGTCACACCAATACGTCATCGCCGTGACGTCATCACACCCTCTCGTCACACATACGTCATCACCACGTCACTCAAACGTCACTTCTGATTTAAAAACAATTATTTTTCAGCTGTCCCAGACTCCCCATATTGCCTCTACTAATACTAAGAACCATATCAGTCTGCTTCGAATTTATTATTGAGTCAAGGATTGCCGTATCACTAATTAATAAAGAGCTTCTAATCCATTGAAAAGAAATAATCAGTCTGTAAATAATTATTATTTACAGACTGATCCCCGATTTTGAAAATTGTATTTTTTTAGAAAGGCCTTGTGAACAATATGAACAATAGCTTTTTTAAATAAAAATAAAAACTAAACTCGTAATTCCAAAATGAATGAAGTCTGATTCTCTTCATAACATTTGGGTTGACTTCGCCTTTTTCAGCCCAAAGTATGTACGAAAAATGCCATAGCCCCTTGACTTATACTGAATCTATGACCAATCAACAGTAATTTATAACGACAATGATACAACTGGTACGTATGAAGACGGAGACTGTGTTGTTTGTGTTGAAAGTGATGAAGAACTCTAGATCCACTGTAAATCTTGTGAAGGCTGTGAAGGCTTGCGAAGGCTTTGAAGGCTGTGAAGGCTTGTGAAGGCTGTGAAGGCTTGTGAAGGCTTGTGAAGGCTTGTGAAGGCTGGGTACATCAACCGTGTCCGGAAACTAACAATCTGTTAATTTTCAAGGGTAAATACTATAATTAATATAAGTAACTCCATAAAATAACATTTTTCTGATATTTTAAATTAGCGCACCGAAAAATCAGCTGTGGATTTTTTTAACTTTTTAAGATCTTTTAACCTCAAAGATTTTTATTGTTCTGATTTACAATGATGTATTCAAAAGTAACAAAGACGTGTACGCACTTTTTTTGTAAATAAAATAAAATAAAATATTATTAATTTGACCTATATGAACTACTAAACCAATACAAATGACATAATAATTGGTCCTAATTTTCAAACATCAAAGGCTTATATGGGTAGTACGATAAAAAGTTGCTCATCACAAAGATAAAAAGAGTGTTTTTAGTTCTTAATCGTAAAACACGATGGTACACCAAAAACAACAATTTTTCTCCTTTTGATTGAAACTACAATTAAAAAAATCTCAAGTTGTTCAAGAGCACAAAAATTATATTGACTATTTAACGAATTTCCGTGCTACCCCATATGAACATGTTTAAACAGGTGTGATCCAATTCTGATCAGACCTGATCCAATTCTGATCAGAACTGATCAGGTCTGATAGACCTAATCAGGTTGAGTTAATCAGTCCTGATCTGGAGTATCAGGGTTGATCAGGCCTAATCTGGATATCAGGGTTAATCAGACCTGTTTATGTTTAGTTGAACTGGTCTGATCAACAATATCAAACTTGATAAGTGGTTTATTTAAGTATTATACAATGATATTTAAACATTATTAATAGTTATATGCTTATTTTTTACAAATTTGTAAATTGCTGGTAAACATTATCGCCTTAAGAATTAAAACTACAAGAGCTGTTTTACATAACCGAACGTTAAATTTACCATAAATATATATATATATATATATATATATATATATATATATATATATATATATATATATATATATAGTAACTTCTGTTTTCTAAACACAAAAATACTATATTTCCAATGTATACGCCTAACACGCTTCATTAGTCCAATACAACAAGTGTTAAAAGTGAAGGCTAGTTTTAAAATGTTACCAAGAAAAATAAGGACAATATAATACTAATCATTAATTAATTATTTGTACCCATGCTTTCAAACAGCTGCAAATATCAATGTCGGGTATTTGGGTTTTATCAATACTTACACTCTACAAATGGCATAATATTAGTAAGAAATATACTAACTTAAAATCGTGGTTCTATGCAGTTTTTTTTTTCCTTAAATGCTTCTCTCGTTCTAAGATAAAAATAACTGCTTGTAATGTAGTAGTTAAGACAACGAACTTCAATGATGGAGTCCCGGGTTCGAATCCCAATCGTACCATGTGCATTTTTATGAGGATTTTTATTATTTTTTTATTTGTATTACATTTCTTTTGCATATTTAATATGTTTCATTGCATAAAATATGTTATAACAAATGTGTTTTTAAATTTATATATATATTTATTTTTATTAAAAGCAGATCAGGTTACTATCAGAACCAGATCAGATACTGATCAGACCTGATCAGAAACTAATCTGGAAACGTCCCATAACTCTTTCCAATCCTAATCGGATTTTGAGCGGGTCTGATCAGGAAATTTGTACCAGACCTGATTGAAAATTGTCATATGGGACAGTAAAGCTTTTAAAATTATTTGTTTTTAACAGTTGTTCGTCCGTTGAAAAGCACATCATTGTTTTTTATTTATATTCGGAAGTACCTGATACTAATTCAATATTGGTAAGAGAAGTCAAACAATCTTAAAGTTTAATATCTTTAAGGAATTAAATGCTAAGTATTTAATAAAAGGTAGAACTTAAAACGTGTCCTTGGTGTTTCATTAGATGTTAAGTTTAAAAAAATAGTTTTAAGTTGTTTAAATTAGTAATAAAGACGTACAATTCATTACCTATTGTTACCAGGTGTTTTACGTGATAAGTAATACACATGTTACAGTTGACCGGTCGTATTGAGTTTAATCACACCGTATATTACTGTTAATGGGGCATTTTATAGTTTGTTTAACATATTTAAGGAGGCATTTATTTATTGGTAACCAACTCATCCCAGCTCCTGTAAGTAATCATAGCTATTAGTCTCTTAGTAAGAATTCTTAGTAGGATTAATTAGCTATACTTCTTTTATCAATACGAATAATAAAAAAAAATAGTAATAAAGGTATTAGAGTATAAAATTGTATACATCAATAACAAAATATTTGTTATTGTACAATGGTTTTTAACACCATCATTTGTATGGTAATATTAATTTATGTAGTATATTTAGACCAAATAAAGTTTATGGAATATAAATATTCATATTGAACTTTGTTACAAACTGAGAGTTATATTCTGATCAAGATTTGTGACTCAGATTTGAGGGCCGCAAAAAATTATCAATTTAATATCTCAACATATTAAAGTAACAGACTAAAATTATTATGATGTTAATTTGGGTTTTTTATATAGTTTAATTACTCATGATAATTTAATGTTTAAATCTGAAAGGGAAGTTCAAAATTAGATTAAAATATTTTGGTAATATTAGTATTTAAAAACAAATATAGTTGCAGCCGGCGTAACATTTTATTTTAATGTTCGATGTGCGCTGTTTAAACATAAACTTAATCATCACAATACCATATCTAAATGACAATTGAATTAAATCAGACTATAAACAAGAAATTTGGTGTTTGATTTTTGTAAATATATAGGACGGATTGGGTTTGAAAGTATATTTTTGATATGGGAAGGCTCCAATTAAGGAATATTTAGGGGTTGGAGCAGCCCTCATTCACTTGACTCACGTGCATTTCCCGCTTATCCTATCACCACATAACCCTAACTTATCTATCCTCATTGCCATGATTTATTTATATTGGGATCTGATCCCAATAAGGGAGTTTCATAGCCCTAGGGTTTTGCATAGGAAAAGATTCGTGCTCTTTCAGGTAGACAGCGATAAATTACTAGAACAAGCAGAAATTCCTTGACAGGGTTCCTGGGTTTAGCGTAATCCAGGCTTCCTGGCACTATTCGGACAAGAACAATTAAATGGTAACTATTAAAATGTTGATTCCATTGATATTTTCTTACAGGTATATCAAAACGTTAATTGGACTATTACAATATAAGACCTTCTAACTTAGTTCGAGTATTTTTGTTTTTATTTGGTCGTTTGGAACATTTGCTATTCAAGGATTTAAAACAAAATAACTTTGAAAATTTTATGGGATTCAGTAATTTGTATTTCATTTACCTTTTTTCGCCTAGAATTGGAATTACTATCTACAAATTATACTAAATAAACCCTTATACTCCAGAAAAGAGTGATACGATGCATTTTGAAACTTAAACCTACAGAATCATGTTTTGACCACTTCAAAGAACTGCAAATTTTGACAGTACCTAGTATTTACATGTTTGAAGTAATTAGTTATGTTAAAGAACACAATCTTGTTAAAGCTCATCAGCATTCTTATAGAACCAGAAATAGAAACACAATCATTCTGTGTCTCATAACTTAAAGCTTATTGAGAAAAAGCTGGATTACATTGGTCTTAAGCTGTTTAATCAACTTCCTTCTCACATAGCCCAGATTAGTAACTTGAAAAAAATTAAATACGAGCTCAAAAAGTACCTTTTAGATCAATGTATTTACCAACTCCCATCATACCTGACCTGACTTTCTAACCTGTCAAGATGTTTTTTACAACCCCCCCCCACATTTTCATCTCTGCCTATCATGAATATGACATCATGAAGATGTACCTGATGAAACCTGTAGAAGCTGACTGGCCCTATGCCACATATGGTCAGTCGGGACGACGTGGGATACGTATGCATGTATGTATGTATGTATAATATTTACTATGTCAACATACGAATTCAGTTTTACATAGTCCAACAATTTAGCAATTACGAAATCACTAAATTGTTTGTGGTTTTGCAATAAAAGCCGCATAATATATAATAATCATTTTCTTTAAAATTATTTTAATTTCATAGAATTGTTGTATTTGTTATAAGTCATTGCATGCAGCTCTGCTAACCTAAAACAAAGTTAAATATTTCAGGTCAAAATGCAGCTAAAACTAGTTGTTGTGAGCGTACTGCTCCTGTTGTCCGTTGTGGATGGCGAAGAACAACTACAAGCCAGGGTGTGTATATGATTAGTGTCATTTATTCATTGTTTGATTTATATTAAATTTGATGGGATTCAGTAATTTGTATTTCATTTAACTTTTTTCGCCTAGAATCGGCATTATAAATGCATGATGAATGTTCCAATTCATAACACTTATTTTTTTCAGAAGCATCTAAAATATTCTGCCGTACAACAGAATGGTGTTCAATAGACTGCCTGAACCCTTAAGGCTTGAAAGTAACTTTAATACATTTAGAAAAAGATTGAAATGTTTTCTCATTGCCAAAGCCTACAATAGGGTAAAAGATTTCTTAGCTTAGAACGATTTATTGCTGGAAATGTGCCACCCCATTTTATGTATTGTATTTTATATTTTAAGAACATTGTATTAACTTTTGTTTTGACTTGGCATATGCAAAGTAATTTTGTCAACATGTTCAATAAAGAATTTGAATTTGAATTTAAATATTACTACTCAAAATATAGCAGGTTCATTACCGTTCCGTCTTCAATTATTTTAGTTTCCTAGAAGATTACCAATTATGGAACTACTGTCCCACTATCAAATCTGGTGTCAACAATTAAATGAAATACATATTTTCAAAGTCTTTAAACACTAGCACAACACAAACGAACTGTACAAATACAAATAATGTAAAACAAATATACATTTGTACCTCCCGTTTGTGTTGTGTTACTATGCAAAACCTGCGACAATGTGTTCCTAAACAGGATGAATAAAATACGTCTTACAACACCACAAAGTATATTTACACTTATACTGCACTTACATAAAACCCAGTAAAGTATACACAAAATATGGTACAAGATCATCGATTTCAACCAGTTACAACGGTCGTCATCAGGCCCAATAAGAGACTAACAGAAACAAGATGGAGAACAGTTTACATTCTATTGGCTACCGGAAGTTCCGGAAACAAGTTGGGATAAGTACCACCAGAGTCAAAGTTGACCTGTCCAATGATCAATTTATCCCTATCCTTACATTTTTCCTTAAAAAACAACAATTCTTAACAATAAAAATTCTTCCCATGCATTCATTACATTTACTTTCTTACAAATATGGAGAATATTAAAATTTTCTTCAATTGTTCCCAAGGAGTAGCCAATTTCAAGGAGGTTTTTTGCGATATTCGATCTTTCCAATTTTTGGTTCTTCCATGCTGAAATATGATTCTTGTATCTTTTTACAAAACTAACAGTTTGACCAACGTAAATATTATCACAACTGATTTTATATACACCGGACTTATCAAACTTAACACAATCTTTTATATTCGGATGCAGGATTTTACTCATGGTGTTTTGGGCCTTGAAGGCTACGGATACTCCATAATTCTTAAATTGATATTCAGGAGGAACAACTTGATAAAGGTGCTTTACTTACTCTATCAGTTTAATTCATTAAAAGAATTCTTTAATAATTTGCTGATAAAAGAAACATATTGACCCTTTCTATGAACTGGATTGATAGTAGAAACGTCAACGATGGAATTTATCAATCTATTTTATTAATTTATCTATGTATTTTATTACTTTCAGGAACTTCCACCATTAGGCACACTGGAGATGCTCTTGACAAAGGAAGTAGTAAGAGGACTATTCCCTTTGGTCAAACAAGACCGTCCAGATCTGATTTATACGTTCAATGTTTTTGAAAATATTAAGATTACACTAGCAGCAGCATCTATCCAGAATAAACATCTGTTTAAGGATCTAGTAAAAGAGTATTACATAAATAAACGTCCAATAAGATATCTTACAAGAGAAATTGTAATAGCAGTGTACAAGTCAGATGAAGTACAAACGATCTTTACTAAACTTGGTTTCCCGGTGGAGAGTGCATCGCTCAACAACAACACCTTGTACGCCAGTAGAGTATTGAATGCTATTATAGACCAGTTTATTAATCCGCAGTCACCCTAAATACATCATGCAATAAAATGTTTGAGAAAGAAACACATATATGATTTGTTGTCACCTTTATTTTACATTCCGTAATATATTCATATAACAATTAATCAGGATAATTGCTAAAAAATAATTGAATAAAATGACAAAACTTTCAAAGTAAGTAAGCCACATATAAAAAATAGTACATCACAAGGAGAAAAAGAGTGTTTTTAGTGTTTAATCGTAAATTACAATTGCATACCAAAAACAACAATTGCTGCTACTTGCGATGGAAACTAATATTTTTTTTTTATCTCAAGTTTTTCAAGAGTACAAAAATTATATTGACTACTTAACGACTTTTCGTGCTCCAATAAAGCTGATAAAATGATTGTGTTTAACAGTTTTTCGTTTGTTAAAAAGCATACCAGTTTTATTATTATTTTTTTATTTGTGTGTACGAGATACTATTTCAATATTGGTAAGAGTATTCAAACACTATTCAGTTGTTTTATCTATAAGGAAATGAATTCAAAGTATTTAGTATAATGTGAAAATTAAAACGTGTCCTTGGTGTTTCATTAGATGTTATGTTAAAAAAATAGTTTTAAGTTGTTTAAATTAGTAATAAACACGTGCAATTTATTATCTATTGTCTACCAGGTGTTTTACGTGATAAGTAATAAACGAGTCACAGTTGACCGGTCGTATTGAGTTTAATCACACCGTATATTACTGTTAATGGGGCATTTTATAGTTGGTTTGACATATATATAAGGAGGCATATATTCATTGGTAACCAACTCATCCCAGCTCCTCTAAGTAATCCTAGCTATTATTCTCTTAGTAAAAATTCTTAGTAAGGTTAATTAGCTTTACTTCTTTTATCAATATGAATAAAATAATATGATAATAAAGCAATTCATAGTATAAAATAGTACACATCAATACAAAAATATTTGTTGTTGTACAATGGTTTTTAACACAATCATTTGTACGATAAGATGCATTACGTAGTATATTTAGACCATATAAAGTTTATGGATTATAAATATTACTATTGAACTTTGTTACAAACTGAGAGTTATATTCCGATCAAGACTTGTCACTCAGATTTGAGTGCTGCAAAAATATTATTAATGTAATTTCTTAACATAATAAAGTAACACACTAACATTATTATGACTTTAATTAAAGTTTTATTTAAAGTTTAATTACTCATGATGATCTAATGTTTAAATCTGAAAAAAAAAATTAGATTAAAATATTTTGGTAATATTAGTATTAAAAATAAATATATTTGCAAGCAGGGGTAACATTTTTAACATATTTTAAAACATATATTTACATATATTAACATATATTGGTAACATATTTTAATGTTGGGTGCGATGTTTAAACATCAACTAGATTATCACAATACTATCTCAAAATGACAAATAAATTGAATCAGAATATAAACAAGAAAGTTGGCGTTTCATTTTTGTAAATACACAGGACGGATTGGGTTTGAACGTATTTTTTTTATATAAGAAGGCTCCAATTAAGGAATAGTTATGGGGTTGGTGCAGCCCTCATTCACTTGACTTAACGTGCCTATCCCGCTTACACTACCACTACTTAAACCTAACTTATCAATGCTCACAGCTATGATTTATTTATATTCAGATCTGATCCCAATAAGGGAGCTTCATAGCCCTAGGGTGTTGTATAGGGAAAATTGTGAGCTCTTTCAGGTAGACAGTAATAAATTACTAAACAAATCAGATATTCCTTGACTGGGTTTATGATTATCCAGGCTTTTTGGCACTATTAAAACAAGAATAAATTGTATCAGGAATCTGGCACATACTTTCTCCCTTTTAGCCCAACTTTAATGAATAAATTACTTTGTATTTACTAAATATAGAATACAAAGCACGGTCGAATGTACAGAACATTTTGTAAACAAGTTGTTTAAAAAAACATCCACCCAAATCCAAATCGAACAGGGCAAAGAAAAAACCGCAGATCCACATTTTCTGAGCGTCACGCAATCACGACGCAACGTAGAATTCTGGCACGCAGCATGGACAGTGTGTTCAGTCATGCTACTACGATTGACCTTGATAATTGAAGAAAAGATGGGAGGAGATTCTCCAAATCCAAAAGGAGGAAGGGGAAATCTTCTCTCATTCGGACGCCTTGCTGAAGGATATGTCGAAGAATAATTTTTACTATTATTATAGGAAATTATTTTATTAATTTACAAGCAGTGGAATATTATGAAGCAGAATTTACAATGGCAGCCTCCGTATTTGGTTCAACATTCTTTATGAGAATTGGTTTGCATAGTTTGCGTGCAAGGTCCAGAATAATGTGAACAGCTCGGTGTAGGACGGAATTCCTGTCCGCGACGAAGTCTTTAGCAGACTAAAGAACCTGCGCAAGAAAGAGGACAAGACCCAGGACACTTTTCAACTGATGAAAAGTGAGACTGCAGAGTCAAGGCAATACCGTAAAAAGTACCAGTTACGGATACAAGGACGCCTGTTAAAGGATATTATCCTTGCGACCGCGTCCTCAGGGAAGTGGGAGCGGAGCTCCAGTAAGAGCTCTAGCGACCAGCCCAAGGCGTCAAAAAAGAAGTTGATAAAGAAGAAGAAAAAAAAATTTGAAAGAACCTTGGTAGAGGCTCCTCCAGCGAAAACCGTTACTGAACCTGGCCCGGATCCAGTGACTGTGAAGCGAAAGAAAAGATCTGCCCGTTGTCTGTCCTCGTAAGAGTGGCAGGGGGCCAAACCTACACCGGTGTTATGAGGAAGATCCGTGAGGATATTGACCTGGGCTCCTGCACCGCTAAGGTTATCTGTGTGAGACCGACTCCGAAAGGGGATGTTCTGCTTTGGCTGGGGAAGGGCTTGGACAGGAAAGCGTTGTCGCAGTTCTATAAGCCGCAGTAGATCCCCAGTAGCAAGTTCAATACTACTCTCATATGTTCTGCTTTGGCTGGGGAAGGGCTTGGACAGGAAAGCGTTGCAGCAGTTCTAGAAGCCGCAGTAACTCCCCAGTAGCAAGTTCAATACTACTCTCTCCCATATGTTCTGCTTTGGCTGGGGAAGGGCTTGGACAAGAAAGCGTTGCCGCAGTTCTAGAAGCCGAAGTAGATCCCCAGTAGCAAGTTCAATACTACTCTCTCCCATATGTTCTGCTTTGGCTGGGGAAGGGGTTGGACAGGAAAGCGTTGTCGCAGTTCTAGAAGCCGCAGTAGATCCCCAGTAGCAAGTTCAATACTACTCTCTCCCATATGTTCTTCTTTGGCTGGGGAAGGGCTTGGACAGGAAAGCGTTGCCGCAGTTCTAGAAGCCGCAGTAGATCCCAAGTAGGAAGTTCAATACTACTCTCTCCCATATGTTCTGCTTTGGCTGGGGAAGGGCTTGGACAGGAAAGCGTTGCCACAGTTCTAGAAGCCGCAGTAGATCCCCAGTAGCAAGTTCAATACTACTCTCTCCCATATGTTCTGCTTTGGCTGGGGAAGGGCTTGGACAGGAAAGCGTTGTCGCAGTTCTAGAAGCCGCAGTAGATCCCCAGTAGCAAGTTCAATACTACTCTCTCCCATATGTTCTGCTTTGGCTGGGGAAGGGCTTGGACAGGAAAGCGTTGCCGCAGTTCTAGAAGCCGCAGTAGATCCCCAGTAGCAAGTTCGATACTACTCTCTCCCATATGTTCTGCTTTGGCTGGGGAAGGGCTTGGACAGGAAAGCGTTGCAGCAGTTCTAGAAGCCTCAGTAGATCCCCAGTAGCAAGTTCAATACTACTCTCTCCCATATGTTCTGCTTTGGCTGGGGAAGGGCTTGGACAGGAAAGCGTTGCAGCAGTTATAGAAGCCTCAGTAGATCCCCAGTAGCAAGTTCAATACTACTCTCTCCCATATGTTCTGCTTTGGCTGGGGAAGGGCTTGGACAGGAAAGCGTTGCAGCAGTTCTAGAAACCGCAGTAAATCCCCAGTAGCAACTTCAATACTACTCTCTCCCATATGTTCTGCTTTGGCTGGGGAATGGCTTGGACAGGAAAGCGTTGCCGCAGTTCTAGAAGCCACATTAGATCCCCAGTAGCAAGTTCAATACTACTCTCTCCCATATGTTCTGCTTTGGCTGGGGAAGGGCTTGGACAGGAAAGCGTTGCCGCAGTTCTAGAAGCCGCAGTAGATCCCCAGTAGCAAGTTCAATACTACTCTCTCCCATATGTTCTGCTTTGGCTGGGGAAGGGCTTGGACAGGAAAGCGTTGCCGCAGTTCTAGAAGCCGCAGTAGATCCCCAGTAGCAAGTTCAAAACTACTCTCTCCCATGATTCTTTATAGTTCGTATATAAAACACTTATGTACATTCCTACTGCTTATAGCTATTTCCTAATGTATTAAATAAAACTTTTAAGATGTTGAAACACTATAAAAAAAAAACACCAGCCATCCCTAATTTGTAATCTAGTTATAAGTCAGTTTATTGTATAGCTTAGTGTAACGTAATCCACCCAAGTGAACGTAGTGGACCTAGGGAGGTCGGTTAAGTTTGTAGGGCCTCGAGGAGTCCCACACTTTGTCCGCAAATGGATTTCCACCTCCTTGCAAAAAAAAATATTTTTTCAACCAGTATCTCCAGGAGGTCCGCATGATGATACACATATCAAAAGCATTACTAATAACTCATCACTAATTAAAAACCGGTCCATACAAATCTAATTTAAATAAGTCATAATAGATGAATTTTCGTCGTGATAGGTTTAACAATTTACCGTTACTTTAATTTTGTTTATTGAATTAGTTTGATTTAAGCGTACAAATGAATTATAAATTAATTAACCTATTTTGGTGAATACAAAAAAGTAGTTATTTAATTCCTGTAGTGGTCTTACAATGTATCGATAGATTTCTGTTACCTTATTGGAATTTTAGGCTTATGAATATGTAAATATTTCCATTTTGATGACTTATTTTCTTTACCTCATGGCTTTTCTTATAAACATATGTTTTGGGTTTTGTATATTTTTTATATTTATTATTCCACGAATATTTGCATAATTATCATAAAAATAAATTAATAATAAGAGAATTTCCTTAAAAAACTGTCCATTTTTTTAAAATAATACAAAGGTATATATTTAAAAAAGGAATGATTTCATTTATTAACTATAAATAACAACTATTTCACTTGCAATCGAAACAAAAAGTAAAATTGGTAATATTTATGTTAATAACTATTCGTAGCATAATCCCATCTATAGTAGGTCTGCCCGACACAACAATTCCATACATGTGGCGAAGTACAATAGGCTTCATACCTTGTGTTGTAGTCTAATAGAATTATTTTATTAATGGTGGTTGTTCCTCAGGAGTAGATGTCGAGTTGAATATTTAACATTTAGACGTATCCCGTTACTAATTCATATTTAGATAGATGCAGTGTGATAGTTAACCTTATAAATATTGCAAACTAGAACCGATATAGGCACATAAGTTTGATTCTCTTATTTTAGCGAATTTCCCCTATAGGGAAGAAGCTATTACCGTAGGTCTCATGGTAAGACTTAACCCCTAGACCATTATAACTTTTCATTTTGAGGACCCCAGATGCCAAAAACACGATTCGTTCAAATTTGTATATTTATATATATATATATATATATATATATATATATATATATATATATATAGATTATATATTATATATATATTATATATATATATGTGTCCGTTAGCACAATAACTCTCGTAAAAAAGGTCCGATCTTAATGAAATTTGGTACAAATGTGTAAAGTACCATTTATTTGAACCAGTTCGAAAACCAGATGAATCGCACCATCCAATGGGGGGTTTTGGGGGGTTTTGTACCCCAAAAATGTGATTTTTGAAGGTTTCACATGTAATTTTAATTTAAATAAAATTTTAATTTATACCATTGAATTCAGCTTAAAAACAATTAGGCATTTTGATCATTGCTCTACGTCGATTGGTTACTGAGATATTGAAAGTGCTAAACACAGTACGTTGTCTAATGTTATTCTTATGGAGAAAAAGAAAAATTGTATATCTCGCTTGGTTATGAACTGGCGAAATTTGGTATATGGCTTGATCTGGTTGTGGTTTTTTGTTCTTTGTACAAAAAAAAAAAACAATTTTTCGCCTATGGTTCCTGTAGCAGAAAACCTAGGTACTTGGTTCATGTTATTCTTATGGAAAATACTTAAAATGTTATATATCGCTTATTTATAAATGTATATGGATGAAACTTGGTATGTGATTTCACTAACAGGAGTCCTATTGATATTTGCATAAAAGCCCATTATTTTGTGTGCCTTGTTGCAGCACACCTGCGTACTCAACCCCAATGTTATTCTTAAGGAGAATAATTAATATTTTAAATATCGCTTGTTTGTGAATACATTTCTGATGAATCCTGTTAAATTCGCTGAGTATGCAGGTTTGCTGCGACGAGGGTATTTTTATACTAGCAAGTAGTAGTACTGTAACAGTTCTCACAGCTATCCCTTCATTAAATAAATAAAGCTCTCTGACAGATAATGGTAAGAAATAGTAGTTTTGGAAAATGTGTAAAGAAAAAAAATGACTAAGTGTAGAGTTCACAAGACATTAAACTGTTCCGGGAATATTGCATTTACAGCTTTATAAAACTAATGGTATATCGAAAGAACAAAATCTATTCTGGCAAAAGTAAAGAAACACAATTATGAAAGCCGACAAAACATTTAGTGCTACTAAGGATGACATTGTAGAATGAAACACCACGTAGATGTCCAAGAGTTACTTATTGTAGCAAGTAATAAGAACTGTTAGTCAAGGAAATGGGCAATTAGTTTTTATTGAATTTACCCTATAGGGAAGAGGCTGTAACCGTAGGTGGCATGGTAAGATTTAAGCCCGAGGCCATGATAACTATTTGTTTTGAGATCCCCAGATGCCAAAAACACTATTCGTTCAAATTTATATACATACATATATATGTGTGTGTGTATGTGTGTGTGTGTGTGTGTGTGTGTGTGTGTGTGTGTGTGTGTGTGTGTGTGTGCTTACACAATTACTATTGAAAAAAATATCCGATTTCGAAAACATTTGGCACAAATGTGTAAAACAACATTCATATTTTTTAGTTAGAAATCCAGTAAAATCTGACCATGGAAATAAGGTTTTAAGGGGGTTTACAATTTTATAATAATCAGTTTTTTTGCATTTTTCACCCTCAGATCTTTTAAACACTTAATTTCGGTTTTTACCATTTAATAGAGCTTAAAAAAAACACTATAGTATTTTGGATCATTAACCTAGGTTAAGTGGTTGTGTAGAAAATCCAAAAAACGTGCTCATAAAATCTCCCATGTTAATCTTAAGGGAAAAAGGTTTTCATCTTTTCCTAAGTTTATTTCAATGTAAACATAACATTTGCTTTTACCAATCAGTTCAGGTTAGTAAAACAATCAATTCGGTGTATTAGTTGTGACTCTACGTTCAACCGTTGCAAAGATAAGTGGTAAACCCAGTAGGTTGTCCAAAGTTGTCCTAATAGAGAATAATTACAATTGTGTATTTTGATTATTTATGAATTGATGAAACTTGGCATTTGGCTTCACCTAGGATTGGTACATTTTAATTTGCACAAAAAATATTTTTTGTTGATTTTCCCCGTAGTGGAAAACCTGCATATTCTGTCATAATGTTATTCTTACGGAGAATAAGTACAGTTTTATATCTCCTTTATTTATTAACATAAATTAAATAAACTTGGTATACAGCTACGACTGGTTAAGTTATATTGATAATTTTACGAAAACACATATTCTGTGTTCCATGTTACAGCAAAACTGCGTACTCAGCTTTCAATGTTATTCTTATGGAGAACAAATAAAATGATGTATATATCATTTATTTAATAGTGTATTTTATGAAACTTGATGAGTGGCTTTATGTGTTAGTAAGAAACACATACGTGCATTTAAAATTCGCTGAGTACGCGGGTTTGCTACGGCGGGGGTATTAAGATAGGAAAAGGTCCCCTTAAGCGTTAACTACCAAGCTATACGACAAACTTATTAATCAACTACAAAGACAGGACTTACGGTTTTAGTTTGTTATTGAAGACATCATCGTTTTATGAGGTAAGGTCAGTAGGAGGCATACGCAGTAGGGTGGATCTCAGGACTTTACTAACGAACTATACCAAATCGTGGGACAGATTCGTATTAGACTAGGTTGTGTTGTGAGTCTGTATGAGTAGGAGAACAATATGTAAACTGTCTCTAACGAGTCATTTAGATTTGAATTTAGTCCCTTAGTGCATTCTATAAGACTCAATCTTGAAGATAATCGTATATTGCTGTCAAAATATTATTTTTTCATTAATGATTGATTTGGTCAGAAATCATTTTGTTTGTTAAGTCTAATGCGTTGTACACTACACGTCTCTAGATACAATATCCACCAATCTTCCTGTATTTAATGTTGCCACTGTCTGATGTTATATGTATGAATGTATTCGCCGATTTGAGTTTAGCATGCTTACATTTTTGCAAGTTTAAAATGCGGTTTGTAACGAGATGGCAATTGTATAATACTAGTGGTTAGAGAACTCATGAGAGTATATCAATGAATTTATATTACTATTAAGTTCTGACATGGCATGTATAGGCATTGGGTCCAAGATAAATCACATCAAAAATGATGGCCAATGATAGATCAAAAATCGATCATTAAGAACAAAAGATTGATAACTATTTTATGTGCTACTATGAATTTTATCAAAGGACTGTTTAAGATTTCTAGGAGCAGAAAAACGCAAACTGTGTTGAAAGACATAGTCCTAATCAGGTTTAGGTGTAAATTATTGCAATGCAAATTACGGTAATAATTGTTAGTTAATCACAGAAAAAGCAAAAAAAAAAAACACAAATTATCAAAGGAATTAATTTTGTATATAAATTAATATGTGATTATTTATGTTTATGCTTGTCTTCGATGTGATTCTCGTAAAATAAAACAACCAATATTTGTTATACATAAATAAAAAAAAATATTTCGAACAAAAAAGCTTTAGTATATGTTCAAATCAGTTATCAAACTATATACTATATCACCCATTGTCTGCACTGTTTTATTGCTAATGTTAGAACACGTTACAGCTTGGTGGTTGAATGCAGTTTAATCAAACCATATTTTCCTATTTATGAAGAAGTTTATATTGTTGTTTTGTGAGGTTCCAGTGGGCGGGAAAGTCCCTGGCCCACTGAGGCTGCTTTAGGGCGCTTGGGCCCTCTTCAGCCATCGGATAGGGTTGATTGGTGAGGGGGAGATTGACGCACTGCAACAGGACTTTTTTTATTATTTTTTTTCGTTGCCTGCTACAGTCGCCAGGGAATGGTTTGGGTTTGGAGGTGAGCACACTGCAACAGGACTTTTTTATTATTTTTTTTCGTTGCCTGCTACAGTGGCCAGGGAATGGTTAGAGGTGAACACACTGCAACAGGACTTTTTTTTTCTTTTTTTTTGCCTGCTACAGTGGCCAGGGGAAGGTTTGGGGGGAGGAGAGATGAACCAACTGCGACAGGACTTTTTTTTTTTTTTATAACGAGTGCCTGTCACAGTGGTCAGGAGTGGGAGCTAGGCTAGGTTTGCATGAGGTTTAGTGGTGGGGGTTATGGTTCGGGCTGCTGGTCTAGGTCGGCAAGGTGGTGGATAGTGAGGCTGGGGCGGTCAGTAAAGTAGGGTTGGAAGTAAGGTTGGAGGATGTCGGAGGTGCGGGCTTTGTCAAGGTAGGTGATGTTGAGGTGGTGGAGGAAGTCTTTGAGTCTGGGGATTGAGTGGGCCTCGTAAGCCGTGTGGTTACGGGCCCAGGGTGGGAGGTGGGAGGCAAGGCGGAGGGCGCGTCTCTCAGTGGCCTCGAAGCTGGAAAGGAAGCTGTTCGGGGCGGATAGAAGGAGCGGGTGGGCGTATGTTAAAACAGGGCGGATGACTGAGGTGTACAGGCGGGCAAGAGTGGGTTTGGAGCAGCCACGGCTGCGGTGGTTGAGGATACGGAGGGCACGGAGGCGGGTGGTAGCTCTCTTTTTGGATTCACGGAGATGAGGGACGAAGGAAAGTCGGGAGTCAAGGGTGACACCTAGGTAGGTGCAGGATGTTTTGAGGGGGAGACGGACGTTGTTAAGGAAAATGGGATCTCTTTTGGTACGGGTGAAGCGGCGGGCGTGGAAATTAAAGAAACAGAGTTGGGTTTTGGATGCATTGAGGAGGATGCGCCATTTGTTGCAGAAGGAAAGGTAATTCTGGAGGGTTTGGGAGGTTTTCCGGATAAGGGTGTCATGGTATCGTTCGGATATCCAGAAGGCGGTGTCGAAGTTTATAGCTGATTAAATCATTATAAGAGAAACTATAATTCATCCATTCTCCTTTTTACTGACGTGTTGTAGCTTCTGTAAGTTTTACTAGATATTTTCCCTTGGAAACTTTCCGCTTACTTATGGTTAATTCTCTTTCATATATTAAAAATGTAGTTATCAATCATGTTTCGCTATTGTTATAATAAAAAAATATTATAAATATATATTACTGAATTACATTTGACAGTAAGAGGTCAATGGTGTTAAGGGATTTTAAAATGGTGTTGAAAATACATATATTTATAGACTATTTAAATGCCGTTTATAATAAATGTGACGTGTTAAAAAGCACTCATTCATCACAATTGCAATTGTTTATTTTAATTTATTATGTGTTAATTTTCTTATTAACCTGATCTGTCAATGTTTCAGGCCAACATGCACCTGTCACCTGCTATTGTGGGCTTTGCACTCCTGTTGTCCGTTGTGGGTTCGTTCTACATTCCACCACTGTGGGTACGTATACGTTCTACGTGTTTCATAAAACATTCATCGTATATCCTTAGATACAGCTATTGTATTTGTAAAGGCAGATTAAAATAGTACTTTAAGCTGTGAACTAGTTTGAACAAAGTGGAATAATTCAGTATAATTATCCCTATCTGCTCTGCACATGCGCTGTGCAACAAATGCTCTCTAGACAAATGATTTCTCTCTCTAGACCCTAAAGCGCTACCGGAAGCTGTATGACGTAAGGCAAATCGCAACGGCATATTCACTCTCGTTTTAGCGAATTTCCCCTATAGGGAAAAAGCTATTACTGTAGGTCTCATGGTAAGACTTAAGCCCAAGACCATGATAACTTTTTGTTTTGAGGTCCCCAGATGTCAAAAACACTATTCGTTCAAATTTATGTATGTGTATATATATATATATATATATATATATATATATATATATATATATATATATATAGGTGAAACCTATCCACCAAATTAAGGGTTGGGACGTTGAAGTACAAGTTATACGGTACCAGTAATACCGGAGCATAAGCGTTTCGTTGTCAAAAGTTGATTTTTGAAATGAAAATGTCTGAATCATGCAGGGGAGTTTTTTCTTATAACAATACGCTGACTTTACCTTGCTTGTATATCTTGGGATATTTAACATTTTTGGTAAAAAACAAGAAGTTATTTCAGCCTTGTAATCAAAATACACGTTATAGCTTCAGAAACAATCTTTCCCTTTCCATTCCACGGCATAACATAGCTCATTTTCAAAAACAAACATAATTCTCATTTATAAAACTGTTCAACTCTTTGCCCATACACCTAAAACCGGAATCAGATATTACTAAATTTAGACGTCAGACAAAGATTTTTCTCATAAATAAAGAATATTACAGTGTCCATCGTTTTTTCAATGACAATTTTTTAATTTAATTTAAAATGTTTTTAGTTATTATTTCTGTTTGGTTATTGATTTTATTTTAAGCTGTTACACAATGTAACAAATTGTGACTTGTTGTCTATGCTATTTATATAGTCGAATGGCAATAACAAGATTTTGATTTGATTTGATTTTAATATTAACTTGCCAAACCGGCATTGCAGCCAACGACAAGGCCGACGCTATTGGCCCGGAGTCTTGCCAGACCGGCATTGTATGTACAGCATATACTTTTAACTTTATAAATAGAAAACAATAATAAATTATGAAAAAATCAGTACAAATCCCTATTTTTAGATATAAATCTGTAAGCGAAATTTTGAGATCAACATTTTGGGATTTTGGAAAATTGCGGGACAATGGGTTCAAGATAAAGTTCTTGATCCCAGGGAGTGGGGAAAAATATAGGTACCTAAAGGTTACCAGCAAACAAGAAATAACGGTAAGCATACATTTAAGAAATAATAGTACAAACATTGGGTTGTAAACACGTTTTCTTTGTTTACATTAAAACATGTATCTACTTTGTTTACGATCTGAAATATGTTCCTGAAAATTGTTTTAATTTCTTTGGCATGTAAGGAGTGACCAAATCAGACGCGGAAGGTTATCAAGGGCTATTACTCCTTCAGGCTACTATTTATACTTAATACGTCTTAATATATAGTCAAAATGTAGCGTTCCTTTTCCCCCACAAACCTGGAAACGTTTGCAACCTGCATTTTACCACCTGCTTAACTCTGCTAGGGGTTTGCCCACAAGACAATATAATGTTATATGCAATATACTGTAATACTTACAGAAGCAACGACGTGTAGGAAAGTAATTAAGACATCCTCCTCGTATGTTTATCAATCAGCTATAACTGCCTCATTAGAATAATAATACAGTTTGATTAACCTGCAAACGACCATTCAACCGTTAAGCGTTTATTACCTATTGGAAATAAAACAGTGAAGACAATAGGTGATAACATATAGGATTTTATTACTGATTTGGCTAATAAACTCTTTTTATTGTTCTTGATTGTTTTTATAACATGCTTCATAATCAAAGGAACTGATTTTAAAAGAGCAATTCAAGTAATAGTTGGAGTAAATACATTAACGGAATGAGGAACGTTGTTTTAAATATAAAAAAATTAATATTTTAACATTATCATCTCATAATATTGTACCTTATTTTTAATTTGTTATACACTAACTACTATTACTGGAAAGCGTGTTTAAAATAGATAACTATTATACTTGATAACATGTTAAAACAAATGTTTAATGTACTATTTGGTATATCCTTCAAACTTTAAAGGGTTGTATATTTATAATTTAACGAGTTTTATTTGTAATATGGAAGTATATTTTCGTAACAAAATATGAAATCGTAAGGCGCAAAATTTAAGATTAATTTTATTATTCTAATACTTCTAACTTTACTTTTTTGTATAATTAAAATTAATCTTTTGCCGGTTAGGACTTCTAGATTGTGAGTTGGTAGTTTAACTTTATCTAATATCTTCATATAAAGTCACGGCATCTAAAAAACAAATTGCATTAATCATTATAGTAGTTGGCAAGCACTAAAACTGTCATATACTCACCGTGTGTGCATCGAAGGAGTAGTTTATTTATTTATTTATTCATACACGGTATAACCATTTTACAATAATTAATCATTCCTAAAGCTCAAAAAAGCCAAATAAAATATAAAGTGTTTCCCTTGTTCAACATAGTAACAAAAATATACAAATATAACTTGGTATAAAATAAACAACATAGTAGCAACTAATGTACAATACAAATATATGCTTATATAAACGACAACAACTAATACAACCAAACTGAAAGAACTCTCATCTCACAGGAACAAAAACCATAAGAAGAACACAACTCAGAGCAAGGCAACAACCAGGCGCCTGACAATCCAATCACTGGAGGCAAAAAAGTCAACATGCGGTGAAACAACGTTGCCAAGATGCTGGATGCGAGCTAAAGTTGACTGCTGGGCGTAGTTAGTACTGTATTGCCTCCGTGCAAACAGGTCTTTGGATCTTGTAGAAGAAGGAACATAAAGGTCCTTGCATTCGTCAGAAAGGTACTGTTGCAACAATTGTCAGAACCCCATTAACATTTTCATTGCCCCTTAGGGCTCTGCCCCACATGCATTAAAAGTTCCAATTTTAATTTAACAGAAGGTCAATAATTAGAATATGTTCATATTATACACAAGTGCTAACACACCAGCAAGAAAATTTGTTCCTGGCATAATGTCAATAAAACAACTTCTGGAATGGCGTTATGTTGATCATCAAACGAACAAGAATACTTTGATTTTTCTGTAAACGTACGGAATTAATTATATGTATGTACCAGTATATACATAAGAAATAATATATAAAGGAATAATATAATAGTATAAAGGAATAATATATATTTATAACAGAATTATAATTAGATGTGTTTTATGTCAGATAGAGATTGAAGGGGTTGAAAGAGCACAATAGGATCAACTAGATGATAAAATAACTGTTATTCCTCAAGTTTGGCATCAGGACACTGGTTCAAATGTGCATCATTTCATGGTTTATGTTGGATATGATAAAATATTGACGAAAACAGTAATTAACCAAACAATAACTTTGGGTACAATTTCAACCACTGAACACTGATTGTTAAAAACTACATCTCACTATCAACTTCTTTAACGTGTAACGTCTTAAGTTTAATCAATTAAAAAATATTGATTTTTTTATAAACCTGTTTTATTGAATTTGCTTGACTAAAACTTTAAAATAGGAATATTATTATTTTATTAAAAAAGAACCTGGAATTACATTTACAAGTAGTATTCCAAGATAATAGTGTACTGTGAATATTGCTGTTGTTAGATTACCTAACAAAATTACTCTTTTAATTTAAGTAACTAAATTTTTCCATCACCTATTATTACTCATACCAAATAAATTAATATCAATGTAAAACTATTGTCCCATACATTATAATGTTCAGTATTCTTATTTACTATCTAATTTTATTCACAATTACTAATATTTCCAAGGTTATGAGTTTTACTGTCAAATTTATTGCGAGATTGTTCTAGTTAACGTTTGCACAAGGTAATTAAATGAATACTTGTTCCCCATTGTTTTATTATACCTTTTTCATCAATATGTTGAACATCCCAAAATAACTTTACAGCCACAATTGAAACTCATCTTTTAACTGTCTCACTTAAGTATACCAATTCTAGACTACTTATAAATGAGATAGATACTTGACATTTAACACGCTAAAATCACCAACGGATATTACCAAAACAAACAATGTAAAACCTAAATCCCTCTACATATTATAATTGGTGTAAATATATTGCTTGTTTAATTAAGCCCTACAATCTCAATCATACAGAAAAGAGATAAACATCCCTTGACTAGGAATTGATTTGGTCCATCTCTTTATTTCAATTACTCTCTCTGATACCACACGTCATTCATCCTTAAGTAGCAATAGTTCCCTTAAATGTTGGATATCGTTCAGTATGTCTAAGTGGATTTTAATTATGTTTCAATCTACTGTAGTACTTAGAGCCATACCATTTCACACACAATTCACATTTCACTGTTCACATTTCAGTATCACACTTAGTTCGAGGCAACAGACATACGCAAAGTTTAGACTACTTAAGCCACCCACAAATCTTCTTTTTGTGATCTCAAATTGTGGTTAGTATCCCTTATTTGTAATTGTTGCGTAAGTACTTATCAGATTCCATATATCGCTTATTTTGACTGTGAAGAAGAAAAACTATAAAACACATACAACAAGTAAAACCTAATTATACCCACAGTTGAATATATAAAAGAACATATAGTACCTGTTGTATCAGTAAATGTGACAAACTTTGAAAATACGGAAGTGGCCTATTCGTGGGTTGGAATCCTAGTCAATCAAAGCAAGTCGTTGTATCATTGTTTATTATATTGTACTGTATCGCATTGTCTTGCACGTGTCAAACACAATCCAGAGAATTATGTGAAGGGGCAAAATGAAGGAGAAAAAATGCCAACGAATTAAACCGTACTTAATACACTATATACATAAATTTAATTTGAAAAATAAAAATATTAATGCTAGGCCAACATTTATAATTTAAACTGTTATAAATATTACTTACATACAAGCTATATGGTGCAACTTATTTAAATATATGATTTGCATTTCTTTTGTTTCTCATAAAGCCTTATTTATTTATTTTTATTAGTGACTTATAACTAAAGCTGTTATACACCTAGTTAAACCATTTCATGTTTAATCAAAACAGAAATTTTTTCTCGCTTAAAAGGTTTGTTTACTAATTTATTCCACAACTTAAATTATGTTTACTCCTACATCAAACTATGATATCTACATTTATCCTCATTGTTGAAGTATTTTTGTCTGTTCCTTATTATTAATAATGTGTTTTCTGTAATACTATTTAAAGTATTACATATGTTTTTTTTACAGTACAACTAGGAAAGTTCATAAAAAATATGGTGTTTTGCTGGGGACACAACATGTTTAAAACAAAAGGTTCACATTTGAGGGTGTATATCAGCCGATGATGAACTCATACATAGTGCATCTAAGGCGAATCAGTAAAATATATCAGGATAAACAGATCGTCTAAAATACCTGAGCTGATACTCTCCCAAAAGTTCAGTCATCAAGAGATATGTGGGCCAAACAAAAATATATTCAATCTTATTTATTGAATAATGGGCGTACTCACATAAATGCAGTTTAATCATTCTCAGTAATATATTATGAACGTATTTAAGGTGTAATAATATTTTCAATGTATTATGAACAATTATGAATCCCCAACCAAACACAATACACTCATACAATGTTTGTTTCACAATTATGAAAACAAACTATTATTTTGTATTTTTTATTTATCCTACTCGATATTGTGAAGTTCAATGTTTTTTTTTTTTTTGGTATAATGATTCCTTTAGACTATGTATGGTTAAAATAATAAATAGAGCAAAATGTTTATTACTTAATATTTTCCTGGAATGTTACTTTCGGGTAACATCAAAATAAAATGAGTTTGACAGTGACATATCGTTCCTATTGGTAAACAGTGTAATTATAAATAATATATCCACCTAACTGAACAATGTCATAATCTTGTGAAATTCCAGTTGATGAATTATAAAAGAAAAATTAAGATGATAGATATCCCGTTCTATTAATGAAGCTGTCAACAACAGAAGAGGTGTCTTCCTAGTTAGACTTAGGTTATTACAAAATCTGCTTTTAAATAATCATAAATCTTATAGCTGTTGTAAGGCAGTTGTAATAAGGACAAACAAACTATAACGTAGAATATAATTGATTTAAAAACATTCGTTATTTCATAATATTAAAAAACTAATTGAGATGAATGGCTCATTTACTAGTGACTATTTAACGCTCTAAAACATCACCTGATAAAGTGGTTTTTTATAGGGAAAGTCAAGTTAAATATGCCAATTAGAACTTCATTAAGGGTAGCACTTTTACATTTTTATCATGTCATCTAACAAAATCTTAAATAAAATAATACCATAAAACCTACTTAAAACTGTATTAACGTATAAGCATCTAGAAATGTAAGATGCATTTATTTATTAAATATTAGTTAAAACAATTTAAGAAGCTACGTAGCGAAGTAAAGTCAATAATGTTTCATGAAATTCCTTTATTTACAACTTGAAGAAGTGTAACGGTGTCAATGTATATAAAAAATAGCAGTTACCATTAAGTTTAATTAAGTAATGCAATTCGTAGGAACTCGCCCAAGGGGTAGAAGGGGTTCGTCATTACAGTGATATTTACAGTCTATTCCCTGTTCAGCTTCTCATGTCTTCAGAAAGCCGATCACAGTGTTCTCTGCTGGATATTGACTTCTTCTAGTACAATGTGCTGTGGTGAAACGCTAGCTGGCATCTGGTTCAAGTGTGGTGATATGTTGGATAACTTTGTTATTAGCAAATTACGTGTTGTTATTACTTACGGGATGTAATAAAAGCCGTCTTACAACACTTAATATTTACACTTATACTGAATCACATACAGACGGTAAACATATATAAAAGATGGTACTAGGCTATTGATTTCGACCGGTCACACCAGTCATCATCAGGCCAATGAGGGAACTGACAGAATCAAAATGGCGTCCTTGCTTATATCCTATTGGCTACCGGAAGTTCTGGATACAGGTTCCTAAATGTGCCACCAGAGTCGAAGTTAACATGTTCGTTAATCAATTTATCCCTATTTTTACAGTTTTCTTTAAATATAAAAAATTCTTCCCATGCATTCATTTCATTTCCTTTTTTACAATTCTTGAGGATGCTGAGGTTTTCATCTATTTTCCCTATGGTGTGGCCATTTTCTAAAAGATGTTTCGCTACTTTTGATCTTTCTGCCTTTCTGTTTTTCCAAGCTCTGTTTGTTCCAATCTGTTTTTCATAGTTCTTAAATCTTGTAATACAATTAACAGTTTGACCAATATAAAAGTGATCACAGTTGTTACAATTAATTTTGTAAATGCCTGGCATGTCGAATGGCCACCGGTTGTAGAAAATGGCCACACCATTGGGAAAATAAAAGAAAACCTCAGCATCCTCAAGAATTGTAAAAAAGGAAATGAAATTAATGCATGGGAAGAATTGTTTATATTTAAAGAAAACTGTAAAAATAGAGATAAATTGATTAACGAACAAGTTAACTTCGACTCTGGTGGCACATTTAGGAACCTTTATCCGGAACTTCCGGTAGCCAATAGGATATAAGCAAGGACGCCATTTTGATTCTGTCAGTTCTCTCATTGGTCTGATGACTGGTGTGGCTGGTCGAAATCAATAATCTAGTACCATCTTTTATATATGTTTACCGTCTGTATATGAATCAGTATAAGTGTAAATATATCTTAAGTGTTGTAAGACGTCTTTTATTACATCCCATTATGTTGGATGTATGTTTATTTTTTAGGGGTTTCAAATCTACTTTTAAAATTACCTTCCCGATGTCAAGTATGACGATTATCATAATGTTTAGTTGTGTGGATTCTTCTACTTGCAATTTCCCTCCAATGAAGGCCCTTTATGAGTCAGATAGCTCTCTTTTAAAGGAACAGCATACGATTCAGGTTATCCGCTGCAGTTCCTACAAAGACTCCACGGCTGTATGTTAGGAGTGTATCAAAGAGTGTGTAATAGGCGGTATTTTTGGCATTTACATCACTTGTATGCTTTATTGTCAACAAGAGATTAAAATTGGAGTTAAGTTAGCTGGACAGTGTGTCTATTTTTTGGTTGCATGAGATTATTTCATTGATAATAAAGATAAGGAATTTGGCATTGTCTTCAACCCCTTGTAAGTTACTGTTTCTTTGTTTTAAAATTAGTTTTCAAACATAAATTATTTTATGTTTTATTTTTACCACCAAATTGTGTTAATTGCAAAACGAATATGCCTTATTGAGTGGAATAAATGAGTCTACAGTCAATTCTTTAGTATTCTTCACAGAGAGAAGCAACGTGGTGTCGTCGGCATACATCAGTGGTGTGCTTACATACAGGTATTAAGGTAATTCATTACACACTAAAGTGTAAAAATGTAGTTTTGATAACATACAATTTTTACTAGAACAGCTTAAAGGGCATTTATTAAATCATAGAAGTTTCTTCATCCTTAAAGCAGATTATTTTTTAGAATCTTTTTGGTTAGGCTTCCTTAGTCTACCCGTAATGGTATTCCTAATTGTTTTGTATCTTATTAACAGTAATACAATACATACGTTATTTTTACTTTTTCTCAATAATATCGACTGGACAAACTAGCAGAGTTAATTTTCTGAGGGGCCAAAACTCGACAGGGGTCTTATATACCACATGTACATCAAATTCATAAAAAACTGTTTACTGTCAATATCTTCATCGATTTATGTTGCATGTCCCTAAACACTTTTCTCTTATTCTCACTGATTTAAGGCTATTTCCCTTAAGACCCTTTCCAAGCCGAATCTTCCTCCTCAAACTGTCAACCGCTTTTACTACGATCTCAAAATTGCCTCAATGTTATATAAAATAAATAAAAATAAAATAGTAATGATGTTTATTTAGAAAATAAATTATAATTAACAGTACGGTGCTACACTTTTATGTATTTGGGGGAAAAAATATTTTTTATTTAGGGCTTCTACCATAGACATGGGTATTGTTAGGTTTGGTTTGGTTATTTTTGGGGAATGCGTGTTTTAAAGTATTGAATGTGGCAAACTTATTTATTAAGGGTTAATGTGTTCGGCGGTGTTTTACTGTTACAATGTTTACTTCTAAAGTTATACCCTCTGCGTCACTGTCCCAGGATGATAGTGAACAAGTAAAAGGCAGTACAATCATAGAACCCCAACAAATCAAATATGTTTCTTTTTGTTATTATAAGTTCACTTATTCGTTCTAAGACTTTTTAAAAGTATTTATTAAAATTAACCTTAAACACTAAATTTGTTAAAAGTATACATACATGTTTAAGTTGTATGTAATAACCTAAATAACAATACTGAACAACAAAACCTTTGGAGCAGGTTGCATAAGCAAACACAAATTATCTAACACAGAAACAGACTGTTGGTATTAGTGATGTAGAACATGCAATGCCACAGAACCGTGAACAGAACCGTGAGCAGAGCCGTGAACAGAACCGTGAACAGAACCGTGAGCAGAACCGTTTCATTAAATCTCATTATACCAAAGCCTATTTACCCTAAGGTAAACTGTGTATAAGTAGATACAGATTCACTGTGCATTATCCATGTATTTTGGAGCATTAGTCTGTCGTAAAGTGTTATAACCGAATATAAGGGGTTCAACTGACGATTGGGGTTTGAAAACCAATTAGAGGTTTATCGTATAGAGAGGGTTTACATGTAACGATTATTCATCTATTCCTTTAAAATAAAAGATGATTCGATGCCTATAGCTTATAGATTCTGTTAAATCAGTACTTTTAAAACATGTTTTGTATGTCGTCAATTGTACATTTTAAACACCAAAACTCCTGAACAGATTCAGCCGGAGTTTTCATTGAAGGTATACAAATACGTGATGTAAACAAACACGTCTTACAACACATTAAAACATATTTACTCTTATATGGTACAGTAGTCCATATATGTATACACACTTGTTTGAAAGTACGGTGTTATACGTTTGTATTAACTTCCCGTAGTTATAAAAACAAGTCCTATGCTGATAAAAATTAAATTAGGTATATAAACGCAATATCAATTGGCATACGTAGAATATAGGTCGATATACATTGGCTCTAAATAGGCTTATCGTATTTTGAAAATCCCATATCGACACCTCACGAGTCTTTAAACTAGCAACGAAATTAATTGTCATTGGTATATTATGTTTCCATTGTTATAGGTATTAATATATTAAGTTTCCACTTTGACAATATGAATTCTGACGATTAAAATACTATATTTCCACTTTCAATAGAAATATAGTTATCATTGATGGTAGATGTGTTTTCCTAGATTTCTAAGTGTCTTGTGTTTATGAGTCGGATATATTTAGAAATATCATTACTGCAAAGAGAAGGCTAAAGCAAAGAGAAGGCAGCAATTGAGTTACCCTCTTATTTTGGCCCCTGTGAATGTCTTACTGATTGCATCATTATGTGCACTACGAGAGGTACTATTTTGAATATATCAACTAATGACTCGTCGATTATTTAGCCTCCTATGATTAGATACGTGTTTTATAAAGCATATATAAACATGGAAGGAATTCTTTAAACATTCATATTATCTGTTCAAGTAAAAAAAACAATTGAAATAAACCGTAAAAAAAATTGTTAATATATATATTTAAAAAAAAATAGTTTTAATAAACATGTTGTGTATAAAATAATGAAGGCATGTTAAATTTGATGCCTTTAGGATAAAATGCAATATTTTTATAGCTTAGTCTAATACTTATCATAAAAAAATCAATATATTACAATATTGTAAAATAAAAATAAGTCGTTGGTTAAACTTGTATGGAATATTACGATAGGAACGTAAAAGGTGCAACTAGAAGCTCAAAATTGTTCATGAGGATCAACGAGTTAGTAACAATTTTCCCTGGTACAATAAAGCACATCTGATGATTGGTTTCAAAATTTATTTGACTAAAGGGAATTTATTTATAAATCTTACAAAAAGGTGTATCTAAAAATTTTCCTTGGTGTTGATATTGCGTTTAAATAAATACAAAATTTTTAAGTTATTAAAAGCTGTACTAAAATCATTTAATTTATTACCTATTGTCTTCACAGTTTTGTTCGCAATAATTTATGCAGCCGCTCCGGTTGAACAGTCGTATTAAGTTGAATCGAACACTATTTTTCTTTAAAAATGAGGCATTTTATAGCCATTTTAATGTATATAAGGGGAATATTTCTTAATTCCTTACCAACACTTTATAGCTCATGTAAATGTTACTGGATATTATCTCGTATTAAGATGTTTAAGTAAATATAATCAGCATGTTTCCATCTATTATATCAATACTTATTGTTAAACAAATTGTATTATAAAGTTATTAAGGTTATAGATTGTTATTAATAAATTAAGAAGTAACTGACAAAGTTGTTTAACACAAATATTTGTACGAGTATATATTGAAACTTTATTGCAGTTTATTAGAAAAGTGATTATTCCATGATATCTTGAACTTTAATTTTAATTGTTTACGTTATTCAAAAACTAAGATCTATTATAGGCTTCTCTAATCAAGGCAATCATAGACTCTGGTGCTGTATAAAGATTAGTTGTATAATTTTATTAATATCTTATGGTAACAGTGTAAAACTAGTTATGACGATAATTATTGGTTTAATTTTAACTTACATATTCATGATTATAAAACCTGCATCTTCAAAAGTAAAATACAAAATAATATTAACTACTGGTGGCTGTTAAAACTTCAAATATTCTTTAAATGACAATTTTTATTAAGAAAGGAAATGTAAGTGGTGGTCTGTTTCACTGGTAATCTACAACTTTTACAAATCCAGAAGAATTAATATAGAATTACCTTGAAGTGCACACAAATCTATAGCTCTTTTACATTTATTAATTTTATAATCACCTGTTGATCACTGTGATTATTTTACACGATTTATTTTCAATTTTATTTAGTTTTATCATCAAAGTTTATTTTCAATTGTTAATATCTTGAATAGTAAACGGCTTATACCATTTGTAATCATCAACAACATGCAATATTTCATTTTCCGTTCAAAACTTATTACAGTACATTTTTGTTATTAATGTTTTTATTTTGAAATGTAGAGAAACAAATTCTTTAAAATCCCTTTCAATCATTGTACTAATATTTTAGGGTTTTATATCCATGTAATATAGAAATGTGTATGACAGGAATTTATTTTAAAATACCAAGTTTAACAAAGGTTTATTGATTGATTTGTATTATTATGTCGCTAGATTATACTCTCTAAATGATACATGCAGTTATGGGATAATCGTTCTACTTTTAAAACCTTTTTCTTAATTGCAATAACTTTTTGTAGACTTAACAAAGTTATTTATTACTTTTAGATATATCTAAAAATTATGCAGACTTAAAGAAATTTCATATAAATTTGAGAAATATGTGTACAATTGTTGACAACCGTAAAGGGAAATATGGGACTCAGTTGTTTATTTCTTTAACCTAATGTTTAACAAAGATTTTAAACTTATTTTCAAATTATTAATTTTTTGCCCTAGAGGCGGTTTAGTACTATATTGCTTACAAATTAGTTTGTACCATTTCATTCTACAAAACCAGTTTTTATTATTTATGCAAATCTCAAATTAATAGTGATTTTTAAAATAAAGTAGCATAGATTATAACAAATATATAATTATTATAATTTAATTGCTTAGAATTTTTGTATTTGTAATAAAAGCCATTGCATGCTGTTCTGCTATCCTAGTTGCATTAAATATTTTAAATCACAATGCAGCTATCACTAGTGATTGTGGGCTTTGTGCTCCTATTGTCCGTTGCGGATTGTCAAGAACAATCGCAATACATAGTTAGTACACGTTCTATGTGATTTATACACTGTTTTATTTATTAGGCCTACGTTAAATGATTTTATTGAGTTATTTTTTCCTACAGATGTTTGATAGAGTAATCCTGAATTTTAAAATAGTTAGAACAATTAAGATGATACAGAACAATACTCCCTATATATTGGCCACAACACATCGCCACTCATCACTACGGTGCGATTAAAACAAAAGTGTTAGAACATACGAACAGTCTTAATTAATTATTAATAACGTTTTGTAAAATATTTTATAATTTCAATTCTACGTCAGATTTTGTAAAGAAAACCAAAGCATGTTTAGTGGAAAAAGGTTTCCAGTGAAAAACAGTAAAGAAGATAAGACATATGAAATGTTGTTTAATAGATTACACGTATGAAACAACACATTTCCATGAATACGATAAGGTAATATAAATTTTACAATTGATCCCTGTTTTATGCAAATTACTAGCATTTTATCAATTAAAAACTGTCTAAGATACAATTAACACAGTCCTTCATGCACCAGCCACGGAAATAATGCAACCATTAATCAAATTATACTCAAACAACAAAATGTTTAGTACAACTGATGTTACAATCTACATTTAACGTTAGTAGTTTTTAAGAGGAAAAACTTGATCATTGTACGCTCCTTACTCTAAAAATTTGAATTTGTAAAAGGATGTTTGAGCACTTTGCTGATAAAAGAAAGATATTGACCCTTTCTATGAACTGGGTAGGTAGTAGTAAACGTCGGTGATGGCATTTATCAATCTATTTTATTAATTTATCAATATATTTTATTACTAGCAGGAACTTCCACTTTTAGTGACACTGGATATGCTCTTGACAAAGGAAGTAGCAAGAGGACTAGAAGCTTTGGTTGACGAACACGAAACAAGGCGGATTTTTATTCACGAATTTGTTGACGATATTAAAATTACACTAATTGCAGCATCCGTCCAGTATAAAGCACTGTTTCGAGATGTTTTAGAAGAGTATGACAAAGGTCGTTCAAGCATATATATTATAGTAGACATTGTAAGAGCAGTGTACAAGTCAGATGAAGTAGAAAAAATCGTCACTTAACTTAGCGGTGGTGTCCCGGTGGATTTTTAACTGTTCAACAAATTCATCTTGGACACCAGTAAAGTATTGAATGATATTGCAGACCGGTTTATTAAACCGAAGTCACCCTAAAAATATCATGCAATAAAATATTTGAGAAATAAACACAAATATAATATGCTGTCACCTTTATGTTACATTGCGTACGTAATATATACATATACAAATTAAGCATAATAAATAAAATCCACCTCACAAAATATGTTTACACTCATATTGTACTTACATATAATACGGTAAATATGCCAAACATGTGTACAAGGTAAACAATTTCAATCAGTCCCACCGATCATTATCATGCCCAATCGGAAAATATTATAATTTATGCAATCTCTGATTGGGCCAAATGATGATTATATCGATTGCTTGAAATTGATCGCCTTGTACCTTTTTTTGTATATTTACCCTCTTGTTTTTAAGAACAATATAGATGTGAATATATTTTTGAAGTGTTGTAAGATGTAGTTTATTTATCTTGTTTGTTTGGAAAAAAACTTATTGAGATTCTTAAGAAATTATTTGTATACACATTAAACCATACTATTGTCTAGTTCTAAACTATGTGAAATAACATGTTATTTAGTTAAATTTGGGTTTAAAATTTATATATTATTGCAGTTAATGAGTACTAGACAACGAAGCTGATCATTTTAAGAGAGTATTTTATTTTCAAAATGTTTGTATTAGTAATTTGTGTCAACAATGTTCATTCAGTATTACGGCATATACAAAGACTTTCGAGAAATTAGTTTTAAGACTATACAAACAGGATAAGGGTCAATGTATAGCTGCGAAACTAAATATTGTTATGGGTTCAGTTATCTAGCCCAGAAGTAGGTCATACATCTTTACAGATCTTTTGAACTGCATAGATGTGTTATCTCTACAGTAAGGGATAGCCAGTATAGTAAATGAGTCTTCGATTTAGTAAATCCAAAACTATTGGAATTTGGATCTAGCTTAGCGTATGAGGAACCTTTCTATATTTGTTTACATTGTAAAGGTGATTAACATCACTCCATATCTTATATTAATTTTGAGTTAAGCAATCTTTATCATAGTAATATTAGTTTTAAAATGAATCTAAATTATCAGGTGTATATTTATATAAATCTAAAATACTGTAATTAAGTACTTCCAAAGGTTCTCATATGTTTTTTAATAATTGTTAACCACCATAATATTTAATTAGATATTAGTGGTCTCAAATGTATCGTGCTACTGTATTATCCTATAAAAAAGTGTCTATTAAAATACTTGTTATGATACTTACTATCTTTATAATCATAAGTTAAATACTTTGTTGTTTACCAACTTGTTTACATTCTGTATTTTTATATTACTTGACACTAGTTCTGTGAATTAAAGCCTATGTTCAGGTTTATCTTTCTTTATTCTTATACAATTTATACTACAATTTAATTCACATAAGTTAAATCCATGGATCGCCTTCTCTGCCCGAATACGCTCGAGTTAGATACTGATTCCAGTAATGCAGCAACACACTGGAACCATTGGCAACACAGATTCCAGAATTTTGTATGAAGTACATCAGCAAACGAGGAACAGAAACTTTGTCTTCTCATCAACTACATCTCACCTATCATTTACGAGTATGTAAGTCAATGCAATACATATAATGAGGCAGTTAGTGTACTCAGGAATATATATGTCAAACCTGTGAACGAGGTCTTTGCCAGACATAAACTTTTCACTCACCGTCAACAACCTAATGAGTCAATAGACAGGTACCTAGAGTCCTTAAGACTCCTTAGTCGAGACTGTCAATTTAAGGCTGTAACAGCAGAAATCAACCGTGACGATTGTATCCGTGATTCGTTTATTAGGGGATTACTAAACCCAATAATACGCCAACGCCTGCTTGAGAATGCAACTCTTACTTTGATCGATGCTCACAGACAAGCTCGTTCCTTAGAATTAGCTCAGCTTCATTTCCTGCAGTATGAGTCGCCCAGTCATGCAATAAATAGTGTTGATAACTTACCAACCGATAGCCATGTTACTAACAAAGTCACTAGCACTCAACAAGATTCTGAAGTAGGAGCTCTACGTGCCAAATGCTATTTTTGTGGGGGAGCTAGGCATTCTCGTGCAAATTGTCCGGCAAAAGACAAAGAGTGTAACAGATGCGGGAAAACCGGCCACTTTCAAAAAGTTTGTCGGTCTCAACCTAAGAAACGCACAGCAACTGTTCAAGATTATGCTTCTGTAATTTCTTGTCCTGTCTCACATCAGTCAAAAGTAAAAGCAACTGTCACTGTCAATGGTTATCAGCTTTGTGGGATGCTAGATTTGGGTAGTTACATCAGTTTGATTGATGAGAAAATAGCTAACTAGCTAAAATTGAAAATCCTTAAAGCAAATGATCAGGTAGGTCTAGCCTCTAACATTCATAAGGTTACAATCAAAGGCACATGCAAAGCAAATCTGGAGATGCTTGGCCATAAATACCCATACACTAAACTCTCTGTAATGCCTAACCTTTGCTCTGAGGTTATTATAGGTCGTGATTTACTACAACTTCACTCATCAGTTCACTTTGAGTTTGGTGGGGGTAGGTCTCCTTTACTCGTATGTGCCTTCAGTACTTCCAACGTTAGACCTGCTAATTTGTTCACTAATCTGTCTCCAAACTGTAAACGAGTAGCCGTTAAATCTGTTCGCCATTCGCTCAATGATTCTCAGTTTATAGAAGCTGAAATAAATAAGCTCTTAAATGATGGTGTTACTGAGAATAGCAATTCACCATGGCGGGCACAAGTCCTGGTGACATCACCTCAAAATCACAAAAGGCGAATAGTCATAGATTATTATCGAACCATAAATCAATTCACCGAGTTGGATGCCTACCCAATTCCTTCTATAAACTAAACAGTCTCTAAAGTAGCTAGTTGCAAAGTTTTCAGCACTATTGATCTTCAGAGTGCCTACCATCAGGTCACTCTCCCAGAGAAAGACCGCCCGTATACTGCTTTCGAGACTGCTGGAGAACTCTACCAGTTTACAAGAATCCCTTTCGGTACAACAAACGGTGTAGCAGCTTTCCAACGGACTATGGACCTGGTAATACGCAAAGAAAAGTTGAAGGATACCTTTGCTTATCTCAATGACATCACTATCTGTGGTCACACTCAAGCTGAACACGATGAAAATCTCAATAATTTCATGCAATCAGCTTCAAAATACAACTTAACAATCAATCATGAGAAAAGCTCATTTTCTCTACGCAATATCACCCTACAAGGTCACTCAATCAGCGATGGAGTTATCAGACCTGATCCAAAACGATTCAAACCACTAAACGAGTTCCCACCACCTACTGATACGGCTTCCTTAAGGAGGGCATTGGGAATGTTTTCTCACTATTCTAAGTTCATACCCTGCTTTTCTGAAAAGATTAAACACCTAACACAGTGTACTTTTCCACTCTCTGACGAGGCTCTTTTGGCTTTCCAAAACCTTAAAAAAGATATCGAGGACGCATCTGTAGCTTGCATTGATCATGACGTTCCATTTTGCGTGGAGACCGACGCTTCAGATACCTCTATAGCTACCACTCTAAGCCAGCGAAATCGTCCTGTAGCATTCTTCTCTCTAACTTTGTCAGACTCGGAGAAACGTCATTCGTCTGTCGAGAAAGAAGCGTATGCCATTGTTGAGGCTGTTCGGTATTGGAAACATTTTCTCTTAGGTAGACATTTCCGCCTCATTACTGACCAACGTTCTGTAGCATTTATGTTTGACATGAAGCATGGGAGCAAAATCAAGAACGAGAAGATCACAAGGTGGATATTAGATCTCTCTTGCTATTCTTATGACATTGTGTATCGTCCAGGAAGAGACAATCACGCAGCAGATCCACTTTCAAGAGTCAGCTCTGTATCCTCTAGTGTGACTTCCACTGAGGCTTACTTGATTTCTCTCCATAAATCACTGTGTCATCCAGGTGTCTCAAGACTCTACCACTCGATCCGTTGCAAGTGCCTCCCTTATTCCATGGAAGGCGTGCGACGAATCACATCAGCATGCTGCACCTGCGCCGAAGTAAAACCCAACTTCTACAAACATCAGGGTACTCTCATTAAAGCCTCAGCTCCTTTTGAGCGGCTCAATATAGATTTTAAGGCACCACTTCCCTCTAGTTCTCGAAATAAGTACATCCTTACCGTGATCGACGAGTATTCACGTTTTCCATTTGTTTTCCCTTGTCGGGATACTTCTGCTTCATCTGTAATTTCATCACTAAAACAGTTGTTTAGAGTTTTTAGTGCTCCTTCATTCATACATTCAGACCGCGGCTGGGGATTTATGTCTCAAGAACTAAGAACATGGCTCTCAGGCTTTGGTGTGGTAACGAGTAGGACAACTCCTTATAATCCTCGGGGAAATGGACACGTCAAACGTTTCAATGGTACTGTATGGAAGACTATCCAACTTGCCCTCAAAGATCGTGGACTACCTATTACTCGTTGGGAAGATGTTCTGCCAGATGCCCTCCACGCTATGCGATCCCTGTTGTGCACTGCAACGAATGCTACTCCGCATGAGCGAATGTTTGCTTTTCCTAGGCATTCATCAAATGGTTTTTCAACTCCATCCTGGCTTTTAAATCACGGTACTGTTCTCCTTCATCGATTTGACCGCCGATCTAAATTTGACCCTTTGGTAGAGGAGGTAACACTCTTAGAAAGCAATTCAGAATAGGCTTACATTCGTTATCCTGATGGGCGAGAAACTACGGTCTCAACCCGACATCTTGCTCCCTACGGTGAAAAAGATCAGAACTCGGAAGACAGTGAGATGTGCAATCCTTCTGGGTCTTTATGCGAGGAGCCAGATTCTAGTGCTGATGTCTCTGACTTACCTCAGCCCTCTGTAAGTACACAAGCAGATAGCGATACAAAGAACCTAAACCAAAATCCAGAAAACACCCTCAGGAAGAGTGAAAGACCTCGGAGGCCCCCTATTTATTTGAAGGACTATATCCAGTCTTAAGGGAGGGGAGAATGTTATGATATTTACTATCTTTATAATCATATGTTAAATACTTTGTTGTTTACCAACTTGTTTACATTCTGTATTTTTATATTACTTGACACTAGTTCTGTGAATTATTATTCTGTGTAGCCTATGTTCGGGTTTATCTTTCTTTATTCTTATACAATTTATACTACAATTCTACTTTGTATATATGTGTTTTTTTGGTACTGAGTTTAATTGTATTTTTAAAAATGACCACAGAGTACGAGTGTTTTAGGGATATTTTATATCTTGTTACATGCCTCAAACAACGCATGAATATTTTATGTAATCAACGATGGCTAAACAAGCGACGGCTCATTAGTTTAAGTAAACAAAATAGTACCTTCCGTGGCACACATATTGATGCAATCAGTATGACATTCGTTGAGGGAGAAAATAACACGGTAACTCAATTGCTACCTTCTCTCTCCTTTAATCATGTTTCTGAATATTTCTGACACATAAACACAAGACACGTCTATCTAGGAAACACTTCCACCATCAAGGATGAATATAATTTATTGGGGAGTGGAAGTCGTCTTTCGGATTTATTAGGCCAGACGTCGTCTTATTTTGATGAAATGTCGTACAAGTATAAAAGTTAATTTAATCCTGTAATTATCTTATGATACGTGTTTTTTATAAAACTTAACAAAATAATTAGGTTAAGTAGAATGTAAGTTTACGTTCTAAGTCAATTAAATTTGTTCCAATTCTAACTTAATTAATTGCAATAAATATTTGATCGAAGACATAAAGGGCAAAAATTTCTACGGAATCATTGTTTAATAATAAGGTTTTGTAAGGTTGTTGTACGCTTTATCTGCTAGTGTATCATACAATTCATTTAGTAAAAGCCAACTTAAAATTATATTTCGGTTGCAGAGATTCTGTAAAACTACTAATTTAAGTATTATAGGGTTTATGTCCTAAGTAAAACTAAATCGAGGAGTCATACCTTTAGTTCATAGCCATAAGTTATATTTGTTCACTGTTTAAATTATAATAAGTAGCTGTATCTATCATAATTTATAGCTTAAAACGCATCTGGCAAGATCAGATTGTAGTTATAGTTTTGTTATGGTAGTATTACATTGACCATTTATACTATTGTGCATATTCTAAAATGGCCTTATAGTATCAAATAAAAATGTACACTAATTTGATCCTGAAAAAAGGAATAATTTTGACAAGAACTTAGCTAGCACGTGCATATTTAAAATTAATTGTTATTGCTTTCTTACGCTAGGTCGACATAACATATTACTGTCACCAGACCAGAAATTAGTCAGCAAAAAGACACGATCTATTTAAAAAAGAAATAAACAAATTCGTGGTCAAAAACTATAACTTTATTAAATTGTTAATTATAAAATATGTCGAACTAATTATTGATCAAAAATATTTTAGACTAATTTATTTATCTTATGTTGGTAATTTGTTATATTCTTAAGTGACTGGCAAGTGTGTTTTATAGAACAACAGTAGGGTGTATAGGACACTCCGAGGGCAGGAGGAGCCAGGAGGAGCGCCCCCCCCCGAGCCCCCCCCCGCGAATTTTTTTTTGCGAACTTTTTTTTGCAAATTTCTTTTTGCGAATTTTTTTTCGTATTTTTTTTTGCACAAACATTTTTTTTTTGCAATTCTGATTGCAGATTCATGTTCGTCTAGTCGAGCCGAGTCATTTGAGTACCCACAACGTACCTTTGGATGATGTTGGGGGAGGGGGCTATATCGGTTACCATAGGTCGGATGTGATTTCTGATTGCAGATTCTTGTTCGTCTAGTCTAGCCGAGTAATTTGAGTACCCGCAGCGTACCTTTGGAAGATGAAGGGGGGGCTATATTGGTTACCATAGGTCGGATCTGATTTCTGATTGCAGATTCTTGTTCGTCTAGTCAAGCCGAGTAATTTGAATACCCACAACGTACCTTTGGACGATGTAGGGTGGGGCTATCTCGGTTACCAAAGCTCGGATTTAAATTCTGATTGCAGATTCTTGTTCGTCTAGTCGAGCCGAGTAATTTGAATACCCACAACGTACCTTTGGACGATGTAGGGGGGGGGGCTATCTCGGTTACCAAAGCTCGGATTTGAATTCTGATTGCAGATTCTTGTTCGTCTAGTCGAGCCGAGTAATTTGAATACCCACAACGTACCTTTGGACGATGTAGGGGGGGGCTATCTCGGTTACCAAAGCTCGGATTTGAATTCTGATTGCAGATTCTTGTTCGTCTAGTCGAGCCGAGTAATTTGAGTACCTACAACGTACACTTTGGATGATGTTTACAAAAAAGGGGCCCGCACCACACTTTTAAACCTTTTTTTGTATTTTTGGAATCTCCTCGTCAAGCCGAGTATTCTCAGTACCCACATGACATACTTTGGATAATTAATACAAGAGTTGAGCAGGGTAACGCTATAACCAACAGAGCTAGCCCATCAGCGCCTGCGGACAATTGAACTACCAGTGAATGCAAATTTTGAGGAGAATATAATTGCAATGCTTTGAACATATACTGCAAAGGGGGGTGTATCGATACATCCCCCTTCAAGTACTCTACACCAAGGCAGCTGTTCGCACAAAAACCGACGAGTCGAGACATGTCTGGGGTGCAGCTGCTGTAACTTGATACCCCAACAGGCCGGCGCTCGAATCAGGTGTTCACACAAATAACCGTCGCGTCCAGTCTCCTGTCTGGGAATGCAGATGTTGTAATTTGATACCTCGACTGGAGGGTGTAGGTGTTTACACAAAAAACCGACGAGTCGAGACCTGTCTGGGGTGCAGCTGCGCCCGACACCAGGAGGAGCAGGAGGAGCCCCCCCCGGTCAAATAACCGTCGCGTCACCCTACTGTCTGGGAATGTGGATGCTGTAATTTGATACCCCGACAGGAGGGCGACGCGACCCTTCCAGGAACCCATATCATATCTTGTTCCATTAGAGCAGGGTGGTCTTTACCCCAGACAGCGGTTGAGAGTTTTTGTCCCGACCTTCTCCGAAATCCATTAGTGGGGAGCGTCACCTCACATCACCAGCCCTCCTTCAGTTCAGTTCGAGAGTTCAGTGCGTGAAGACGTGTTAGTCCGATCCTGTTCCGTTCTACGCGATTTGTGTTAGTTGCTGATTATCATCATTTGCGATTTGCGTAAAGCACCTTTGAACTATTTAAAACGTTCGTGTTGTGCTGTATTGTTTGTGATTATCAAAACTTATAATCCATATTAAAGATGAACGCCACACACGTTTGTACCATTTGTGGTTGTATGTACGTGCATAGAAACAATTTGGTGCAACACCACATCAGATTCCACGGCTTTAGACCACAACTACCACCACCAACACCATCGCAGCAAGGTACGTTTTTTGCGTTGCATTATTGTTTTAATCAGACCTAAATGTTAGTAATATAAGAATACGTTATGCAATATAACCGGAAAGTGATAAAATTATTTTTATTTAACAGCTTTAACTATTTAGTGCGAATAGAGAACTCTTTGTTTTTTTAAATCTAAAATTACATGACTATATCAATATAATTTAACTTTAATAACTTATGTTATTGTTCGCCCCATCAAGTCAAGTCATCAGAGTACCCACATTACATACTTAAAAAAAAATATTAACCCCCCCCCCCCCGGTTAGGACCTTTCGGGGGGGGGGGGCACTGAGAATTTGAAGTACTCTAAACAAAGGTAGGTGTTAAACATTTCACAATCTAATCGTTTTGTGCGTTTGCAGATGGAGAAGCTGCATGTCGGCTTTGTCGAGCCACATTCGTAGACCGGGGAGCTTTAGAGCGTCACATGGAAGTGAATCCCCGAGTCATTCCACCCAGGGAGGTGATTGATGCTCCGCAGACGACTGCCTATGACAACCGACACTCCGATGAAGGTGAGAATCTACATTAAAATAACTTTTTCCCCTTGAAACTAATTACCTTTTTTATAATTATTTAACTAGGTACCTGAAGAAGAATGAGACCGTGACAACTGGTGTACTATTGATTTAATTGCTAGGGGGGAGACTTTCGCTCCCCTAAAACATAATGCTTCTTTAGGGTTTGCACAGCTCAATATTGCAGCTACATCCTTAGCTTTGAACCCCGAATCATGAATGTAGACAAACAGTACAGAAGATTACATTCCCTGTTTGAAAATTGATATTTTTAATTAACAACTCCATTTTGAAATGTGATTCTTGAGAGAGAGGAATTGAATCTTTAGTTATCATAATCTGTTTTTTATTTTTATTTTTCAGATGAAGGACCGGGTCCTGGCCACCACACCTGCCATGAATGCGGTCGCCGCTTCCGTCGTGAAAGAAACCTGCGTCGACATGTGGAATCAACCCACAGCAGAGTCCGCAGGTTCCTTTGCGTCACATGTGGCGCCGAGTTTAAGAGGGAAGACAACCTGCGTCGCCACACCAAGCAATTTCACGGTGATGGCCATGAACGAAGATTCCCTTGCGCATACTGCGGTCAGGAGTTCAACCAGCTGTTCAACAAGGACCATCATGAGCGGTTCGCCTGCCCGATCATGAAGGACCTGATCCTGAATCGAGCGGCTATGGTACAGGACGAACCCCAGCCAGGACCCAGCACGGAGCCACAACCCGGAACGAGCACACACCCGCAACCCGATGATGTTGAGATGACTGGAGCAGGACAGTCAAGCCCCGTATTCTCACTCATTCAACGGGGTTTTCACAACCGCCTCTTAACCTACCGTCTGCAGCGACCGATGGAGAATCTCGTCACAATCGGAGAAGTGATGGCGTTGTTGATTGTGAGCCTTACGGAGTTGCTTGAGAACACCTTGGCGAAACACCGCAGCATAAAGGTCAACTTAAAGGTGGAGTGTGAATTCCAAAATGTTCACAACAACACCTGCCTGCGCAACTTCAAGACGAAGATGACTCCGCTGACGACGACCTCGAACCTGAACCATTACATCACAACAGCTTTTGCGAAGCTTATCAGAGAGAAGGCTGAGTGTGATCATATCGGCTCCGGGTGGACATGCCTTCGCGTTCGTGATTTGGAGGTCGGCATCAACGAATACACTCCTCTAGGTGAAGATGGTCGAGCTTGGCTCCCACTGCCTACGTCTCTGGAGAACACCCAAACAGTTGTCAACGTATCGAACGCCGATGAGGGGTGTTTTATGTATGCCGTCCTGGGAAAGTTTGTTCAAGAGAACCCTAAAAGACCGGCATCGTACACCGACGACATCATCGCCCGATACGATTAGACCGGCCTTGAATTCCCCGTTGCTCTGAAAAGTATCATGGCGTTTGAGCGAACGAACAACATCAGCATCAACGTCTATGGTATTGATCACACGCGCGTGGGTCAGAAACCTAACGGACGACCAAAGTATCAGGACACCGTCTTCCCCTTGAAGATTTGTAGGCAGGAGCGCGAAGACCATTGTGACATTTTGTACGTGACAACCGACGGTGACAGTCACTACGCATACATCAAAGACCTTGGTCGACTGATCCGTCGGTACATCGCTTTCACGAAGCGGTTCCTGTTCGACCGAGCAGCGGCACCTGTTGGGATGCCAGTGCTTGGAAAAAGACAGCCAGGATTCAGAGTCAGGTTCCTAGACACCTACAGGTTCCTGGCTTTGAGCCTCGCCAGCCTCGCAGCCGCACTCCCACCAGCTAAACTCTTGGAGACGAGGAAGAGATTCCCCGAAGTCCACCTCTTCGATCTAGTCCGTAGGAAAGGTGTGTTCCCGTACAACTTTGTAACGTCGAACACCGTATTGGAAGATACTACGGAACTGCCTCTGCAGCGAGATTTCCACAACGACCTGACCCTGGAGGACATCACGGATGCAGACTACGAGCATGCTCGCAACGTGTGGGAAACCTTCGGTTGTTGGAACCTCAAGGACTACGCCGAGAAGTACCTGCGCTGTGACATTGCGCTGTTGACTGACGTTTTTGAACGCTTCAGGGACACGTCGATGGCTGAATACGAACTAGACCCTGCGCACTACTACACCTTACCGTCATACGCCTGGGATTTCATGTTAAGGACCTGTCATACGATACAGGACTTTGACATGTACCTTTTCTTCGAGCAAGGCATCAGAGGAGGTATTTCCCAGGCGATCACCAGACACGCCAAGGCCAACCATGATGGATTTCGCCCTGAAGATCGACGACCTGAAGAGCCAACGCATCACCTGCTATACTTGGACGCCAACAACCTTTACGGTTGGGCCATGTCCCAGTGTCTTTCACAGGGACACTTCCAATGGCTCAGCCGCGAGGAGATCGCGTCCCTGGATATTACAGCGTTGGACCCCGAAGGACCCACGGGCTACGTCTTGGAAGTTGACCTTCGCTACCCCGCCCACTTGTATGACCTTCACAAGGATCTCCCTTACTGATGCGAGACTAAACATCCACCAGGAGGGAAATTCAAGAAGCTCGTTACGAATCTGGATGACAAGAAGAACTACATCTGTCATTACAAAATCCTGCAACAGGCGCTGGAAAACGGACTGGAGCTTGTGAACGTGCATCGCGTCATCTCGTTCCGTCAGTCTCGGTGGTTGGAGAGCTACATCCTAATGAACACCGAACTGAGGAAGAAGGCCAAAACCAAGTTTGAGCAAGACTTTTTCAAGCTTATGAACAATGCGGTCTTTGGCAAGACGATCGAGAATGTTCGCAAGCGAATGAACGCTAAACTGGTGTGTACGCCGGAGATGTTCAGGAAGTACGTGGCCAAGTCAAACTTCCTGGACCAAACCTACTTCAACGATGACGTCGCCATTGTCCACATGTCGAAAGTCAATATCGTCCTGGACAAACCGCTCTACGTCGGAATGTGTGTCCTCGATCTGAGCAAGTGGCTCATGTACGACTTCCTTCGGAAGATGAAGAACCGCTACGGTGATCGTCTGAAGGTTGACTACATGGACACTGACAGCTTCGTGTTCGACATCCAGACTGAAGATGTTTATAAGGACATGTTGGAGCATCTGTATGATTTCGACACCAGTGGGTACCACCGAAACCATCCCTGCTACAGCCCCATCAACGCCAAAGTCATCGGAAAGTTTAAGGATGAAGCGAACGGACTTCCGCTGCTCAAGTACCTCGGTCTTCGCTCAAAACTATACTTCATGGATATTGTCGAGTTCGAGGAGAGGACTGAAGATGACAAACTGCAGGTCATGACGGTGAAGCGCGCCAAGGTAGTCGTTAGAGGTGTTGTAAAACACAATCTAACCTCTGACATTTATCGGGAATGCCTTTTCAACGGTGTGTTGAAAGGAACCATCAACAGCAGGTTCCAGTCCCGAAACCACCGCGTCTTCACAGTTCAAGTTGATAAGCTATCCTTGAGCTATAACGACGACAAGCGTTACATCCTTCCGGACGGTGTAAATACACGGCCATGGGGGCATATTGACATCCCACCCCAGCCCGAAGACATACCGCAAGACGATATAGAGGTGGAGGATGAGGAGCGTTGAGTGGTTGTGGCATATTACCAAAGACCCTGACTTGACTTGTATATCATTTTGAAAATCTAGTCAATAGTGTATCGAGTCTCGTAAAACTTAGAAATGTGCTCTTTTTTCTAGTCATTAGTTTGTGACTAGTCTCGTTTTTGCTAGTCAATCTCAAATGTTCAGGAGTACATACTCGATGTAAAATATCTATAAGGTGTGTAAATAAATAGCCAAATTGTTTGTATATACATTCGTCTTTTTTTCTCCCCTCACATAGTCTTAAGATACAAAAGTAAACTACCAATTAAAATGTCTGACTACTTGCTAAATGAGGCGAGAATATGAATGTTACTTTAGAATCATTGTATGATAGGCATGCCCCAAATTGGGATAGCCCTAGTGTTTTCACCAACAAACATTAGTAGGACTTTCCTACCTGGGTTAGAGTAATTGAAGGGAGGTGTATCGATACACCCCCCTTTGCAGTATATGTTCAAAGCATTATATTCATATTTTTCCTCAAAACTTGCATTCACAATCTGTTTTAAAGGGGGGTGTATCGATACACCCCCCTTTGCAGTATATGTTCAAAGCATTACATTCATCTTTTACCTCAAAATTTGCATTCACAATATGTGTCTGTCAGACTAATTGCTAAAAGTAACTACTAAAGGAGGCGAGGATGGTAAATAATAAGAATATTTTTTTTTTATTCTGAGTACTCAACTAGTTTATTGAGAAAAAATGCAAAATTCAATTGGTATACATTTGTGCAAAGAATCTTCTGATCAGTGCGTCGTTGTGGCCGGCAGAAGAGTGTTCAAAGAGCTGCACAAAGTCCATCATCTTCATACCGTAGTGGGTGCGGCAGTACAGGAATACAAGGCAGTATTGACCGCAGACCAGAGTGTTGTCACTTTGAAGGCGATGCTCGTTGTACAGGTAGCGACGAGCGTTGCGTCTCATGAATCCTTGGTAGAATTGAAGATGTGGTGGTTGACCGTAGCTGTCAAAGAATACAATTATTCCTCCTCCTTTGTTTAGTTAGAAAGAGACCCAGTGAGTGCCGTCTTCATTGTGTGGATCAGTGTTCACAATCATAGCGGTAGATGGTGAAATATAATGGGGCAATTGATCCGCAGTGTGGACACCAACATTCTGTACGGGCAGTTTAGCCATACACTTTTGTATCTCTAAGGTATTCATTCTACTGTGTCGACGCCACAGTCAGTAGTAGCAGTAGTACTAGTAGCAAAACAAAAGCAGGAACTGGAATCACTCTCACCATCGTCAGTGTAATCATCAACGTCATCGGTAGTTGTACTTAGATGTAACCAACCGCGCAATGTCATGCAATTGGTTAGAGCGCATCGTGTGTGTGTTGTTCTGTGATGGCGACATCGCACTGCGTTTGTTGATAGTAGACTGTTGATTGACGATAGTGATCCGCAGCCAATATCGTTGATATCGATGACATTAGTAGTACAGTGATCCGTGATGAAATTGTATCGTACAAACAATTTTTCTCAGCACCTTTGACATAGACAATCGGTCGTTTGGCGATACGTGCACGTAGCTTTTCCTCTAGCACATGATACCAGATATCACCTTGGTCCCATTCCAATCCGTGACAGTGTTTTGTGAGCCAATAGCTTTCACGCAGTTTCTCTTGTGATAGGAAATCACGACTGAATGGTGATTTAGCGATATGATGCATTAGCAGTGTTCCACTGACCAATTCCAAGACGCACACTTCCTTCAGAATGTAGTTATTTGCGTTGTCCTTGAAACATTGAAAATCCACAATAATTGGAGATGCAAAATCTTTACGCGGTACTCTGCATAAACGATCCATCTTGTGCGAGTGTTGGTTGTTGACTGAGGACGATGACGCCTCCGCAGCCGCCGACGATCTAACCACCAAAGTCCGCAGAGACGTTGCGATGACGATCGATTTCTATGACGTTGTCAAACTCTGCGTATACCAGACAGTTGACAGTTTCTGTGAGCCCCGTGTCGAAAGCAATCTCCATACGCACACTGCCATTGCGCACTAGGTTCCACGTGTCGCTTGCTGACATATCAGGTGTTAGTTCGAATGCCATCAGACAGTATCCATCGTCGTAATCGTATCTATTTATGAGATTACCAGCATCGCTAAAGTGTAAAGTGTAAGTGTGTACTTCGTTAATTGGTGGTGATGTAAGCAATCTTTACATTGATGTCGATTCTAAGTTTTAATCAATGACGAAAAATATGGAATACAAATTGTGGACATATCTGAAAATTTATGATTTGCAAGTTATATATTTATTTTTATAATATAGCACTGTCATATATTTGGCTCGTAAATAAAATCATGTAAACATATTTTCCATGATAGTACTTACCATATAAATCCCAGCTGTTACCCATAGCGGCTTGTCCCACATCAGTACATAGAGTTAAAAAGATCAATTACTTATATATAAAAGAAGATAGATTATTTCTTAAATACCGCATCGTATTGCAGGTCAGTATTTTCAAAGATGCCCCCCGTATGTCTGGTAAACGTTTGCAGCCCTAACAGCAATATCTCGTTTGCGAGCTTCAGATTCCTCAACGGTGTCTGTATACTACTGCTTTGCCACTTCATTGGCTCTCAGACCGGCAGCCTATAACTGAGCTTTCTTTTCACGACGAAGTTTATGTTCTTCTGTAGTTTATTCTGTTCTATTTGCTGTCTGCCTTTGAGCTTGTTAAAACCTTCTCATTTATATTAGCGATGATGTTTCCTGACTTTGATCCACTTTACCAAATCGAGCTTTTTGGAAATTCGAAACCTATTTGATTAAAGTTTCCCCGGAATTATTATGATAAAGGTACCTTCGTTGTTAAACGTACAACCAAAGAGTAAACCATAATGTAAACAAATAAACGAACTAAAAGTATTGTTGCTTAAATTTTAAATGCAGAACTTATTTGTAACTAGTCGTTTATTTGGCTGGGAGGGGGGGGGGGGTAAAAGAATGCTTAATTTCGTGGTAGCGGTGGTTCAGCTAAGCGGCAGGTACCAGGCAGTAGCAGCGAGTTGCCGGCCGCACTTTGACCCGGCCTTATTAGCGCTTATCGGCCTGGGTTTCCCGCCGCTTTGGAGAGCCAGTTCGTTTGAGCTCCGACCGTGGACGTGTCCGAGGAGTCTTCGTGAGGGGCTGTATTACTGTTTTCGTTGGTGATGGAGTTTCTGTGCAGTGTGGCCTGCGTTAAGCTGGATGGTGACCCGCTAGTTGGTGAGTGACACCGTTATTAATTCTATTATTAGTAGTAATTATAAGTATCCAGAGTATTAAAATATTTTAATAATTTTGGTTAGACAATACTTGTCGAGCAGTCTTGTGGGCCACGTTTATGCCTAAATTTTATTTAATTACTGTCTAGGCGGGGTATAGAGATTATGGTTTATAGCTGCAGAAGGAAACCTATGTGATTATATATATTTTTTAACCCTTTCAGCGCTATGGACCGTTATATCGTCTTTTGAAACTGTTATCAACAAACACTGTTACTGCTTCATAAGCGAAGGCGCTCAGTCTGCAGTCTGAGTCTGACATGTGGTGAAACTTGGTAGACACGAACTGAACTACCTCGTCCAGCGCCTATTCTCTATAATACCAACTGATCCACTGCAGCTGCTAGTCTGATTAGTGGCTGTGTGGTCTAAGGCGTTACCTTCCCGGCCGGGGGTTACACTTGGATGGATCGAGGGTTCGAATCCCGTCACAGTCGGTGGTTTTTATGTGCAACTCGTGGAGAGTTCACTTGTCTGTGGCAGAGTTGAAGGGGAGGTCGGGCCTTAAGCAAACGGTGGACGGCTCGGGTCCAAGCTGATGAGATGGGTGGATTCTTTGTGAGTTGCAAATCTGATCAGGTGTTTTGCTACTTTTTACCTATCCTTTAATATGTGTGTCCAGCGGAAGCATGTTTTTATTAATTTTAACTGTTCAGGCGTTCAATATATTAAAAAAATCAACAAAACGTCACGGATTCAACTCAGAAGCTTAGCACTCAAAGGGTTAAATTCAAAGTATTTAGTATAATGTGACAATTAAAAGGTGTACTTGGGGTTTCATTAGATGTAATGTTAAAAAATAGTTTTAGGTTGTTAAAATTAGTAACAAACACGTGCAATTTATTACCTATTGTCTACCAGGTGTTTTTCGCGATAAGTAATAAACAAGTTACGGTTTACCGAACGTTTCGGGTTTAATTACACCGTATATTACTGTTAATGGGGCATTTATAGTTGGTTTTACATATACAGTGTGATTGAAACGAACCGGAACGGTGTAATATATTTTTTACCATTATAGATAAAGTAAAGAGACTTGGTATATCAATAATAGCCATAAATGTCTACTCTTTTCAGCTATTATCACTTTTTTATCCCTTAAGGGGGACAGCCCACGAGGATTCAGACAAAATTCTTAAATAGCAGCATAGGTCGAGTTTGGTATCAAATTAAAGGTCTTATTTAGTAGAACACATTGCCGCAAACCGGACCTCAAAAGAGATCCACTCTAACCAAAATGGCGGCGTTTTAAAGTTATTCATCATTTATCCAAATAAGCCATTCTCTTACATAAAGATAACATTAATTTAATGTATTGGAATTGACAATTTAGTACTTACAGTTACAGAAAGTATTCAAAATGTTGTCCAAATTTCTCTTGGCAATAGCCCAATCTGTGGTAGAAGCCTTCAATAACTTTTTGAATTATCTCAGGAGGTATTTGACGAGTTTCTTCTGTGATGCGGTTCATTATTTATTCTGTGTTGGCAGGCTTAGTTATAAAAACCCTTTGTTTTAAATAACCCCATAAAAATAAGTCAAGAGGATTTAGATCAGGTGATCTAGGTGGCCACTCTATTGCTCCGCTATGACCTATCCAACGATTGCGAAACTCTCTGTCAAGCAGCGCTTGTACTGGTAAAACATAATGAGGTGGTGCACCATCCTGTTGAAACCATACTGTGTTATAACTTCAACCCAACACAGCACGTAAATGGTTTCTCTCAACATCAATTCATATGAAGCCCCATTCAAATTTCCATTGATTATGAAAGGTCCAACAATATGATTGGCAACTATCCCAGCCCACACGTTAACTTTTTGGGGTTTCTGGGTATGGCTTTCTCTCATCCAGTGAGGATTGTTGTCGCTCCAATAATGACAGTTATACCTACTTACATCCCCATGAAGTGTAAGGGTAGCTTCGTCTGAAAATACAACTTTTGCTAAGAAATTTAGTTCTTGTACATACCTAGTCATCATTGTCTCACAAAATTCGCCTCTTCTGTCAAAATCGTCTTTCGAAACCAATCTTACCTTATAAGGATGATTGTGGCTTTGTTTTAAAACGTTTAACACTGAAAACTGGCTTATTCCGTGATAAGTTGCTGCAGTTCTTGTTGATGTGTGTTGCTCTTTGTCGAAACTTTGTAATACTTCTATGGATGTATCTTCATTAGGAGCAGATAAAGGTCTACCACTTCTTGGACGGTTTTTAACATTGCCGGTATCTAGAAAACGTTGAACTGTTCTACAAACGGTAGTCTTTAATATTGGTGGCCTGCCCGAAAATCTGTCATTTAATAAATGTACAACTTCTTCATATGATCTTACATGGTCAACATACCCCCTCATCATAAGCAGGTTTATTCTCTCAGTCTCAATCAGAGACATCCCTATCACAAGATACACAACTAGTCACTGTTAACAAGTAAGTTAAACCCAAATGTACACTGTACAAATCTTAACTCGTTTTCACGAAGGTCGACTTTGTAACATCTAATGAGGAAAATGAAGTTTCCTGTCTAAACGCATTCTACCCTCAAAATGATAAGATAGACAATTAATGACCCTACAGTTGGAATTTCAGCAGGAATGTCAACAAAACTTTCACTGAATAGAAAGGATGTAAACACTAATAAGTTTTCAAGACTAATACACTAGCCCGGAAATCCCATTGTTGTGATGATTGCTGTCAAATTTAGCCATACTGTTTACTTCCTATTTAAACAGTAAATTGCTTAGTAAAAAAATTGCTTAGCTAAAAAAAGTGATTGCTTAGTAAAACCTTTCATGCGGTTTTCCCTCTTTGGATAAATGACGAATAAGTTTAAAACGCCGCCATTTTGGTTAGAGTGGACCTTTCAAGGTCCGGTTTGTGGCAATGTGTTCTACTAAATAAGACCTTTAACGTGATACCAAACTCGACCTATGCTGCTATTTAATAATTTTGTTTGACTCCTCGTAGGCCGTCTCCCTTAAGGGATAAAAAAGTGATAATAACTTAAAAGAGTAGACATTTATGGCTGTTATTGATATACCAAGTCTCATTACTTTATCTATAATTGTAAGAAAATATATTACACCGTTCCGGGACTTTCCAATCACGCTGTATAAGGAGGCTTTTATTTATTGGTAACCAACTCATCCCAGCTCCTGTAAGTAATTCTACCTATTAGTCTCCTAGTAAGAATTCATAGTTGGGTTAATTAGCTTGACTTCTTTTATCAATATGAATAAAATATAATGAATAAAATAATATGAATAAAATAAATATGAATAAATAAATAAAATAAATATGTATAAAATAATATGAATAAATAATATGAATAAAATATAATAATAAATTAATTCAAAGTATAAAATAGTACACATCATAAAAAAATATTTATTACTGTACAATGGTTTTTAACACCATCATTTGTATGTTAAGATACATTAATGTAGGATATTTAGACCATATAAAGTTTATGGAATATAAATATTATTATTGAACTTGGATACAAACTGAGAGTTGTATTCTGATCAAGACTTCTCACTCAGATTTGAGTGCTGCAAAAATATTATCAATGTAATTTATCAAAAAATTAAAGTAACAGATTAAAATTATTATGACTTAAATTAGGGTTTATATATAGTGTAATTACTCATGATGATCTAATGTTTAAATATGAAAAGAAAATTCAAAATTAGATTAAAATATTTTGGTAATATTAGTATTTAAAAACAAATTTTGTTGCAACCGGGTGTAACATAACAACTCTAAATTTGAAAGATTAATCCCCAAAAAAGGGTTTGGAGTTTTCCGATAGTTTTGCCCATCGAAATTTTCCAACTGATTACAGAAATAAACGTCCCTACCAAATTTGAAGTTAATCTGACAAAAAAGGCGACCGCTAGAGTGCAAACACACACACATATATATATATATATTTCTTATTTAGCTGCAGTAGGAAACCTATGTGATTATTTATATTTTTAATTGATATATTTCTAAACTTAGTGCTCAATATTGAGTGAGCTACATGCAAGATTCTGTGCAGGCCTGACGGTAGTCAGAAGGCACCAACACGTCACCTATGATGACTATCTGAGTCACATAAAATAAGCCCAGTTGAGATCCTTTATACTGCAGAGTGTTGAATCTGTGATAGTTGTTTAGCATTTTGAAGAGAATTTATTCAGACAATTTCGAGATAGCATGGTTTGAATTTGCACGTGTTTGTAGGAGCATAAGACCAGCTGCTTGTATTTTTCAAACTTTTTTAAGTAATATATCGTTTCAGAAAATAAAGTCCGAATGTGTTTGGTATTATTGAATAAAGTAAATTTGACTAATTTTTGGGATCTGGAATCAAGTCCACACAGCTTCGGAATCGGTGTTGTCACCATAAGGTTATATTTTGTACGAATACTTTTTAGTTTCTTTTACAGTTTTCTTTTTATTTTTGCACATTGGGGTGGTTTTAGGTATGATCTTTACGCAAAAGGAATATATCGAATTTTCTTGATTTAAATAGGAAGTTTCACTTGTACACAGAGTACAAGTTCCTGGAATACAACTTTATTATAGTATTTTTTTTGTTTTAGGAATATGGGGTTTAAATCCAAGTAAAAACAGTTTAACTTCATCATTGCAGTGAACTTTTGTTCCTGTTTTGCTGTTACATTTCCAAGAGCATTTCACTTAAGTTGTAATAGCTTATGAGACAAACGGCCAAACTTTGAAAAGCTGTTGCTGCCGAATGGCAACCGGAATGTTTCATTGCAATGCTCGTTAAAACGTCGTATTAATTTTACTCTTTTAGGTAAATTGTTAATTCATATAAATATATAATTAATTCAATAAATACTACATGTGAAAAACCTTTTTCTAGCATGAAAAGTAAAAATCTACAACAACATCAGATGATTGCATCCTCGTTGTTCAACTGTAGTTGATGGCAAACGCCTTTTAAACTATAAAAGGTTGAAAAGTGAATACTCATTTTATCTTTAATAATAAATTAATAAGTCAATATTCACTAAATTATATTTTTTCCATCTTCGTTTGGTAAACTTACGTATTACTTAGTCGATTTAAACTAAATTATTTACTGTGAGGTCAATAATAATTGTCTTTTCCACCGAGACCAAATTACGATCTAAGAGTTGTTCCAGTTTTAACATAGGTGATAAATTTAAATATCTATTGAGATTACTAAGTGATTATGTTGTTACATGTTTGCTTGATTGAATCTCTATATTATATTATATTTCTCTTCACATTTAATTTGTCAATTACAGTAATGCAGAGCGAGTGTTGCTGGGTCCAAAAACACTCGTGGATCTCTGATTTAGTTGTGGGTTGCTTGAAAGAAAAACCTGATTGCAAGAAACTATTTTATTTAAATCTGAGCAAAGACATTACAACATATACATATTTAAATTAGAGCCGAAAAAGAGTATTTTAGATTAATGTAAAATGGATCACCTTAGAGGTTATGGCTTTGGTCGATTTCTGGCCTTTTTAGTTTTAATATTTTTTTTTGTATTTGTGTTTTAAATAATCAAAAGCAGTTCTCAAGTTAAAGTATCAAAATGTGGTAATCAGGAATTCCTAGTTAATCAAATGGCGGTTCATTAAAACAAGCGAGTGGTCGGGAATAAATAACAATATTTTAGTCCTCCTAACAAAACCTCCTGACCTCCGACACACTCTATCCTCCTATATCTTTTTACCACCAAATTAAATTACACATTCAAATGATCCATGATTAACTTATTTAAAATCTGTTGTGGATCCTGATCTGAGCTCTGAACTGCAGATTAATTAATTTTACTCTTTTTTTTTTTGAAATCAACCAAACAGTAACACTCTGTTATATAAGTACTAAATTTCCTAGAATTTTGGATTCTACTTAATTTCCAGCTCTTACAATTATTTAGATTTGAGACAATGTAATTGAATTTAAATATTTTTCAAAAGTATTCTTGGTTAATATAAATTAATTCTTGTACAGCAAATATGTCTTTAAGTTAAATTATAACAAATAGAGAGTTACCTTAAATGATCTGTAAATATGAAATTACATCAGATAAATTAACAATGATAAATTAATTTAAACTTAACAATTATTAAACGTTGATCAGTACCAGTTATGACATGTGCTCTATGAAATATGACCAAGTATGTAAAACAAATAAATATTACTTACATGACCTTGTAGAAAATTACATACGCAAAACGCTCACAATATAAATACACTGTAACACTACTAATGCACTTAATACTAATAATACCAGTTGTTTAATTTATCCCAGTAAAACGACAAGAATGGCAGTGTTAAAACCTGCTCTAAGCACGTGTAGTTTTGAAAAGTTCTATTAATTAATTAATACGAATGCGTGATTGTACCGCGAATTTCGGCCTTTCCTTTAAAACAATTCGCGAAATAGAGAACGTATTGGATGCACCCCGTTAACAAATCGACGAACTTTTGGAATTGGCAAAGAAACGCGGTATTGAATTTAGAAAAGGGTTTTAGATGATGTTACGCCGAATAGTTCCGAGCTAAGAGAACGAGTAGCCGCGGTCGTTCAGTTTTATGAGCGAGGCGGGTCACGTGACTGCATTGTTGTCAGTTACTCCTGTACGCGGTAGTGTCTTCTAGATGTTTCTGATATGGCGGCAAGTTTGAGTTTGAACTTGTAACAATTTTCCCCCCCTCCAAAAGAATTTTTAATTTTTGTCTAACCTAACTTGGGATAAAGAGAGAGAAAAACAATTTTACACAAAAATTAAAAATTACTAAAGTTAACAGTAACAATACTTATAAAGATAAACATAACAATATAGAATCATTAGTGAGAGAGATGGTGGACTCTTACGGCTACATTCCCTGTAAGTTCCACTTCGGTCATAGACTCATCCCTAACACTTGGTGAAACTAAACTGTTCAGAGCTACATAAGGTTCCAGTTTGTTGCACTGCACTACACATGTAATTTTATCCTGAATACTGTACATGATTGTGATGAAGGCTTTTCTGTTTAAGTGAATTCCATCTGTCCTACCATTATAATAGAAATGTTCAATTAAATAGTTCATGTTGTGACCAGTGAAAATTGTATCTAAATCCAAAATAAAAATGTGAGACTGTGTTTCGTTTGGAGACAGAGAGAGAGGTGTGACTCCTGACATCGTTGGTGCCAATGAGCAGAACACAGGTTGGTTGTAGTTCGGCAGCGTGTTTTCGCACCTCGGTGACGATGTGTCTCGTAGTCGCCCCTGGTATGGTGATGTGTTTGGTGGTGGCTAGTTTCCATTGTTTCACCGCTCTGTGCAGATGGGAGTCTCCCACACAAGAAAACCTGTCATATGGATTTACAAAAAGGAAATGGATCTTAAAAAAAATTAAATCAATAAGTCACAACAATTTATTCTGAAGTAAAGAGAGACAAAAAAGTATATATATATATATATATATATATATATATATATATTTCAGACTGGAGGAAAAAATTTCTTTATTTGATCAACATTAACTATTTGCTTTTGTGTCTGATCATTGTCCAAGGTTATTTCAACATTAACCGGTGAAGTGAGTTTAGTTACAGTATAAGGTCCCCTCCATTTGTGACAAAGTTTTGCTGTTATTTTCTTATCTTTATTACTGAGGGAATGCCTATACAAAACAACCTTATCACCAACAACAAAATTAGATGGAGTTCGATTCCTGTCATACCGTAACTTCGTTCTATTGTGCGCTTTTGTGAGATTCTGAAAAACATTGTCTAAACTCGGTTTGTTATTATGTCCTGTCTCTAAATTCCAAAGAAATTGCAATGGGTGTGTAAGTTCTCTACCTAAGAAAACGCTTGCGGGGGTGAACTTTGTTGCTTCATGTGTTGCGGAATTGAAAGCAAGCATTAAATATGGTAAATAAATGTCCCATGACTTATGATTCTGATTATGAAAAATTCTCAATGCAGTAACTAGGTTTCTATAAACTCGCTCAGCAATATTTGATTGAGGTCTATATGGTGAAGTTGTTACATGCTTGATTCCTAAACCAAAAAGAAATGAAAAACATTTTTGCAATGTGAAGACGGCATTATCTGTAATTAGGCGCTGTGGAATACCATGCTGTGCAAAAATGTTGTTTCGTAAAATATTTATTGCGGAATCTGATGTTTGTTTTCTAACTGGGTATAAAAAGCGGAATTTCGAAAAATTGTCCACCAAAACAAAGATTGATTCGTTTCCTCGTTGTGTTCGTTGTAGCGGACCAACAAAATCACAAAACCATTGCTCGTTACAATTCGTCGGTATATGAGAACTTAATTGACCAATTTTCTGGTTTTGCGCCGGTTTTGAGAGTTGACATTTTTCACATGACCTAACAAAATTCCTAATAAATTGTGGCATGCCTTTCCAAATAAATTGCTTCTGAATGTGATTCATAGTTTTGGCTATGCCCGCATGTGCAAACATAGGATTCTCATGAAAATATTTAACACTAAAAGTGTGCATGGACTCTGGAACTACTATTTTGCTTTTTCTGCCCTGTTTACCAAAATACAAAATATTATTGCGCAATGAGTGGTTCTTGACTGGAATTTTATTTCTCAAATCTGAAATAATTAAACTTAAACTCGGGTCTTGTGCCTGTTTTTCCCTAATTGAAGTAAATAGTTCTGGAAAACATTGCAGAGTGCAACATGTAGAATTCTCGATGATTTTAACGGTATTATCCGTATCATCCTTGAAGACTCTACATAAGGCATCTGCCACTACATTTAATTTACCCCTAATATTTTCTATTTCAAAATCAAACTCTGAAAGACGTAACACCCACCTATCAAATTGAGCTGTGTGTTTACCCTTATTTTTCAAGATGTACATCACGGCAGAATTATCGGTTTGTAGTGTAAACTTCTTGTTTAAATATGGCCTAAATTTCTCAACTCCATATAAACATGCTAAAAATTCCTTCTTATGCATGGGGTATTTACGTTCTGTTTCACTTAATGTTCTGGATGCAAAATGAACCGGTAAAAGATTATCTCCCTCTTTCATTTGTAGAACTGCTGAAATCGCATTGTCACATGCGTCACAGGTGACAACAAAATCTCCATTAAAATCTGGCAATGTTAGTTGAGTTGACGAAACAAGGGAATTTTTTAATTCATCAAAAGCTTTCTGGTGTGTGGCTGTCCACTGAAATTTAACGTTTTTCTTCCTTAAGTTATTTAGTGGCAAGGCTATTTTGGAAAAACCCTTAATAAAGCGTGAATAAAAGTTTACACATCCTAAAAATCGCTGAAGTTGTTTTAAATTACGGGGTCTGGGATATTTCAAAATTGGTTCAATTCTATCGGGGTCCAGTGAAAGGGTTCTGTTCGAAATGATGTGCCCTAAATATTTTATGGAGGTATGGCCTATCCTAATTTTTTCCGGATTTATTGTGACATTGTATTCCTTAAACTTATCTAAAACTTGTAAAATGTGTTGCTTGTGATCTTCCCAATTCTCGCTATAAATTAAACAATCATCCAAAAAATTGAAGACAAACTTAAATTTAAAATCGCCCAAAATGTCATCCATAACTCTAGTAAGTGCTTGGGATCCGATTTTCAGACCCTGTGGTACTGTGTTAAATTCGAATAAACCATACGGAGTGCAAAATGCTGTATACTGTCTTGATTGTGAATCTAATGGGATTTGAAAGAAGGCATTATTCATATCTAATGATGTGAAATACTTGGCTTTACTCAAAAACTCAAAGGCTGAATTTAAAGTAGGTAGGGGGTGAGCGTCATATGAAATATATTTATTTATCTTCCTGTAATTGCAAACTAATCTGAATTTATTTTTGTCCGCTTTTGCGACTAAAAATGCTGGAGCACAGTGCATACTAGTTGACTTCCTAATTACATTATTTTTGAGCAACTCATCAGTAATATTTCTCATAGCATTCATCTTATCTGGAGGGACGGGGTAATGTGCCGAGCGGATTGGCTTATCTACCAAACAGCTGATGTGATAAGGAGAGACGCGGGCCTGCCCTATCCTCTTTGTTATGACCGAGGGGTATTCTTGCAATATTTTCTGTAAAAATTCCTCTGTTTCCTGTGAATGAATTTTATTTGCGTCGGAAAGTTCTACTAAAAAATTACTATCAGGCTGCTTTTGCTTCACAAAAATGTCACTCATTTGAATCTTACTGTCATTATTGAATTTAAAGTTAATAGTGTTACTAGAAAAGTCTAAATTCATTTGGGATTTCTGCATAAAATTTACACCTAAAATGATGGGAAACGGAAGTGAATTAACTATAAAAAAATCAAACGTCCATGAAAAATTGCCTATTTTGAAATGAAGCTTAACTAATTTCCTAACCATGGTGCTTTGCTGATTAATAGATTTAATCAACATCTTAGTTTTAATAACTTCCTTAATGCTCGGTGATGATTTAATGCTTTGAAAAAATTTATTATCTATTAAACAACTTGTTGAACCAGTATCTATAAGTGCTTTCTGTGATATATTGTATGGAATAAAAAACTTTACTGTCGGTAATCTCAAGGAAAAATCTAATGGAACTACAGAAATGGAGGTATTCGTTTGTGACAATTTAATTACCTCCTCATTAAATTGCCTCGTGCATTTCCCTGCCTACAAAATCGTGCGATGTGCCCCTGCTTCCCACATGTAAAACATTTAACTTGTGAATTTTTGTTCAAAAACTCGGTGAGTGATGGGGTTAGGTACAGTTGCTTGTTGAAGTGGGGGAAAGGTACTGAAATAATGATTGTCTGCCTGGACTGACGCATTTACTGCATTCGCTAAATGTTTTAATTCCCAAATTGTCTTGGGTTTCTCACAAAATGAAAAACTAGTGCGCATGCGTGGATTAATATTCGAGAGAATTACATCAATCAAATATTCGTCTGGAAAATTGCACTGGAGTGCTACGGCTGAGGAAGTAACATCATTGATAAATGCTACAAAGGTTTCTTGGGGCCATTGTAATCTTTTAACAAACTTGTTTACTACTCGCTCTAACTGTAATCCTGGAAAAAAGGCTGTCAAGATTGAAAAGTGTAAATTATCCCATGTAAGATTCAATTCTAAACCATGTGACCAAATTTCAAAAATATGTGCTTGCGTCTGAGGCAAAATTAATTTAATTACTTCATTGTGACCAACCTGAACAATCTGAAAAATAGTGTTTACTTGTTTCAAAAACTGAATAAGATGTGACTCATTCTCCCCTGAACAAGGTTGTAGTTTCCTAACTAATTCGATTACAACGGTGCGATCAGTCATTGAGAGCGTGCTAAAATCCTGACCTGTTTGGTTACGCGTGCAAAAGGTGTCGGTTGCGCAATCCTGTCTTGGCGTGTATCGAACATGTGTGGAGTCTACCCGTGGTTCAAAATTCTCGGGCAATGATTTTGCTTCACGTAACCTATTTTCCAAGCTGACATGCGCACCTGAATGGGAATGCGGTAAATCTAAATTATTGTTCGCCTGAGGGGCCTGCTCCACCTGTATCACAACTGGAGCGGATCTATCCGAACCTTGAACTCCTAGATAACGTGATTGAACCTTTGCCGCCCTATCTCTTGCTGTTGTGACATATTGACGTCCATAAAACATTTTTTAATCAATATCTAAATCTAACAAAATATGAATAATTTGCACAGTAATATAACAAAAATATCAATAATAATTAATTGGTCATATTTCGCCACAATTGCAACCCACAAATCAGTGTCTGCCTGCTACCACTTGTTACATGTTTGCTTGATTGAATCTCTATATTATATTATATTTCTCTTCACATTTAATTTGTCAATTACAGTAATGCAGAGCGAGTGTTGCTGGGCCCAAAAACACTCGTGGATCTCTGATTTAGTTGTGGGTTGCTTGAAAGAAAAACCTGATTGCAAGAAACTATTTTATTTAAATCTGAGCAAAGACATTACAACATATACATATTTAAATTAGAGCCGGAAAAGAGTATTTTAGATTAATGTAAAATGGATCACCTTAGAGGTTATGGCTTTGGTCAATTTCTGGCCTTTTTAGTTTTAATATTTTTTTTGTATTTGTGTTTTAAATAATCAAAAGCAGTTCTCAAGTTAAAGTATCAAAATGTGGTAATCAGGAATTCCTAGTTAATCAAATGGCGGTTCATTAAAACAAGCGAGTGGTCGGGAATAAATAACAATATTTTAGTCCTCCTAACAAAACCTCCTGACCTCCGACACACTCTATCCTCCTATATCTTTTTACCACCAAATTAAATTACACATTCAAATGATCCATGATTAACTTATTTAAAATCTGTTGTGGATCCTGATCTGAGCTCTGAACTGCAGATTAATTAATTTTACTCTTTTTTTTTGTTGAAATCAACCAAACAGTAACACTCTGTTACATAAGTACTAAATTTCCTAGAATTTTGGATTCTACTTAATTTCCAGCTCTTACAATTATTTAGATTTGAGACAATGTAATTGAATTTAAATATTTTTCAAAAGTATTCTTGCTTAATATAAATTAATTCTTGTACAGCAAATATGTCTTTAAGTTAAATTATAACAAATAGAGAGTTACCTTAAATGATCTGTAAATATGAAATTACATCAGATAAATTAACAATGATAAATGAATTTAAACTTAACAATTATTAAACGTTGATCAGTACCAGTTATGACATGTGCTCTATGAAATATGACCAAGTATGTAAAACAAATAAATATTACTTACATGACCTTGTAGAAAATTACATACACAAAACGCTCACAATATAAATACACTGTAACACTACTAATGCACTTAATACTAATAATACCAGTTGTTTAATTTATCCCAGTAAAACGACAAGAATGGCAGTGTTAAAACCTGCTCTAAGCACGTGTAATTTTGAAAAAGTTCTATTAATTAATTAATACGAATGCGTGGTTGTACCGCGAATTTCGGCCTTTCCTTTAAAACAATTCGCGAAATAGAGAACGTATGGGATGCACCCCGTTAACAAATCGACGAACTTTTGGAATTGGCAAAGAAACGCGGTATTGAATTTAGAAAAGGGTTTTAGATGATGTTACGCCGAATAGTTCCGAGCTAAGAGAACGAGAAGCCGCAGTCGTCCAGTTTTATGAGCGAGGCGGGTCACGTTACTGCATTGTTGTCAGTTACTCCTGTACGCGGTAGTGTCTTCTAGATGTTTCTGATATGGCGGCAAGTTTGAGTTTGAACTTGTAACAATGTAAAGTAAACACAAATAAAATAATAATATTGTCCGGAGCTTCCCCTCCCCCACGCCCTCTTACCTTAAGAAAAACCTAACAATTTATCATAGTTTTTATCTCTAAAAGTTATTTTAATACTACTGTTTACTTGACTAAACAAATATTATTATTATATAGAAATAAAAAAAAAAACTGCATATTCATAGATTGTATAAATTTTGTTTCAACATATGTAATGTTATGTAGAAATTGTCTCCTATCAAGCGTCTCAGCCAAGCGTGTGATGAAGTACGATTAAAATATAATTCACTCCTTACACTAATATTGGTAGGGTAACTAATTCTTACACTCTCATAAACTGAAACCAATGTAAACACATGAACAACAGCAATTGCAATTTACTGATTCTGATGAACTGATCACAGCTTACTATGGTTGCTTTTATCCTTATATCGTTTACGCTGTACCCATTTGGGGATCGGAAAAGGCTAGTATGAGATACAAATTTACTCTCCAAAAGAAGATAATCAGAATTGTTTTTGGACTCAAGCGGGTTCAATGTTGTAAGGAGACTTTTCGTCAGTGTGGCCTGTTGACATTTCCTTCCATATATATTTTTGAAACGCTAATATTTTTTATGAAAAACCGTGGGCTTTTTGAGTCCAGAATCTCTACGGTATATTGTCGTCACCAAAGTTTAAATCTCCCAATTCCAAAACATAAAACTACATTTTTTTAAAACTATGTTTATTATTGCTATGTGAAACTTTTTAATGCGTTGCCTGATCGCCTCAAGGTGGAGATGCCACGTGATGAATTTAGGAGGAATCTTAAGACATATTTGTTGAGAGGAGCGTTTTACAGTGTCCATGACTACATAAGGAATTTATAATTTAGAAGTGTTGACTATTTTGTTGTTGTAAAAGGTACATTTTGTAAATGACTCATGCCAATGCAAGTTTTAAGACAATAAAGGAATTATGGATTGATTGATTGACTGACTGACTTGTCAAATTAAAAAATGAATTAGTATTAACTTGCCAAAATATAGTATGGGAAAATAAGAAAAATTTTAAAGTAAACCGTTGCTAACACTTAATACACAGCTTGGGATTTATAGCTGGCTGTAGTTAAATCTTTTAGCAAAATGTGTTTTCAAAAATAACAATAAAATGAGAAATTGAAATACTACTACCTCAATTAAGTAAGTAAGCTTTCAAGCTATCATCATAAATTAATTGAAAAACATATCCTCAACGAAAAAAAATTGACTGCAAATTTTATGAATTTAAGGGAACCTAATATTATTTTTATAATCATTCAACAATTTGTATTTCTCGATTACGTCATCGTTGAAAATGACTACTTTGAATATTCTAATTTCATCTGACAACCACTTGAAAATTCGCCGAAAAGATATATTATAGCGTAACCCTTGTCCCAACAAACCAACAACAAACCAACAAACCAACAACCCAACAACCCACCCAAAAACCCAAACCAACAACACCTGTAAACCCAGGAAATTTCAAATTATACATTTATATTTACTTAAATACGACGTTAATTCAAAATAAGATATAGCAATTAATTTGTTTTTTATAAGAAATCTATTAGAGCTGAGCATCAAGTTTGCTTCACCGTGACCAGAAAATATGGATGTTGAATGCAAATAATAATAAACTACACGATATTAAGAAATATATAAAAAGTTTCTACAACAATACTAGAGTAAATCAAAATATAAAACTGTAATTTATCACTGTGAGTTTACCGCTGGACTCACTCACTTCCAATATTCCAGCAACTGATTGCCGAATATTTTATTTAAATACTATTAAGTTTTTTTTAGGGTAACACCAAATGGTGCAAACTGATAATCAATTTAAACATATAAATAACAGATTTACAATCCCCATGTTTGAGTTACAAAACCTCCAAAACCACCTGTGGGATATAGCAATTAGTATGGAATTTGATCTCTTGAAATTACACCAGTTCTTATGCATTTTTGGAAATACTGCACCGTTAATTTTCAGCCTACCTGATTTTCCTTGAGGTTAAAAAAGTGGTATTTTATGAAAAGAACAACTAATCAAACCTGCTTGTGTCTTATTAAAACCGCAATAAATTAATTCTTCTAAGACAAATAAAAACAAAATTCATCAAAACTTTTCCAAAATAAAACGTCAACATACTTACTGGTTTTTCTTGCCTTTAGTTATTTCTCTCCAATAAATGTCCTATTCCCTTTTCAAAATATACTTTAGGTTAAACCAATAGCTAATAAACTTCAATACTAAGAACCATATCAGTCTGCTTCGAATTTATTATTCAGTCAAGGATTGCCGTATCACTAATTAATAAAGAGCTTCTAATCCATTGAAAAGAAATAATCAGTCTGTAAATAATTATTATTTACAGACTGATCCCCGATTTTGAAAATTGTATTTTTTTAGAAAGGCCTTGTGAACAATATGAACAATAGCTTTTTTAAATAAAAATAAAAACTAAACTCGTAAGTCCAAAATGAATGAAGTCTGATTCTCTTCATAACATTTGGGTTGACTTCGCCTTTTCCAGCCCAAAGTATGTACGAAAAATGCCATAGCCCCCTGACTTATACTGAATCTATGACCAATCAACAGTAATTTATAACGACAATGATACAACTGGTACGTATGAAGACGGAGATGTGTTGTTTTTGTTGAAAGTGATGAAGAACTCTAGATCCACTGTAAATCTTGTGAAGGCTGTGAAGGCTTGCGAAGGCTGTGAAGGCTGTGAAGGCTTGTGAAGGCTGTGAAGGCTTGCGAAGGCTTGTGAAGGCTGGGTACATCAACCGTGTCCGGAAACTAACAATCTGTTAATTTTCAAGGGTAAATACTATAATTAATATAAGTAACTCCATAAAATAACATTTTTCTGATATTTTAAATTAGCGCACCGAAAAATCAGCTGTGGATTTTTTAAACTTTTTAAGATCTTTTAACCTCAAAGATTTTTATTGTTCTGATTTACAATGATGTATTCAAAAGTAACAAAGACGTGTACGCACTTTTTTTGTAAATAAAATATTATTAATTTGACCTATATGAACTACTAAACCAATACAAATGACATAATAATTTGTCCTAATTTTCAAACATCAAAGGCTTATATGGGTAGTACGATAAAAAAGTTGCTCATCACAAAGATAAAAAGAGTGTTTTTAGTTCTTAAACGTAAAACACGATGGTACACCAAAAACAACAATTTTTCTCCTTTTGATTGAAACTACAATTAAAAAAATCTCAAGTTGTTCAAGAGCACAAAAATTATATTGACCATTTAACGAATTTCCGTGCTACCCCATATGAACATGTTTAAACAGGTGTGATCCAATTCTGATCAGACCTGATCCAATTCTGATCAGAACTGATCAGGTCTGATAGACCTAATCAGGTTGAGTTAATCAGTCCTGATCTGGAGTATCAGGGTTGATCAGGCCTAATCTGGATATCAGGGTTAATCAGACCTGTTTAGGTTTAGTTGAACTGGTCTGATCAACAATATCAAACTTGATAAGTGGTTTATTTAAGTATTATACAATGATATTTAAACATTATTAATAGTTTTATGCTTATTTTTTACAAATTTGTCAATTGCCGGTAAACATTATCGCCTGAAGAATTAGAACTATAAGAGCTGTTTTACATCACCGAACGTTAAATTTACCATAAATATATTATATATATAATATATATGTATATATGTATATATATAGTAAGTTCTGTTTTTTAAACACAAAAATACCATATTTCCTATGCATACGCCTAACACGCTTCGATAGTCCAATACAACAAGTCTTAAAAGTGAAGGCTAGTTTTAAAATGTTACCAAGCAAAATAAGGACAATATAATACTAATCATTAATTAATTATTTGTACCCATGCTATCAAACAGCTGCAAATATCAATGTCGGGTATTTGGGTTTTATCAATACTTACACTCTACAAATGGCATAATGTTAGAAAGAAATATACTAACTTAAAATCGTGGTTCTATGCAGTTTTTTTTTTTCTTAAATGCTTCTCTCTTTCTCAGATAAAAATAAGTGCTTGTAATGTAGTGGTTAAGACAACGAACTTCAATGATGGAGTCCCGGGTTCGAATCCCAATCGTACCATGTGAATTTTTATGAGGATTTTTATTATTTTTTATTTGTATTACATTTCTTTTGCATATTTAATATGTTTCATTGCATAAAATATGTTATAACAAATGTGTTTTTTAAATTTATACACATATATATTTATTTTTATTAAAAGCAGATCAGGTTACTATCAGAACCAGATCAGATACTGATCAGACCGGATCAGAACCTAATCTGGAAACGTCCCATAACTCTTTCCAATCCTAATCGGATTTTGAGCGGGTCTGATCAGGAAATTTGTACCAGACCTGATTGAAAATTGTCATATGGGACAGTAAAGCTTTTAAAATTATTTGTTTTTAACAGTTGTTCGTCCGTTGAAAAGCACATCATTGTTTTTTATTTATATTCGGAAGTACCTGATACTAATTCAATATTGGTAAGAGAAGTCAAACAATCTTAAAGTTTAATATCTTTAAGGAATTAAATGCTAAGTATTTAATAAAAGGTAGAACTTAAAACATGTCCTTGGTGTTTCATTAGATGTTAAGTTTAAAAAAATAGTTTTAAGTTGTTTAAATTAGTAATAAAGACGTATAATTCATTACCTATTGTTACCAGGTGTTTTACGTGATAAGTAATACACATGTTACAGTTGACCGGTCGTATTGAGTTTAATCACACCGTATATTACTGTTAATGGGGCATTTTATAGTTTGTTTAACATATATAAGGAGGCATTTATTTATTGGTAACCAACTCATCCCAGCTCCTGTAAGTAATCATAGCTATTAGTCTCTTAGTAAGAATTCTTAGTAGGATTAATTAGCTATACTTCTTTTATCAATACGAATAATTAAAAAAAATAGTAATAAAGGTATTAGAGTATAAAATTGTATACATCAATAACAAAATATTTGTTATTGTACAATGGTTTTTAACACCATCATTTGTATGGTAATATTAATTTATGTAGTATATTTAGACCAAATAAAGTTTATGGAATATAAATATTCATATTGAACTTTGTTACAAACTGAGAGTTATATTCTGATCAAGATTTGTGACTCAGATTTGAGGGCCGCAAAAAAATATCAATTTAATATCTCAACATATTAAAGTAACAGACTAAAATTATTATGATGTTAATTTGGGTTTTTTATATAGTTTAATTACTTATGATAATTTAATGTTTAAATCTGAAAGGGAAGTTCAAAATTAGATTAAAATATTTTGGGAATATTAGTATTTAAAAACAAATATAGTTGCAGCTGGCGTAACATTTTATTTTAATGTTCGATGCGCGCTGTTTAAACATAAACTTAATTATCACAATACCATATCTAAATGACAATTGAATTAAATCAGACTATAAACAAGAAATTTGGTGTTTGATTTTTGTAAATATATAGGACGGATTGGGTTTGAAAGTATATTTTTGATATGGGAAGGCTCCAATTAAGGAATATTTAGGGGTTGGAGCAGCCCTCATTCACTTGACTCACGTGCATTTCCCGCTTATCCTATCACCACATAACCCTAACTTATCTATCCTCATTGCCATGATTTATTTATATTGGGATCTGATCCCAATAAGGGAGTTTCATAGCCCTAGGGTTTTGCATAGAAAAAGATTCGTGCTCTTTCAGGTAGACAGCGATAAATTACTAGAACAAGCAGAAATTCCTTGACAGGGTTCCTGGGTTTAGCGTAATCCAGGCTTCCTGGCACTATTCGGACAAGAACAATTAAATGGTAACTATTAAAATGTTGATTCCATTGATATTTTCTTACAGGTATATCAAAACGTTAATTGGACTATTACAATATAAGACCTTCTAACTTAGTTCGAGTATTTTTGTTTTTATTTGGTCGTTTGGAACATTTGCTATTCAAGGATTTAAAACAAAATAACTTTGAAAATTTGATGGCATTCAGTAATTTGTATTTCATTTAACTTTTTTCGCCTAGAATTGGAATTACTATCTACAAATTATACTAAATAAACCCTTATACTCCAGAAAAGAGTGATACGATGCATTTTGAAACTTAAACCTACAGAATCATGTTTTGACCACTTCAAAGAACTGCAAATTTTGACAGTACCTAGTATTTACATGTTTGAAGTAATTAGTTATGTTAAAGAACACAATCTTGTTAAAGCTCATCAGCATTCTTATAGAACCAGAAATAGAAACACAATCCTTCTGTGTCTCATAACTTAAAGCTTATTGAGAAAAAGCTGGATTACATTGGTCTTAAGCTATTTAATCAACTTCCTTCTCACATAGCCCAGATTAGTAACTTGAAAAAATTTAAGTATGAGCTCAAAGAGCACCTTTTGGATCAATGTCTTTACCAACTCCCATCATACCTGACCTGACTTTCTAACCTGTCAAGATGTTTTTTACAACCCCCCCCCAAATTTTCATCTCTGCCTATCATGAATATGACATCATGAAGATGTACCTGATGAAACCTGTAGAAGCTGACTGGCCCTATGCCACATATGGTCAGTCGGGATGACGTGAGATACGTATGCATGTATGTATGTATGTATAATATTTACTATGTCAACATACGAATTCAGTTTTACATAGTCCAACAATTTAGCAATTACGAAATCCCTAAATTGTTTGTGGTTTTGGATTAAAAGCCGCATAATATATAATAATCATTTTCTTTAAAATTATTTTAATTTCATAGAATTGTTGTATTTGTTATAAGTCATTGCATGCAGCTCTGCTAACCTAAAACAAAGTTAAATATTTCAGGTCAAAATGCAGCTAAAACTAGTTGTTGTGAGCGTAGTGCTCCTGTTGTCCGTTGTGGATGGCGAAGAAAAACTACAAGCCAGGGTGTGTATATGATTAGTGTAATTTATTCATTGTTTGATTTATATTAAATTTGATGGGATTCAGTAATTTGTATTTCATTTAACTTTTTTCGCCTAGAATCGGCATTATAAATGCATGATGAATGTTCCAATTCATAACACTTATTTTTTTCAGAAGCATCTAAAATATTCTGCCGTACAACAGAATGGTGTTCAATAGACTGCCTGAACCCTTAAGGCTTGAAAGTAACTTTAATACATTTAGAAAAAGATTGAAATGTTTTCTCATTGCCAAAGCCTACAATAGGGTAAAAGATTTCTTAGCTTAGAACGATTTATTGCTGGAAATGCGCCACCCCATTTTATGTATTGTATTTTATATTTTAAGAACATTGTATTAACTTTTGTTTTGACTTGGCATATGCAAAGTAATTTTGTCAACATGTTCAATAAAGAATTTGAATTTGAATTTAAATATTACTACTCAAAATATAGCAGGTTCATTACCGTTCCGTCTTCAATTATTTTAGTTTCCTAGAAGATTACCAATTATGGAACTACTGTCCCACTATCAAATCTGGTGTCAACAATTAAATGAAATACATATTTTCAAAGTCTTTAAACACTAGCACAACACAAACGAACTGTAAAAATACAAATAATGTAAAACAAATATACATTTGTACCTCCCGTTTGTGTTGTGTTACTATGCAAAACCTGCGACAATGTGTTCCTAAACAGGATGAATAAAATACGTCTTACAACACCACAAAGTATATTTACACTTATACTGCACATACATAAAACCCAGTAAAGTATACACAAAATATGGTACGAGATCATCGATTTCAACCAGTTACAACGGTCGTCATCAGGCCCAATAAGAGACTAACAGAAACAGGATGGAGAACAGTTTACATTCTATTGGCTACCGGAAGTTCCGGAAACAAGTTGGGATAAGTACCACCAGAGTCAAAGTTGACCAGTCCAATGATCAATTTATCCCTATCCTTAAATTTTTCCTTAAAAAACAACAATTCTTAACAATAAAAATTCTTCCCATGCATTCATTACATTTACTTTCTTACAAATATGGAGAATATTAAAATTTTCTTCAATTGTTCCCAAGGAGTAGCCAATTTCAAGGAGGTTTTTTGCGATATTCGATCTTTCCAATTTTTGGTTCTTCCATGCAGAAATATGATTCTTGTATCTTTTTACAAAATTAACAGTTTGACCAACGTAAAAATTATCACAACTGATTTTATATACACCGGACTTATCAAACTTAACACAATCTTTTATATTCGGATGCAGGATTTTACTCATGGTGTTTTGGGCCTTGAAGGCTACGGATACTCCATAATTCTTAAATTGATATTCAGGAGGAACAACTTGATAAAGGTGCTTTACTTACTCTATCAGTTTAATTCATTAAAAGAATTCTTTAATAATTTGCTGATAAAAGAAACATATTGACCCTTTCTATGAACTGGATTGATAGTAGAAACGTCAACGATAGAATTTATCAATCTATTTTATTAATTTATCTATGTATTTTATTACTTGCAGGAACTTCCACCATTAGGCACACTGGAGATGCTCTTGACAAAGGAAGTAGTAAGAGGACTATTCCCTTTGGTCAAACAAGACCGTCCAGAGCTGCTTTATACGTTCAATGTTTTTGATAATATTAAGATTACACTAGCAGCAGCATCTCTCCAGAATAAACATCTGTTTAAGGATCTAGTAAAAGAGTATTACATAAATAAACGTCCAATGAGATATCTTACAAGAGAAATTGTAAGAGCAGTGTACAAGTCAGATGAAGTACAAACGATCATTACTAAACTTGGTTTCCCGGTGGAGAGTGCATCGCTCAACACAGTCATCTTGGTCACTAGTAAAGTATTGAATGCTATTATAGACCAGTTTATTAATCCGCAGTCACCCTAAATACATCATGCAATAAAATGTTTGAGAAAGAAACACATATATGATTTGTTGTCACCTTTATTTTACATTCCGTAATATATTCATATAACAATTAATCAGGGTAATTGCTAAAAAATAAGTGAATAAAATGACAAAACACGTGCAATTTATTATCTATTGTCTACCAGGTGTTTTACGAGATAAGTAATAAACGAGTCACAGTTGACTGGTCGTATTGAGTTTAATCACACCGTATATTACTGTTAATGGGGCATTTTATAGTTGGTTTGACATATATATAAGGAGGCATATATTCATTGGTAACCAACTCATCCCAGCTCCTCTAAGTAATCCTAGCTATTATTCTCTTAGTAAAAATTCTTAGTAAGGTTAATTAGCTTTACTTCTTTTATCAATATGAATAAAATAATATGATAATAAAGCAATTCATAGTATAAAATAGTACACATCAATACAAAAATATTTGTTATTGTACAATGGTTTTTAACACAATCATTTGTACGGTAAGATGCATTACGTAGTATATTTAGACCATATAAAGTTTATGGATTATAAATATTACTATTGAACTTAGTTACAAACTGAGAGTTATATTCCGATCAAGACTTGTCACTCAGATTTGAGTGCTGCAAAAATATTATTAATGTAATTTCTTAACATAATAAAGTAACACACTAACATTATTATGACTTTAATTAAAGTTTTATTTATAGTTTAATTACTCATGATGATCTAATGTTTAAATCTGAAAAAAAATTAGATTAAAATATTTTGGTAATATTAGTATTAAAAATAAATATATTTGCAAGCAGGGGTAACATTCTATTTTAATGTTGGGTGCGATGTTTAAACATCAACTAGATTATCACAATACTATCTCAAAATGACAAATAAATTGAATCAGAATATAAACAAGAAAGTTGGCGTTTCATTTTTGTAAATACACAGGATGGATTGGGTTTGAACGTATATTTTTTATATAAGAAGGCTCCAATTAAGGAATATTTATGGGGTTGGTGCAGCCCTCATTCACTTGACTTAACGTGCCTATCCCGCTTACACTACCACTACTTAAACCTAACTTATCAATGCTCACAGCTATGATTTATTTATATTCAGATCTGATCCCAATAAGGGAGATTCATAGCCCTAGGGTGTTGTATAGGGAAAATTTTGAGCTCTTTCAGGTAGACAGTAATAAATTACTAAACAAATCAGATATTCCTTGACTGGGTTTATGATTATCCAGGCTTTTTGGCACTATTAAAACAAGAATAAATTGTATCAGGAATCTGGCACATACTTTCTCCCTTTTAGCCCAACTTTAATGAATAAATTACTTTGTATTTACTAAATATAGAATACAAAGCACGGTCGAATGTACAGAACATTTACTAAATATAGAATACAAAGCACGGTCGAATGTACAGAACATTTTGTAAACAAGTTGTTTAAAAAAACATCCACCCAAATCCAAATCGAACAGGGCAAAGAAAAAACCGCAGATCCACATTTTCTGAGCGTCACGCAATCACGACGCAACGTAGAATTCTGGCACGCAGCATGGACAGTGTGTTCAGTCATGCTACTACGATTGACCTTGATAATTGAAGAAAAGATGGGAGGAGATTCTCCAAATCCAAAAGGAGGAAGGGGAAATCTTCTCTCATTCGAACGCCTTGCTGAAGGATATGTCGAAGAATAATTTTTACTATTATTTTAGGAAATTATTTTATTATTTTACAAGCAGTGGAATATTATGAAGCAGAATTTACAATGGCAGCCTCCGTATATGGTTCAACATTCTTTATGAGAATTGGTTTGCATAGTTTGCGTGCAAGGTCCAGAATAATGTGAACAGCTCGGTGTAGGACGGAATTCCTGTCCGCGACGAAGTCTTTAGCAGACTAAAGGACCTGCGCAAGAAAGAGGACAAGACCCAGGACACTTTTCAACTGATGAAAAGTGAGACTGCAGAGTCAAGGCAATACCGTAAAAAGTACCAGTTACGGATACAAGGACGCCTGTTAAAGGATATTATCCTTGCGACCGCGTCCTCAGGGAAGTGGGAGCGGAGCTCCAGTAAGAGCTCTAGCGACCAGCCCAAGGCGTCAAAAAAGAAGTTGATAAAGAAGAAGAAAAAAATTTTGAAAGAACATTGGTAGAGGCTCCTCCAGCGAAAACCGTTACTGAACCTGGCCCGGATCCAGTGACTGTGAAGCGAAAGAAAAGATCTGCCCGTTGTCTGTCCTCGTAAGAGTGGCAGGGGGCCAAACCTACACCGATGTTTGAGGAAGATCCGTAAGGATATTGACCTGGGCTCCTGCACCGCTAAGGTTATCTGTGTGAGACCGACTCCGAAAGGGGATGTTCTGGTTTGGCTGGGGAAGGGCTTGGACAGGAAAGCGTTGTCGCAGTTCTATAAGCCGCAGTAGATCCCCAGTAGCAAGTTCAATACTACTCTCTCCCATATGTTCTGCTTTGGCTGGGGAAGGGCTTGGACAGGAAAGCGTTGCAGCAGTTCTAGAAGCCGCAGTAAATCCCCAGTAGCAAGTTCAATACTACTCTCTCCCATATGTTCTGCTTTGGCTGGGGAAGGGCTTGGACAGGAAAGCGTTGCCGCAGTTCTAGAAGCCGCAGTAGATCCCCAGTAGCAAGTTCAATACTACTCTCTCCCATATGTTCTGCTTTGGCTGGGGAAAGGCTTGGACAGGAAAGCGTTGTCGCAGTTCTAGAAGCCGCAGTAGATCCCCAGTAGCAAGTTCAATACTACTCTCTCCCTTATGTTCTGCTTTGGCTGGGGAAGGGCTTGGACAGGAAAGCGTTGCCGCAGTTCTAGAAGCCGCAGTAGATCCCCAGTAGCAAGTTCAATACTACTCTCTCCCATATGTTCTGCTTTGGCTGGGGAAGGGCTTGGACAGGAAAGCATTGCCACAGTTCTAGAAGCCGCAGTAGGTCCCCAATAGCAAGTTCAATACTACTCTCTCCCATATGTTCTGCTTTGGCTGGGGAAGGGCTTGGACAGGAAAGCGTTGTCGCAGTTCTAGAAGCCGCAGTAGATCCCCAGTAGCAAGTTCAATACTACTCTCTCCCATATGTTCTGCTTTGGCTGGGGAAGGGCTTGGACAGGAAAGCGTTGCCGCAGTTCTAGAAGCCGCAGTAGATCCCCAGTAGCAAGTTCAATACTACTCTCTCCCATATGTTCTGCTTTGGCTGGGGAAGGGCTTGGACAGGAAAGCGTTGCAGCAGTTCTAGAAGCCTCAGTAGATCCCCAGTAGCAAGTTCAATACTACTCTCTCCCATATGTTCTGCTTTGGCTGGGGAAGGGCTTGGACAGGAAAGCGTTGCAGCAGTTCTAGAAGCCTCAGTAGATCCCCAGTAGCAAGTTCAATACTACTCTCTCCCAAATGTTCTGCTTTGGCTGGGGAAGGGCTTGGACAGGAAAGCGTTGCAGCAGTTTTAGAAGCCGCAGTAAATCCCCAGTAGCAAGTTCAATACTACTCTCTCCCATATGTTCTGCTTTGGCTGGGGAAGGGCTTGGGCAGGAAAGCGTTGCCGCAGTTCTAGAAGCCGCAGTAGATCCCCAGTAGCAAGTTCAAAACTACTCTCTCCCATATGTTCTGCTTTGGCTGGGGAAGGGCTTGGACAGGAAAGCGTTGCCGCAGTTCTAGAAGCCGCAGTAGATTCCCAGTAGCAAGTTCAATACTACTCTCTCCCATGATTCTTTATAGTTCATATATAAAACACTTATATACATTCCTACTGCTTATAGCTATTTCCTAATGTATTAAATAAACCTTTTAAGATGTTGAAACACTATAAAAAAAAAACACCAGCCATCCCTAATTTGTAATCTAGTTATAAGTCAGTTTATTGTATAGCTTGGTATAACGTAATCCACCCAAGTGAACGTAGTGGACCTAGGGAGGTCGGTTAAGTTTGTAGGGCCTCGAGGAGTCCCACACTTTGTCCGTAAATGGATTTCCACCTCCTTGCAAAAAAAAATATTTTTCAACCAGTATCTCCAGGAGGTCCGCATGATGATACACATATCAAAAGCATTACTAATAACTCATCACTTATTAAAAACCGGTCCGTACAAATCTAATTTAAATAAGTCATAATAGATGAATTTTCGTCGTGATAGGTTTAACAATTTACCGTTACTTTAATTTTTTTTATTGAATTAGTTTGATTTAAGCTTACAAATGAATTATAAATTAATTAACCTATTTTTTTTGGTGAATACAAAAAAAGTAGTTATTTAATTCCTGTAGTGGCCTTAAAATGTATCGATAGATTTCTGTTACCTTATTGGAATTTTAGGCTTATGAATATGTAAATATTTCCATTTTGATGACTTATTTTCTTTACCTGGTTTCTTATAAACATATGTTTTGGGTTTTGTATATTTTTTTTATTTATTATTCCACGAATATTTGCATAATTATCATAAAAATAAATTAATAATAAGAGAATTTCCTTAAAAAACTGTCAATTTTTGTAAAATAATACTAAGGTATATATTTAAAAAAGGAATGATTTAATTTATTTACTATAAATATCAACTATTTCACTTGCAATCGAAACAAAATATAAAATTGGTAATATTTATGTTAATAACTATTCGTAGCATAATTCCATCTATAGTATGTCTACCCTACAAAACAATTCCATACATATGGCGAAGTATAATAGGCTGCATACCTTGTGTTGTAGTCTAATAGAATTATTTTATTAATGGGGGTTGTTCCTCAGGAGTAGATCTCGAGTTGAATATTTAACATTTAGACGTATCCCGTTACTAATTCATATATAGATAGATGTAGTGTGATAGTTAAAATAATCTTATAAATATTGCAAACTAGAACCGATATAGGCACATAAGTTTAATTCTCTTATTTTAGCGAATTTCCCCTATAGGGAAGAAGCTATTACCGTAGGTCTCATGGTAAGACTTAAGCCCTAGACCATGATAACTTTTCATTTTGAGGACCCCAGATGCCAAAAACACGATTCGATCAAATTTGTATATATATATATATATATATATATATATATATAAATCTCGTACGGCAATCGGCTGCCTTTCATGGTGGAAACCGCATTGAACTTGGCGGCCGGTGCACTTGACTGCCGTATCCGGCCGCCAATTGCACATCACATGTTATATCAACTGAGGAAGCCGGCAGGAACATATTTTGAGCATTTGAAGTGGCAGCCAAATAACGTATTTTTGATAGGTGTATGACAAAATGTAGTTTACCATTCTACCACATGGAACGCTGCTGTTTTTAAAAGATACACCAGAAGTATGTTCCTATAAATAAATGCCGTGGACTCGGCAGCCCATAAGTGGCAACACTGTCAAGCTGAATGTGCATTCCGATTATAAATTGTTGCCGCGGATGTGGCAGCCAAAACACATCTGGCCTGACTCACCTTCAGATGTTCAAAGATTGTTATCTTCCATCATCATTTCCTGTACTCACTCGAGGCCCGCGATATTTCCGAGCCTGCATACTTTCCTGCCCGCTTCACTGTGACATAACACCGAGAGGTCGTTTAGACTAGGCTTAATTGACGCTTACGGAATAAATCATACATTTGCATTTTCTTATTTCTCACATAGTTGGACTTAAAACAAGCAGTTCGAGCAGTCTGATTATTTTCCTTGACTGTTTCAGTATGTTAACGTCTACGTTATAAGTTTAACGTGTTGCGCCCACTTCACTGTAATTTCATACCTAGAGGTTAGACCACTCGATGATTTGGGAGTAAATCATACATCTGCATATTCTTATTGCTCACATAGTGGGACTTGAAACAACTCGAGCAGTTTGATTATTTTCCTTGACTATGGCCTGTTGAAATATGTTAACGTCTAAGTTATAAGTTTAATTGTACAGGATTTAGGGGGGTTTGAGCATGCATGAAAGGAAAACGCAATATTTTTGCTGATTACTGTGATATATAATATGGATCTAGGTAATAGCGAAAATGCATGTCGTCAGTTTCCTATGTGGTCGACAACATGGTGGAGGGGGGTAAAGATGGCGGCGGCCGCTACTCGTAAATATGACGATATATTGGGGACAGTATGAGATATAATATTGGTTTAAGCATTGTTATACTCACAACAATATGTACAATAATAACTGTTATTAGGTTTGAACCCGTATCTCGATTAATAAAAGAGCTACATAATAAAACGTCATAAAAAAATATTTAAGGTACACATTTTTATGGAAAATGTAATCAGTATGTGAGTTTTTCCCGTTTTAATGAAAATAACTTAGTACACGAGTTAGTTGGTACATTTTCGAGTGTTAATATATGAATAGTTTATTAAGATATGTCAACCAAGTCTTTGAACAGCCGTCCGTTCAAGTTAACTGCAGCGTCAGGGTCGGACGGCGCCGTGTAGGAAAACCCTCACTATCTCGGTAACTGTATGAGATATACCACCGGATAGAACGTCGTTTTAATTGTAATAATATGGCAAACAATAATGGTTTTAACGTCTAAATCCGTATCTGCAATTGTTGTAGCGTTATTTATCAAAACATACTAATAAAATTGGACCCAAGACCCAAGAGTAAACAGTTATTGAACAATCTGTTAAATGACTTAAACTTAAAGGTTAAACTTCAAAATAAATTTATATTTCATACATATTTAGTATAGTTGTACTTATGACTCTAAAATAATATGTTTTAATTTTTATTATTTTCCCTATAATGCTTTGTTTTCCTATAGGGCTTACGAAGTTGTATAACTAATAATGGAGATAGATACTTTCAATATTTTCTGCAACCGCTATTCATGTTATGCTTGAGCATCAAGTACTGTATTTTATTTTATTTTCTCCTAATGTTTGTTTACATTCCACTAACTAAACAATGATTGTGATGGTTTTTATTCGAGTTAATGATATACTAATCAGTACGTTTTGTATTTACATATCACTGCTGCAAATTATTAGCCAGTGCAGTGAGAAAAGGTGAATTCCCGGACAAGGCAAATTGCAGAGATATAGTCGCCATCAGCACCACCATAAACCACCCGCGAGTATAAACGATGAGAGAGAAGTTTATGGTCTTAAAAGAAACCACTGAAGTGTGACAAACGCGGCCGACCCGACCCAACCCCTAGGCCCGTTTGTATACGGAAGGGACATGTGCCACTGAGGTTGCATGTGCTACTGAGACCTGGGACCTGACAGATGTCTTCGAGTACATTCCACCATAGATTAAACATACTCCTTAAAAGATTAAGTATTAAGGTCTTAGATTTAAGAAGGAAAGGATAGATTAAGAAAACTATAACCGTATGTTCTCATTTGATCAACATTGGAATTTTGGATGTCCCACGGGGAATAGCCCTAGAGGATTTAGAGGAATCTGAGAGTCAGGTACAATAGCTGTAACCTAAAGGAAACCTACCCTGAAAATGTCATGCCTTAAGTCCTTATAGTTTAGCCGTACGGCGATCCACACACAGACAAGAACTCTGCTTTATTTACATAGATTGCCAATAAGACTGTTTAGCTGAGGTGCTACAAACTTTACCAGACTTTGCCTAGTTTGAAAAATTTGAAGTAACTTGATTGCTCATCGGTTCAAGAGGAACAATCTCAAGTTTTGTTCACGATTTATGGAAATAATTAGAACTAGATCAATCAAAATTATAAATGGTTGCAATGACGGCTATGAAACACTCCCTAATAATACTAAGAAGTCATCTTTACAGCAACAGTTAAAATAATTTGTTTGGTATTCTTTGTGCTAGCGCTACCTACATTGGTAAGAAGATTGTTAATTTGTTTATATTATGAATAAACTATCTTTATTTATATATACTGGTAAATAAGTTTAAAAACCAGATTTTCTTATGAGGACTGATTAATTACGAGGTGTGGAGGTGTCTTTAGAAAGTGTCCGCGCAGTGTCCCAGCTAAAAAAAAAAACACGGGGTACATACGCGACACTCGAGACACAGTGTCTTTGCACAGTGTTGCGCACGTAACCTAGTATAGAATGGTTTTAGTAAATCGCAATGTGTTGGCTCCTTATTGATAATACCACCCGTGTCTGTCTATGTTTACTCTTTACCGTGGGAAACAGAATGAAGAATTTTACTTCCCCTCGTTCAACAATCCATGACAATAGCACAACTATCAGCATTTAACTGCACTTGGCACAACACAGCCGAATTTATGTGCAAAAAATAAAACGTTATAACGAAACACAAAATGCTAACGAACTGCTCAATGCCAACTGAACACTAAATTGACAAGGCCCACGATTAACGATGAATACAAACCTTATAAGATGATACATATTATTAATGAACATAGACAGTATTAAACAAGCAACGTAGAGAGGCATTAAACAAACAAGTAGAAATGTGCAGTCAGACTCATGCAGTCATGCAGACAAACAAGCGCCTGAGTCACCACCATAGAACTTTATTAACAAACTTTATTAACACACCTACACCTACTCTATGGTCACCACGCAATACGTGGCGATGCTAAGCCCGGCGCGGTGGTGCGGTGTCCGCTCTCTAAGAAGCCATCATGTTAACAAATATCCTTACAATACCTATAATTTTAAAGCTAATTAAATTATCTACAAGTTTTGTTGAAAACAATTCATCCCATGCCGCAAAGATAAAAATGTAAAATTAGTTTAAGTTATTACATTTTGTTTTAGCAGTGGCAGTTTTTTGGTACATATTGAGTACTAGTAGAATGTACCCGTTCTTCGCACGGGTTAGAAAGGTAAGTTAGCTTGAAACAGCTGAGCTTGCTTCTGCTCTTTAAGCTGTCAAATGTAAGTGACCTCAGCTGTTCGCATTACAGTTTCTGAATGTTTACTTTCTTCTCAAATGTAAACATTGAACTTAGGACTTCACGGGGCGTAGTTCGAGGGAATTTTAAGGAAGTGAATAGGCCTATATGTTACATGGGTTCAAGATCTACCTTTGTGTAAAATTCGTGATGGGGAGGGGCCATGGGTCGAGCAGCGAGTCGTCATGGAGGGAGTGACCGCAGCAACAGTGATGGAGCAAACGAGTGGGGTTGTGGCAGAGAGTTGGCGAGCTGAGGGAACCAAGGTCCAGGCCATGCCTAACCGTTAATTTTTTCAAAATTGTTTAATGCAAAAAATGGACATATAGCAATGAAAAAACTCCCGAGGAAATTTAATATATAAATAATGGGAGAACATACGTGCAATGATTTACTTTTACTAAATCTAAGATATTGATTATAATGATTTACAGATATTACATGTCTGAACTGTAATTTTATTACTACAATTAGTTAATTAACTGGCGGATTCGGTAATTAGGAAACGTTCTGTAAATATTCGTAAAATCTGGTTGATATGTATTTGGATTTCTTATTAAATTATTGTTATACATACAAGAACATTACAGATTTTTAAAACACCAGGTGATTTAAATTAAAAAGTTAGAGGAAAAACTACATCCGAATAAAAAATTAAATAACTGTATTTTTTCTATACTACCCTGCTTGTGATAAATTAACTAGACCAGTAGATGGATCACGGATAAATTGTAGAACGAGTAAGTTACATTTACATTAAAGTACATACATCATTAAATATGATTACAATTTGTGATCTATATTAAATGTCAAACGTTAAAACTACATTTTTCACATTTTTGGCACGAATATCGGCTATTTTGTATAACAAATTTTTAACAAGTGTATACAAATGTGAATCCCTGAGCGAATCAGAACATGATAAACCAAGGTGAAAAATTGGCATAAATTAAGTTATTTCTGAATACCTTTCCCAACATTACAAATATGCACGAGCTAATTTGTACCACTATCACTAGTCTCACTATTCTGCCTTAATTTAGGCAAGACCATATATTTGACTTCTCTGTTGAAAATATACGTGTCAGAAAAAACTTTCATCTGAAGATACCAAATTCAAACTTGGTATACATCTATTACATCTAATACGACCCATTTTTGAATGCAATATCAAGTTCCTACTTAGTACCATTTCAAAATGACGGCCATTTTTGTTTTTTCAAAGCTATATCTTTAAAACGGCAATATTTAGGAAACAACTGTTAGGTTAAAAAAGTTGTGTCATGTTGTCCTAAAAACAATGATATGAATATATTAGCTCTAGAATTATAAATAACTGAGAAATTGTGATTTTGATAAGTTAAAAACATGATTTTTTTACCGTTATACATTATTTGTACCTAGATTGGTTTTATAAGAAGAGAATATAATTATAGTAGAACTACAATAATCCAACTTTGGATGGTCCGACTTCTCGCTTACCGACCGTGCCGTTATCGGTGTTTGACGTAAATAAGCCACTCACGCAACTCACTTTGTTGTTATGATGTATATAATTCAAAATTTTAAACACGTCAATATAAAATGAAAAATAAAATGTTTTATATTATCATTGGACCTGTGATTGTTCATGATGTAATGAAATGTTTCAGTGCCTTACTACTTCGATAACGACAGCCGTTTTGTGCTGTAATTCCAGAGCTTTTGACAAAGCTAACAGTTCGGAGATTTAAGAAATGAAATAATACATTAGCATTAATTGGTGAATAATATGTACAAATTAATCCACAAGTGTGAATTAAAAGGAAACTATCAAATGATATATTTATTACAGATGGTTTTCATTTTATACCGTGTCAATAATCAAATAAAATTGTGTGTTGGTCATACCATTCATGATTTAAATTATGCCTTATTTTGTATTTCTTTATAATTACATATTTTAACATCATTTTACGCATCGTCCATGATTAATACACTAATACACGTTAAAGCAGTGAGAGGAGAGCTAATTATGACCACTATCTTGATAACTGTTCAAGGAAGATCGTCAAGACGAATTGGCAACAGTGGTGGCAGCTAAATAACGCGAAATATTTATGAAGTATTACTGCTGGCAGTCATTTAGCTGCTAGACATACATGGTGCGCCGAATCAAATGTAAACTTAGGGCAGTCAAATTACATGAGTTTTAATACACATAGTTATAATAAAAAAAATATGAAAATAAGTTAATAGTTATATTAATAACGTAATTTTGAGTAGAGATACGCGTTAAAACTTAAATATACTCTAACATTTGGGGTGGCAGCTACTTAACCTAAATTCGTATGGCAGCTGAATAGATAGTGAGATTTATATATATATATATATATATATATATATATATATATATATATATATTATATATGTATTATATATATATATTTTATATATATATATATATGTCCGTAAGCACAATAACTCTCGTAAAAAAGGTCCGATCTTAATGAAATTTGGTAAAAATGTTTAAAGTACCATTTATTTGAACCTGTTCGAAAACCAGATGAATCGCACCATCCAAAGGGGGGTTTTGGGGGGTTTTATACCCAAAAATGTGATTTTTGAAGGTTTCACATTTTATTTTAATTTAAATCAAATTTTAATTTATACCATTGAATTCAGCTTAAAAAACAAACAATTAGGCATTTTGATCATTGCTCTGCGTCAATTGGTTAACGAGATATTGAAAGTGCTAAACACAGTACGTAGTCTAATGTTATTCTTATGGAGAAAAAGAAAAATTGTATATCTCGCTTATTTATGAACATAAACTGGCGAAATTTGGTATATGGCTTCATCTGGTTGTGGTTTATTGTTTTTTGCACAAAAAAAAAATTCGCCTATGGTTCCTGTAGCAGCAAACCTAGGTACTTGGTCCCAATGTTATTCTCATGGAAAATCCTTAAAATGTTATGTATCGCTTATTTATGAATTTAGATGGATGAAACTTGGTATGTGACTTCACTAACATGAGTCCTATTGATATTTGCATAAAAGCCCATTATTTTGTGTGCCTTGTTGCAGCAAACCTGCTTACTCATCCCCAATGTTATACTTATGGAGAATTATAAATATTTTAAATATCGCTTGTTTGTGAATACATTTCTGATGAATCTTGTTAAGTGTTTTAATGTGTTATGTTATATATTCATTGGAAATTCGCTGAGTATGCAGGTTTGCTGCAACGGGGGTATTTTTATACTAGCAACTAGTAGTATTGTTACAGCTCTCACAGCTATCCCATCATTAGATATATACAGCTCTCTTACAAATAATGGTAAGTGATAGTAGTTTTGGAAAATGCGTAAATAAAAAAAATACTAAGTGTAGAGTTCACAAGACATTAAACTGTTCCGGAAATATTGCATTTATAGCTTTATAAAACTACTGGTATACCGAAAGAACAAAATCTATCCTGGCAAAAGTAAAGAAACACAACTACGAAAGCCGACAAAACATTTAGTGCTACAAAAGATGCATTGTAGAATGAAACACCACGTAGATGTCCAAGAGTTACTTATTGTTGCAAGTAATAAAAACTGTTACTCAAGCAAATGGGCAATTAGTTTTTATTGAATTTACCCTATAGGGAAGAGGCTGTAACCGTAGGTGGCATGGTAAGATTTAAGCCCGAGGCCATGATAACTATTTGTTTTGAGATCCCCAGATGTCAAAAACACTATTCGTTCAAATTTATATTTATATATGTGTGTGCGTGTGTGTGTGTGTGTGTGTGTGTGTGTGTGTGTGTGTGTGTGTGTCTGTTTACACAATTACAATTGAAAAAAACATCCGATTTCGAACAAAATTGGCACAAATGCGTAAAACAACATTAATATTTTTGAGTTAGAAATCCAGTAAAATCTGACCATGGAAATAAGGTTTTAGGGGGTTTACAATTTTATAAAAATAAGTTTTTTTGCATTTTTCACCCTCAGATCTTTTAAACACTTAATTTCGGTTTTGACCATTTAATAGAACTTAAAAAAAACACTATAGTATTTTGGATCATTAACCTAGGTTAAGTGGTTGTGGAGAAAATCCAAAAAACCTGCTCATAAAATCTCCCATGTTAATCTTAAGGGAAAAAGGTTTTCATCTTTTCCTAAGTTTATTTCAATGTAAACATAATATTTGCTTTTACCAATCAGTTCAGGTTAGTAAAACAATCAATTCGGTGTATTAGTTGTGACTCTACGTTCAACCGTTGCAAAGATAAGTGGTAAACCCAGTAGGTTGTCCAATGTTGTCCTAATAGAGAATAATTACAATTGTATATCTCGATTATTTATGAATGTATATTGATGAAACTTGGCATTATGCTTCACCTAGGATTGGTACATTTTAATTTGCACAAAAAATATTTTTTGCTGATTTTCCCCGTAGTGGAAAACCTGCATATTCTGTCATAATGTTATTCTTATGGAGAATAAGTACAGTTTTATATCTCCTTTAATTATTAACATAAATTAAATAAACTTGGTATACAGCTTCGACTGGTTAAGTTATATTGATAAGTTTACGAAAACACATATTCTGTGTTCCATGTTACAGCAAAACTGCGTACTCAGCTTTCAATGTTATTCTTATGGAGAACTAATAAAATGCTATATATCACTTATTTATTCGTGTATTTTATGAAACTTGGTGAGTGGTTTTATGTGTTAGTGAGAAACACATACGTGCATTTAAAATTCGCCGAGTACGCGGGTTTGCTACGGCGGGGGTATTAAGATAGGAAAAGGTCCCCTTAAGCGTTAACTACCAAGCTATACGACAAACTTATTAATCAACTACAAAGACAGGACTTACGGTTTTAGTTTGTTATTGAGGATATCATCGTTTTATGATCGTTTTATTCAACATAATCAGAATACATGTTAGTTATTTATCATTATGTATGAACCCATAAAAGCTGGCTATGGCACGTTTTTATCTGGCAGATCGATCCTTGCTTTGGGTAAAATCTAGCAATTGCTTCCACGAGTTTTAGTTCTTTGATTTAGTTTTATTACTGATTGGTGTTCAGTGACCAGTAAGAGCCAACCCAGTCACCAAACAAGGCAGCTGAATATTCTATGTTTAGTTTCTCATATCTAACTTGCCTACAGTAAGGTTATATTAATATTTATTCAGCATTAAATCCCCAACATTCAGTTTAACGGATACTCCAATCAGACACCTCGGACCACCAATTAGATGAATTCTCTACGATCTCTCACATAATCACCACTGTATCTTTGCAAGCAGTGTAGACACGGTGGGACAAACCAGGCAAACAAAATTGTACTAGTTAATTTGTCAAAGTAGCTATAATATTTATATTTCTTTTTGTGTGGATTCCAGCTTTACTTTCTTCACTTTGAACTTCCTCTTGCATTGCATTTCTTTGAGAGAAACCTATCCTCCAAATTAAGGGTTAGGACGTAGAAGTACAAGTTATACAGTACCAGTAATACCGGAGCATAAGCGTTTCGTTGTAAAAAGAAGGCGCTTGGGTTGATTTTTTAAATGAAAATGTCTAAATCATGGAGGGGAGTTTTTTTCTTATAACAATACGCTGAATTTCCCTTGCTTGTATATCTTGGGATATTTAACATTTTTGGTAAAAAACAAGAAGTTATTTCAGCCTTGTAATCAAAATACACGTTATAGCTTCAGAAACAATCCTTCCCTTTCCATTCCACGCCATAACATAGCTCATTTTGAAAAACAAACATACTTCTCATTTATAAACTGTTCAACTCTTTGCCCATACACCTAAAACCGGAATCAGATATTACTAAATTTAGACGTCAGACAAAGATTTTTCTCATAAATAAAGAATATTACAGTGTCCATCATTTTTTCAATCACAATTTTTAATTTAATTTAAAATGTTTTTAGTTATTATTTCTGTTTGGTTATTGATTTTATTTTAAGCTGTTACACAATGTAACAAATAGTGACTTGTTGTCTATGCTATGTATATAGTCGAATGGCAATAACAAGATTTTGATTTGAATATTTACTTGCCAAACCGGCATTGCAGCCAACGACAAGGCCGACGCTATTGGCCCGGAGTTTTGCCAGACCGGCATTGTATGTACAGCATATACTTTTAACTTTATAAATAGAAAACAATAATAAATTATGAAAAAATCAGTACAAATCCCTATTTTTAGATATAAATCTGTAAGCGAAATTTTGAGATCAACATTTTGGGATTTTGGAAAATTGCGGGACAATGGGTTCAAGATAAAGTTCTTGATCCCAGGGAGTGGGGAAAAATATAGGTACCTAAAGGTTACCAGCAAACAAGAAATAACGGTAAGCATACATTTAAGAAATAATAGTACAAACATTGGGTTGTAAACACGTTTTCTTTGTTTACATTAAAACATGTATCTACTTTGTTTACGAACTGAAATTTGTTCCTGAAAATTGTTTTAATTTCTTTGGCATGTAACGAGTGACCAAATCAGACGCGGAAGGTTATCAGGGGCTATTACTCCTTCAGGCTACTAGTTATACTTAATACGTCTTAATATATAGTCAAAATGTAGCGTTCCTTTTCCCCCACAAACCTGGAAACGTTTGCAACCTGCATTTTACCACCTGCTTAACTCTGCTAGGGGTTTGCCCACAAGACAATATAATGTTATATGCAATATACTGTAATACTTACAGAAGCAACGACGTGTAGGAAAGTAATTAAGACATCCTCCTCGTATGTTTATCAATCAGCTATAACTGCCTCATTAGAATAATAATACAGTTTGATTAACCTGCATACGACCATTCAACCGTTAAGCGTTTATTACCTATTAAAAATAAAACAGTGAAGACAATAGGTGATAACATATAGGATTTTATTACTGATTTGGCTAATAAACTCTTTTTTATTGTTCTTGATTGTTACATGCTTCATAATCAAAGGAACTGATTTTAAAAGAGTAATTCAAGTAATAGTTGGAGTAAATACATTTACGGAATGAGGAACGTTGTTTTAAATATAAAAAGATTAATATTTTAACATTATCATCTCATAATATTGTACCTTATTTTTAATTTGTTATACACTAACTACTATTACTGGAAAGCGTGTTTAAAATAGATAACTATTATACTTAATAACATGTTAAAACAAATGTTTAATGTACTATTTAGTATATCCTTCAAACTTTAAAGGGTTGTATATTTATAATTTAACGAGTTTTATTTGTAATATGGAAGTATATTTTCGTAACAAAATATGAAATCGTAAGGCGCAAAATTTAAGATTAATTTTATTATTCTAATACTTCTAACTTTACTTTTTTGTATAATTAAAATTAATCTTTTGCCGGTTAGGACTTCTAGATTGTGAGTTGGTAGTTTAACTTTATCTAATATCTTCATATAAAGTTACGGCATCTACAAAACAAATTGCATTAATCATTATAATAGTAGGCAAGCACTAAAACTGCAATCTACTCAGCATGTGTGCATCGAAGGAGTAGTTTATTTATTTATTTATTTATTCATACACGGTATAACCATTTTATAATAATTAATCATTCCTAAAGCTCAAAAAAAGCCAAATAAAATATAAAGTGTTACCTTGTTCAACATAGTAACAAAAATATACAAATATAACTTGGTATACAATAAACAACATAGTAGCAACTAATGTACAATACAAATATATGCTTATATAAACGACAAAAACTAATACAACCAAACTGAAAGAACTCTCATCTCACAGGAACAAAAACCATAAGAAGAACACAAATCAGAGCAAGGCAACAACCAGGCGCCTGACAATCCAATCACTGGAGGCAAAAAAGTCCACATGCGGTGAAACAACGTTGCCAAGATGCTGGATGCGAGCTAAAGTTGACTGCTGGGCGTAGTTAGTACTGTATTGCCTCCGTGCAAACAGGTCTTTGGATCTTGTAGAAGAAGGAACATGAAAGTTCATGCATTCGTCAGAAAGGTACTGTTGTAACAATTGTCAGAACCCCATTAACATGTTCATTGCCCCTCAGGGCTCCGCCCCACATGCATTCAAAGTTCCAATTGTATTTTAACAGAAGATCAATAATTAGAATATGTTCATATAATAACAAGTGCTAACACACCGGCAAGAAAATTTGTTCCTGGCATAATGTCGATAAAACGACTTCTGGAAAGGCATTATGTTGATCATCAAACGAACAAGAATACTTTGATTTTTCTGTAACCGTACGGAATTAATTATATGTATGTACCAGTATATGAATATATAAAGGAATAATATATATTTATAACAAAATTATAATTAGATGTGTTTTATGTCAGATAGAGTTGGAAGGGGTTGAAAGAGCGCAATAGGATCAACTAGATGATAAAGTAACTGTTATTCCTCAAGTTTGGCTTCAGAACACTGGGTCAAATGTGCATCGTTTCATGGTTTATGTTGGATAAGATAAAATACTCACGAAAACAGTAATTAACCAAACAATAACTTTGGGTATAATTACAACCACTGAACACTGATTATTAAGAACTACATCTCAGTATCAACTTCTTTAACGTGTAACGTCTTAAGTTTAATCAATTCAAAAATATTGATTTTTTAATAAACCTGTTTTATTGAATTTGCTTGACTACAACTTTGAAATAGGAATATTATTATTTTATAAAAAAAACAACATGCAATTACATTTACAAGTAGTATTCCAAGATAATAGTGTACTGTGAATATTGCTGTTGTTAGTAAACCTAACAAAATTACTCTTTTAATTTAAGTAACTAAATTTATCCATCACCTATTATAACTCATACCAAATAAATTAATATCAATGTAACTTACAATGTAACTTGTCCCATACATTATAATGTTCAGTATTCTTATTTACTATCTAATTTTATTAACAATTACTAATATTTCCAAGGTTATGAGTTCTACTGTCAAATTTATTGCGAGATTGTTCTAGTTAACGTTTGCACAAGGCAATTAAATGAATACTTGTTCCCCATTGTTTTATTATACTTTTTTCATCAATATGTTGAACATCCCAAAATAACTTTACAGCCACAATTGTAACTCATCTTTTAACTGTCTCACTTAAGTATACCAATTCTAGACTACTTCTAAATGAGATAGATACTTGACATTTGACATGCTAAAATCACCAAGGGATATTACCAAAACAAACAATGTAAAACCTAAATCCCTCCACATATTATAAGTGGTGTAAATATATTGCTTGTTTAATTAAGCCCTACAATCTCAATCATACAGAAAAGAGATAAACATCCCTTGACTAGGAGTTGATTTGGTCCATCACTTTATTTCAATTACTCTCTCTAATATCACACGTCATTCATCCTTAAGTAGCAATAGTTCCCTTAAATGTTGGATATCGTTCAGTATGTCTAAGTGGATTTTAATTGTCTTTCACTCTACTTTAGTACTTAGAGGCATAACATTTCACACACAGTTCAGATTTCAGTATCACACTTAGATCGAGGCAACAGACATACGCAAAGCTTAGACTACTTAAGCCACCCACAAATCTTCTTTTTGTGACCTCAAATTGTGGTTAGAATCCCTTATTTGTAATTGTTGCGTAAGTACTTATCAGATTCCATATATCGCTTATTTTGATTGTGAAGATGAAAACCTATACAACACATACAAGTAAAACCTAATTATACCCATAGTTGAATATATAAAATAACATATATTACCTGTTGTATCAGTAAATGTGACAAACTTTGAAACTACGGAAGTGGCCTATTCGTGGGTTGGAATGCTAGTCGATCAAAGCAAGTCGTTGTATCATTTTTTATTATATTGTACTGTATCGGCTTTTCTTGCACGTTTCAAACACAATCTAGAGAATTATGTGAAGGGGCAAAATGAAGGAGAAAAAATGCCAACGAATTAAATCGTACTTAATACACTATATACATAAATTTAATTTGAAAAATAAAAATATTAATGCTAGGCCAACATTTATAATTTAAACTGTTATAAATATTACTTACATACAAGCTATATGGTGCAACTTATTTAAATATATGATTTGCATTTCTTTTGTTTCTCATAAAGCCTTATTTATTTATTTTTATTAGTGACTTATAACTAAAGCTGTTATACACCTAGTTAAACCATTTCATGTTTAATCAAAACAGAAATTTTTTCTCGCTTAAAAGGTTTGTTTACTAATTTATTCCACAACTTAAATTATGTTTACTCCTACATCAAACTATGATATCTACATTTATCCTCATTGTTGAAGTATTTTTGTCTGTTCCTTAATAACCATAAATAATGTGTTTTCTGTAATACTATTTAAAGTATTACATATGTTTTTTTACAGTACAACTAGGAAAGTTCATAAAAAATATGGTGTTTTGCTGGGGACACAACATGTTTAATACAAAAGGTTCACATTTGAGGGTGAATATCAGCCAATGATGAACTCATACATAGTGCATCTAAGGCGAATCAGTAAAATATATCAGGATAAACAGATCGTCTAAAATACCTGAGCTGATACTCTCCCAAAAGATCAGTCATCTCGAGATATGTGGGCCAAAGAAAAATATATTCAATCTTGTTTATTGAATAATGGGAGTACTCACATAAATGCAGTTTATTCATTCTCAATAATATATTATGAACGTATTTAGGTATAATAATATTTTCAATGTATTATGAAAAATTATGAATCCCCAACCAAACACAATACACTCATACAATGTTTGTTACACAATTATGAAAACAAACTATTATTTTTTATTTTTTATTTATCCTACTCGATATTGTGAAAATCAAAGTTTTTTTGGGTATAATGATTCCTGTAGACTATGTATGGTTAAAATAATAGAGCAAAATGTTTATTACTTAATGTTTTCCTGGTATGTTCATTTCGGGTTTTCAAAATAAAACGAGTTTGACAGTGACATATCGTTCCTATTGGTTAACAGTTTAATTATAAATAATATATCCAACTAACTGAACAATGTCATAATCTTGTGAAATTCCAGTTGATGAGTTATAAAAGAAAAATCAAGATGATAGATATCCCGTTCTATTAATCAAGCTGTCAACAACAGAAGAGGTGTTTTATATCTTCCTAGTTAGACCTAGGTTATTACAAAATCTGCTTATAAATAATAATACATCTTTTAGCTGTTGTAAGGCAGTTGTAATAAGGGCAAACATACTATAACGTAGAATATAATTGATTTAAAAACATTCGTTATTTCATAATATTACAAAACTAATTGAGATGAATGGCTCATTTACTAGTGACTATTTAACACTCTAAAACATCATCTGATAAAGTTGTTTTTTATAGGGAAAGTCAAGTTAAATATGCCAATTAGAACTTCATTACGGGTAGCACTTTTACACTTTTATCATGTCATCTAACAAAATCTTAAATAAAACAATACCATAAAACCTACTTAAAACTGTATTAACGTATAAGCATCTAGAAATGTAAGATGCATTTATTTATTAAATATTAGTTGAAACAATTTAAGAAGCTACGTAGCGAAGTAAAGTCAATAATGTTTCATGACATTCCTTTATTTACAAAACTTGAAGAAGTGTAACGGTGTCAATACATATAAAACGTAGCAGTTGCCATTAAGTTTAATTAAGTAATGAAATTCGTAGGAACTCGCCCAGGGGGTAGAAGGGGTTCGTCATTACAGTGACATTTACAGTCTATTCCCTGTTCCCTAAACACTTTTCTCTTATTGACTCAGGCCTACATCCCTTCAGACCCTGTCCAAGCCGAAACCCCCTCCTCAAACTGTCAACCGCTTTTACTACGATATCAAAATTGCCTCAATGTTACATAAAATAAATAAAAATAAAATAGCAATGATGTTTATTTAGAAAATATATTATAATTAATAGTACGGTCCAACACTTTTATGTATTTGGGGAAAACTATTTTTTATTTGGAGCTTCTACCATAGACACGAGTATTGTTTGGTTTGGTTTGGTTATTTTTGGGGAATGCGTGTTTTAAAGTATTGAATGTTGCAAACTTATTTATTAAGTGTTAATGTGTCCGGCGGTGTTTTACTGTTACAACGTTTACTTCTAAAGTTATACCCTCTGCGTCACTGTCCCAGGATGATAGTGAACAAGTAAAATGCAGTACACTCATAGAACCGAAACTAAACAAAAGTATTTATTAAAATTAACCTTAACCACTAAATTTGTTAAAAGTATACATAAATTTTTAAGTTGTATGTAATAACCTAAATAACAATACTGAACAACAAAACCTTTGGAGCAGGTTGCATAAGCAAACACAAATTATCTAACACAGAAACAGACTGTTGGTATTAGTGATGTAGAACATGCAATGCCACAGAACCGTGAACAGAACTGTGAACAGAACCGTGAACAGAACCGTGAGCAGAACCGTGAACAGAACCGTGAACAGAACCGTGAGCAGAACCGTTTCATTAAATCTCTTTATACCAAAGCCTATTTACCCTAAGGTAAACTGTGTATAATTAGATACAGATTCACCGTGCATTATCCATGTATTTTGGAGCATTAGTCTGTCGTAAAGTGTTATAACCGAATATAAGGGGTTCAACTGACGATTAGGGTTTGAAAACCACTAAGAGGTTTATCGTATAGAGAGGGTTTACATGTAACGATTATTCATATATTCCTTTAAAATAAAAGATGATTCGATGCCTATAGCTTATAGATTCTGTTAAATCAGTACTTTTAAAACGTTTTTTGTATGTCGTCAATTATACATTTTAAACACCAAAACTCCTGAACAGATTCAGCCGGAGTTTTCATTGAAGGTATACAGATACAGGAAGTAAAAAAACACGACTTACAACACTTTAAAATATATTTACTCTTATATGGTACAGTAGTCCATATATGTATACAATCTTGTTTGAAAGTACGGTGTTATACGTTTGTATTCACTTCCCGTAGTTATAAAAACACGTCCTATACTGATAAAAAGTAAATTAGGTATATAAACACAATATCAATTCGCATACGTAGAATATAGGTCGATATACATTGGCTCTAAATAGGCTTATAGCATTTTGAAAATCCCATATCGTCACTTCACGAGTCTTTAAAGTTGCAACTAATTAATTGTCATTGGTATATTATGTTTCCATTGTTATTGGTATTAATAAGTTTCCACTTTTGCAATATGAATTCTGGCTTTTAAAAAAATACCATATTTCCACGTTCAATAGAAATATAGTTATCATTGATGGTAGATGTATTTTCCTAGATTTCTAAGTGTCTTGTGTTTATGAGTCGGATATATTTAGAAATATCATTACAGCAAAGAGGAGGCTAAAGCAAAGAGAAGGCAGGAATTGAGTTACCCTCTTATTTTGGCCTCTGTGAATGTATTACTGATTGCATCATTATGTGCACTACGAGAGGTACTATTTTGAAAATGTCAACTAATGAGTCGTCGATTATTTAGCCTCCTATGATTACATACGTGTTTTATAAAGCATATATAAACATGGAAGGAATTCTTAAAACATTCATATTATATGTTCAAGTAAAAAAACAAAACAATTCAAATAAACTGTAAAAAAATGGTTAATATACATTTAAAAAAAATAGTTTTAATAAACATGTTGTGTATGATATAATAAAGGCATGTTCCATTTGATGCCTCTAAGAAAAAATGCAATATTTTTATCGCTTAGTCTAATACTTATCATAACATAATCAATATATTACAATATTGTAAAATCCAAATAAGTCGTTGGTTAAACTTGTATGGAATATTACAATAGGAACGTAAAAGGTGCAACTAGAAGCTCAAAATCGTTCATGAGGATCAACGAGTTAGTAACAATTTTCCCTGGTACAATAAAGCACATCTGATGATTGGTTTCAAAAATTCTTTGACTAAAGGGAATTTATTTATAAATATTACAAAAAAGTGTATTTTATGTTTTTCCTTGGTGTTGATATAGATATTGAGTTTAGATAAATAAAAATTGTTTAAGTTATTAAAATCTGTACTAAAATCATTTAATTTATTACCTATTGTCTTCACAGTTTTGTTCGCAATAATTTATGCAGCCGCTCCGGTTGAACAGTCGTATTAAGTTGAATCGAACACTATTTTTCTTTAAAAATGAGGCATTTTATAGCCATTTTAATGTATATAAGGGGAATATTTCTTAATTCCTTACCTACACTTTATAGCTCATGTGTTACTAGATACTATGTCGTAGATGTTTAAGTAAATATAATTAGCATGTTTTCATCTGTTATATCAATACTTATTTTTTAATTTAACTTTATTATAAAGTTATTAAGGTTATAGATTGTTATTAATAAATTAAGATGTATTTGAACAAAGTTCTTTAACGCAAATATTTGGACGAGTATATATTGAAACATTAAAGCAGTTTATTAGGATAGTATTTATTCCATGATAACTTGAACTTTTATTTTAATTGTTTAAGTTATTCAAAAACTAAGATCTATTATAGGCTACTCTAATCAAGGCAATCATAGACTCTGGTGCTGTATAAAGATTAGTTGTATAATTTTATTAATATCTTATGGTAACGGTGTAAAACTAGTTATGACGATAATTATCGGTTTAATTTAACTTACATATTCATGATTATAAAACCTGCATCTTCAAAAGTTAAATACAAAATAATATTAACTAATGATGACTGTTAAAACTTAAAATATATTCTTTAAATTACAATTTTAATTAATTTTAAGTGGTGGTCTGTTTCACTGGTAATCTACGACTTTTACAAATCCAGAATAATTAATATAAAATTACCTTTAAGTGCACACAAATTTATTCCTCTTTTTCATTTATTAATTTTATAATCACGTGTTGATCACTGTGATTATTTTACACGATTTATTTTCAATTTTATTTAGTTTTATCATCAAAGTTTATTTTAAATTGTTAATTTCTCAAATAGTAAACGGCTTATACCATTTGTAATCATCATCAACATGCAATATTTCATTTTCCGTTCAACATTTATTACAGTACATTTTTTTATTAAAGTTTTTATTTTGAAATATAGAGAAAAAAATTCTTTAAAATCCCTTTCAATCATTGTACTAATATTTTAGGGTTTTAGATCTATGTAATATAGAAATGTGTATGACTGGAATTTATTTTAAAATACCAAGTTTAACAAAGGTTTATTGATTGATTTGTATTAATATGTCGCCAGATTATACTGTCTAAATGATTCATGCAATTTTGGGCAATCGTTCTAGTTTTAAAACCTCTTTCGTAATTGCAATAACTGTTTGTAGACTTAACAAAGTTATTTATTAAATTTAAATATATCCAAAAATTATGCCGACTAAAAAAAAATTCATTTACAGTTGAGAAATATGTGTACAATTTTTGACAACCGTAAAGAGAAATATGGGACCCAGTTGTTTATTTGTTTAACCTAATGTTTAACAAAGATTTTAAACTTATTTTCCAAATTATTAATTTTTTGCCCTAGAGGCGGTTTAGTACTATATTGCTTACAAATTAATTTGTACAATTTCATTCTACAAAACGAGTTTTTATCATTTATACAAATTTAAAATTAATTGTGATTTTCCAACTAAAGTAGCAGAGATTATAACAAATATATAATTATTATGATTTAATTGCTTAGAATTTTTGTATTTGTAATAAAAGTCATTGCATGCTGTTCTGCTAACCTAGTTGCATTAAATATTTTAAATCACAATGCAGCTATCACTAGTGATTGTGGGCTTTGTGCTCCTATTGTCCGTTGCGGATTGTCAAGAACAATCGCAATACATAGTAAGTACACGTTCTATGTGATTTATACACTGTTTTATTTATTAGCCCTACGTTAAATGATTTTATTGAGTTATTTTTTCCTACAGATGTTTGATAGAGTAATCCTGAATTTTAAAATAGTTAGAACAATTAAGATGATACAGAACAATACTCCCTATATATTGGCCACAACACATCGCCACTCATCACTACGGTGCGATTAAAACAAAATTGTTAGAACATACGAACAGTCTTAATTAATTATTAATAACGTTTTGTAAAATATTTTATAATTTCAATTCTACGTCAGATTTTGTAAAGAAAACCAAAGCATGTTTAGTGGAAAAAGGTTTCCAGTGAAAAACAGTAAAGAAGATAAGACATATGAAATGTTGTTTAATAGATTACACGTATGAAACAACACATTTCCATGAATACGATAAGGTAATATAAATTTTACAATTGATCCCTGTTTTATGCAAATTACTAGCATTTTATCAATTAAAAACTGTCTAAGATACAATTAACACAGTCCTTCATGTACCAGCCACGGAAATAATGCAACCATTAATCAAATTATACTCAAACAACAAAATTATTAGTACAACTGATGTTACAATCTACATTTAACGTTAGTAGTTTTTAAGAGGAAAAACTTGATCATTGTACGCTCCTTACTCTAAAAATTTGAATTTGTAAAAGGATGTTTGAGCACTTTGCTGATAAAAGAAAGATATTGACCCTTTCTATGAACTGGGTAGGTAGTAGTAAACGTCGGTGATGGCATTTATCAATCTATTTTATTAATTTATCAATATATTTTATTACTAGCAGGAACTTCCACTTTTAGTGACACTGGAGATGCTCTTGACAAAGGAAGTAGCAAGAGGACTAGATGCTTTGGTTGACGAACACGAAACAAGGCGGATTTGTATTCACGAATTTGTTGACGATATTAAAATTACACTAATTGCAGCATCCGTCCAGTATAAAGCACTGTTTCGAGATGTTTTAGAAGAGTATGACAAAGGTCGTTCAAGCATATATATTATAGAAGACATTGTAAGAGCAGTGTACAAGTCAGATGAAGTAGAAAAAATCGTCACTTAACTTAGCGGTGGTGTCCCGGTGGATTTTTAACTGTTCAACAAATTCATCTTGGACACCAGTAAAGTATTGAATGATATTGCAGACCGGTTTATTAAACCGAAGTCACCCTAAAAATATCATGCAATAAAATATTTGAGAAATAAACACAAATATAATATGCTGTCACCTTTATGTTACATTGCGTACGTAATATATACATATACAAATTAAGCATAATAAATAAAATCCACCTCACAAAATATGTTTACACTCATATTGTACTTACATATAATACAATAAATATGCCAAACATGTGTACAAGGTAAACAATTTCAATCAGTCCCACCGATCATTATCATGCCCAATCGGAAAATATTATAATTTATGCAATCTCTGATTGGGCCAAATGATGATTATAGCGATTGCTTGAAATTGATCGCCTTGTACCTTTTTTTGTATATTTACCCTCTTGTTTTTAAGAACAATATGGATGTGAATATATTTTGAAGTGTTGTATGATGTAGTTTATTTATCTTGTTTGTTTGGAAAAAAACTTATTGAGATTCTTAAGAAATTATTTGTATACACATTAAACCATACTATTGTCTAGTTCTAAACTATGTGAAATAACATGTTATTTAGTTAAATTTGGGTTTAAAATTTATATATTATTGCAGTTAATGAGTACTAGACAACGAAGCTGATCATTTTAAGAGAGTATTTTATTTTAAAAATGTTTGTATTAGTAATTTGTGTCAACAATGTTCATTCAGTATTATGGCATATACAAAGACTTTCGAGAAATTAGTTTTAAGACTATACAAACAGGATATGGGTCAATGTATAGCTGCGAAACTAAATATTGTTATGGGTTCAGTTATCTAGCCCAGAAGTAGGTCATACATCTTTACAGATCTTTTGAACTGCATAGATGTGTTATCTCTACAGTAAGGGATAGCCAGTATAGTAAATGAGTCTTCGATTTAGTAAATCCGAAACTATTGGAATTTGGATCTAGCTTAGCGTATGAGGAACCTTTCTATATTTGTTTACATTGTAAAGGTGATTAACATCACTCCATATCTTATATTAATTTTGAGTTAAGCAATCTTTATCATAGTAATATTAGTTTTAAAATGAATCTAAATTATCAGGTGTATATTTATATAAATACAAAATACTGTAATTAAGTACTTCCAAAGGTTCTCATATGTTTCTATAATAGTTGTTAACCACCATAATATTTAATTTGATATTATTGGTCTCAAACGTATCGTGCTACTGTATTATCCTATAAAAAAGTGTCTATTAAAATACTTGTTATGATATTTACTATCTTTATAATCATAAGTTAAATACTTTGTTGTTTACCAACTTGTTTACATTCTGTATTTTATATTACTTGACACTAGTTCTGTGAATTAAAGCCTATGTTCAGGTTTATCTTTCTTTATTCTTATACAATTTATACTACAATTTAATTCACATAAGTTAAATCCATGGATCGCCTTCTCTGCCCGAATACGCTCGAGTTAGATACTGATTCCAGTAATGCAGCAACACACTGGAACCATTGGCAACACAGATTCCAGAATTTTGTATGAAGTACATCAGCAAACGAGGAACAGAAACTGTGTCTTCTCATCAACTACATCTCACCTATCATTTACGAGTATGTAAGTCAATGCAATACATATAATGAGGCAGTTAGTGTACTCAGGAATATATTTGTCAAACCTGTGAACGAGGTCTTTGCCAGACATAAACTTTTCACTCACCGTCAACAACCTAATGAGTCAATAGACAGGTACCTAGAGTCCTTAAGACTCCTTAGTCGAGACTGTCAATTTAAGGCTGTAACAGCAGAAATCAACCGTGACGATTGTATCCGTGATTCGTTTATTAGGGGATTACTAAACCCAATAATACGCCAACGCCTGCTTGAGAATGCAACTCTTACTTTGATCGATGCTCACAGACAAGCTCGTTCCTTAGAATTAGCTCAGCTTCATTTCCTGCAGTATGAGTCGCCCAGTCATGCAATAAATAGTGTTGATAACTTACCAACCGATAGCCATGTTACTAACAAAGTCACTAGCAATCAACAAGATTCTGAAGTAGGAGCTCTACGTGCCAAATGCTATTTTTGTGGGGGAGCTAGGCATTCTCGTGCAAATTGTCCGGCAAAAGACAAAGAGTGTAACAGATGCGGGAAAACCGGGCACTTTCAAAAAGTTTGTCGGTCTAAACCTAAGAAACGCACAGCAACTGTTCAAGATTATGCTTCTGTAATTTCTTGTCCTGTCTCACATCAGTCAAAAGTAAAAGCAACTGTCACTGTCAATGGTTATCAGCTTTGTGGGATGCTAGATTTGGGTAGTGACATCAGTTTAATTGATGAGAAAATAGCTAACTAGCTAAAATTGAAAATCCTTAAAGCAAATGATCAGGTAGGTCTAGCCTCTAACATTCATAAGGTTACAATCAAAGGCACATGCAAAGCAAATCTGGAGATGCTTGGCCATAAATAGCCATACACTAAACTCTCTGTAATGCCTAACCTTTGCTCTGAGGTTATTATAGGTCGTGATTTACTACAACTTCACTCATCAGTTCACTTTGAGTTTGGTGGGGGTAAGTCTCCTTTACTCGTATGTGCCTTCAGTACTGCCAACGTTAGACCTGCTAATTTGTTCACTAATCTGTCTCCAAACTGTAAACGAGTAGCCGTTAAATCAGTTCGCCATTCGCTCAATGATTCTCAGTTTATAGAAGCTGAAATAAATAAGCTCTTAAATGATGGTGTTACTGAGAAGAGCAATTCACCATGGCGGGCACAAGTCCTGGTGACATCACCTCAAAATCACAAAAGGCGAATGGTCATAGATTATTATCGAACCATGAATCAATTCACCGAGTTGGATGCCTACCCAATTCCTTCTATAAACGAAACAGTCTCTAAAGTAGCTAGTTACAAAGTTTTCAGCACTATTGATCTTCAGAGTGCCTACCATCAGGTCACTCTCCCAGAGAAAGACCGCCCGTATACTGCTTTCGAGACTGCTGGAGAACTCTACCAGTTTACAAGAATCCCTTTCGGTACAACAAACGGTGTAGCAGCTTTCCAACGGACTATGGACCTGGTAATACGCAAAGAAAAGTTGAAGGATACCTATGCTTATCTCAATTACATCACTATCTGTGGTCACACTCAAGCTGAACACGATGAAAATCTCAAGAATTTCATGCAAGCAGCTTCAAAATACAACTTAACAATCAATCATGAGAAAAGCTCATTTTCTCTACGCAATATCACCCTACAAGGTCACTCAATCAGCGATGGAGTTATCAGACCTGATCCAAAACGATTCAAACCACTAAAGGAGTTCCCACCACCTACTGATACGGCTTCCTTAAGGAGGGCATTGGGAATGTTTTCTCACTATTCTAAGTTCATACCCTGCTTTTCTGAAAAGATTAAACACCTAACACAGTGTACTTTTCCACTCTCTGACGAGGCTCTTTTGGCTTTCCAAAACCTTAAAAAAGATATCGAGGACGCATCTGTAGCTTGCATTGATCATGACGTTCCATTTTGCGTGGAGACCGACGCTTCAGATACAGATACTATAGCTACCACTCTAAGCCAGCGAAATCGTCCTGTAGCATTCTTCTCTCTAACTTTGTCAGACTCGGAGAAACGTCATTCGTCTGTCGAGAAAGAAGCGTATGCCATTGTTGAGGCTGTTCGGTATTGGAAACATTTTCTCTTAGGTAGACATTTCCGCCTCATTACTGACCAACGTTCTGTAGCATTTATGTTTGACATGAAGCATGGGAGCAAAATCAAGAACGAGAAGATCACAAGGTGGAGATTAGATCTCTCTTGCTATTCTTATGACATTGTGTATCGTCCAGGAAGAGACAATCACGCAGCAGATCCACTTTCAAGAGTCAGTTCTGTATCCTCTAGTGTGACTTCCACTGAGGCTTACTTGATTTCTCTCCATAAATCACTGTGTCATCCAGGTGTCTCAAGACTCTACCACTCGATCCGTTGCAAGTACCTCCCTTATTCAATGGAAGGCGTGCGACGATTCACATCAGCATGCTGCACCTGCGCCGAAGTAAAACCCAACTTCTACAAACATCAGGGTACTCTCATTAAAGCCTCAGCTCCTTTTGAGCGGCTCAATATAGATTTTAAGGGACCACATCCCTCTAGTTCTCGAAATAAGTACATCCTTACCGTGATCGACGAGTATTCACGTTTTCCATTTGTTTTCCCTTGTCGGGATACTTCTGCTTCATCTGTAATTTCATCACTAAAACAGTTGTTTGGAGTTTTTGGTGCTCCTTCATTCATACATTCAGACCGCGGCTGGGGATTTATGACTCAAGAACTAAGAACATGGCTCTCAGGCTTTGGTGTGGTAACGAGTAGGACAACTCCTTATAATCCTCGGGGAAATGGACAGGTCAAACGTTTCAATGGTACTGTATGGAAGACTATCCAACTTGCCCTCAAAGATCGTGGACTACCTATTACTCGTTGGGAAGATGTTCTGCCAGATGCTCTCCACGCTATGCGATAAGGTAACACTCTTAGAAAGCAATTCAGAATAGGCTTACATTCGTTATCCTGATGGGCGAGAAACTACGGTCTCAACCCAACATCTTGCTCCCTACGGTGAAAAAGATCAGAACTCGGAAGACAGTGAGATGTGCAATCCTTCTGGGTCTTTATGCGAGGAGCCAGATTCTAGTGCTGATGTCTCTGACTTACCTCAACCCTCTGTAAGTACACAAGCAGATAGCGATACAAAGAACCTAAACCAAAATCCAGAAAACACCCTCAGGAAGAGTGAAAGAACTCGGAGGCACCCTATTTATTTGAAGGACTATATCCAGTCTTAAGGGAGGGGAGAATGTTATGATATTTACTATCTTTATAATCATATGTTAAATACTTTGTTGTTTACCAACTTGTTTACATTCTGTATTTTTATATTACTTGACACTAGTTCTGTGAATTAAAGCCTATGTTCGGGTTTATCTTTCTTTATTCTTATACAATTTATACTACAATTCTACTTTGTATATATGTGTTTTTTTGGTACTGAGTTTAATTGTATTTTTAAAAATGACCACAGAGTACGAGTGTTTTAGGGATACTTTATATCTTGTTACATGCCTCAAACAACGCATGAATATTTTATGTAACCAACGATGGCTAAACAAGCGACGGCTCATTAGTTTAAGTAAACAAAATAGTACCTTCCGTGGCACACATATTGATGCAATCAGTATGACATTCGTTGAGGGAGAAAATAACACGGTAACTCAATTGCTACCTTCTCTCTCCTTTAATCATGTTTCTGAATATTTCTGACACATAAACACAAGACACGTCTATCTAGGAAACACTTCCACCATCAAGGATGAATATAATTTATTGGAGAGTGGAAGTCGTCTTTCGGATTTATTAGGCCAGAAATCGTCTTATTTTGATGAAATGTCGTACAAGTATAAAAGTTAATTTAATCCTGTAATTATCTTATGATACGTGTTTTTTATAAAACTTAACAAAATAATTAGGTTAAGTAGAATGTAAGTTTACGTTCTAAGTCAATTAAATTTGTTCCAATTCTAACTTAATTAATTGCAATAAATATTTGATCGAAGACATAAAGGGCAAAAATTTCTACGGAATCATCGTTTAATAATAAGGTTTTGTAAGGTTGTTATACGCTTTATCTGCTAGTGTATCATATAATTCATTTAGTAAAAGCCAACTTAAAATTATATTTCGGTTGCAGAGATTCTGTAAAACTACTAATTTAAGTATTATAGGGTTTATGTTCTAAGTAAAACTAAATCGAGGAGTCATACCTTTAGTTCATAGCCATAAGTTATATTTGTTCACTGTTTAAATTATAATAAGTAGCTGTATCTATCATAATTTATAGCTTAAAACGCATCTGGCAAGATCAGATTGTAGTTATAGTTTTGTTATGGTAGTATTACATTGACCATTTATACTATTGTGCATATTCTAAAATGGCCTTATAGTATCAAATAAAAATGTACACTAATTTGATACTGAAAAAAGGAATAATTATGACAAGAACTTAGCTAGCACGTGCATATTTAAAATTAATTGTTATTGCTTTCTTACAATAGGTCGACATAACATATTACTGTAACCAGACCAGAAATTAGTCAGCAAAAAGACACGATCTATTTAAAAAAGAAATAAACAAATTCGTGGTCAAAAACTATAACTTTATTAAATTTTTAATTATAAAATATGTCGAACTAATTATTGATCAAAAATATTTTAGACTAATTTATTTATCTTATGTTGGTAATTTGTTATATTCTTAAGTGACTGGCAAGTGTGTTTTATAGAACAACAGTAGGGTGTATAGGACACTCCGAGGGCAGGAGGAGCCAGGAGGAGCGCCCCCCCGAGCCCCCCCCCGCGAATTTTTTTTTTTCGAACTTTTTTTGCGAATTTCTTTTTGCGAATTTTTTTTCGTATTTTTTTTTTGCACAAACATTTTTTTTTGCAATTCTGATTGCAGATTCTTGTTCGTCTAGTCGAGCCGAGTCATATGAGTACCCACAACGTACCTTTGGATGATGTTGGGGGAGGGGGCTATATCGGTTACCATAGGTCGGATCTGATTTCTGATTGCAGATTCTTGTTCGTCTAGTCTAGCCGAGTAATTTGAGTACCCGCAGCGTACCTTTGGACGATGAAGGGGGGGCTATATTGGTTACCATAGGTCGGATCTGATTTCTGATTGCAGATTCTTGTTCGTCTAGTCGAGCCGAGTAATTTGAATACCCACAACGTACCTTTGGACGATGAAGGGGGGAGCTATCTAGGTTACCAAAGCTCGGATTTGAATTCTGATTGCAGATTCTTGTTCGTCTAGTCGAGCCGAGTAATTTGAATACCCACAACGTACCTTTGGACGATGTAGTTGGGGGCTATCTCGGTTACCAAAGCTCGGATTTGAATTCTGATTGCAGATTCTTGTTCGTCTAGTCGAGCCGAGTAATTTGAGTACCCACAACGTACACTTTGGATGATGTTTACAAAAAAGGGGCCCGCACCACACTTTTAAACCTTTTTTTGTATTTTTGGAATCTCCTCGTCAAGCCGAGTATTCTCAGTACCCACATGACATACTTTGGATAATTAATACAAGAGTTGAGCAGGGTAACGCTATAACCAACAGAGCTAGCCCATCAGCGCCTGCGGACAATTGAACTACCAGTGAATGCAAATTTTGAGGAGAATATAATTGCAATGCTTTGAACATATACTGCAAAGGGGGGTGTATCGATACATCCCCCTTCAAGTACTCTACACCAAGGCAGCTGTTCGCACAAAAACCGACGAGTCGAGACATGTCTGGGGTGCAGCTGCTGTAACTTGATACCCCAACAGGCCGGCGCTCGAATCAGGTGTTCATACAAATAACCGTCGCGTCCAGTCTCCTGTCTGGGAATGCAGATGTTGTAATTTTATACCTCGACTGGAGGGTGCAGGTGTTTACACAAAAAACCGACGAGTCGAGACCTGTCTGGGGTGCAGCTGCGCCCGACACCAGGAGGAGCAGGAGGAGCCCCCCCCGGTCAAATAACCGTCGCGTCACCCTACTGTCTGGGAATGTGGATGCTGTAATTTGATACCCCGACAGGAGGGCGACGCGACCCTTCCAGGAACCCATATCATATCTTGTTCCATTAGAGCAGGGTGGTCTTTACCCCAGACAGCGGTTGAGAGTTTGTGTCCAGACCTTCTCCGAAATCCATTAGTGGGGAGCGTCACCTCACATCACTAGCCCTCCTTCAGTTCAGTTCGAGAGTTCAGTGCGTGAAGACGTGTTAGTCCGATCCTGTTCCGTTCTACGCGATTTGTGTTAGTTGCTGATTATCATCATTTGCGATTTGCGTAAAGCACCTTTGAACTATTTAAAAAATTCGTGTTGTGCTGTATTGTTTGTGATTATCAAAACTTATAATCCATATTAAAGATGAACGCCACACACGTTTGTACCATTTGTGGTTGTATGTACGTGCATAGAAACAATTTGGTGCAACACCACATCAGATTCCACGGCTTTAGACCACAACTACCACCACCAACAACATCGCAGCAAGGTACGTTTTTGCTTTGCATTATTGTTTTAATGAGACCTAAATGTTAGTAATATAAGAATACGTTATGCAATATAACCGGAGAGTGATAAAATTATTTTTATTTAACAGCTTTAACTATTTAGTGCGAATAGAGAACTCTTTGTTTTTTTAAATTTAAAATTACATGACTATATCAATATAATTTAACTTTAATAACTTATGTTATTGCTCGCCCCATCAAGTCAAGTCATCAGAGTACCCACATTACATACTTAAAAAAAAATTTTAACCCCCCCCCCCCCGGTTAGGACCTTTCGGGGGGGGGGGCACTGAGAACTTGAAAGTACTCTAAACAAAGGTAGGTGTTAAACATTTCACAATCTAATCGTTTTGTGCGTTTGCAGATGGAGAAGCTGCATGTCGGCTTTGTCGAGCCACATTCGTAGACCGGGGAGCTTTAGAGCGTCACATGGAAGCGAATCCCCGAGTCATTCCACCCAGGGAGGTGATTGATGCTCCGCAGACGACTGCCTATGACAACCGACACTCCGATGAAGGTGAGAATCTACATTAAAATAACTTTTTCCCCTTGAAACTAATTACCTTTTTTATAATTATTTAACTAGGTACCTGAAGAAGAATGAGACCGTGACAACTGGTGTACTATTGATTTAATTGCTAGGGGGGAGATTTTCGCTCCCCTAAAACATAATGCTTCTTTAGGGTTGGCGCAGCTCAATATTGCAGCTACATCCTTAGCTTTGAACCCCGAATCATGAATGTAGACAAACAGTACAGAAGATTACATTCCCTGTTTGAAAATTGATATTTTTAATTAACAACTCCATTTTGAAATGTGATTCTTGAGAGAGAGGAATTGAATCTTTAGTTATCATAATCTGTTTTTTATTTTTATTTTTCAGATGAAGGACCGGGTCCTGGCCACCACACCTGCCATGAATGCGGTCGCCGCTTCCGTCGTGAAAGAAACCTGCGTCGACATGTGGAATCAACCCACAGCAGAGTCCGCAGGTTCCTTTGCGTCACATGTGGCGCCGAGTTTAAGAGGGAAGACAACCTGCGTCGCCACACCAAGCAATTTCACGGTGATGGCCATGAACGAAGATTCCCTTGCGCATACTGCGGTCAGGAGTTCAACCAGCTGTTCAACAAGGACCATCATGAGCGGTTCGCCTGCCCGATCATGAAGGACCTGATCCTGAATCGAGCGGCTATGGTACAGGACGAACCCCAGCCAGGACCCAGCACGGAGCCACAACCCGGAACGAGCACACACCCGCAACCCGATGATGTTGAGATGACTGGAGCAGGACAGTCAAGCCCCGTATTCTCACTCATTCAACGGGGTTTTCACAACCGCCTCTTAACCTACTGTCTGCAGCGACCGATGGAGAATCTCGTCACAATCGGAGAAGTGATGGCGTTAGTGATTGTGAGCCTTACGGAGTTGCTTGAGAACACCTTGGCGAAACACCGCAGCATAAAGGTCAACTTAAAGGTGGAGTGTGAATTCCAAAATGTTCACAACAACACCTGCCTGCGCAACTTCAAGACGAAGATGACTCCGCTGACGACGACCTCGGACCTGAACCATTACATCACAACAGCTTTTGCGAAGCTTATCAGAGAGAAGGCTGAGTGTGATCATATCGGCTCCGGGTGGACATGCCTTCGCGTTCGTGATTTGGAGGTCGGCATCAACGAATACACTCCTCTAGGTGAAGATGGTCGAGCTTGGCTCCCACTGCCTACGTCTCTGGAGAACACCCAAGCAGTTGTCAACGTATCGAACGCCGATGAGGGGTGTTTTATGTATGCCGGCCTGGGAAAGTTTGTTCAAGAGAACCCTAAAAGACCGGCATCGTACACCGACGACATCATCGCCCGATATGATTAGACCGGCCTTCAATTCCCCGTTGCTCTGAAAAGTATCATGGCGTTTGAGCGAACGAACAACATCAGCATCAACGTCTATGGTATTGATCACACGCGCGTGGGTCAGAAACCTAACGGACGACCAAAGTATCAGGACACCGTCTTCCCCTTGAAGATTTGTAGGCAGGAGCGCGAAGACCATTGTGACATTTTGTACGTGACAACCGACGGTGACAGTCACTACGCATACATCAAAGACCTTGGTCGACTGATCCGTCCCCAACTCACAGCACATATGGGCAGAATATTCATCTGTAAGCGGTGCTTCGCGCACTTTGACAATCGTCCGAATAAGCTTGGTCTGACGGGTGCTCAGCGTCTGGAGGAGCACAGGCGATACTGCTTCCCATCGGCCCCTATTCGCATGGATACACCGAAAAAGACTGAAATCAAATTCAGCCATCCAGAGTTCACGCGACGCGAGCGTTTCACCATCTACGCGGACTTTGAGTGTGCTCTACTGCCGACCGCGGAGATGGATGAACAAGTCGATGAACCGCACGGAGGAGTAGCCACCCACATCCACATCCCATACGCCTTTGCGTACCAGATCATCGACTCGTACGGACTTGAGGAGTTCGAGCCTCGAGTCTACTTCGGGGATGATGCGTCATAGACATTTATGGAGATGTTGAAACTGATGTTGAGCGATTGTGGAACTTCCTGTACGAAGCAAGAAATCTGCGCCCTGTCCTGACCCCAGCGGAAACGATGCAGTACAACTTGACAGCGAATTGTTACCTCTGCAGATCGACATTTTCAAGCGAAGACCCAAAGGTTCGTGATCACAACCACGCGCCGCCCTACGAGTTCCGTGGCGCTGCGCATAGATCATGTAACCTACGCTACAGGGAGCAGCGAGTAGTCAACTGCTACTTTCACAACCTCTCCAACTACGACGCTCACTTCATAGTGCGGGAGTTGGCGGTCGACCCTGGTGATGTTGAGGTGTTGGCTCACACGGAAGAGCGGTACATCGCTTTCACGAAGCGGTTCCTGTTCGACCGAGCAGCGGCACCTGTTGGGATGCCAGGGCGTGGAAAAAGACAGCCAGGATTCAAAGTCAGGTTCCTAGACACCTACAGGTTCCTGGCTTTGAGCCTCGCCAGCCTCGCAGCCGCACTCCCACCAGCTCAACTCTTGGAGACGAGGAAGAGATTCCCCGAAGTCCACCTCTTCGATCTAGTCTGTAGGAAAGGTGTGTTCCCGTACAACTTTGTAACGTCGAACGCCGTATTGGAAGATACTACGGAACTGCCTCTGCAGCGAGATTTCCACAACGACCTGACCCTGGAGGACATCACGGATGCAGACTACGAGCATGCTCGCAACGTGTGGGAAACCTTCGGTTGTAGGAACCTCAAGGACTACGCCGAGAAGTACCTGCGCTGTGACATTGCGCTGTTGACTGACGTTTTTGAACGCTTCAGGGACACGTCGATGGCTGAATACGAACTAGACCCTGCGCACTACTACACCTTACCGTCATACGCCTGGGATTCCATGTTAAGGACCTGTCGAGTGGAGTTTGATACGATACAGGACTTTGACATGTACCTTTTCTTCGAGCAAGGCATCAGAGGAGGTATTTCCCAGGCGATCACCAGACACGCCAAGGCCAACCATGATGGATGTCGCCCTGAAGATCGATGACCTGAAGAGCCAACGCATCACCTGCTATACTTGGACGCCAACAACCTTTACGGTTGGGCCAAGTCCCAGTGTCTTTCACAGGGACACTTCCAATGGCTCAGCCGCGAGGAGATCGCGTCCCTGGATATTACAGCGTTGGACCCCGAAGGACCCACGGGCTACGTCTTGGAAGTTGACCTTCGCTACCCCGCCCACTTGCATGACCTTCACAAGGATCTCCCTTACTGCTGCGAGACTAAACATCCGCCAGGAAGGAAATTCAAGAAGCTTGTTACGACTCTAGATGACAAGAAGAACTACATCTGTCATTACAAAATCCTGCAACAGGCGCTGGAAAACGGACTGGAGCTTGTGAACGTTCATCGCGTCATCTCGTTCCGCCAGTCTCGGTGGTTGGAGAGCTACATCCTAATGAACACCGAACTGAGGAAGAAGGCCAAGACCAAGTTTTAGCAAGACTTTTTTAAGCTTATGAACAATGCGGTCTTTGGCAAGACGATCGAGAATGTTCGCAAGCGAATGAACGCTAAACTGGTGTGTACGCCGGAGATGTTCAGGAAGTACGTGGCCAAGTCAAACTTCCTGGACCAAACCTACTTCAACGATGACGTTGCCATTGTCCACATGTCGAAAGTCAATATCGTCCTGGACAAACCGCTCTACGTCGGAATGTGTGTCCTCGATCTGAACAAGTGGCTCATGTACGACTTCCTTCGGAAGATGAAGAACCGCTACGGTGATCGTCTGAAGGTTGACTACATGGACACTGACAGCTTCGTGTTCGACATCCAGACTGAAGATGTTTATAAGGACATGTTGGAGCATCTGTATGATTTCGACACCAGTGGGTACCACCGAAACCATCCCTGCTACAGCCCCATCAACGCCAAAGTCATCGGAAAGTTTAAGGATGAAGCGAACGGACTTCCGCTGCTCAAGTACCTCGGTCTTCGCTCGAAACTATACTTCATGGATATTGTCGAGTTCGAGGAGAGGACTGAAGATGACGAACTGCAGGTCATGACGGTGAAGCGCGCCAAGGTAGTCGTTAGAGGTGTTGTAAAACACAATCTAACCTCTGACATTTATCGGGAATGCCTTTTCAACGGTGTGTTGAAAGGAACCATCAACAGCAGGTTCCAGTCCCGAAACCACCGCGTCTTCACAGTTCAAGTTGATAAGCTATCCTTGAGCTATAACGACGACAAGCGTTACATCCTTCCGGACGGTGTAAATACACGGCCATGGGGGCATATTGACATCCCACCCCAGCCCGAAGACATACCGCAAGACGATATAGAGGTGGAGGATGAGGAGCGTTGAGTGGTTGTGGCATATTACCAAAGACCCTGACTTGACTTGTATATCATTTTGAAAATCTAGTCATTAGTGTATCGAGTCTCGTAAAACTTAGAAATGTGCTCTTTTTTCTAGTCATTAGTTTGTGACTAGTCTCGTTTTTGCTAGTCAATCTCAAATGTTCAGGAGTACATACTCGATGTAAAATATCTATAAGGTGTGTAAATAAATAGCCAAATTGTTTGTATATACATTCGTCTTTTTTTCTCCCGTCACATAGTCTTAAGATACAAAAGTAAACTACCAATTAAAATGTCTGACTACTTGCTAAATGAGGCGAGAATATGAATGTTACTTTAGAATCATTGTATGATAGGCATGCCCCAAATTGGGATAGCCCTAGTGTTTTCACCAACAAACATTAGTAGGACTTTCCTACCTGGGTTAGAGTAATTGAAGGGAGGTGTATCGATACACCCCCCTTTGCAGTATATGTTCAAAGCATTATATTCATATTTTTCCTCAAAACTTGCATTCACAATCTGTTTTAAAGGGGGGTGTATCGATACACCCCCCTTTGCAGTATATGTTCAAAGCATTACATTCATCTTTTACCTCAAAATTTGCATTCACAATATGTGTCTGTCAGACTAATTGCTAAAAGTAATTACTAAAGGAGGCGAGGATGATAAATAATAAGAATATTTTTTTTTTATTCTGAGTACTCAACTAGTTTATTGAGAAAAAATGCAAAATTTCAAAATTCAATTGGTATACATTTGTGCAAAGAGTCTTCTGATCAGTGCGTCGTTGTGGCCGGCAGAAGAGTGTTCAAAGAGCTGCACAAAGTCCATCATCTTCATACCGTAGTGGGTGCGGCAGTACAGGAATACAAGGCAGTATTGACCGCAGACCAGAGTGTTGTCACTTTGAAGGCGATGCTCGTTGTACAGGTAGCGACGAGCGTTGCGTCTCAGGAATCCTTGGTAGAATTGAAGATGTGGTGGTTGACCGTAGCTGTCAAAGAATACAATTATTCCTCCTCCTTTGTTAAGTTAGAAAGAGACCCAGTGAGTGCCGTCTTCATTGTGTGGATCAGTGTTCACAATCATAGCGGTAGATGGTGAAATATAATGGGGCAATTGATCCGCAGCGTTGTCACCAACATTCTGTACGGGCAGTTTAGCCATACACTTTTGTATCTCTAAGGTATTCATTCTACTGTGTCGACGCCACAGTCAGTAGTAGCAGTAGTACTAGTAGCAAAACAAAAGCAGGAACTGGTATCACTCTCACCATCGTCAGTGTAATCATCAACGTCATCGGTAGTTGTACTTAGATGTAACCAACCGCGCAATGTGATGCAATTGGTTAGAGCGCATCGTGTGTGTGTTGTTCTGTGATGGCGACATCGCACTGCGTTTGTTGATAGTAGACTGTTGATTGACGATAGTGATCCGCAGCCAATATCGTTGATATCGATGACATTAGTAGTACAGTGATCCATGATGAAATTGTATCGTACAAACTCTTTTTTCTCAGCACCTTTGACATAGACAATCGGTCGTTTGGCGATACATGCACGTAGCTTTTCCTCTAGCACATGATACCAGATATCACCTTGGTCCCATTCCAATCCGTGACAGTGTTTTGTGAGCCAATAGCTTTCACGCAGTTTCTCTTGTGATAGGAAATCTCGACTGAATGGTGATTTAGCGATATGATGCATTAGCAGTGTTCCACTGACCAATTCCAAGACGCACACATCCTTCAGAATGTAGTTATTTGCGTTGTCCTTGAAACATTGAAAATCCACAATAATTGGAGATGCAAAATCTTTACGCGGTACTCTGCATAAACGATCCATCTTGTGCGAGTGTTGGTTGTTGACTGAGGACGATGACGCCTCCGCAGCCACCGACGATATAACCACCAAAGTCCGCAGAGACGTTGCGATGACGATCGATTTCTATGACGTTGTCAAACTCTGCGTATACCAGACAGTTGACAGTTTCTGTGAGCCCCGTGTCGAAAGCAATCTCCATACGCACACTGCCATTGCGCACTAGGTTCCACATGTCGCTTGCTGACATATCAGGTGTTATTTCGAATGCCATCAGACAGTTTCCATCGTCGTAATCGTCTCTATTTATGAGATTACCAGCATCGCTAAAGTGTAAAGTGTAAGTGTGTACTTCGTTAATTGGTAGTGATGTAAGCAATCTTTACATTGATGTCGATTCTAAGTTTTAATCAATGACGAAAAATATGGAATACAAATTGTGGACATATCTGAAAATTTATGATTTGCAAGTTATATATTTATTTTTATAATATAGCACTGTCATATATTTGACTCGTAAATAAAATCATGTAAACATATTTTCCATGATAGTACTTACCATATAAATCCCAGCTGTTACCCATAGCGGCTTTTCCCACATCAGTACATAGAGGTAAAAAGATCAATTACTGATATATAAAAGAAGATAGATTATTTCTTAAATACCGCATCGTATTGCAGGTCAGTATTTTCAAAGATGCCCCCCGTATGTCTGGTAAACGTTTGCAGCCCTAACAGCAATATCTCGTTTGCGAGCTTCAGATTCCTCAACGGTGTCTGTATACTACTGCTTTGCCACTTCATTGGCTCTCAGACCGGCAGCCTACAACTGAGCTTTCTTTTCACGTCGAAGTTGATGTTCTTCTGTAGTTTCTTCTGTTCTATTTGCTATCTGCCTTTGAGCTTGTTAAAACCTTCTCATTTATATTAGTGATGATGTTTCCTGACTTTGATCCACTTTACCAAATCGAGCTTTTTGGAAATTCGAAACCTATTTGATTAAAGTTTCCCCGGAATTATTATGATAAAGGTACCTTCGTTGTTAAACGTACAACCAAAGAGTAAACCATAATGTAAACAAATAAACGAACTAAAAGTATTGTTGCTTAAATTTTAAATGCAGAACTTATTTGTAACTAGTCGTTTATTTGGCTGGGAGGGGGGGGGGTAAAAGAATGCTTAATTTCGTGGTAGCGGTGGTTCAGCTAAGCGGCAGGTACCAGGCAGTAGCAGCGAGTTGCCGGCCGCACTTTGACCCGGCCTTATTAGCGCTTATCGGCCTGGGTTTCCCGCCGCTTTGGAGAGCCAGTTCGTCTTGAGCTCCGACCGTGGACGTGTCCGAGGAGTCTTCGTGAGGGGCTGTATTACTGTTTTCGTTGGTGATGGAGTTTCTGTGCAGTGTGGCCTGCGTTAAGCTGGATGGTGACCCGCTAGTTGGTGAGTGACACCGTTATTAATACTATTATTAGTAGTAATTATAAGTATCCAGAGTATTAAAATATTTTAATAATTTTGGTTGGACAATACTTGTCGAGCAGTCTTGTGGGCCACGTTTATGCCTACATTTTATTTAATTACTGTCTAGGCGGGGTATAGAGGTTATGGTTTATAGCTGCAGTAGGAAACCCATGTGATTATATATATTTTTTAACCCTTTCAGCGCTATGGACCGTTATATCGTCTTTTGAATCTGTTATCAACAAACACTGTTACTGCTTCATAAGCGAAGGCGCTCAATCTGCAGTCTGAGTCTGACATGTGGTGAAACTTGTTAGACACGAACTGAACTACCTCGTCCAGTGCCTATTCTTTATAATACCAACTGATCCACTGCAGCTGCTAGTCTGATTAGTGGCTGTGCGGTCTAAGGCGTTACCTTCCCGGCCGGGGGTTACACTTGGATGGATCGAGGGTTCGAATCCCGTCACAGTCGGTGGTTTTTATGTGCAACTCGTGGAGAGTTCACTTGTCTGTGGCAGAGTTGAAGGGGAGGTCGGGCCTTAAGCAAACGGTGGACGGCTCGGGTCCAAGCTGATGAGATGGGTGGATTCTTTGTGAGTTGCAAATCTGATCAGGTGTTTTGCTACTTTTTACCTATCCTTTACTATGTGTGTCCAGCGGAAGCACGTTTTTATTAATTTTAACTGTTCAGGCGTTCAATATATTAAAAAAATCAACAAAACGTCACGGATTCAACTCAGAAGCTTAGCACTCAAAGGGTTAAATTAAAAGTATTTAGTATAATGTGACAATTAAAAGGTGTACTTGGGGTTTCATTAGATGTAATGTTAAAAAATAGTTTTAGGTTGTTAAAATTAGTAACAAACACGTGCAATTTATTACCTATTGTCTACCAGGTGTTTTTCGCGATAAGTAATAAACAAGTTACGGTTTACCGAACGTTTCGGGTTTAATCACACCGTATATTACTGTTAATGGGGCATTTTATAGTTGGTTTGACATATACAGTGTGATTGAAACGTACCGGAACGGTGTAATATATTTTTTACCATTATAGATAAAGTAAAGAGACTTGGTATATCAATAATAGCCATAAATGTCTACTCTTTTCAGCTATTATCACTTTTTTATCCCTTAAGGGGGACAGCCCACGAGGAGTCAGACAAAATTCTTAAATAGCAGCATAGGTCGAGTTTGGTATCAAATTAAAGGTCTTATTTAGTAGAACACATTGCCGCAAACCGGACCTCAAAAGAGGTCCACTCTAACCAAAATGGCGGCGTTTTAAAGTTATTCATCATTTATCCAAATAAGCCATTCTCTTACATAAAGATAACATTAATGTAATGTATTGGAATTGACAATTTAGTACTTACAGTTACAGAAAGTGTTCAAAATGTTGTCCAAATTTCTCTTGGCAATAGCCCAATCTGTGGTAGAAGCCTTCAATAACTTTTTGAATTATCTCAGGAGGTATTTGACGAGTTTCTTCTGTGATGCGGTTCATTATTTATTCTGTGTTGGCAGGCTTAGTTATAAAAACCCTTTGTTTTAAATAACCCCATAAAAATAAGTCAAGAGGATTTAGATCAGGTGATCTAGGTGGCCACTCTATTGCTCCCCTATGACCTATCCAACGATTGCGAAACTCTCTGTCAAGCAGCGCTTGTACTGGTAAAACATAATGAGGTGGTGTACCATCCTGTTGAAACCATACTGTGTTATAACTTCAACCCAACACAGCACGTAAATGGTTTCTCTCAACATCAATTCATATGAAGCCCCATTCAAATTTCCATTGATTATGAAAGGTCCAACAATATGATTGGCAACTATCCCAGCCCACACGTTAACTTTTTGGGGTTTCTGGGTATGGCTTTCTCTCATCCAGTGAGGATTTTCGTCGCTCCAATAATGACAGTTATACCTACTTACATCCCCATGAAGTGTAAAGGTAGCTTTGTCTGAAAATACAACTTTTGCTAAGAAATTTAGTTCTTGTACATACCTAGCCATCATTGTCTCACAAAATTCGCCTCTTCTTTCAAAATCGTCTTTCGAAACCAATCTTACCTTAAAAGGATGATTGTGGCTCTGTTTTAAAAAGGTTAACACTGAAAACTGGCTTATTCCGTGATAAGTTGCTGCAGTTCTTGTTGATGTGTGTTGCTCTTTGTCGAAACTTTGTAATACTTCTATGGATGTATCTTCATTAGGAGCAGATAAAGGTCTACCACTTCTTGGACGGTCTTTAACATTGCCGGTATCTAGAAAACGTTGAACTGTTCTACAAACGGTAGTCTTTAATATTGGTGGCCTGCCCGGAAATCTGTCATTTAATAAATGTACAACTTCTTCATATGATCTTACATGGTCAACATACCCCCTCATAATAAGCAGGTTTATTCTCTCAGTCTCAATCAGAGACATCCCTATCACAAGATACACAACTAGTCACTGTTAACAAGTAAGTTAAACCCAAATGTACACTGTACAAATCTTAATTCGTTTTCACGAAGGTCGACTTTGTAACATATAATGAGGAAAATGAAGTTTCCTGTCTAAACGCATTCTACCCTCAAAATGATAAGATAGACAATTAATGACCCTACAGTTGGAATTTCAGCAGGAATGTCAACAAAACTGTCACTGAATAGAAAGGATGTAAACACTAATAAGTTTTCAAGACTAATACACTAGCCCGGAAATCCCATTGTTGTGATGATTGTTGTCAAATTTAGCCATACTGTTTACTTCCTATTTAAACAGTAAATTGCTTAGTAAAAAAATTGCTTGGCTAAAAAAAGTGATTGCTTAGTAAAACCTTTCATGCGGTTTTCCCTCTTTGGATAAATGACGAATAAGTTTAAAACGCCGCCATTTTGGTTAGAGTGGACCTTTCAAGGTCCGGTTTGTGGCAATGTGTTCTACTAAATAAGACCTTTAATGTGATACCAAACTCGACCTATGCTGCTATTTAATAATTTTGTTTGACTCCTCGTAGGCCGTCTCCCTTAAGGGATAAAAAAGTGATAATAACTTAAAAGAGTAGACATTTATGGCTGTTATTGATATACCAAGTCTCATTACTTTATCTATAATTGTAAAAAAATATATTACACCGTTCCGGGACTTTCCAATCACGCTGTATAAGGAGGCTTTTATTTATTGGTAACCAACTCATCCCAGCTCCTGTAAGTAATTCTACCTATTAGTCTCCTAGTAAGAATTCTTAGTTGGGTTAATTAGCTTGACTTCTTTTATCAATATGAATAAAATATAATGAATAAAATAATATGAATAAAATAAATATGAATAAATAAATAAAATAAATATGTATAAAATAATATGAATAAATAATATGAATAAAATATAATAATAAATTAATTCAAAGTATAAAATAGTACACATCATAAAAAAATATTTATTACTGTACAATGGTTTTTAACACCATCATTTGTATGTTAAGATACATTAATGTAGGATATTTAGACCATATAAAGTTTATGGAATATAAATATTAATATTGAACTTGGATACAAACTGAGAGTTGTATTCTGATCAAGACTTGTCACTCAGATTTCAGTGCTGCAAAAATATTATCAATGTAATTTATCAACAAATTAAAGATACAGATTAAAATTATTATGACTTAAATTAGGGTTTTATATATAGTGTAATTACTCATGATGATCTAATGTTTAAATATGAAAAGAAAATTCAAAATTAGATTAAAATATTTTGGTAATATTAGTATTTAAAAACAAATTTTGTTGCAACCGGGTGTAACATAACAACTCTAAATTTGAAAGATTAATCCCCAAAAAAGGGTTTGGAGTTTTCCGATAGTTTTGCCCATCGAAATCTTCCAACTGATTACAGAAATAAACGTCCCTACCAAATTTGAAGTTAATCTGACAAAAAAGGCGACCGCTAGAGTGCAAACACACACACATATATATATATATATATATTTCTTATTTAGCTGCAGTAGGAAACCTATGTGATTATTTATATTTTTAATTGATATATTTCTAAACTTAGTGCTCAATATTGAGTGAGCTACATGCAAGATTCTGTGCAGGCCTGACGGTAGCCAGAAGGCACCAACACGTCACCTATGATGACTATCTGAGTCACATAAAATAAGCCCAGTTGAGATCCTTTATACTGCAGAGTGGTGAATCTGTGATAGTTGTTTAGCATTTTGAAGAGAATTTATTCAGACAATTTCGAGATAGCATGGTTTGAATTTGCACGTGTTTGTAGGAGCATAAGACCAGCTGCTTGTATTTTTCAAACTTTTTAAAGTAATATATCGTTTCAGAAAATAAAGTCCGAATGTGTTTGGTATTATTGAATAAAGTAAATTTGGCTAATTTTTGGGATCTGGAATCAAGTCCACACAGCTTCGGAATCGGTGTTGTCACCATAAGGTTATATTTTGTACGAATACTTTTTAGTTTCTTTTACAGTTTACTTTTTATTTTTGCACATTGGGGTGGTTTTAGGTATGATCTTTACGCAAAAGGAATATATAGAATTTTCTTGATTTAAATAGGAAGTTTCACTTGTACACAGAGTACAAGTTCCTGGAATACAACTTTATTATAGTATTTTTTTTTGTTTTAGGAATATGGGGTTTAAATCCAAGTAAAAACAGTTTAACTTCATCATTGCAGTGAACTTTTGTTCCTGTTTTGCTGTTACATTTCCAAGAGCATTTCACTTAAGTTGTAATAGCTTATGAGACAAACGGCCAAACTTTGAAAAGCTGTTGCTGCCGAATGGCAACCGGAATGTTTCATTGCAATGCTCGTTAAAACGTCGTATTAATTTTACTCTTTTAGGTAAATTGTTAATTCATATAAATATATAATTAATTCAATAAATACTACATGTGAAAAACCTTTTTCTAGCAGGAAAAGTAAAAATCTACAACAACATCAGATGATTGCATCCTCGTTGTTCAACTGTAGTTGATGGCAAACGCCTTTTAAACTATAAAAGGTTGAAAAGTGAATACTCATTTTATCTTTAATAATAAATTAATAAGTCAATATTCACTAAATTATATTTTTTCCATCTTCGTTTGGTAAACTTACATATTACTTAGTCGATTTAAACTAAATTATTTACTGTGAGGTCAATAATAATTGTCTTTTCCACCGAGACCAAATTACGATCTAAGAGTTGTTCCAGTTTTAACATAGGTGATAAATTTAAATATCTATTGAGATTACTAAGTGATTATGTTGTTACATGTTTGCTTGATTGAATCTCTATATTATATTATATTTCTCTTCACATTTAATTTGTCAATTACAGTAATGCAGAGCGAGTGTTGCTGGGTCCAAAAACACTCGTGGATCTCTGATTTAGTTGTGGGTTGCTTGAAAGAAAAACCTGATTGCAAGAAACTATTTTTATTTAAATCTGAGCAAAGACATTACAACATATACATATTTAAATTAGAGCCGGAAAAGAGTATTTTAGATTAATGTAAAATGGATCACCTTAGAGGTTATGGCTTTGGTCGATTTCTGGCCTTTTTAGTTTTAATATTTTTTTTTGTATTTGTGTTTTAAATAATCAAAAGCAGTTCTCAAGTTAAAGTATCAAAATGTGGTAATCAGGAATTCCTAGTTAATCAAATGGCGGTTCATTAAAACAAGCGAGTGGTCGGGAATAAATAACAATATTTTAGTCCTCCTAACAAAACCTCCTGACCTCCGACACACTCTATCCTCCTAAATCTTTTTACCACCAAATTAAATTACACATTCAAATGATCCATGATTAACTTATTTAAAATCTGTTGTGGATCCTGATCTGAGCTCTGAACTGCAGATTATTTAATTTTACTCTTTTTTTTGTTGAAATCAACCAAACAGTAACACTCTGTTATATAAGTACTAAATTTCCTAGAATTTTGGATTCTACTTAATTTCCAGCTCTTACAATTATTTAGATTTGAGAAAATGTAATTGAATATAAATATTTTTCAAAAGTATTCTTGCTTAATATAAATTAATTATTGTACAGCAAATATGTCTTTAAGTTAAATTATAACAAATAGAGAGTTACCTTAAATGATCTGTAAATATGAAATTACATCAGATAAATTAACAATGATAAATTAATTTAAACTTAACAATTATTAAACGTTGATCAGTACCAGTTATGACATGTGCTCTATGAAATATGACCAAGTATGTAAAACAAATAAATATTACTTACATGACCTTGTAGAAAATTACATACACAAAACGCTCACAATATAAATACACTGTAACACTACTAATGCACTTAATACTAATAATACCAGTTGTTTAATTTATCCCAGTAAAACGACAAGAATGGCAGTGTTAAAACCTGCTCTAAGCACGTGTAATTTTGAAAAAGTTCTATTAATTAATTAATACGAATGCGTGATTGTACTGCGAATTTCGGCCTTTCCTTTAAAACAATTCGCGAAATAGAGAACGTATGGGATGCACCCCGTTAACAAATTGACGAACTTTTGGAATTGGCAAAGAAACGCGGTATTGAATTTAGAAAAGGGTTTTAGATGATGTTACGCCGAATAGTTCCGAGCTAAGAGAACGAGAAGCCGCAGTCGTCCAGTTTTATGAGCGAGGCGGGTCACGTGACTGCATTGTTGTCAGTTACTCCTGTACGCGGTAGTGTCTTCTAGATGTTTCTGATATGGCGGCAAGTTTGAGTTTGAACTTGTAACAATTTTCCCCCCCTCCAAAAGAATTTTTAATTTTTGTCTAACCTAACTTGGGATAAAGAGAGAGAAAAACAATTTTACACAAAAATTAAAAATTACTAAAGTTAACAGTAACAATACTTATAAAGATAAACATAACAATATAGTATCATTAGTGAGAGAGATGGTGGACTCTTACGGCTACATTCCCTGTAAGTTCCACTTCGGTCATAGACTCATCCCTAACACTTGGTGAAACTAAACTGTTCAGAGCTACATAAGGTTCCAGTTTGTTGCACTGCACTACACATGTAATTTTATCCTGAATACTGTCCATGATTGTGATGAAGGCTTTTCTGTTTAAGTGAATTCCATCTGTCCTACCATTATAATAGAAATGTTCAATTAAATAGTTCATGTTGTGACCAGTGAAAATTGTATCTAAATCCAAAATAAAAATGTGAGACTGTGTTTCGTTTGGAGACAGAGAGAGAGGTGTGACTCCTGACATCGTTGGTGCCAATGAGCAGAACACAGGTTGGTTGTAGTTCGGCAGCGTGTTTTCGTACCTCGGTGACGATGTGTCTCGTAGTCGCCCCTGGTATGGTGATGTGTTTGGTGGTGGCTAGTTTCCATTGTTTCACCGCTCTGTGCAGATGGGAGTCTCCCACACAAGAAAACCTGTCATATGGATTTACAAAAAGGAAATGGATCTTAAAAAAAATTAAATCAATAAGTCACAACAATTTATTCTGAAGTAAAGAGAGACAAAAAAGTGTATATATATATATATATATATATATATTTCAGACTGGAGGAACAAATTTCTTTATTTGATCAACATTAACTATTTGCTTTTGTGTCTGATCATTGTCCAAGGTTATTTCAACATTAACCGGTGAAGTGAGTTTAGTTACAGTATAAGGTCCCCTCCATTTGTGACAAAGTTTTGCTGTTATTTTCTTATCTTTATTACTGAGGGAATGCCTATACAAAACAACCTTATCACCAACAACAAAATTAGATGGAGTTCGATTCCTGTCATACCGTAACTTCGTTCTATTGTGCGCTTTTGTGAGATTCTGAAAAACATTGTCTAAACTCGGTTTGTTATTATGTCCTGTCTCTAAATTCCAAAGAAATTGCAATGGGTCTGTAAGTTCTCTACCTAAGAAAACGCTTGCGGGGGTGAACTTTGTTGCTTCATGTGTTGCGGAATTGAAAGCAAGCATTAAATATGGTAAATAAATGTCCCATGACTTATGATTCTGATTATGAAAAATTCTCAATGCAGTAACTAGGTTTCTATTAACTCGCTCAGCAACATTTGATTGAGGTCTATATGGTGAAGTTGTTACATGCTTAATTCCTAAACCAAAAAGAAATGAAAAAAATTTTTGCGATGTGAAGACGGAGGCATTATCTGTAATTAGGCGCTGTGGAATACCATGCTGTGCAAAAATGTTGTTTCGTAAAATATTTATTGCGGAATCTGATGTTTGTTTTCTAACTGGGTATAAAAAGCGGAATTTCGAAAAATTGTCCACCAAAACAAAGATTGATTCGTTTCCTCGTTGTGTTCGTTGTAGCGGACCAACAAAATCACAAAACCATTGCTCGTTACAATTCGTCGGTATATGAGAACTTAATTGACCAATTTTCTGGTTTTGCGCCGGTTTTGAGAGTTGACATTGTTCACATGACTTAACAAAATTCCTAATAAATTGTGTCATGCCTTTCCAAATAAATTGCTTCTGAATGTGATTCATAGTTTTGGCTATGCCCGCATGTGCAAACATAGGATTCTCATGAAAATATTTAACAATAAAAGTGTGCATGGACTCTGGAACTACTATTTTGCTTTTTCTGCCCTGTTTACCAAAATACAAAATATTATTGCGCAATGAGTGGTTCTTGACTGGAATTTTATTTCTCAAATCTGAAATAATTAAACTTAAACTTGGGTCTTGTGCCTGTTTTCCCCTAATTGAAGTAAATAGTTCTGGAAAACATTGCAGAGTGCAACATGTAGAATCCTCGATGATTTTAACGGTATTATCCGTATCATCCTTGAAGACTCTACATAAGGCATCTGCCACTACATTTAATTTACCCCTAATATTTTCTATTTCAAAATCAAACTCTGAAAGACGTAACACCCACCTATCAAATTGAGCTGTGTGTTTACCCTTATTTTTCAAGATGTACATCACGGCAGAATTATCGGTTTGTAGTGTAAACTTCTTGTTTAAATATGGCCTAAATTTCTCAACTCCATATAAACATGCTAAAAATTCCTTCTTATGCATGGGGTATTTACGTTCTGTTTCACTTAATGTTCTGGATGCAAAATGAACCGGTAAAAGATTATCTCCCTCTTTCATTTGTAGAACTGCTGAAATCGCATTGTCACATGCGTCACAGGTGACAACAAAATCTCCATTAAAATCTGGCAATGTTAGTGAGTTGACGAAGCAAGGGAATTTTTTAATTCATCAAAAGCTTTCTGGTGTGTGGCTGTCCACTGAAATTTAACGTTTTTCTTCCTTAAGTTATTTAGTGGCAAGGCTATTTTGGAAAAACCCTTAATAAAGCGTGAATAAAAGTTTACACATCCTAAAAATCGCTGAAGTTGTTTTAAATTACGGGGTCTGGGATATTTCAAAATTGGTTCAATTCTATCGGGGTCCAGTGAAAGGGTTCTGTTCGAAATGATGTGCCCTAAATATTTTATGGAGGTATGGCCTATCCTAATTTTTTCCGGATTTATTGTGACATTGTATTCCTTAAACTTATCTTAAACTTGTAAAATGTGTTGCTTGTGATCTTCCCAATTCTCGCTATAAATTAAACAATCATCCAAAAAATTGAAGACAAACTTAAATTTAAAATCGCCCAAAATTTCATCCATAACTCTAGTAAGTGCTTGGGATCCGATTTTCAGACCCTGTGGTACTGTGTTAAATTCGAATAAACCATACGGAGTGCAAAATGCTGTATACTGTCTTGATTGTGAATCTAATGGGATTTGAAAGAAGGCATTATTCATATCTAATGATGTGAAATACTTGGCTTTACTCAAAAACTCAAAGGCTGAATTTAAAGTAGGTAGGGGGTGAGCGTCATATGAAATATATTCATTTATCTTCCTGTAATTGCAAACTAATCTGAATTTATTTTTGTCCGCTTTTGCGACTAAAAAGGCTGGAGCACAGTGCATACTAGTTGACTTCCTAATTACATTATTTTTTAGCAACTCATCAGTAATATTTCTCATAGCATTCATCTTATCTGGAGGGACGGGGTAATGTGGCGAGCGGATTGGCTTATCTACCAAACAGCTGATGTGATAAGGAGAGACGCGGGCCTGCCCTATCCTCTTTGTTATGACCTAAGGGTATTCTTGCAATATTTTCTGTAAAAATTCCTCTGTTTCCTGTGAATGAATTTTATTTGCGTCGGAAAGTTCTAATAAAAAATTACTATCAGGCTGCTGTTGCTTCACAAAAATGTCACTCATTTGAATCTTACTGTCATTATTGAATTTAAAGTTAATAGTGTTACTAGAAAAGTCTAATTCATTTGGGATTTCTGCATAAAATTTACACCTAAAATGTTGGGAAACGGAAGTGAATTAACTATAAAAAAATCAAATGTCCATGAAAAATTGCCTATTTTGAAATGAAGCTTAACTAATTTCCTAACCATGGTGCTTTGCTGATTAATAGATTTAATCAACATCTTAGTTTTAATAACTTCCTTAATGCTCGGTGATGATTTAATGCTTTGAAAAAATTTATTATCTATTAAACAACTTGTTGAACCAGTATCTATAAGTGCTTTCTGTGATATATTGTATGGAATAAAAAACTTTACTGTCGGTAATCTCAAGGAAAAATCTAATGGAACTACAGAAATGGAGGTATTCGTTTGTGACAATTTAATTACCTCCTCATTAAATTGCCTCGTCCATTTCCCTGCCTACAAAATCGTGCGATGTGCCCCTGCTTTCCACATGTAAAACATTTAACTTGTGAATTTTTGTTCAAAAACTCGGTGAGTGATGGGGTTAGGTACAGTTGCTTGTTGAAGTGGGGGAAAGGTACTGAAATAATGATTGTCTGCCTGGACTGACGCATTTACTGCATTCGCTAAATGTTTTAATTCCCAAATTGTCTTGGGTTTCTCACAAAATGAATAACTAGTGCGCATGCGTGGATTAATATTCGAGAGAATTACATCAATCAAATATTCGTCTGGAAAATTTCACTGGAGTGCTACGGTTGAGGAAGTAACATCATTGATAAATGCTACAAAGGTTTCTTGGGGCCATTGTAATCTTTTAACAAACTTGTTTACTACTTGCTCTAACTGTAATCCTGGAAAAAAGGCTGTCAAGATTGAAAAGTGTAAATTATCCCATGTAAGATTCAATTCTAAACCATGTGACCAAATTTCAAAAAGATGTGCTTGCGTCTGAGGCAAAATTAATTTAATTACTTCATTGTGACCAACCCGAACAATCTGAAAAATAGTGTTTACTTGTCTCAAAAACTGAATAAGATGTGACTCATTCTCCCCTGAACAAGGTTGTAGTTTCCTAACTAATTCGATTACAATGGTGCGATCAGTCATTGAGAGCGTGCTAAAATCCTGACCTGTTTGGTTACGCGTGCAAAAGGTGTCGGTTGCGCAATCCTGTCTTGGCGTGTATCGAACATGTATGGAGTCTACCCGTGGTTAAAAATTCTCGGGCAATGATTTTGCTTCACGTAACCTATTTTCCAAGCTGACATGGGCACCTGAATGGGAATGCGGTAAATCTAAATTATTGTTCGCCTGAGGGGCCTGCTCCACCTGTATCACAACTGGAGCGGATCTATCCGAGCCTTGAACTCCTAGATAACGTGATTGAACCCTTGCCGCACTATCTCTTGCTGTTGTGACATATTGACGTCCATAAAACATTTTTTAATCAATATCTAAATCTAACAAAATATGAATAATTTGCACAGTAATATAACAAAAATATCAATAATAATTAATTGGTCATATTTCGCCACAATTGCAACCCACAAATCAGTGTCTGCCTGCTACCACTTGTTACATGTTTGCTTGATTGAATCTCTATATTATATTATATTTCTCTTCACATTTAATTTGTCAATTACAGTAATGCAGAGCGAGTGTTGCTGGGCCCAAAAACACTCGTGGATCTCTGATTTAGTTTTGGGTTGCTTGAAAGAAAAACCTGATTGCAAGAAACTATTTTATTTAAATCTAAACAAAGACATTACAACATATACATATTTAAATTAGAGCCGGAAAAGAGTATTTTAGATTAATGTAAAATGGATCACCTTAGAGGTTATGGCTTTGGTCGATTTATGGCCTTTTTAGTTTTAATATTTTTTTTTTGTATTTGTGTTTAAAATAATCAAAAGCAGTTCTCAAGTTAAAGTATCAAAATGTGGTAATCAGGAATTCCTAGTTAATCAAATGGCGGTTCATTAAAACAAGCGAGTGGTCGGGAATAAATAACAATATTTTAGTCCTCCTAACAAAACCTCCTGACCTCCGACACACTCTATCCTCCTATATCTTTTTACCACCAAATTAAATTACACATTCAAATGATCCATGATTAACTTATTTAAAATCTGTTGTGGATCCTGATCTGAGCTCTGAACTGCAGATTATTTAATTTTACTCTTTTTTTGTTGAAATCAACCAAACAGTAACACTCTGTTATATAAGTACTAAATTTCCTAGAATTTTGGATTCTACTTAATTTCCAGCTCTTACAATTATTTAGATTTGAGACAATGTAATTGAATTTAAATATTTTTCAAAAGTATTCTTGCTTAATATAAATTAATTATTGTACAGCAAATATGTCTTTAAGTTAAATTATAACAAATAGAGAGTTACCTTAAATGATCTGTAAATATGAAATTACATCAGATAAATTAACAATGATAAATTAATTAAAACTTAACAATTATTAAACGTTGATCAGTACCAGTTATGACATGTGCTCTATGAAATATGACCAAGTATGTAAAACAAATAAATATTACTTACATGACCTTGTAGAAAATTACATACACAAAACGCTCACAATATAAATACACTGTAACACTACTAATGCACTTAATACTAATAATACCAGTTGTTTAATTTATCCCAGTAAAACGACAAGAATGGCAGTGTTAAAACCTGCTCTAAGCACGTGTAATTTTGAAAAAGTTCTATTATTTAATTAATACGAATGCGTGATTGTACCGCGAATTTCGGCCTTTTCTTTAAAACAATTCGCGAAATAGAGAACGTATGGGATGCACCCCGTTAACAAATCGACGAACTTTTGGAATTGGCAAAGAAACGCGGTATTAAATTTAGAAAAGGGTTTTAGATGATGTTACGCCGAATAGTTCCGAGCTAAGAGAACGAGAAGCCGCAGTCGTCCAGTTTTATGAGCGAGGCGGGTCACGTGACTGCATTGTTGTCAGTTACTCCTGTACGCGGTAGTGTCTTCTAGATGTTTCTGATATGGCGGCAAGTTTGAGTTTGAACTTGTAACAATGTAAAGTAAACACAAATAAAATAATAATATTGTCCGGAGCTTCCCCTCCCCCACGCCCTCTTACCTTAAGAAAAACCTAACAATTTATCATAGTTTTTATCTCTAAAAGTTATTTTAATACTACTGTTTATTTGACTAAAAAAATATTATTATTATATAGAAATCAAAAAAAAAAAACTGCATATTCATAGATTGTATAAATTTAGTTTCAACATATGTAATGTTATGTAGAAATTGTCTCCTATCAAGCGTCTCAGCCAAGCGTGTGATGAAGTACGATTAAAATATAATTCACTCCTTACACTAATATTGGTAGGGTAACTAATTCTTACACTCTCATAAACTGAAACCAATGTAAACACATGAACAACAGCAATTGCAATTTACTGATTCTGATGAACTGATCACAGCTTACTATGGTTGCTTTTATCCTTATATCGTTTACGCTGTACCCATTTGGGGATCGGAAAAGGCTAGTATGAGATACAAATTTACTCTCCAAAAGAAGATAATCAGAATTGTTTTTGGACTCAAGCGGGTTCAATGTTGTAAGGAGACTTTTCGTCAGTGTGGCCTGTTGACATTTCCTTCCATATATATTTTTGAAACGCTAATATTTTTTATGAAAAACCGTGGGCTTTTTGAGTCCAGAATCTCTACGGTATATTCTCGTCACCAAAGTTTAAATCTCCCAATTCCAAAACATAAAACTACATTTTTTTAAAACAATGTTTATTATTGCTATGTCAAACTTTTTAATGCGTTGCCTGATCGCCTCAAGGTGGAGATGCCACGTGATGAATTTAGGAGGAATCTTAAGACATATTTGTTGAGAGGAGCGTTTTACAGTGTCCATGACTACATAAGGAATTTATAATTTAGAAGTGTTGACTATTTTGTTGTTGTAAAAGGTACATTTTGTAAATGACTCATGCCAATGCAAGTTTTAAGGCAATAAAGGAATTATTGATTGATTGATTGACTGACTGACTTGTCAAATTAAAAAATGAATTAGTATTAACTTTCCAAAATATAGTATGGGAAAATAAGAAACATTTTAAAGTAAACCGTTGCTAACACTTGATACACAGCTTGGGATTTATAGCTGGCTGTTGTTAAATCTTTTAGCAAAATGTGTTTTCAAAAATAACAATAAAATGAGAAATTGAAATACTACTACCTCAATTAAGTAAGTAAGCTTTCAAGCTATCATCATAAATTAATGGAAAAACATATCCTCAACAAAAAAAATTGACTGCAACCTTTATGAATTTAAGGGAACCAAATATTATTTTTATAATCATTCAACAATTTGTATTTCTCGATTACGTCATCGTTGAAAATGACTACTTTGAATATTCTAATTTCATCTGACAACCGCTTGAAAATTCGCCGAAAAGATATATTATAGCGTAACCCTTGTCCCAACAAACCAACAACAAACCAACAAACCAACAACCCAACAACCCACCCAAAAACCCAAACCAACAACACCTGTAAACCCAGGAAATTTCAAATTATACATTTATATTTACTTAAATACGACGTTAATTCAAAATAAGATATAGCAATTAATTTGTTTTTCATAAGAAATCTATTAGAGCTGAGCATCAAGTTTGCTGCACCGTGACCAGAAAATATGGATGTTGAATGCAAATAATAATAAACTACACGATATTAAGAAATATATAAAAAGTTTCTACAACAATACTAGAGTAAATCAAAATATAAAACTGTAATTTATCACTGTGAGTTTTCCGCTGGACTCACTCACTTCCAATATTCCAGCAACTGATTGCCGAATATTTTATTTAAATACTATTAAGTTTTTTTTAGGGTAACACCAAATGGTGCAAACTGATAATCAATTTAAACATATAAATAACAGATTTACAATCCCCATGTTTGAGTTACAAAACCTCCAAAACCACCTGTGGGATATAGCAATTAGTATGGAATTTGATCTCTTGAAATTACACCAGTTCTTAACTGCATTTTTGGAAATACTGCACCGTTAATTTTCAGCCTACCTGATTTTCCTTGAGGTTAAAAAAGTGGTATTTTATGAAAAGAACAACTAAGCAAACCTGCTTGTGTCTTATTAAAACCGCAATAAATTAATTCTTCTAAGACAAATAAAAACAAAATTCATCAAAACTTTTCCAAAATAAAACGTCAACATACTTACTGGTTTTGCTTGCCTTTAGTCATTTCGCTCCAATAAATTTCCTATTCCCTTTTCAAAATATAATTTAGGTTAAACCAATAGCTAATAAACTTCAATACTAAGAACCATATCAGTCTGCTTCGAATTTATTATTCAGTCAAGGATTGCCGTATCACTAATTAATAAAGAGCTTCTAATTCATTGAAAAGAAATAATTATTTACAGACTGAACTGTATTTTTTTAGAAAGACCTTGTAAACAATATGAACAATAGTTTTTTTAAATAAAAATAAAAACTAAACTCGTAATTCCAAAATGAATGAAGTCTGATTCTCTTCATAACATTTGGGTTGACTTCGCCTTTTTCAGCCCAAAGTATGTACGAAAAATGCCATAGCCCCTTGACTTATACTGAATCTATGACCAATCAACAGTAATTTATAACGACAATGATACAACTGGTACGTATGAAGACGGAGACTGTGTTGTTTGTGATGAAGAACTCTAGATCCACTGTAAATCTTGTGAAGGCTGTGAAGGCTTGCGAAGGCTTTGAAGGCTGTGAAGGCTTGTGAAGGCTGTGAAGGCTTGTGAAGGCTTGTGAAGGCTGGATACATCAACCGTGTCCGGAAACTAACAATCTGTTAATTTTCAAGGGTAAATACTATAATTAATATAAGTAACTCCATAAAATAACATTTTTCTGATATTTTAAAATAGCGCACCGAAAAATCAGCTGTGGATTTTTTAAACTTTTTAAGATCTTTTAACCTCAAAGATTTTTATTGTTCTGATTTACAATGATGTATTCAAAAGTAACAAAGACGTGTACGCACTTTTTTTGTAAATAAATTATTATTAATTTGACCTATATGAACTACTAAACCAATACAAATGACATAATAATTTGTCCTAATTTTCAAACATCAAAGGCTTATATGGGTAGTACGATAAAAAAAATGCTCATCACAAAGATAAAAAGAGTGTTTTTAGTTCTTAATCGTAAAACACGATGGTACACCAAAAACAACAATTTTTCTCCTTTTGATTGAAACTACAATTAAAAAAATCTCAAGTTGTTCAAGAGCACAAAAATTATATTGACTATTTAACGAATTTCCGTGCTACCCCATATGAACATGTTTAAACAGGTGTGATCCAATTCTGATCAGACCTGATCCAATTCTGATCAGAACTGATCAGGTCTGATAGACCTAATCAGGTTGAGTTAATCAGTCCTGATCTGGAGTATCAGGGTTGATCAGGCCTAATCTGGATATCAGGGTTAATCAGACCTGTTTAGGTTTAGTTGAACTGGTCTGATCAACAATATCAAACTTGATAAGTGGTTTATTTAAGTATTATACAATGATATTTAAACATTATTAATAGTTATATGCTTATTTTTTACAAATTTGTCAATTGCCGGTAAACATTATCGCCTGAAGAATTAGAACTATAAGAGCTGTTTTACATCACCGAACGTTAAATTTACCATAAATATATTATATATATAATATATATATATATGTATATATATAGTAAGTTCTGTTTTTTAAACACAAAAATACCATATTTCCTATGCATACGCCTAACACGCTTCATTAGTCCAATACAACAAGTCTTAAAAGTGAAGGCTAGTTTTAAAATGTTACCAAGCAAAATAAGGACAATATAATACTAATCATTAATTAATTATTTGTACCCATGCTATCAAACAGCTGCAAATATCAATGTCGGGTATTTGGGTTTTATCAATACTTACACTCTACAAATGGCATAATGTTAGAAAGAAATATACTAACTTAAAATCGTGGTTCTATGCAGTTTTTTTTTTCTTAAATGCTTCTCTCTTTCTCAGATAAAAATAAGTGCTTGTAATGTAGTGGTTAAGACAACGAACTTCAATGATGGAGTCCCGGGTTCGAATCCCAATCGTACCATGTGAATTTTTATAAGGATTTTTATTATTTTTTTATTTATATTACATTTCTTTTGCATATTTAATATGTTTCATTGCATAAAATATGTTATAACAAATGTGTTTTTTTAATTTATATATATATTTATTTTTATTAAAAGCAGATCAGGTTACTATCAGAACCAGATCAGATACTGATCAGACCGGATCAGAACTTAATCTGGAAACGTCCCATAACTCTTTCCAATCCTAATCGGATTTTGAGCGGGTCTGATCAGGAAATTTGTACCAGACCTGATTGAAAATTGTCATATGGGACAGTAAAGCTTTTAAAATTATTTGTTTTTAACAGTTGTTCGTCCGTTGAAAAGCACATCAATGTTTTTTATTTATATTCGGAAGTACCTGATACTAATTCAATATTGGTAAGAGAAGTCAAACAATCTTAAAGTTTAATATCTTTAAGGAATTAAATGCTAAGTATTTAATAAAAGGTAGAACTTAAAACGTGTCCTTGGTGTTTCATTAGATGTTAAGTTTAAGAAAATAGTTTTAAGTTGTTTAAATTAGTAATAAAGACGTACAATTCATTACCTATTGTTACCAGGTGTTTTGCGTGATAAGTAATAACATGTTACAGTTGACCGGTCGTACTGAGTTTAATCACACCGTATATTACTGTTAATGGGGCATTTTATAGTTTGTTTAACATATATAAGGAGGCATTTATTTATTGGTAACCAACTCATCCCAGCTCCTGTAAGTAATCATAGCTATTAGTCTCTTAGTAAGAATTCTTAGTAGGATTAATTAGCTATACTTCTTTTATCAATACGAATAATTAAAAAAAATAGTAATAAAGGTATTAGAGTATAAAATTGTATACATCAATAACAAAATATTTGTTATTGTACAATGGTTTTTAACACCATCATCTGTATGGTAATATTAATTTATGTAGTATATTTAGACCAAATAAAGTTTATGGAATATAAATATTCATATTGAACTTTGTTACAAACTGAGAGTTATATTCTGATCAAGATTTGTGACTCAGATTTGAGGGCCGCAAAAAATTATCAATTTAATATCTCAACATATTAAAGTAACAGACTAAAATTATTATGATGTTAATTTGGGTTTTTTATATAGTTTAATTACTTATGATAATTTAATATTTAAATCTGAAAGGGAAGTTCAAAATTAGATTAAAATATTTTGGTAATATTAGTATTTAAAAACAAATATAGTTGCAGCCGGCGTAACATTTTATTTTAATGTTTGATGCGCGTTGTTTAAACATAAACTTAATTATTACAATACCATATCTAAATGACAATTGAATTAAATCAGACTATAAACAAGAAATTTGGTGTTTGATTTTTGTAAATATATAGGACGGATTGGGTTTGAAAGTATATTTTTGATATGGGAAGGCTCCAATTAAGGAATATTTAGGGGTTGGAGCAGCCCTCATTCACTTGACTCACGTGCATTTCCCGCTTATCCTATCACCACATAACCCTAACTTATCTATCCTCATTGCCATGATTTATTTATATTGGGATCTGATCCCAATAAGGGAGTTTCATAGCCCTAGGGTTTTGCATAGGAAAAGATTCGTGCTCTTTCAGACGCAGCGATAAATTACTAGAACAAGCAGAAATTCCTTGACAGGGTTCCTGGGTTTAGCGTAATCCAGGCTTCCTGGCACTATTCGGACAAGAACAATTAAATGGTAACTATTAAAATGTTGATTCCATTGATATTTTCTTACAGGTATATCAAAACGTTAATTGGACTATTACAATGTAAGACCTTCTAACTTAGTTCGAGTATTTTTATTTTTATTTGGTCGTTTGGAACATTTGCTATTCAAGGATTTAAAACAAAATAACTTTGAAAATTTGATGGGATTCAGTAATTTGTATTTCATTTAACTTTTTTCGCCTAGAATTGGAATTACTATCTACAAATTATACTAAATAAACCCTTATACTCCAGAAAAGAGTGATACGATGCATTTTGAAACTTAAACCTACAGAATCATGTTTTGACCACTTCAAAGAACTGCAAATTTTGACAGTACCTAGTATTTACATGTTTGAAGTAATTAGTTATGTTAAAGAACACAATCTTGTTAAAGCTCATCAGCATTCTTATAGAACCAGAAATAGAAACACAATCCTTCTGTGTCTCATAACTTAAAGCTTATTGAGAAAAAGCTGGATTACATTGGTCTTAAGCTATTTAATCAACTTCCTTCTCACATAGCCCAGATTAGTAACTTGAAAAAATTTAAATATGAGCTCAAAAAGCACCTTTTGGATCAATGTCTTTACCAACTCCCATCATACCTGACCTGACTTTCTAACCTGTCAAGATGTTTTTTACAACCCCCCCCCCAAATTTTCATATCTGCCTATCATGAAGATGTACCTGATGAAACCTGTAGAAGCTGACTGGCCCTATGCCACATATGGTCAGTCGGGACGACGTGAGATACGTATGCATGTATGTATGTATGTATAATATTTACTATGTCAACATACGAATTCAGTTTTACATAGTCCAACAATTTAGCAATTACAAAATCCCTAAATTGTTTGTGGTTTTGCAATAAAAGCCGCATAATATATAATAATCATTTTCTTTAAAATTATTTTAATTTCATAGCATTGTTGTATTTGTTATAAGTCATTGCATGCAGCTCTGCTAACCTAAAACAAAGTTAAATATTTCAGGTCAAAATGCAGCTAAAACTAGTTGTTGTGAGCGTAGTGCTCCTGTTGTCCGTTGTGGATGGCGAAGAACAACTACAAGCCAGGGTGTGTATATGATTAGTGTAATTTATTCATTGTTTGATTTATATTAAATTTGATGGGATTCAGTAATTTGTATTTCATTTAACTTTTTTCGCCTAGAATCGGCATTATAAATGCATGATGAATGTTCCAATTCATAACACTTATTTTTTTCAGAAGCATCTAAAATATTCTGCCGTACAACAGAATGGTGTTCAATAGACTGCCTGAACCCTTAAGGCTTGAAAGTAACTTTAATACATTTAGAAAAAGATTGAAATGTTTTCTCATTGCCAAAGCCTACAATAGGGTAAAAGATTTCTTAGCTTAGAACGATTTATTGCTGGAAATGCGCCACCCCATTTTATGTATTGTATTTTATATTTTAAGAACATTGTATTAACTTTTGTTTTGACTTGGCATATGCAAAGTAATTTTGTCAACATGTTCAATAAAGAATTTGAATTTGAATTTAAATATTACTACTCAAAATATAGCAGGTTCATTACCGTTCCGTCTTCAATTATTTTAGTTTCCTAGAAGATTACCAATTATGGAACTACTGTCCCACTATCAAATCTGGTGTCAACAATTAAATGAAATACATATTTTCAAAGTCTTTAAACACTAGCACAACACAAACGAACTGTACAAATACAAATAATGTAAAACAAATATACATTTGTACCTCCCGTTTGTGTTGTGTTACTATGCAAAACCTGCGACAATGTGTTCCTAAACAGGATGAATAAAATACGTCTTACAACACCACAAAGTATATTTACACTTATACTGCACTTACATAAAACCCAGTAAAGTATACACAAAATATGGTACAAGATCATCGATTTCAACCAGTTACAACGGTCGTCATCAGGCCCAATAAGAGACTAACAGAAACAAGATGGAGAACAGTTTACATTCTATTGGCTACCGGAAGTTCCGGAAACAAGTTGGGATAAGTACCACCAGAGTCAAAGTTGACCTGTCCAATGATCACTTTATCCCTATCCTTACATGTTTCCTTAAAAAACAACAATTCTTAACAATAAAAATTCTTCCCATGCATTCATTACATTTACTTTCTTACAAATATGGAGAATATTAAAATTTTCTTCAATTGTTCCCAAGGAGTAGCCAATTTCAAGGAGGTTTTTTGCGATATTCGATCTTTCCAATTTTTGGTTCTTCCATGCTGAAATATGATTCTTGTATCTTTTTACAAAATTAACAGTTTGACCAACGTAAAAATTATCACAACTGATTTTATATACACCGGACTTATCAAACTTAACACAATCTTTTATATTCGGATGCAGGATTTTACTCATGGTGTTTTGGGCCTTGAAGGCTACGGATACTCCATAATTCTTAAATTGATATTCAGGAGGAACAACTTGATAAAGGTGCTTTACTTACTCTATCAGTTTAATTCATTAAAAGAATTCTTTAATAATTTGCTGATAAAAGAAACATATTGACCCTTTCTATGAACTGGATTGATAGTAGAAACGTCAACGATGGAATTTATCAATCTATTTTATTAATTTATCTATGTATTTTATTACTTGCAGGAACTTCCACCATTAGGCACACTGGAGATGCTCTTGACAAAGGAAGTAGTAAGAGGACTATTCCCTTTGGTCAAACAAGACCGTCCAGATCTGATTTATACGTTCAATGTTTTTGAAAATATTAAGATTACACTAGCAGCAGCATCTATCCAGAATAAACATCTGTTTAAGGATTTAGTAAAAGAGTATTACATAAATAATCGTCCAATGAGATATCTTACAAGAGAAATTGTAAGAGCAGTGTACAAGTCAGATGAAGTACAAACGATCATTACTAAACTTGGTTTCCCGGTGGAGAGTGCATCGCTCAACACAGTCATCTTGGTCACCAGTAAAGTATTGAATGCTATTATAGACCAGTTTATTAATCCGCAGTCACCCTAAATACATCATGCAATAAAATGTTTGAGAAAGAAACACATATATGATTTGTTGTCACCTTTATTTTACATTCCGTAATATATACATATAACAATTAATCAGGGTAATTGCTAAAAAATAAGTGAATAAAATGACAAAACACGTGCAATTTATTATCTATTGTCTACCAGGTGTTTTACGTGATAAGTAATAAACGAGTCACAGTTGACCGGTCGTATTGAGTTTAATCACACCGTATATTACTGTTAATGGGACATTTTATAGTTGGTTTGACATATATATAAGGAGGCATTTATTCATTGGTAACCAACTCATCCCAGCTCCTGTAAGTAATCCTAGCTATTATTCTCTTAGTAAAAATTCTTAGTAAGGTTAATTAGCTATTCTTCTTTTATCAATATGAATAATATAATATGATAATAAAGCAATTCATAGTATAAAATAGTACACATCAATACAAAAATATTTGTTATTGTACAATGGTTTTTAACACAATCATTTGTACGGTAAGATGCATTACGTAGTATATTTAGACCATATAAAGTTTATGGATTATAAATATTACTATTGAACTTAGTTACAAACTGAGAGTTATATTCCGATCAAGACTTGTCACTCAGATTTGAGTGCTGCAAAAATAATATTAATGTAATTTCTTAACATAATAAAGTAACACACTAACATTATTATGACTTTAATTAAAGTTTTATTTATAGTTCAATTACTCATGATGATCTAATGTTTAAATCTGAAAAAAATTAGATTAAAATATTTTGGTAATATTAGTATTAAAAATAAATATATTTGCAAGCAGGGGTAACATTCTATTTTAATGTTGGGTGCGATGTTTAAACATCAACTAGATTATCACAATACTATCTCAAAATGACAAATAAATTGAATCAGAATATAAACAAGAAAGTTGGCGTTTCATTTTTGTAAATACACAGGACGGTTTGGGTTTGAACGTGTATTTTTTATATAAGAAGGCTCCAATTAAGGAATATTTATGGGGTTGGTGCAGCCCTCATTCACTTGACTTAACGTGCCTATCCCGCTTACACTACCACTACTTAAACCTAACTTATCAATGCTCACAGCTATGATTTATTTATATTCAGATCTGATCCCAATAAGGGAGCTTCATAGCCCTAGGGTGTTGTATAGGGAAAATATTGAGCTCTTTCAGGTAGACAGTAATAAATTACTAAACAAATCAGATATTCCTTGACTGGGTTTATGATTATCCAGGCTTTTTGGCACTATTAAAACAAGAATAAATTGTATCAGGAATCTGGCACATACTTTCTCCCTTTTAGCCCAACTTTAATGAATAAATTACTTTGTATTTACTAAATATAGAATACAAAGCACGGTCGAATGTACAGAACATTTTGTAAACAAGTTGTTTAAAAAAACATCCACCCAAATCCAAATCGAACAGGGCAAAGAAAAAACCGCAGATCCACATTTTCTGAGCGTCACGCAATCACGACGCAACGTAGAATTCTGGCACGCAGCATGGACAGTGTGTTCAGTCATGCTACTACGATTGACCTTGTTAATTGAAGAAAAGATGGGAGGAGATTCTCCAAATCCAAAAGGAGGAAGGGGAAATCTTCTCTCATTCGGACGCCTTGCTGAAGGATATGTCGAAGAATAATTTTTACTATTATTTTAGGAAATTATTTTATTATTTTACAAGCAGTGGAATATTATGAAGCAGAATTTACAATGGCAGCCTCCGTATATGGTTCAACATTCTTTATGAGAATTGGTTTGCATAGTTTTCGTGCAAGGTCCAGAATAATGTGAACAGCTCGGTGTAGGACGGAATTCCTGTCCGCGACGAAGTCTTTAGCAGACTAAAGGACCTGCGCAAGAAAGAGGACAAGACCCAGGACACTTTTCAACTGATGAAAAGTGAGACTGCAGAGTCAAGGCAATACCGTAAAAAGTACCAGTTACGGATACAAGGACGCCTGTTAAAGGATATTATCCTTGCGACCGCGTCCTCAGGGAAGTGGGAGCGGAGCTCCAGTAAGAGCTCTAGCGACCAGCCCAAGGCGTCAAAAAAGAAGTTGATAAAGAAGAAGAAAAAAATTTTGAAAGAACCTTGGTAGAGGCTCCTCCAGCGAAAACCGTTACTGAACCTGGCCCGGATCCAGTGACTGTGAAGCGAAAGAAAAGATCTGCCCGTTGTCTGTCCTCGTAAGAGTGGCAGGGGGCCAAACCTACACCGGTGTTATGAGGAAGATCCGTAAGGATATTGACCTGGGCTCCTGCACCGCTAAGGTTATCTGTGTGAGACCGACTCCGAAAGGGGATGTTCTGCTTTGGCTGGGGAAGGGCTTGGACAGGAAAGCGTTGTCGCAATTCTATAAGCCGCAGTAGATCCCCAGTAGCAAGTTCAATACTACTCTCTCCCATATGTTCTGCTTTGGCTGGGGAAGGGCTTGGACAGGAAAGCGTTGCAGCAGTTCTAGAAGCCGCAGTAAATCCCCAGTAGCAAGTTCAATACTACTCTCTCCCATATGTTCTGCTTTGGCTGGGGAAGGGCTTGGACAGGAAAGCGTTGCAGCAGTTCTAGAAGCCGCAGTAAATCCCCAGTAGCAAGTTCAATACTACTCTCTCCCATGTGTTCTGCTTTGGCTGGGGAAGGGCTTGGACAGGAAAGCGTTGCCTCAGTTCTAGAAGCCGCAGTAGATCCCCAGTAGCAAGTTCAATACTACTCTCTCCCATATGTTCTGCTTTGGCTGGGGAAGGGCTTGGACAGGAAAGCGTTGCCGCAGTTCTAGAAGCCGCAGTAGATCCCCAGTAGCAAGTTCAAAACTACTCTCTCCCATGATTCTTTATAGTTCGTATATAAAACACTTATGTACATTCTTACTGCTTATAGCTATTTCCTAATGTATTAAATAAACCTTTTAAGATGTTGAAACACTATAAAAAAAAAAAACACCAGCCATCCCTAATTTGTAATCTAGTTATAAGTCAGTTTATTGTATAGCTTAGTATAACGTAATCCACCCAAGTGAACGTAGTGGACCTAGGGAGGTCGGTTAAGTTTGTAGGGCCTCGAGGAGTCCCACACTTTGTCCGTAAATGGATTTCCACCTCCTTGCAAAAAAAAATATTTTTTCAACCAGTATCTCCAGGAGGTCCGCATGATGATACACATATCAAAAGCATTACTAATAACTCATCACTAATTTAAAACCGGTCCATACAAATCTAATTTAAATAAGTCATAATAGATGAATTTTCGTCGTGATAGGTTTAACAATTTACCGTTACTTTAATTTTTTGTATTGAATTAGTTTGATTTAAGCGTACAAATGAATTATAAATTAATTAACCTATTTTGGTGAATACAAAAAAGTAGTTATTTAATTCCTGTAGTGGCCTTAAAATGTATCGATCGATTTCTGTTACCTTATTGGAATTTTAGGCTTATGAATATGTAAATATTTCCATTTTGATGACTTATTTTCTTTACCTCATGGCTTTTCTTATAAATATATGTTTTGGGTTTTGTATATTTTTTATATTTATTATTCCACGAATATTTGCATAATTATCATAAAAATAAATTAATAATAAGAGAATTTCCTTAAAAAACTGTCCATTTTTTTAAATAATACAAGGTATATATTTAAAAAAGGAATGATTTCATTTATTAACTATAAATAACAACTATTTCACTTGCAATCGAAACAAAAAGTAAAATTGGTAATATTTATGTTAATAACTATTCGTAGCATAATTCCATCTATAGTAGTTTTGCCCGACACAACAATTCCATACATGTGGCGAAGTACAATAGGCTTCATACCTTGTGTTGTAGTCTAATAGAATTATTTTATTAATGGTGGTTGTTCCTCAGGAGTAGATCTCGAGTTGAATATTTAACATTTAGACGTATCCCGTTACTAATTCATATTTAGATAGATGCAGTGTGATAGTTAATCTTATAACTATTGCAAACTAGGACCGATATAGGCACATAAGTTTGATTCTCTTATTTTAGCGAATTTCCCCTATAGGGAAGAAGCTATTACCGTAGGTCTCATGGTAAGACTTAAGCCCTAGACCATGATAACTTTTCATTTTGAGGACCCCAGATGCCAAAAACACGATTCGTTCAAATTTGTATATATAGACTATATATTATATATATTATATATTTTTTATATATATATGTGTCCGTAAGCACAATAACTCTCGTAAAAAAGGTCCGATCTTAATGAAATTTGGTACAAATGTGTAAAGTACCATTTATTTGAACCAGTTCGAAAACCAGATGAATCGCACCATCCAAAGGGGGGTTTTGGGGGGTTTTGTACCCCAAAAATGTGATTTTTGAAGGTTTCACATGTAATTTTAATTTAAATAAAATTTTAATTTATACCATTGAATTCAGCTTAAAAAACAAACAATTAGGCATTTTGATCATTGCTCTACGTCGATTCGTTACTGAGATATTGAAAGTGCTAAACACAGTACGTTGTCTAATGTTATTCTTATGGAGAAAAAGAAAAATTGTATATCTCGCTTGGTTATGAACTGGCGAAATTAGGTATATGGCTTGATCTGGTTGTGGTTTTTTGTTGTTTGTACAAAAAAAAAAAACAATTTTTCGCCTATGGTTCCTGTAGCAGAAAACCTAGGTACTTGGTCCATGTTATTCTTATGGAAAATACTTAAAATGTTATATATCGCTTATTTATAAATGTATATCGATGGAACTTGGTATGTGACTTCACTAACAGGAGTCCTATTGATATTTGCATAAAAGCCCATTATTTTGTGTGCCTTGTTGCAGCACACCTGCGTACTCAACCCCAATGTTATTCTTAAGGAGAATAATTAATATTTTAAATATCGCTTGTTTGTGAATACATTTCTGATGAATCCTGTTAAATTCGCTGAGTATGCAGGTTTGCTGTGACGAGGGTATTTTTATACTAGCAAGTAGTAGTACTGTAACAGTTCTCACAGCTATCCCTTCATTAAATAAATAACGCTCTCTGACAGATAATGGTAAGAAATAGTAGTTTTGGAAAATGCGTAAAGAAAAAAATTACTAAGTGTAGAGTTCACAAGACATTAAACTGTTCCGGGAATATTGCATTTATAGCTTTATAAAACTAATGGTATATCGAAAGAACAAAATCTATTCTGGCAAAAGTAAAGAAACACAATTATGAAAGCCGACAAAACATTTAGTGCTACTAAGGATGACATTGTAGAATGAAACACCACGTAGATGTCCAAGAGTTACTTATTGTAGCAAGTAATAAGAACTGTTAGTCAAGGAAATGGGCAATTAGTTTTTATTGAATTTACCCTATAGGGAAGAGGCTGTAACCGTAGGTGGCATGGTAAGATTTAAGCACGAGGCCATGATAACTATTTGTTTTGAGATCCCCAGATGCCAAAAACACTATTCGTTCAAATTTATATACATACATATATATGTGTGTGTGTATGTATGTGTGTGTGTGTGTGTGTCTGTGTGTGTGTGTGTGTCTGCTTACACAATTACTATTGAAAAAAACATCCGATTTCGAAAACATTTGGCACAAATGTGTAAAACAACATTCATATTTTTGAGTTAGAAATCCAGTAAAATCTGACCATGGAAATAAGGTTTTAGGGGGGTTTACAATTTTATAAAAATCAGTTTTTTTTTGCATTTTTCACCCTCAGATCTTTTAAACACTTAATTTCGGTTTTGACCATTTAATAGAGCTTAAAAAAACACTATAGTATTTTGGATCATTAACCTAGGTTAAGTGGTTGTGTAAAAATCCAAAAAACGTGCTCATAAAATCTCCCATGTTAATCTTAAGGGAAAAAGGTTTTCATCTTTTCCTAAGTTTATTTCAATGTAAACATAATATTTGCTTTTACCAATCAGTTCAGGTTAGTAAAACAATCAATTCGGTGTATTAGTTGTGACTCTACGTTCAACCGTTGCAAAGATAAGTGGTAAACCAGTAGGTTGTCCAAAGTTGTTCTAATAGAGAATAATTACAATTGTATATCTCGATTATTTATGAATTGATGAAACATGGCATTTGGCTTCACCTAGGATTGGTACATTTTAATTTGCACAAAAAATATTTTTTGTTGATTTTCCCCGTAGTGGAAAACCTGCACATTCTGTCATAATGTTATTCTTACGGAGAATAAGTACAGTTTTATATCTCCTTTAATTATTAACATAAATTAAATAAACTTGGTATACAGCTACGACTGGTTAAGTTATATTGATAATTTTACGAAAACACATATTCTGTGTTCCATTTTACAGCAAAACTGCGTACTCAGCTTTCAATGTTATTCTTATGGAGAACTAATAAAATGCTATATATCACTTATTTAATAGTGTATTTTATGAAACTTGATGAGTGGCTTTATGTGTTAGTGAGAAACACATACATGCATTTCAAATTCGCTGAGTATGCCAGTTTGGTACGACGATGGTATTAAGATAGGAAAATGTCCCCTTAAGCGTTAACTACCAAGCTATACGACAAAATTATTAATCAACTACAAAGACAGGACTTGCGGTTTTGATTTGTTATTGAGGACATTATCGTTTTATGAGGTAAGGTCAATAGGAGCTATACGCAGTAGGGTGGATCTCAGGACTTTACTAACGAACTATACCAAATCTTGGGACAGAGTCGTATTAGACTAGGATGTGTTGTGTGTCTGTATGAGTAGGAGAACAATATGTAAACTGTCTCTAACGTGTCGTTTAGATTTGAATGTAGTCTCTTAGTGCATTCTATAAGACTCAATCTTGAAGATAATCTCGTATTGCTGTCAAAATATTATTTTTTCATTAATGATTGATTTGATCAGAAATCCTTTTGTTTGTTAAGTCTAATGCGTTGTACACTACACGTTTATAGATAGAATATCCACCAATCTTCCTGTATTTAATGTTGCCACTGTCTGATGTTATATGTATGAATGTCTTCGCCGATTTGAGTTTAGCATGCTTACATTTTTGCAAGTTTAAAATGCGGTTTGTAACGAGATGGCAATTGTATAATACTAGTGGTTAGAGAACTCATGGGAGTATATTTAAAAAGAAAATCAATGAATTTATATTACTATTAAGTTCTGACATGGCATGTATAGGCATTGGGTCCAAGATAAATCACATCAAAAATTATGGCCAATGATAGATAAAAAATCGATCATTAAGAACAAAAAGATTGTTAACTATTTTATATGAAGTTTATCAAAGGACTTTGTTTAAGATTTATACGAGCAGAAAAACGCAAACTGTGTTGAAAGACATAGTCCTAATCAGGTTTAGGTGTAAATTATTGCAATGCAAATTACGGTAATAATTGTTAGTTAATCACAGAAAAAGCAAAAAAAAACACAATTTATCAAAGTAATTAATTTAGGCAGAGGCTACGTACACGTCAGACGTGAGCCGCTACTGTTCACGTCCGTTCCAAATTATGCACCGTACGTTACTTTTCCTGCGATTTTTAAAACAGATTGAGAACCAGAAAACCTCCTAACCTAATCTAACGTAACCTAACGTAACGTAACGTAACCTAACCTAACCTAACGTAACGTAACCTAAGCGGTAGCGATGTGAATTTGCCTTTATATTGGACGTGTACGTAGTCACTTCGATTAATTTTGTATATAAATTAATATGTGATTATTAATGTTTATGCTTTTCTTCGATGTGATTCTCGTAAAATAAAAACAACCAATATTTGTTATACATAAATAATAAAAAAACATATTTCGAACAAAAGAGCTTTAGTATATGTTCAAATCAGTTATCAAACTATATACTATATCACCCATTGTCTGCACTGTTTTATTGCTAATGTTAGAACACGTTACAGCTTGGTGGTTGAATGCAGTTTAATCAAACCATATTTTCCTATTTATGAAGAAGTTTATAGCTGATTAAATCATTATAAGAGAAACTATAATTCATCCATTCTCCTTTTTACTGACGTGTTGTAGCTTCTGTAAGTTTTACTAGATATTTTCCCTTGGAAACTTTCCTCTTACTTATGGTTAATTCTCTTTCATATATTTAAAATGTAGTTATCAATTATGTTTCGCTATTGTTATAATAAAAAAATATTATAAATATATATTACTGAATTACATTTGACAGTAAGAGGTCAATGGTGTTAAGTGATTTTAAAATGGTGTTGAAAATACATATAATTATAGACTATTTAAATGCCATTTATAATAAAGTTGACGTGTTAAAAAGCACTCATTCATCACAATTGCAATTGTTTATTTAAATTTATTATGTGTTAATTTTCTTATTAACCTGATCTGTCAATGTTTCAGGCCAACATGCACCTGTCACCTGCTGTTGTGAGCTTTGCACTCCTGTTGTCCGTTGTGGGTTCGTTCTACATTCCACCACTGTGGGTGCGTATACGTTCTACGTGTTTCATAAAACATTCATCGTATATCCTTAGATACAGCTATTGTATTTGTAAAGGCAGATTAAAATAGTAATTTAAGCTGTAAACTAGTTTGAACAAAAAGGAATAATTCAGTAGAATTATCCCTATCTGCTCTGCACATGTGCTGTGCAACAAATGCTCTCTAGACATATGATTTCTCTCTCTAGACCCAAAAGCGCTACCGGAAGCTGTATGACGTAAGGCAAATCGCAACGGCATATTCACTCTCGTTTTTAGTTTTTAAAGACGTTAAAATGAATTTTTCTGGTTCGCATCAATCACCAATTTAACGTCCCGAGAACCAGGAGCAATGCTGTGCTAAATAAATTATTTTAATGGAGTGGGGCTAGGTGAAGCCAGGTTAAGGGTAGTCAAATATAGTTGTGATTAGTTAGCAAGTTTATTCTATGGCGTAGATACCACCCACGCCATAAGCCCTTCTGACCATTATGAAAATCCTTCAGATGTAGTATTTACTATCAATATGTTTATCTTGTGAGCTGGTTGTAGTATTAATTAGGTATTTTTAGGATCTTCAGCATTTCGAAATAATCAGAATACATGTTAGTTATTTATAAATATGTATGAACCCATAAAAGCTGGCTATGGCACGTTTTTATCTGGCAGATCGATCCTTTCTTTGGGTAAAATCCAGCAATTACTTCCACGAGTTTTAGTTCTTTGATTTAGTTTTATTATTGATTGGTGTTCAGTGACCAGTAAGAGCCAACCCAGTCACCAACCAAGGCAGCTGAATATTCTATGTATAGTTTCTCATAGCTAACTTGTCTTCAGTAAGGTTATATTAATATTTATTCAGCATTTAATCCCCACCATTCAGTTTAACGGATACTCCAATCAGACACCTCGGACCACCAATTAGATGAATTCCCTACGCTATCACACATAATCACCACTGTATCTTTGCAAGCAGTGTAGACATGGTGGGACAAACCAGGCAAACAAAATTGTACTAGTTAATTTGTCAAAGTAGCTATAATATTTATATTTCTTTTTGTGTGGATTCCAGCTTTACTTTCTTCACTTTGAACTTCCAATTGAATTGCATTTCTTTGAGAGAAACCTATCCACCAAATTAAGGGTTGGGACGTTGAAGTACAAGTTATACTGTACCAGTAATACCGGAGCATAAGCGTTTCGTTGTAAAAAGAAGGCGCTTTGGTTGATTTTTGAAATGAAAATGTCTAAATCATGCAGGGGAGGTTTTTTCTTATAACAATACGCTGAATTTCCCTTGCTTGTATATCTTGGGATATTTAACATTTTTGGTAAAATACAAGAAGTTATTTCAGCCTTGTAATCAAAATACACGTTATAGCTTCATAAACAATCTTTCCCTTTCCATTCCACGCCATAACATAGCTCATTTTGAAAAACAAACATACTTCTCATTTATAAAACTGTTCAACTCTTTGCCCATACACCTAAAACCGGAATCAGATATTACTAAATTTAGACGTCAGACAAAGATTTTTCTCATAAATAAAGAATATTACAGTGTCCATCATTTTTTCAATGACAATTTTTTTATTTAATTTAAAATGTTTTTAGTTATTATTTCTGTTTGGTTATTGATTTTATTTTAAGCTGTTACACAATGTAACAAATTGTGACTTGTTGTCTATGCTATGTATATAGTCGAATGGCAATAACAAGATTTTGATTTGTTTTGATTTGAATATTTACTTGCCAAACCGGCATTGCAGCCAACGACAAGGCCGACGCTATTGGCCCGGAGTCTTGCCAGACCGGCATTGTATGTACAGCATATACTTTTAACTTTATAAATAGAAAACAATAATAAATTATGAAAAAATCAGTACAAATCCCTATTTTTAGATATAAATCTGTAAGCGAAATTTTGAGATCAACATTTTGGGATTTTGGAAAATTGCGGGACAATGGGTTCAAGATAAAGTTCTTGATCCCAGGGAGTGGGGAAAAATATAGGTACCTAAAGGTTACCAGCAAACAAGAAATAACGGTAAGCATACATTTAAGAAATAATAGTACAAACATTGGGTTGTAAACACGTTTTCTTTGTTTACATTAAAACATGTATCTACTTTGTTTACGAACTGAAATTTGTTCCTGAAAATTGTTTTAATTTCTTTGGCATGTAAGGAGTGACCAAATCAGACGCGGAAGGTTATCAGGGGCTATTACTCCTTCAGGCTACTAGTTATACTTAATACGTCTTAATATATAGTCAAAATGTAGCGTTCCTTTTCCCCCACAAACTTGGAAACGTTTGCAACCTGCATTTTACCACCTACTTAACTCTGCTAGGGGTTTGCCCACAAGACAATATAATGTTATATGCAATATACTGTAATACTTACAGAAGCAACGACGTGTAGGAAAGTAATTAAGACAACCTCCTCGTATGTTTATCAATCAGCTATAACTGCCTCATTAGAATAATAATACAGTTTGATTAACCTGCAAACGACCATTCAACCGTTAAGCGTTTATTACCTATTGGAAATAAAACAGTGAAGACAATAGGTGATAACATATAGGATTTTATTACTGATTTGGCTAATAAACTCTTTTTTATTGTTCTTGATTGTTTTTATTACATGCTTCATAATCAAAGGAACTGATTTTAAAAGAGCAATTCAAGTAATAGTTGGAGTAAATAAATTAACGGAATGAGGAACGTTGTTTTAAATATAAAAAAATTAATATTTTAACATTATCATCTCATAATATTGTACCTTATTTTTAATTTGTTATACACTAACTACTATTACTGGAAAGCGTGTTTAAATTAGATAACTATTATACTTGATAACATGTTAAAACAAATGTTTAATGTACTATTTGGTATATCCTTCAAACTTTAAAGGGTTGTATATTTATAATTTAACGAGTTTTATTTGTAATATGGAAGTATATTTTCGTAACAAAATATGAAATCGTAAGGCGCAAAATTTAAGATTAATTTTATTATTCTAATACTTCTAACTTTACTTTTTTGTATAATTAAAATTAATCTTTTGCCGGTTAGGACTTCTAGATTGTGAGTTGGTAGCTTAACTTTATCTAATATCTTCATATAAAGTCACGGCATCTAAAAAACAAATTGCATTAATCATTATAGTAGTTGGCAAGCACTAAAACTGTCATATACTCACCGTGTGTGCATCGAAGGAGTAGTTTATTTATTTATTTATTTATTCATACACGGTATAACCATTTTACAATAATTACTCATTCCTAATGCTCAAAAAAAGCCAAATAAAATATAAAGTGTTTCTCTTGTTCAACATAGTAACAAAAATATACAAATATAACTTGGTATACAATAAACAACATAGTAGCAACTAATGTACAATACAAATATATGCTTATATAAACGACAACAACTAATACAACCAAACTGAAAGAACTCTCATCTCACAGGAACAAAAACCATAAGAAGAACACAACTTAGAGCAAGGCAACAACCAGGCGCCTGACAATCCAATCACTGGAGGCAAAAAAGTCCACATGCGGTGAAACAACGTTGCCAAGATGCTGGATGCGAGCTAAAGTTGACTGCTGGGCGTAGTTAGTACTGTATTGCCTCCGTGCAAACAGGTCTTTGGATCTTGTAGAAGAAGGAACATGAAAGTTCATGCATTCGTCAGAAAGGTACTGTTGTAACAATTGTCAGAACCCCATTAACATGTTCATTGCCCCTCAGGGCTCCGCCCCACATGCATTCAAAGTTCCAATTTTATTTTAACAGAAGATCAATAATTAGAATATGTTCATATAATAACAAGTGCTAACACACCAGCAAGAAAATTTGTTCCTGGCATAATGTCGATAAAACGACTTCTGAAGAGGCATTATGTTGATCATCAAACGAACAAGAATACTTTGATTTTTCTGTAACCGTACGGAATTAATTATATGTATGTACCAGTATATGAATATATAAAGGAATAATATATATTTATAACAGAATTATAATTAGATGTGTTTTATGTCAGATAGAGTTGGAAGGGGTTGAAAGAGCGCAATAGGATCAACTAGATGATAAAGTAACTGTTATTCCTCAAGTTTGGCTTCAGAACACTGGTTCAAATGTGCATCGTTTCATGGTTTATGTTGGATATGATAAAATACTCACGAAAACAGTAATTAACCAAACAATAACTTTGGGTACAATTTCAACCACTGAACACTGATTATTAAGAACTACATCTCAGTATCAACTTCTTTAACGTGTAACGTCTTAAGTTTAATCAATTCAAAAATATTGATTTTTTAATAAACCTGTTTTATTGAATTTGCTTGACTACAACTTTGAAATAGGAATATTATTATTTTATAAAAAAAACAACATGCAATTAAATTTACAAGTAGTATTCCAAGATAATAGTGTACTGTGAATATTGCTGTTGTTAGTTAACCTAACAAAATTACTCTTTTAATTTAAGTAACTAAATTTATCCATCACCTATTATTACTCATACCAAATAAATTAATATCAATGTAACTTACAATGTAACTTGTCCCATACATTATAATGTTCAGTATTCTTATTTACTATCTAATTTTATTAACAATTACTAATATTTCCAAGGTTATGAGTTCTACTGTCAAATTTATTGCGAGATTGTTCTAGTTAACGTTTGCACAAGGCAATTAAATGAATACTTGTTCCCCATTGTTTTATTATACTTTTTTCATCAATATGTTGAACATCCCAAAATAACTTTACAGCCACAATTGTAACTCATCTTTTAACTGTCTCACTTAAGTATACCAATTCTAGACTACTTCTAAATGAGATAGATACTTGACATTTGACATGCTAAAATCACCAAGGGATATTACCAAAACAAACAATGTAAAACCTAAATCCCTCCACATATTATAAGTGGTGTAAATATATTGCTTGTTTAATTAAGCCCTACAATCTCAATCATACAGAAAAGAGATAAACATCGCTTGACTAGGAGTTGATTTGGTCCATCACTTTATTTCAATTACTCTCTCTGATACCACACGTCATTCATCCTTAAGAAGCAATAGTTCCCTTAAATGTTGGATATCGTTCAGTATGTCTAAGTGGATTTTAATTGTCTTTCACTCTACTGTAGTACTTAGAGGCATAACATTTCACACACAGTTCACATTTCAGTATCACACTTAGATCGAGGCAACAGACATACGCAAAGCTTAGACTACTTAAGCCACCCACAAATCTTCTTTTTGTGACCTCAAATTGTGGTTAGAATCCCTTATTTGTAATTGTTGCGTAAGTACTTATCAGATTCCATATATCGCTTATTTTGACTGTGAAGAAGAAAATCTATACAACACATACAAGTAAAACCTAATTATACCCATAGTTGAATATATAAAATAACATATAGTACCTGTTGTATCAGTAAATGTGACAAACTTTGAAACTACGGAAGTGGCCTATTCGTGGGTTGGAATCCTAGTCGATCAAAGCAAGTCGTTGTATAATTTTTTATTATATTGTACTGTATCGGCTTTTCTTGCACGTTTCAAACACAATCTAGAGAATTATGTGAAGGGGCAAAATGAAGGAGAAAAAATGCCAACGAATTAAACCGTACTTAATACACTATATACATAAATTTAATTTGAAAAATAAAAATATTAATGCTAGGCCAACATTTATAATTTAAACTGTTATAAATATTACTTACATACAAACTATATGGTGCAACTTATTTAAATATATGATTTGCATTTCTTTTGTTTCTCATAAAGCCTTATTTATTTATTTTTATTAGTGACTTATAACTAAAGCTGTTATAACCTAGTTAAACCATTTCATGTTTAATCAAAACAGAAATTTTTTCTCGCTTAAAAGGTTTGTTTACTAATTTATTCCACAACTTAAATTATGTTTACTCCTACATCAAACTATGATATCTACATTTATCCTCATTGTTGAAGTATTTTTGTCTGTTCCTTAATAACCATAAATAATGTGTTTTCTGTAATACTATTTAAAGTATTACATATGTTTTTTTACAGTACAACTAGGAAAGTTCATAAAAAATATGGTGTTTTGCTGGGGACACAACATGTTTAATACAAAAGGTTCACATTTGAGGGTGAATATCAGCCAATGATGAACTCATACATAGTGCATCTAAGGCGAATCAGTAAAATATATCAGGATAAACAGATCGTCTAAAATACCTGAGCTGATACTCTCCCAAAAGATCAGTCATCTCGAGATATGTGGGCCAAACAAAAATATATTCAATCTTATTTATTGAATAATCGGCGTACTCACATAAATGCAGTTTAATCATTGTCAGTAATATATTATGAAAGTATTTAAGGTATAATAATATGTTCAATGTATTATGAACAATTATGAATCCCCAACCAAACACAATACACTCATACAATGTTTGTTTCACAATTATGAAAACAAACTATTATTTTGTATTTTTTATTTATCCTACTCGATATTGTGAAGTTCAATTTTTTTTTTTTTTTGGTATAATGATTCCTTTAGACTATGTATGGTTAAAATAATAAATAGAGCAAAATGTTTATTACTTAATATTTTCCTGGAATGTTACTTTCGGGTAACATCAAAATAAAATGAGTTTGACAGTGACATGTCGTTCCTATTGGTAAACAGTTTAATTATAAATAATATATCCAACTAACTGAACAATTTCATAATCTTGTGAAATACCAGTTGATCAATTATAAAAGAAAAATCAAGATGATAGATATCCCGTTCTATTTATGAAGCTGTCAACAACAGGAAAGGTGTTTTTATATCTTCCTAGTTAGATTTAGGTTATTAAAAAATCTGCTTATAAATAATAATAACTCTTTTAGCTGTTGTAAGTCAGTTGTAATAAGGGCAAGCAAACCATAGCGTAGAATATAATTGATTTAAAAACTTTCTTTATTTCATAATATTACAAAACTAATTGAGATGAATGGCTCATTTACTAGTGACTATTTAACGCTCTAAAACATCACCTGATAAAGTGGTTTTTTATAGGAAAAGTCAAGTTAAATATGCCAATTAGAACTTCATTAAGGGTAGCACTTTTACATTTTTATCATTTCATCTAACAAAATCTTAAATAAAACAATACCATAAAACCTACTTAAAACTGTATTAATGTGTAAGCATCTAGAAATGTAAGATGCATTTATTTATTAAATATTAGTTGAAACAATTTAAGAAGCTAGGTAGCGAAGTAGAGTTAATAATGTTTCATGACATTCCTTTATTTGCAAAACTTGAAGAAGTGTAACGGTGTCAATACATATAAAACATAGCAAATTAAGTAATGAAATTCGTAGGAACTCGCCCAGGGGGTAGAAGGGGTTCGTCATTACAGGGATATTTACAGTCTACTCTCTGTTTAGCTTCTCATGTCCTCAGGAAGCCGATCACAGTGTTCTCTGCTGGACATGACTTCTCGAACAATGTGCTGTGGTGAAACGCTAGCTGGCATCTGGTTCAACTGTGGTGTTACGTTGGATAACTTTTTTATTAGCATATTACGTGTTGCTATTACTTACGGGATGTAATAAAAGACGTCTTACAACACTTACGATATATTTACACTTATACTGATTCACATACAGACTGTAAACATATATACAAGATGGTACTAGGCTATCGATTTCAACCAGTCACACCAGTCATCATCAGGCCAATGAGGGAACTGACAGAATCAAAATGGCGTCCTTGCTTATATCCTATTGGCTACCGGAAGTTCCGGATACAGGTTTATAAATGTGCCACCAGAGTAGAAGTTAACTTGTCCGTTAATCAATTTATCTCTATTTTTACATTTTTCTTTAAATATAAACAATTCTTCCCATGCATTCATTTCATTTCCTTTTTTACAATTCTTGAGGATGCTCAGGTTTTCTTCTATTTTCCCTATGGTGTGGCCATTTTCTAAAAGATGTTTGGCTACGTTTGATCTTTCCGGTTTCCTGTTCTTCCAAGCTGATACATGGTTCTTAAATCTTTTAATACAATTAACAGTTTGACCAATATAAAAGTGATCACAGTTGTTACAATTAGTTTTGTAAATGCCGGGCATGTCGAATGGCCACACCATAGGGAAAATAAAAGAAAACCTCAGTATCCTCAAGAATTGTAAAAAAGGAAATGAAATTAACGCATGGGAAGAATTGTTTATATTTAAAGAAAACTGTAAAAATAGAGATAAATTGACTAACGAACAAGTTAACTTCGACTCTGGTGGCACATTTAGGAACCTTTATCCGGAACATCCGGTAGCCAATAGGATATAAGCAAGGACGCCATTTTGATTCTGTCAGTTCTCTCATTGGCCTGATGATGACTGGCGTGACTGGTCGAAATCGATAGCCTAGTACCACCTTTTATATATGTTTACCGTCTGTATATGAATCAGTATAAGTGTAAATATATCTCAAGTGTTGTAAGACGTCTTTTATTACATCCCTTTATGTTGGAAGTATGTTTATTTTTTTATGGGTTTTCCATCTACTTATAAAATCACCTCCCTGATGTAAAGTGTGACGATTATCATGATGTTTAGTTTTGTGGATTCTTCCACTTGCAATTTCCCTGCAATGAAGGCCCTTTATGAGTCAGATAGCTCTCTTTTGAAGGAACAGCATACGATTCAGTTTATCCGCTGCAGTTCCTACCAAGACTCCAAGGCTGTATGTTAGGGGTGCCTGAATGAGTGTGTAATGGGCGGTATTTTTGGCACTTACATCACTTGTATGCTTTATTGTCAACAAGAGATTAAAATTGGCGTTAAGTTAGGTGGACAGTGTGTCTATTTTTTTGTTGCATGAGATTATTTCATTGATAATAAAGGTAAGGAATTTGGTGTTGTCTTTAACCTCTTGTAAGTTACCGTTTCTTTGTTTTACAATTAGTTTTCAAACATAAATTATTTTATGTTGTATTTTTACCACTAAAATGCGTTTATTACAAAAGGAATATACCTTACTGAGTGCAATAAATGAGTCTACAGTCAATTCTTTAGGATTCTTCACAGAGAGAAGCAACGTGGTGTCGTCGGCATACATCAGTGGTGAGCTTACATGCAGGTATTAAGGTAATAAGTGTAACAATTTTGTTGTGATAAAATACAATTTTTACTTGAACGTCTTAAAGGACATTTATTAAATCATAGAAGTTTCTTCATCCTTAAAGCAGAGTATTTATAATAATCTTCTTTGTTAGGCTTCCTTAGTCTACCCGTAATCGTTTTCATAATTGTTTTATATCTTATTAACAATAATACAATAAATATGTTATGTTTAATTTTTCTCAATAATGGACTGGACAAACTAGCAGGGTTAATTTTCTGAGAGGCCAAAACTCGAATATTTTATATGTGTTCTTAAATACCACATGTACATCAAATTCATAAAGATTGTTGCTATCAATATGTTCAACGATTTATGTTGCATGTACCCAAACACTTTTCTCTTATTTTCATTGACTCAGGCCTACTTCCCTTAAGACCCTGTCCAAGCCGAATCCCCCTCCTCAAACTGTCAACCGCTTTTACTACGATCTCAAAATTACCTCAATGTTACATAAAATAAATAAAAATAAAATAGCAATGATGTTTATTTAGAAAATAAATTATAATTAATAGTACGGTGCAACACTTTTATGCATTTAGGGGAAAAACTATTTTTTATTTATGGCTTCTATCACAGACATGGGTATTGTTTGGTTTGGTTTGGTTATTTTTGGGGAATGGTTGTTTTAAAGTATTGAATGCTGCAAACTTATTTATTAAGGGTTAATGTGTTTGGCGGTGTTTTAATGTTACAATGTTTACTTCTACAGTTATACCCTCTGGGTCACTGTCCCAGGATGATAGTGAACAAGTAAAATGCAGCACACTCATAAAACCGAAACTAAACAAATATGTTTCTTTTTGTTATTATAAGTTCATTTATTCGTTCTAAGACTTTAAAAAGAATTTATTAAAATTAACCTTAACTACTACATTTGTTAAAAGTATACATAAATGTTTAAGTTGTATGTAATAACCTAAATAACAATATTGAACAACAAAACCTTTGGAGCAGGTTGCATTAGCAAACACAAATTATCTAACACAGAAACAGACTGATGGTATTAGTGATGTAGAACATGCAATGCCACAGAACCGTGAACAGAACCGTGAGCAGAACCGTGAATAGAACCGTGAACAGAACCGTGAGCAGAACCGTGAGCAGAACTGTTTCATTAAATCTCTTTATACCAAAGCCTATTTACCCTAAGGTAAACTGTGTATATTTAGATACAGATTCACTGTTCATTATCCATTTATTTTGGAGCATTAACCTGTAATACATGTAATAACCGAATATAAAGATTTAACTGACGATTGGGGTTTGAAAACTAATAAGAGGTTTATTGTATAGAGAGGGCTTACTTGTAACGATTATTCATCTATTACTTTAAAACAAAAGGTGATTCGATGCTTATAGTTTCTAGATTCAGTTAAATCAGTACTATTACAATTTTTTTTTATTTTTATGTCATCAATTGTGCATTTTAAACACCAAAACTCCTGAACCGATTCAGCCGGAGTTTTAATTGAAGGTATACAGATACGGGATGTAAACAAACACGTCTTACAACACTTTAAAACATATTTACTCTTATATGGTACAGTAGTTCATATATGCATACCACCTTGTTTTAAATTACAGTGTCATACGTTTGTATTTACTTCCCGTATTTATAATACCCCCGTCGCATCAAACCTGCGTACTCAGCGAATTTCCAATGCATATATATGGGTATCACTACTACCTAGAGCCACTTACCAAGTTTCATAAAAATACATTAATTAATAAGTGATATATAGCATTTTATTTATTATCCATAAGAATAACATTATGATTGGAGTAAGCAGGTTTGCTGCAACAAGTAAAATAAGAAATGTGTTTTATTGCAAATATCAATATAACTTAACCAGGTGAAGATACATACCAAGTTTTATTAATTTAGGTTCACAATTAAGGGAGATATAAAACTTTACTTATTCTCCATATGAATAACATGGGGGCCGAATATGCAGGTTTCCTGCTAACGGGAAAAATTAAAAAAAACTTTTTTTTGTGCTAATATCAATATACAACAACTAGATGAAGCCACATACCAAGTTTCATCTATATACATACATAAATAATCAAAATATAACATTTTATTTATTCTCCATAAGGATAACATTGGACAACGTACTGTGTTTAGCACTTTGAATATCTCTGCAACGGTTGAACGTAAAACAACAATTAAAACGCAAAAATGATTGTTTTGTAGAGCTAAACTGATTGGTAGAAACAAATGTGGAGTTTTTAGTGAAATTATCTGGGAAAAATCTAAAAACCGTATTCCCATAAGATTAACATGGGAAATTTTATGGACACATTGTTTGACTTTTCTCCACAACCACTAAACCTAGCTTAATCATTCAAAATACTAAATTGTTTGTTTTTTTAAGCTCTATAAAATGGATATAACCAAAATCTAGTGTTTTAAAATTTTAGGGTTAAAAGTCCAAAAAACTGATTTTTGTAAAGTTTTAAACCCCCATAAAATCCCCTTCCCATAGACCGATCGATCTGGATTTCGAACTTAAAGTCATAAATCTTACTCTCCACATTCGTACCAAATTTCATCAAAATCGGGTGCTTTTTTCTAAAGTTATCACGGTAACGGACACACACACATATATATATATATATATATATATAAATAAATAAATATATATATATATAAATTTTAACGAATAGTGTTTTTGGCATCTAGGGACCTCAAAACAAAAAGTTATCATGGTCTCGGGCTTAAGTCTTACCATGCCACCTACGGTAATTGCTTCTTCCCTATAGGGGAAATTCGCTAAAACACGTCCTTTGCTGATAAAAAGTAAATTAGGTATATAAATGCAATATCAATTCACATACGTAGAATATAGTCGATATACATTGGCTCTAAATAGGCTTATCGTATTTTGGCAATCCCATATCGACACCTCATGAGTTTTTAAACTAGCAACCTAATTAATTGTCATTGGTATATTATGTTTCCATTGTTATAGGTATTAATATATTAAGTTTCCACTTTGACAATATGAATTCTGGCGATTAAAATACTATATTTCCACTTGCAATAGAAATATAGTTATCATTGATGGTAGATGTGTTTTTCCTAGATTTCTAAGTGTCTTGTGTTTATGAGTCGGATATATTCAGAAATATCATAACAGCAAAGAGAAGGCTAAAGCAAAGAGAAGGCAGCAATTGAGTTACTCTCTTATTTTGGCCTCTGTGAATGTCTTACTGATTGTATCATTATGTGCACTACGAGAGGTACTATTTTGAATATATCAACTAATGAGTCGTCGATTATTTAGCCTCCTATGATTACATACGTGTTTTATAAAGCATATATAAACATGGAAGGAATTCTTTAAACATTCATATTATCTGTTCAAGGAAAAAAAACAATTGAAATAAACCGTAAAAAAAATTGTTAATATATATATTAAAAAAAAAATAGTTTTAATAAACATGTTGTGTATGAAATAATGAAGGCATGTTAAATTTGATGCCTTTGGGATAAAATGCAATATTTTGATAGCTTAGTCTAATACTTATCATAAAAAAATCAATATATTACAATATTGTAAAATACAAATAAGTCGTTGGTTAAACTTGTATGGAATATTACAATAGGAACGTAAAAGGTGCAACTAGAAGCTCAAAATCGTTCATGAGGATCAACGAGTTAGTAACAATTTTCCCTGGTTCAATAAAGCACATCTGGTTTCAAAATTTATTTGACTAAAGGGAATTTAATTATAAATCTTACAAAAAGGTGTATCTAAAAATTTTCCTTGGTGTTGATATAGATATTGCGTTTAAATAAATACAAAATTTGTAAGTTATTAAAAGCTGTACTAAAATCATTTAATTTATTACCTATTGTCTTCACAGTTTTGTTCGCAATAATTTATGCAGCCGCTCCGGCTTAACAGTCGTTTTAAGTTGAATCGAACAGTATTTTTCTTTTAAAATGAGGCATTTTATAGCCATTTTAATGTATATAAGGGAAATATTTCTTAATTTCTTACCAACACTTTATAGCTCATGTAAATGTTACTGGATATTATCTCGTATTAAGATGTTTAAGTAAATATAATCAGCATGTTTCCATCTATTATATCAATACTTATTTTTAAACTAAACTTTATTATAAAGTTATTAAGGTTATAGATTGTTATTAACAAATTAAGAAGTATCTGAACAAAGTTCTTTAACGCAAATATTTGGACGAGAATATATATTGAAACATTAAAGCAGTTTGACAATTTTTATTAAGAAAGGAAATGTAAGTGGTGGTCTGTTTCACTGGTAATCTACAACTTTTACAAATCCAGAAGAATTAATATAGAATTACCTTTAGGTGCACACAAATCTATAGCTCTTTTACATTTATTAATTTTATAATCACCTGTTGATCACTGTGATTATTTTACACGATTTATTTTCCATTTTATTTAGTTTTATCATCAAAGTTTATTTTCAATTGTTAATATCTTGAATAGTAAACGGCTTATACCATTTGTAATCATCAACAACATGCAATATTTCATTTTCCGTTCAACATTTATTACAGTACATTTTTGTTATTAATGTTTTTATTTTGAAATGTAGAGAAAAAAATTCTTTAAAATCCCTTTCAATCATTGTACTAATATTTTAGGGTTTTATATCCATGTAATATAGAAATGTGTATGACAGGAATTTATTTTAAAATACCAAGTTTAACAAAGGTTTATTGATTGATTTGTATTATTATGTCGCTAGATTATACTCTCTAAATGATACATGCAGTTATGGGATAATCGTTCTACTTTTAAAACCTTTTTCTTAATTGCAATAACTTTTTGTAGACTTAACAAAGTTATTTATTACTTTTAGATATATCTAAAAATTATGCAGACTTAAAGAAATTTCATATAAAGTTGAGAAATATGTGTACAATTGTTGACAACCGTAAAGGGAAATATGGGACCCAGTTGTTTATTTCTTTAACCTAATGTTTAACAAAGATTTTAAACTTATTTTCAAATTATTAATTTTTTGCCCTAGAGGCGGTTTAGTACTATATTACTTACAAATTAGTTTGTACCATTTCATTCTACAAAACCAGTTTTTATTATTTATCCAAATCTCAAATTAATAGTGATTTTTCAAATAAAGTAGCATAGATTATAACAAATATATAATTATTATAATTTAATTGCTTAGAATTTTTGTATTTGTAATAAAAGCCATTGCATGCTGTTCTGCTAACCTAGTTGCATTAAATATTTTAAATCACAATGCAGCTATCACTAGTGATTGTGGGCTTTGTGCTCCTATTGTCCGTTGCGGATTGTCAAGAACAATCGCAATACATAGTAAGTACACGTTCTATGTGATTTATACACTGTTTTATTTATTAGGCCTACGTTAAATGATTTTATTGAGTTATTTTTTCCTACAGATGTTTGATAGAGTAATCCTGAATGTTAAAATAGTTAGAACAATTAAGATGATACAGAACAATACTCCCTATATATTGGCCACAACACATCGCCACTCATCACTACGGTGCGATTAAAACAAAAGTGTTAGAACATACGAACAGTCTTAATTAATTATTAATAACGTTTTGTAAAATATTTTATAATTTCAATTCTACGTCAGATTTTGTAAAGAAAACCAAAGCATGTTTAGTGGAAAAAGGTTTCCAGTGAAAAACAGTAAAGAAGATAAGACATATGAAATGTTGTTTAATAGATTACACGTATGAAACAACACATTTCCATGAATACGATAAGGTAATATAAATTTTACAATTGATCCCTGTTTTATGCAAATTACTAGCATTTTATCAATTGAAAACTGTCTAAGATACAATTAACACAGTCCTTCATGTACCAGCCACGGAATAATGCAACCATTAATCAAATTATACTCAAACAACAAAATGTTTAGTACAACTGATGTTACAATCTACATTTAACGTTAGTAGTTTTTAAGAGGAAAAACTTGATCATTGTACGCTCCTTACTCTAAAAATTTGAATTTGTAAAAGGATGTTTGAGCACTTTGCTGATAAAAGAAAGATATTGACCCTTTCTATGAACTGGGTAGGTAGTAGTAAACGTCGGTGATGGCATTTATCAATCTATTTTATTAATTTATCAATATATTTTATTACTAGCAGGAACTTCCACTTTTAGTGACACTGGAGATGCTCTTGACAAAGGAAGTAGCAAGAGCACTAGATGCTTTGGTTGACGAACACGAAACAAGGCGGATTTTTATTCACGAATTTGTTGACGATATTAAAATTACACTAATTGCAGCATCCGTCTAGTATAAAGCACTGTTTCGAGATGTTTTAGAAGAGTATGACAAAGGTCGTTCAAGCATATATATTATAGAAGACATTGTAAGAGCAGTGTACAAGTCAGATGAAGTAGAAAAAATCATCACTTAACTTAGCGGTGGTGTCCCGGTGGATTTTTAACTGTTCAACAAATTCATCTTGGACACCAGTAAAGTATTGAATGATATTGCAGACCGGTTTATTAAACCGAAGTCACCCTAAAAATATCATGCATTAAAATATTTGAGAAATAAACACAAATTGCACATCTGATCAGGTGTTTTGCTACTTTTTACCTATCCTTTACTGTGTGTGTCCAGCGGAAGCACGTTTTTATTAATTTTAACTGTTCAAGCGTTCAATATATTAAAAAAATCAACAAAACATCACATATTCAACTACTCCTTTCAGAAGCTTAGCACTGAAAGGGTTAAATCCAAGTAAAAACAGTTTAACTTCATCATTGCAGTGAACTTTTGTTCCTGTTTTGCTGTTACATTTCCAAGAGCATTTCACTTAAGTTGTAATAGCTTATGAGACAAACGGCCAAACTTTGAAAAGCTGTTGCTGACGAATGGCAACCGGAATGTTTCATTGCAATGCTCGTTAAAACGTCGTATTAATTTTACTCTTTTAGGTAAATTGTTAATTCATATAAATATATAATTAATTCAATAAATACTACATGTGAAAAACCTTTTTCTAGCAGGAAAAGTAAAAATCTACAACAACATCAGATGATTGCATCCTCGTTGTTCAACTGTAGTTGATGGCAAACGCCTTTTAAACTATAAAAGGTTGAAAAGTGAATACTCATTTTATCTTTAATAATAAATTAATAAGTCAATATTCACTAAATTATATTTTTTCCATCTTCGTTTGGTAAACTTACATATTACTTAGTCGATTTAAACTAAATTATTTACTGCGAGGTCAATAATAATTGTCTTTTCCACCGAGACCAAATTACGATCTAAGAGTTGTTCCAGTTTTAACATAGGTGATAAATTTAAATATCTATTGAAATTACTAAGTGATTATGTTGTTACATGTTTGCTTGATTGAATCTCTATATTATATTATATTTCTCTTCACATTTAATTTGTCAATTACAGTAATGCAGAGAATTTATTCAGACAATTTCGAGATAGCATGGTTTGAATTTGCACGTGTTTGTAGGAGCATAAGACCAGCTGCTTGTATTTTTCAAAATTTTTTAAGTAATATATCGTTTCAGAAAATAAAGTCCGAATGTGTTTGGTATTATTGAATAAAGTAAATTTGGCTAATTTTTGGGATCTGGAATCAAGTCCACACAGCTTCGGAATCGGTGTTGTCACCATAAGGTTATATTTTGTACGAATACTTTTTAGTTTCTTTTACAGTTTACTTTTTATTTTTGCACATTGGGGAGGTTTTAGGTATGATCTTTACGCAAAAGGAATATATAGAATTTTCTTGATTTAAATAGGAAGTTTCACTTGTACACAGAGTACAAATTCCTGGAATACAACTTTATTATAGTATTTTTTTCGTTTTAGGAATATGGGGTTTAAATCCAAGTAAAAACAGTTTAACTTCATCATTGCAGTGAACTTTTGTTCCTGTTTTGCTGTTACATTTCCAAGAGCATTTCACTTAAGTTGTAATAGCTTATGAGACAAACGGCCAAACTTTGAAAAGCTGTTGCTGCCGAATGGCAACCGGAATGTTTCATTGCAATGCTCGTTAAAACGTCGTATTAATTTTACTCTTTTAGGTAAATTGTTAATTCATATAAATATATAATTAATTCAATAAATACTACATGTGAAAAACCTTTTTCTAGCAGGAAAAGTAAAAATCTACAACAACATCAGATGATTGCATCCTCGTTATTCAACTGTAGTTGATGGCAAACGCCTTTTAAACTATAAAAGGTTGAAAAGTGAATACTCATTTTATCTTTAATAATAAATTAATAAGTCAATATTCACTAAATTATATTTTTTCCATCTTCGTTTGGTAAACTTACATATTACTTAGTCGATTTAAACTAAATTATTTACTGTGAGGTCAATAATAATTGTCTTTTCCACCGAGACCAAATTACGATCTAAGAGTTGTTCCAGTTTTAACATAGGTGATAAATTTAAATATCTATTGAGATTACTAAGTGATTATGTTGTTACATGTTTGCTTGATTGAATCTCTATATTATATTATATTTCTCTTCACATTTAATTTGTCAATTACAGTAATGCAGAGCGAGTGTTGCTGGGTCCAAAAACACTCGTGGATCTCTGATTTAGTTGTGGGTTGCTTGAAAGAAAAACCTGATTGCAAGAAACTATTTTATTTAAATCTGAGCAAAGACATTACAACATATACATATTTAAATTAGAGCCGGAAAAGAGTATTTTAGATTAATGTAAAATGGATCACCTAAGAGGTTATGGCTTTGGTCGATTTCTGGCCTTTTTAGTTTTAATATTTTTTTTTGTATTTGTGTTTTAAATAATCAAAAGCAGTTCTCAAGTTAAAGTATCAAAATGTGGTAATCAGGAATTCCTAGTTAATCAAATGGCGGTTCATTAAAACAAGCGAGTAGTCGGGAATAAATAACAATATTTTAGTCCTCCTAACAAAACCTCCTGACCTCCGACACACTCTATCCTCCTATATCTTTTTACCACCAAATTAAATTACACATTCAAATGATCCATGATTAACTTATTTAAAATCTGTTGTGGATCCTGATCTGAGCTCTGAACTGCAGATTATTTAATTTTACTCTTTTTTTTGTTGAAATCAACCAAATAGTAACACTCTGTTATATAAGTACTAAATTTCCTAGAATTTTTGATTCTACTTAATTTCCAGCTCTTACAATTATTTAGATTTGAGACAATGTAATTGAATTTAAATATTTTTCAAAGGTATTCTTGCTTAATATAAATTAATTCTTGTACAGCAAATATGTCTTTAAGTTAAATTATAACAAATAGAGAGTTACCTTAAATGATCTGTAAATATGAAATTACATCAGATAAATTAACAATGATAAATGAATTTAAACTTAACAATTATTAAACGTTGATCAGTACCAGTTATGACACGTGCTCTATGAAATATGACCAAGTATGTAAAACAAATAAATATTACTTACATGACCTTGTAGAAAATTATATACACAAAACGGCCACAATATAAATACACTGTAACACTACTAATGCACTTAATACTAATAATACCAATTGTTTAATTTATCCCAGTAAAACGACAAGAATGGCAGTGTTAAAACCTGCTCTAAGCACGTGTAATTTTGAAAAAGTTCTATTAATTAATTAATACGAATGCATGATTGTACCGCGAATTTCGGCCTTTCCTTTAAAACAATTCGCGAAATAGAGAACGTATGGGATGCACCCCGTTAACAAATCGACGAACTTTTGGAATTGGCAAAGAAACGCGGTATTGAATTTAGAAAAGGGTTTTAGATGATGTTACGCCGAATAGTTCCGAGCTAAGAGAACGAGAAGCCGCAGTCGTCCAGTTTTATGAGCGAGGCGGGTCACGTGACTGCATTGTTGTCAGTTACTCCTGTACGCGGTAGTGTCTTCTAGATGTTTCTGATATGGCGGCAAGTTTGAGTTTGAACTTGTAACAATTTTCCCCCCCTCCAAAAGAATTTTTAATTTTTGTCTAACCTAACTTGGGATAAAGAGAGAGAAAAACAATTTTACACAAAAATTAAAAATTACTAAAGTTAACAGTAACAATACTCATAAAGATAAACATAACAATATAGTATCATTAGTGAGAGAGATGGTGGACTCTTACGGCTACATTCCCTGTAAGTTCCACTTCGGTCATAGACTCATCCCTAACACTTGGTGAAACTAAACTGTTCAGAGCTACATAAGGTTCCAGTTTGTTGCACTGCACTACACATGTAATTTTATCCTGAATACTGTCCATGATTGTGATGAAGGCTTTTCTGTTTAAGTGAATTCCATCTGTCCTACCATTATAATAGAAATGTTCAATTAAATAGTTCATGTTGTGACCAGTGAAAATTGTATCTAAATCCAAAATAAAAATGTGAGACTGTGTTTCGTTTGGAGACAGAGAGAGAGGTGTGACTCCTGACATCGTTGGTGCCAATGAGCAGTACACAGGTTGGTTGTAGTTCGGCAGCGTGTTTTCGCACCTCGGTGACGATGTGTCTCGTAGTCACCCCTGGTATGGTGATGTTTTTGGTGGTGGCTAGTTTCCATTGTTTCACCGCTCTGTGCAGATGGGAGTCTCCCACACAAGAAAACCTGTCATATGGATTTACAAAAAGGAAATGGATCTTAAAAAAATTAAATCAATAAGTCACAACAATTTATTCTGAAGTAAAGAGAGACAAAAAAGTATATATATATATATATATATATATATATATATATATTTCAGACTGGAGGAAAGATTTCTTTATTTGATCAACATATTAACTATTTGCTTTTGTGTCTGATCATTGTCCAAGGTTATTTCAACATTAACCGGTGAAGTGAGTTTAGTTACAGTATAAGGTCCCCTCCATTTGTGACAAAGTTTTGCTGTTATTTTCTTATCTTTATTACTGAGGGAATGCCTATACAAAACAACCTTATCACCAACAACAAAATTAGATGGAGTTCGATTCCTGTCATACCGTAACTTCGTTCTATTGTGCGCTTTTGTGAGATTCTGAAAAACATTGTCTAAACTCGGTTTGTTATTATGTCCTGTCTCTAAATTCCAAAGAAATTGCAATGGGTGTGTAAGTTCTCTACCTAAGAAAACGCTTGCGGGGGTGAACTTTGTTGCTTCATGTGTTGCGGAATTGAAAGCAAGCATTAAATATGGTAAATAAATGTCCCATGACTTATGATTCTGATTATGAAAAATTCTCAATGCAGTAACTAGGTTTCTATTAACTCGCTCAGCAACATTTGATTGAGGTCTATATGGTGAAGTTGTTACATGCTTAATTCCTAAACCAAAAAGAAATGAAAAAAATTTTTGCGATGTGAAGACATTATCTGTAAGGCATTATCTGTAATTAGGCGCTGTGGAATACCATGCTGTGCAAAAATGTTGTTTCGTAAAATATTTATTGCGGAATCTGATGTTTGTTTTCTAACTGGGTATAAAAAGCAGAATTTCGAAAAATTGTCCACCAAAACAATGATTGATTTGTTTCCTCGTTGTGTTCGTTGTAGCGGACCAACAAAATCACAAAACCATTGCTCGTTACAATTCGTCGGTATATGAGAACTTAATTGACCAATTTTCTGGTTTTGCGCCGGTTTTGAGAGTTGACATTGTTCACATGACCTAACAAAATTCCTAATAAATTGTGTCATGCCTTTCCAAATAAATTGCTTCTGAATGTGATTCATAGTTTTGGCTATGCCCGCATGTGCAAACATAGGATTCTCATGAAAATATTTAACAATAAAAGTGTGCATGGACTCTGGAACTACTATTTTGCTTTTTCTGCCCTGTTTACCAAAATACAAAATATTATTGCGCAATGAGTGGTTCTTGACTGGAATTTTATTTCTCAAATCTGAAATAATTAAACTTAAACTCGGGTCTTGTGCCTGTTTTTCCCTAATTGAAGTAAATAGTTCTGGAAAACATTGCAGAGTGCAACATGTAGAATCCTCGATGATTTTAACGGTATTATCCGTATCATCCTTGAAGACTCTACATAAGGCATCTGCCACTACATTTAATTTACCCCTAATATTTTCTATTTCAAAATCAAACTCTGAAAGACGTAACACCCACCTATCAAATTGAGCTGTGTGTTTACCCTTATTTTTCAAGATGTACATCACGGCAGAATTATCGGTTTGTAGTGTAAACTTCTTGTTTAAATATGGCCTAAATTTCTCAACTCCATATAAACATGCTAAAAATTCCTTCTTATGCATGGGGTATTTACGTTCTGTTTCACTTAATGTTCTGGATGCAAAATGAACCGGTAAAAGATTATCTCCCTCTTTCATTTGTAGAACTGCTGAAATCGCATTGTCACATGCGTCACAGGTGACAACAAAATCTCCATTAAAATCTGGCAATGTTAGTTGAGTTGACGAAACAAGGGAATTTTTTAATTCATCAAAAGCTCTCTGGTGTGTGGCTGTCCACTGAAATTTAACGTTTTTCTTCCTTAAGTTATTTAGTGGCAAGGCTATTTTGGAAAAACCCTTAATAAAGCGTAAATAAAAGTTTACACATCCTAAAAATCGCTGAAGTTGTTTTAAATTACGGGGTCTGGGATATTTCAAAATTGGTTCAATTCTATCGGGGTCCAGTGAAAGGGTTCTGTTCGAAATGATGTGCCCTAAATATTTTATGGAGGTATGGCCTATCCTAATTTATTCCGGATTTATTGTGACATTGTATTCCTTAAACTTATCTAAAACTTGTAAAACGTGTTGCTTGTGATCTTCCCAATTCTCGCTATAAATTAAACAATCATCCAAAAAATTGAAGACAAACTTAAATTTAAAATCGCCCAAAATTTCATCCATAACTCTAGTAAGTGCTTGGGATCCGATTTTCAGACCCTGTGGTACTGTGTTAAATTCGAATAAACCATACGGAGTGCAAAATGCTGTATACTGTCTTGATTGTGAATCTAATGGGATTTGAAAGAAGGCATTATTCATATCTAATGATGTGAAATACTTGGCTTTACTCAAAAACTCAAAGGCTGAATTTAAAGTAGGTAGGGGGTGAGCGTCATATGAAATATATTCATTTATCTTCCTGTAATTGCAAACTAATCTGAATTTATTTTTGTCCGCTTTTGCGACTAAAAAGATTGGAGCACATTGCATACTAGTTGACTTCCTAATTACATTATTTTTGAGCAACTCATCAGTAATATTTCTCATAGCATTCATCTTATCTGGAGGGACGGGGTAATGTGGCGAGCGGATTGGCTTATCTACCAAACAGCTGATGTGATAAGGAGAGACGCGGGCCTGCCCTATCCTCTTTGTTATGACCGAGGGGTATTCTTGCAATATTTTCTGTAAAAATTCCTCTGTTTCCTGTGAATGAATTTTATTTGCGTCGGAAAGTTCTAATAAAAAATTACTATCAGGCTGCTGTTGCTTCACAAAAATGTCACTCATTTGAATCTTACTGTCATTATTGAATTTAAAGTTAATAGTGTTACTAGAAAAGTCTAAATTCATTTGGGATTTCTGCATAAAATTTACACCTAAAATGATGGGAAACGGAAGTGAATTAACTATAAAAAAATCAAATGTCCATGAAAAATTGCCTATTTTGAAATGAAGCTTAACTAATTTCCTAACCATGGTGCTTTGCTGATTAATAGATTTAATCAACATCTTAGTTTTAATAACTTACTTAATGCTCGGTGATGATTTAATGCTTTGAAAAAATTTATTATCTATTAAACAACTTGTTGAACCAGTATCTATAAGTGCTTTCTGTGATATATTGTATGGAATAAAAAACTTTACTGTCGGTAATCTCAAGGAAAATCTAATGGAACTACAGAAATGGAGGTATTCGTTTGTGACAATTTAATTACCTCCTCATTAAATTGCCTCGTGCATTTCCCTGCCTACAAAATCGTGCGATGTGCCCCTGCTTCCCACATGTAAAACATTTAACTTGCGAATTTTTGTTCAAAAACTCGGTGAGTGATGGGGTTAGGTACAGTTGCTTGTTGAAGTGGGGGAAAGGTACTGAAATAATGATTGTCTGCCTGGACTGACGCATTTACTGCATTCGCTAAATGTTTTAATTCCCAAATTGTCCTGGGTTTCTCACAAAATGAAAAACTAGTGCGCATGCGTGGATTAATATTCGAGAGAATTACATCAATCAAATATTCGTCTGGAAAATTGCACTGGAGTGCTACGGCTGAGGAAGTAACATCATTGATAAATGCTACAAAGGTTTCTTGGGGCCATTGTAATCTTTTAACAAACTTGTTTACTACTCGCTCTAACTGTAATCCTGGAAAAAAGGCTGTCAAGATTGAAAAGTGTAAATTATCCCATGTAAGATTCAATTCTAAACCGTGTGACCAAATTTCAAAAAGATGTGCTTGCGTCTGAGGCAAAATTAATTTAATTACTTCATTGTGACCAACCCGAACAATCTGAAAAATAGTGTTTACTTGTTTCAAAAACTGAATAAGATGTGACTCATTCTCCCCTGAACAAGGTTGTAGTTTCCTAACTAATTCGATTACAACGGTGCGATCAGTCATTGAGAGCGTGCTAAAATCCTGACCTGTTTGGTTACGCGTGCAAAAGGTGTCGGTTGCGCAATCCTGTCTTGGCGTGTATCGAACATGTGTGGAGTCTACCCGTGGTTCAAAATTCTCGGGCAATGATTTTGCTTCACGTAACCTATTTTCCAAGCTGACATGCGCACCTGAATGGGAATGCGGTAAATCTAAATTATTGTTCGCCTGAGGGGCCTGCTCCACCTGTATCACAACTGGAGCGGATCTATCCGAACCTTGAACTCCTAGATAACGTGATTGAACCCTTGCCACCCTATCTCTTGCTGTTGTGACATATTGACGTCCATAAAACATTTGTTAATCAATATCTAAATCTAACAAAATATGAATAATTTGCACAGTAATATAACAAAAATATCAATAATAATTAATTGGTCATATTTCACCACAATTGCAACCCACAAATCAGTGTCTGCCTGCTACCACTTGTTACATGTTTGCTTGATTGAATCTCTATATTATATTATATTTCTCTTCACATTTAATTTGTCAATTACAGTAATGCAGAGCGAGTGTTGCTGGGCCCAAAAACACTCGTGGATCTCTGATTTAGTTGTGGGTTGCTTGAAAGAAAAACCTGATTGCAAGAAACTATTTTATTTAAATCTGAGCAAAGACATTACAACATATACATATTTAAATTAGAGCCGGAAAAGAGTATTTTAGATTAATGTAAAATGGATCACCTTAGAGGTTATGGCTTTGGTCGATTTCTGGCCTTTTTAGTTTTAATATTTTTTTTTGTATTTGTGTTTTAAATAATACAAAGCAGTTCTCAAGTTAAAGTATCAAAATGTGGTAATCAGGAATTCCTAGTTAATCAAATGGCGGTTCATTAAAACAAGCGAGTGGTCGGTAATAAATAACAATATTTTAGTCCTCCTAACAAAACCTCCTGACCTCCGACACACTCTATCCTCCTATATATTTTTACCACCAAATTAAATTACACATTCAAATGATCCATGATTAACTTATTTAAAATCTGTTGTGGATCCTGATCTGAGCTCTGAACTGCAGATTAATTAATTTTACTCTTTTTGTTGTTGAAATCAACCAAACAGTAACACTCTGTTATATAAGTACTAAATTTCCTAGAATATTGGATTCTACTTAATTTCCAGCTCTTACAATTATTTAGATTTGAGACAATGTAATTGAATTTAAATATTTTTCAAAAGTATTCTTGCTTAATATAAATTAATTCTTGTACAGCAAATATGTCTTTAAGTTAAATTGTATCAAATAGAGAGTTACCTTAAATGATCTGTAAATATGAAATTACATCGGATAAATTAACAATGATAAATGAATTTAAACTTAACAATTATTACACGTTGATCAGTACCAGTTATGACATGTGCTCTATGAAATATGACCAAGTAAGTAAAACAAATAAATATTACTTACATGACCTTGTAAAAAATTACATACACAAAACGCTCACAATATAAATACACTGTAACACTACTAATGCACTTAATACTAATAATACCAGTTGTTTAATTTATCCCAGTAAAACGACAAGAATGGCAGTGTTAAAACCTGCTCTAAGCACGTGTAATATTGAAAAAGTTCTATTAATTAATTAATACGAATGCGTGATTGTACCGCGAATTTCGGCCTTTCCTTTAAAACAATTCGCGAAATAGAGAACGTATGGGATGCACCCCGTTAACAAATCGACGAACTTTTGGAATTGGCAAAGAAACGCGGTATTGAATTTAGAAAAGGGTTTTAGATGATGTTACGCCGAATAGTTCCGAGCTAAGAGAACGAGAAGCCGCAGTCGTCCAGTTTTATGAGCGAGGCGGGTCACGTGACTGCATTGTTGTCAGTTACTCCTGTACGTGGTAGTGTCTTCTAGATGTTTCTGATATGGCGGCAAGTTTGAGTTTGAACTTGTAACAATGTAAAGTAAACACAAATAAAATAATAATATTGTCCGGAGCTTCCCCTCCCCCACGCCCTCTTACCTTAAGAAAAACCTAACAATTTATCATAGTTTTTATCTCTAAAAGTTATTTTAATACTACTGTTTACTTGACTAAACAAATATTATTATTATATAGAAATAAAAAAAAACTGCATATTCATAGATTGTATAAATTTTGTTTCAACATATGTAATGTTATGTAGAAATTGTCTCCTATCAAGCGTCTCAGCCAAGCGTGTGATGAAGTACGATTAAAATATAATTCACTCCTTACACTAATATTGGTAGGGTAACTAATTCTTACACTCTCATAAACTGAAACCAATGTAAACACATGAACAACAGCGATTGCAATTTACCGATTCTGATGAACTGATCACAGCTTACTATGGTTGCTTTTATCCTTATATCGTTTACGCTGTACCCATTTGGGGATCGGAAAAGGCTAGAATGAGATACAAATTTACTCTCCAAAAGAAGATAATCAGAATTGTTTTTGGACTCAAGCGGGTTCAATGTTGTAAGGAGACTTTTCGTCAGTGTGGCCTGTTGACATGTCCGTCCATATATATTTTTGAAACGCTAATATTTTTTATGAAAAACCGTGGGCTTTTTGAGTCCAGAATCTCTACGGTATATTCTCGTCACCAAAGTTTAAATCTCCCAATTCCAAAACATAAAACTACATTTTTTTTAAACAATGTTTATTATTGCTATGTCAAACTTTTTAATGCGTTGCCTGATCGCCTCAAGGTGGAGATGCCACGTGATGAATTTAGGAGGAATCTTAAGACATATTTGTTGAGAGGAGCGTTTTACAGTGTCCATGACTACATAAGGAATTTATAATTTAGAAGTGTTGACTATTTTGTTGTTGTAAAAGGTACATTTTGTAAATGACTCATGCCAATGCAAGTTTTAAGGCAATAAAGGAATTATTGATTGATTGATTGACTGACTGACTTGTCAAATTAAAAAATGAATTAGTATTAACTTGCCAAAATATAGTATGGGAAAATAAGAAACATTTTAAAGTAAACCGTTGCTAACACTTGATACACAGCTTAGGATTTATAGCTGGCTGTTGTTAAATCTTTTAGCAAAATGTGTTTTCAAAAATAACAATAAAATGAGAAATTGAAATACTACTACCTCAATTAAGTAAGTAAGCTTTCAAGCTATCATCATAAATTAATTGAAAAACATATCCTCAACAAAAAAAATTGACTGCAACCTTTATGAATTTAAGGGAACCAAATATTATTTTTATAATCATTCAACAATTTGTATTTCTCGATTACGTCATCGTTGAAAATGACTACTTTAAATATTCTAATTTCATCTGACAACCGCTTGAAAATTCGCCGAAAAGATATATTATAGCGTAACCCTTGTCCCAACAAACCAACAACAAACCAACAAACCAACAACCCAACAACCCACCCAAAAACCCAAACCAACCACACCTGTAAACCCAGGAAATTTCAAATTATACATTTATATTTACTTAAATACGACGTTAATTCAAAATAAGATATAGCAATTAATTTGTTTTTCATAAGAAATCTATTAGAGCTGAGCATCAAGTTTGCTGCACCGTGACCAGAAAATATGGATATTGAATGCAAATAATAATAAACTACACGATATTAAGAAATATATAAAAAGTTTCTACAACAATACTAGAGTGAATCAAAATATAAAACTGTAATTTATCACTGTGAGTTTACCGCTGGACTCACTCACTTCCAATATTCCAGCAACTGATTGCCGAATATTTTATTTAAATACTATTAATTTTTTTAGGATAACACCAAATGGTGCAAACTGATAATCAATTTAAACATATAAATAACAAATTTACAATGTTTGAGTTACAAAACCTCCAAAACCACCTGTGGGATATAGCAATTAGTATGGAATTTGATCTCTTGAAATTACACCAGTTCTTAACTGCATTTTTGGAAATACTGCACCGTTAATTTTCAGCCTACCTGATTTTCCTTGAGGTTAAAAAAGTGGTATTTTATGAAAAGAACAACTAAGCAAACCTGCTTGTGTCTTATTAAAACCGCAATAAATTAATTCTTCTAAGACAAATAAAAACAAAATTCATCAAAACTTTTCCAAAATAAAACGTCAACATACTTACTGGTTATTCTTGCCTTTAGTTATTTCTCTCCAATAAATGTCCTATTCCCTTTTCAAAATATACTTTAGGTTAAACCAATAGCTAATAAACTTCAATACTAAGAACCATATCAGTCTGCTTCGAATTTATTATTCAGTCAAGGATTGCCGTATCACTAATTAATAAAGAGCTTCTAATCCATTGAAAAGAAATAATCAGTCTGTAAATAATTATTATTTACAGACTGATCCCCGATTTTGAAAATTGTATTTTTTTAGAAAGGCCTTGTGAACAATATGAACAATAGCTTTTTTAAATAAAAATAAAAACTAAACTCGTAAGTCCAAAATGAATAAAGTCTGATTCTCATCATAACATTTGGGTTGACTTCGCCTTTTTCAGCCCAAAGTCTGTACGAAAAATGTCATAGCCCCCTGACTTATACTGAATCTATGACCAATCAACAGTAATTTATAACGACAATGATACAACTCGTACGTATGAAGACGGAGACTGTGTTGTTTGTGTTGAAAGTGATGAAGAACTCTGGATCCACTGTAAAGCTTGTGAAGGCTGGGTACATCAACCGTGTCCGGAAATTAACAAACAGTTAACTTTCAAGGGTAAATACTATAATTAATCCGTAAAATAACATTTTTCTGATATTTTAAAATAGCGTACCAAAAAATCAGCTGTGAATTTTTTTAACTTTTTAACCTCAAAGATTTTTATTGCTCTGATTTACAATGGTGTATTCAAAAGTAACAAAGACGTGTACACCCTTTTTTAGCAAATTTCCCCTATAGGGAAGAAGCTATTACCGTAGGTCTCATGGTAAGACTTAAGCCCGAGACCATGATAACTTTTTGTTTTGAGGTCCCCAGATGTCCAAAACACGATTCATTCAAATTTATATATATGTATATATATATCTATATATATATATATATATATATATATATATATATATATATATATATATATATATCTATATATGTGTCCGTGAATGCGATAACTTGAGTAAAAAACGTCCGATTGCGATGAAATTTGGCTCAAATGTGTAAACTGACATTTATGACTTTAAGTTCGAAAACCAGAAAAATCGGACTATGGGAAGAGGGGTTTATGGGGGTTTTAAATTTTCCAAAAATCAGTTTTTTGCATTTTTTACCCAAAAATTTTTAAAACACTTAATTTAGGTTTAGACCATGTTATAGAGCTTAAAAAAACAAATAATATGGTATTTTGAATTATTAACCTAGGTTAAGTGGTTGCGGAAAAAATCCAAAAAACATGCTCATAAAATCTCCCATGTTAATCTTATGGGAAAAAGGTTTTTGGCTTTTCCTCAGTTAATTTTACTTTAAACTTCACATTTTCTTTTACCAATCACTTCAGCTCCACAAAACAATCATTTTGGTGTTTAAATTGTGATTCTACGTCAAACCGTTGCAGAGATATTCAAAGTGCTAAACACAGTACGTTGTCCAATGTTATCCTTATGGAGAATAAATAAAATTTGATAAGTTGATTATTTATGAATGTATATTGATGACATTTGGTATGTGGCTTCATGTTGTACTGGTATATTGATAATTGCACAAAAAATAAATGTTTTGTTGATTGTCCCCGTAGCAGCTAACCTGCATACTCAGCCCTAATGTTATTCTTATGGAGAATAAGTAAAGTTTTATATCTCCCTTAATTATGAACATAAATTAATAAAACATGGTAAGTAGCTTCACCTGGTTCAGTTATATTGATAATTGCATAAAAACTCATTTCTTATCTTCCTCGTTGCAGCAAACCTGCGTACTCAGTCCTAATGTTATTCTTATGGGGAATAAATAAAATGTAATAAATCACTTATTTATGAATGTATTTTTGTCAAACTTGGTGAGTGGCTTTATGTACTAGTGAGAAACATATCAATGCATTGGAAATTCGCTGAGTACGCAGGTTTGCTGCGACGGGGGGTATTTGTAAATAAAATAAAATAAAATATTTTTAATTTGACCTATATGAACTACTAAACCAATACAAATGACATAATAATTGGTCCTAATTTTCAAACATGAAAGGCTTATATGGGTAGTACGATTATAAGTTGCTCATCAAAAAGATAAAAAGAGTGTTTTTAGTTCTTAATCGTAAAACACGATGGTACGCCAAAAACAACAAATTTTTCTCCGTTTGATGGAAACTACAATTTAAAATATCTCAAGTTGTTCAAGAACACAACAGTTATATTGACTATTTAACGAATTTCCGTGCTACGCCACATGAACATGTTTAAATAGGTGTGATCCAATTCTGATCAGACCTGATCCAATTCTGATTAGACCTGATCAGGTCTGATAGACCTAATCAGGTTGAGTTAATCAGGCCTGATCTGGAATATCAGGGTTGATCAGGCCTAATCTGGATATCAGGGTTGATCAGACCTGTTTATGTTTAGTTGAACTGGTCTGATCAACAATATCAAACTTGATAAGTGGTTTATTTAAGTATTATACAATGATATTTAAACATTATTAATAGTTATATGCTTATTTTTTACAAATTTGTAAATTGCCGGTAAACATTATCGCCTTAAGAATTAAAACTATAAGAGCTGTTTTACATAACCGAACGTTAAATTTACCATAAATATATTATATATATATATATATATATATATATATATATATATATATATATATATATATAGTAACTTCTGTTTTTTTAACACAAAAATACTATATTTCCAATGTATACGCCTAACACGCTTCATTAGTCCAATACAACAAGTCTTAAAAGTGAAGGCTAGTTTTAAAATGTTACCAAGCAAAATAAGGACAATATAATACTAATCATTAATTAATTATTTGTACCCATTCTTTCAAACAGCTGCAAATATCAATGTCGGGTATTTGGGTTTTATCAATACTTACACTCTACAAATGGCATAATGTTAGTAAGAAATATACTAACTTAAAATCGTGGTTCTATGCAGTTTTTTTTTTTTTTTTTCTTTATTGCTTCTCTCGTTCTAAGATAAAAATAACTGCTTGTAATGTAGTGGTTAAGACAACGAACTTCAACGATGGAGTCCCGGGTTCGAATCTTAATCGTACCATGTGAATTTTTATGAGGATTTTTATTATTTTTTTATTTGTATCATATTTTTTATGCATATTTAATATGTTTTTGCATAAAATATGTTATAACAAATGTGTTTTTAAATTTATATATATATTTATTTTTATTAAAAGCAGATCAGGTTACTATCAGAACCAGATCAAATACTGATCAGAACCTAATCTGGAAACGTAACATAACTCGATCCAATCCTAATCGGATTTTGAGTGGGTCTGATCAGGAAAGTTATACCAGACCTGATTGAAAATTGACACATGGGACAGTAAAGCTTTTAAAATTATTTGTTTTTAACAGTTTTTCGTCCGTTTGAAAAGCACACCATTGTTTTTTATTTACATTCGGAAGTATCTGATACTAATTCAATATTGGTAAGAGAAGTCAAACAATCTTAAAGTTTTATATCCTTAAGGAATTAAATGCTAAGTATTTAATGAAAGGTAGAAATTAAAACGTGTCCTTGGTGTTTTATTAGATGTTAAGTTTAAAAAAATAGTTTTAAGTTGTTTTAAATTAGTAATAAATACGTTCAATTCATTACCTATTGTTACCAGGTATTTTGCGTGATAAGTAATAACATGTTACAGTTGACCGGTCGTATTGAGTTTAATCACACCGTATATTACTGTTAATGGGGCATTTTATAGTTTGTTTAACATATATAAGGAGGCATTTATTTATTGGTAACCAACTCATCCCAGCTCCTGTAGGTAATCATAGCTATCAGTCTCTTAGTAAGAATTCATAGTAGGATTAATTAGCTATACTTATTTTATCAATACAAATAATTAAAAAAATAGTAATAAAGGTATTAAAAGTATAAAAATGTATACATCAATAACAAAATATTTGTTATTGTACAATTGTTTTTAACACCATCATTAGTATGGTAATATTTATTTATGTAGTATATTTAGACCAAATAAAGTTTATGGAATATAAATATTCATATTGAACTTGGTTACAAACTGAGAGTTATATTCTGATCAAGATTCGTCACTCAGATTTGAGTGCCGCAAAAAATTATCAATGTAATTTCTCAACGTATTAAAGTAACAGACTAAAATTATTATGATGTTAATTTAGGTTTTTTAAATAGTTTAATTACTCATGATAATTTAATGTTTAAATCTGAAAGGGAAGTTCAAAATTAGATTAAAATATTTTGGTAATATTAGTATTTAAAAATAAATATAGTTGCAGCCGGGGTAACAGAAATTCCTTGACAGGGTTCCTGGGTTTAGCGTAATCCAGGCTTCCTGGCACTATTCTGACAATAACAATTAAATGGTAACTATTAAAACGTTGATTCCATTGATATTTTCTTACAGGTAAAACAACAAATTAATTAGACTATTACAATATAAGACCTTCTAACTTAGTTCGAGTATTTTTGTTTTTATTTGGTCGTTTGGAACATTTGCTATTCAAGGATTTAAAACAAAATAACTTTTCAAATTTGATGGGATTCAGTAATTTGTATTTTATTTAACTTTTTTCGCCTAGAATTGGAATTACTATCTACAAATTATACTAAATAAACCCTTATACTCCAGAAAAGAGCGATAAGGTGCATTTTGAAACTTAAACCTACAGAATCATGTTTTGATCACTTCAAATTTTGACAGTACCTAGTATTTACCTGTTTGAAGTAATTAGTTATGTTAAAGATCAGAATCTTCTTAAAGCTCATCAGCATTCTTATAGAACCAGAAATAGAAACATTAATCCTTCTGTTTCTCATAACTTAAAGCTTTTTGAGAAAAAGCTGGATTACATTGGTCTTAAGCTATTTAATCAACTTCCTTCTCACATAGCCCAGATTAGTAACTTGAAAAAATTTAAATACGAGCTCAAAAAGTACCTTTTAGATCAATGTATTTACCAACTCCCATCATACCTGACCTGACTTTATAACCTGTCAAGATGTTTTTTTACAACCCCCCCTCCATTTGCATCTCTGCCAATCATGAATATGACAGCATCATGAAGATGTACCTGATGAAACCTGCAGAAGCTCACTGGTCATATGCCACATATGGTCAATCGGGACGACGTGGGATATGTATGTATAATATTTACTATGTCAACATACGAATTCAGTTTTACGAGTCCAACAATTTAGCAATTACAAAATCCCTAAATTGTTTGTGGTTTTCCAATAAAATACGCATAATATATAATAATCCTTTTCTTTAAAATTATTTTAATTTCTTATAATTGTTGTATTTGTTATAAGGCATTGCATGCAGCTCTGCTAACCTAAAACAAAGTTAAATATTTCAGTTCAAAATGCAGCTTAAACTAGTTGTTGTGAGCGTACTGCTCCTGTTGTCCGTTGTGGATGGCGAAGAACAACTACAAGCCAGGGTGCGTATATGATTAGTGTCATTTATTCATTGTTCGATTTATATTAAATTTGATGGGATTCATTAATTTGTATTTCATTTAACTTTTTTTGCCTAGAATCGACATTATAAATGCATTATGAATGTTCCAATTCATAACACTTATTTTTTCAGAAGCATCTAAAATATTCTACGGTACAACAGAATGGTGTTCAATAGACTGCTTGAACCGTTAAGGCTTGAAAGTAACTTTAATACATTTATAAACAAATTTAAATGATTTATCATTGCCAAAGCCTACTATAGGGTAAAAGATTTCTTAGCTTAGAACGAATTATTTCTAGAAATTTGCCACCCCATTTTATGTATTGTATTTTATATTTTAAGAACATTTTATTAACTTTTGTTTTGACTTGGCATATACAAAGTAATTTTGTCAACATGTTCAATAAAAAATTTGATTTTCAATTTGAATATTACTAATCCAAATATAGCAGGTTCACATACCGTTCCGTCGTCAATTATTTTAGTTTCCTAGAAGATTACCAGTCATAGAACTACTGTCCCACTATCAAATCTGGTGTCAACAGTTAAATGAAGTACATATTTTATAGTCGTTAAACACTAACACAACACAAACGAACTGTACAAATACAATTAATGTAAAACAAAAATACATTTGTACCTCCCGTTGTGTGTTGTGTTAGTTTGAAAAGACTGCGACAATGTGTTCCTAAACAGGATGAACAAAATACGTCTTACAAAATTAAAAATATATTTACACTTACACTGTTCTTACATACAAGAAGTAAAATATACACAAAATATGATACAAGGTGATCGATTTCTACCAGTTACACCGGTTATCATCAGGCCCAATCAGAGGAGAGACTTACAGAAACAAGATGGCGAACAGCTTACATTCTATTGGCTGCCGGAAGTTCCGGAAACAAGTTGGGATAAGTACCACCAGAGTCAAAGTTGACCTGTCCAATGATCAATTTATCCCTGTCCTTACATTTTTCCTTAAAAATTAACAATTCTTCCCATGCATTCATTACATTTACTTTCTTACAAATCTGGAGAATATTACAATTTTCTTCAATTTTTCCCAAGGAGTAGCCAATTCCCAGGAAGTTTTTTGCGATTTTAAAAATCCTAGGTTTGGATTATATTGAGCTGTTTTTATCATAAACTTGGACCTATGGCTATAAAATGTACGCCTATTTACTTAGGATACTTGCCATTTTAGAAGTTTCATGTACGGTCTTGGACCAACCCATGTTTATAGAATTTAATTTCATGATAGCCTAGGCTATTGCAACAATGTATTGAAATATCATTTTGTAAAATACAACTGTTGTTAAATACTTTAAACATTACCAGGAATGTTGTAGCGACAAAAAAATCTTTAAACTATTCTAACCAAACTAAGCCTTTTATACAGGTTATCTGAAATGATTTAACAAATCCTAGGTTTCGATTATATTGAGCTGTTTTCATCATAAATTTGGACCTATGACTATAAAATGTAGGCATATACACTTAGGATACTTGTCATTTTAGAAGATTCATGTACGGACTTGGGCCAACCCATGTTTATAGAATTTAATTTCATGATACCATTAGCCTAGGTAATTGAAACAATACATTGAAATATCATTTTGTAAAATACAACTGTTATAAAATACTTTAAACACATTGCCAGGAATGTTGTAGCGAACCAAAACAAAAGCTTTAAACTATTCCAACTAAACTAAGCCTTTTGTACAGGTTATCTGAAATGATTTGACAAATCCTAGGTTTTGATTATATTGAGCTGTTTTCATCATAAACTTGGACCTATGGCTATAAAATGTAGGCCTATACACTTAGGCTACTTGCCATTTTAGAAGTTTCATGTACGGTCTTGGACCAACCCATGTTTATAGAATTTAATTTCAGGATAGCCTAGGCTATTGAAACAATATATTGAAATTTTTTTTTTCATCTAAATAACTATACCTGACGATTTATTGTTAATCCTTAAGGATATTTTGACTTAGCCTATAGAAATTGTTAACATTAATTCATATAGGAAACTAGCTGTTCTCTTAAAAGTCAAATTAACCACACTGCTAAAGTCACTGCTTAGCCCAAAATGCTCTGTTTGTTCTAAGATAACGCTCTCATGCCAATCCTAACAACAAACCATGCCTGAAATCTTCGATTTATTTTTAAAATAAATATATTTACGTATTTTTACAACATTTACTTTGATAAAAACAAGTGATAAATGTAACCATGCCTGAAATCTTCAATTCGTTTTAAAAATAAATAAATGTACGTATTTATACAACATTTACTTTGATAAAACAAGTGATAAATGTATGTATGTTTTTCTACGGATAAAATGTTAGGCCGGCGGTGGGATCCGAACCTGCAACCTTGCGCTCCAAGAGCCAGTGCGATACCCTCTCAGCTACCGCGATAATTTATTTTTAAGGGAGAAGTGACTAAAACTATAGCTAGATAGACATAAAACCCGGATTCTGGCGGCAGTTAAATGACAACGGAATCTATTCTGATGATGTTACTTAAATCAGATATTGAATTTTTTATGAAACTCGATTTAAGTTTGATCATGTGTTTCAATTATCCTTATACGCGAGGAATGAACTTACACCTATTATTGAAGTATGTATAGTGCCAGGTATGTAAAAATTAACGAACATACATGTATGTATTGGAAAAAATGCTTTAATATTTATGTTAACTTAGATTTTGCATCTAAATTACAGATGAACTTACAGCTTTTGAAGCATTACATAGTTTCAGTTGAGAAAAATAATAGAGATCATTAAATATGTTTATAAAAATATTAAACTTGTTAAAACAACACATTTTCATGGATATGATACATTAACAAATTGATTGTAAAATAAATTTTTCCCTCCGTTTCTTATGCAATGGACTAACTTTCTTTAAATGCAACAACTGTTTACTATACAACTTCCCCAGTATCTCTCATATACCAGTTACTTAAATGACACTATTTGTAATACAATTATATTCTTAATTCATTTTAGTTTTTAGTTGAATTGATGTCACCGTTTGTCATTACATGTTTCACTTTAATCTCAGAATAGTTAAAAGGTGGACAGATACTTGGAACTTCGTTCTTTTCACAAGAAAATTAAACAAATTGAAATTTATTTAGGAATACTTTAATCTCTATAAATGTAATCTCTTTTGATGTAAGTATGTAAACATTTTCAATCAACTTGTTGGATTAGTTTTAATAGACAGCGATACGATTTCTGAACTTAATTTGTTAATTTTAGCGCCTTACTACATTACTCGAACTGGAGTTGTTCTTGGAAGATGAAGTTGTCATAGATCTGAAGAAGCTGGACGATGATTGTAAGGGAAGGCGGTGCTACGTTCCTGATTTTATCAACAAAAATATTACAAACACATTGGTTGCAGCATTTTCTAAGAAGGAACATTTCTTTATTACAGTTTTTAATACGTATTACCCAGGTCATCCAATGATAGATTTTACATTCGAACTAGTAAGTAAAGTGTACAGAACATATAACGTACAAAAGTACATAACTAAACTCATTGGATTTGAATTGGATTCGAAACAGATCTGGAAATTCGTGTGGACTATCGCTAAAACGTATGCTGATTCTATATCGAATCAGTAAACCTACTCCACACTAAATGTATCATGTAATCAAATTATTAAAGAATAAACATATCTATATCGGTTATGACATTTATTTTACATTTTGTAATCCTCGCTTATAAAAATTAAATAAACTATATTTTACACTAAATCGATTCAAATGACGAATTATTTAGTAAACGTTTACATTCATAAATAATTTGACATTCCACTCGTGGTTCAGCCAATTACAACACAGATCGCTCTCTTACCATTGAATAGCAAACACATGTTTAATTCACCATTAAACTTAACCACGGTTAAGTTCATGTTTAATTTGTGTATTTATGTCCTTTTTGTAGCTGGTAAAATTTATTAGAGGATAAACTATAGATAACTATGAAATATGATATTTCCATATTTATAATTTTAAAATCTTTGTTAATTTTTCATCATTAAAATAGCAAGCACATTAATAGTTCCTCAAATTATAATTAAGGAGTTGCTTTCTTATAAGTCACAAAGTTAGTGTATTTTAAATACTACAAACATATAAATATCGAAAACAATAACAAATTACCACCGGAATAAAAATGATATAAATACTAAACAGAAATAAATATGATAGAGTGAACATTAAACTACTTAGCAAGCTTTTTGTTTCCGCCATTTACAGGACACTAGGAATAGTATAAATGTTATTTCGAAGAAGTAATAATCCAACCCAACCAATAATAATTATGTTTAAACAAATGCTATGTTTTATAAAGAGTATATGTTGCACTAGGTATTTCTTAAGGCCAACTGGCTACAGGGCGAAAATACGTTTTTCTTTCACTAAATATTTGTAATTATATTGATAAATGTTAAACTACTTCTTCTGTTGTTATATGTTCGTTTTATAGTTTTTGAAATCCATACGTTTCATTTTATCTGTAAATGGTACAATCTTTTTTGTCTTCTATTTTATATAAACGTATTTAAAATATATCTACTAAGCGATGTGTTTATGGTGAGTATAACACAAAGCCCAATCAAAATTACCTATTAATTTCAAATGTATTAATACCTTTAAATTACTTTATTAATTGGTAGTGATGCAAGCAATCTTTACATAGATGATGATTCTAAGTTTTAATCAATGACGTAATACATGGAATACAAATTGTGGACATATCTGAAAAGTTATGATTTGCAAGTTACATATTTATTTTTATAATATAGCACTGGCATATATTTGACACGTAAAGAAAATTATGTAAACATATTTTCCATGATAGTACTTACCATATAAATCCCAGCTGTTACCCATAGCGGCTTTGCCCGCATCAGTACTTAGAGTTAAAAAGATCAATTACTGATATATAAAAGAAGGTAGATTATTTCTTAAATACCGCATCGTATTACAGGTCAGTATTTTAAAAGATGTCCCCGTATGTCTGGTAAACGTTTGCAGCCCTAACAGCAATATCTCGTTTGCGAGCTTCAGATTCCTCAACGGTGTCTGTATACTACTGCTTTGCCACTTCATTGGCTCACAGACCGGCAGCCTACAACTGAGCTTTCTTTTCACGTCGAAGTTGCTGTTCTTCTGTAGTTTCTTCTGCTCTATTTGCTGCCTGCATTTTAGCTTGTTAAAAACCTTCTCATTTATATTAGTGATGATGTTTCCTGACTTTGATCCACTTTACCAAATCGAGCTTTTCGGAAATTCGAAACATATTTGATTAACGTTTCCCCGGAATTATTATGATAAAGGTACCTTCGTTGTTAAACTTACAGCCAAAGAGTAAACCATAATGTAAACAAATAAAGGAACTAAATGTATTGTTGCTTAAAGTTTAAATGCAGAACTTATTTGTAACTAGTCGTTTATTTGGCCGGGAAGGGGGGTAAAATAATGCTTCATTTCGTGGTAGCGGTGGTTCAGCTAAGCGGCAGTTACCAGGCAGTAGCAGCGAGTTGCCGGCCGCACTTTGACCCGGCCTTATTAGCGCTTATCGGCCTGGGTTTCTCGCCGCTTTGGACAGCCAGTTCGTCTTGAGCTCCAACAGTGGACGTGTCCGAGGAGTTTTCGTGAGGGCTGTATTACGGTTTTCGTTGGTGACGGATTTTCTGTGCAGTGTGGCCTGCGTTAAGCTGGATGGTGACCCGCTAGTTGGTGAGTGACACCGTTAATAACACTATTATTATTAGTAATTATAAGTATCCAGAGTATTAAAATATTTTAATAATTTTTGTTGGACAATACTTGTCGAGCAGTCTTGTGAGCCACGTTTGTGCCTAAGTTGTATTTAATTACTGTCTAGGCGGGGTATAGAGTTTATGTTTTATAGCTGCAGTAGGAAACCTATGTGATTATATATATTTTTTTAACCCTTTCAGTGCTATGGACCGTTATATCGTCTTTTGAATCTGTTATCAACAAACACTGTTACTGCTTCATAAGCGATTGTACCGTTAGGCGCTCTGTCTGCAGTCTGAGTCTGACATGTGGTGAAACCTGGTAGACACGAACTGAACTATCTCGTCCAGCGCCTAGTCTCTATAATACCAACTGATCCACTGCAGCTGCTAGTCTGATCAGTGGCTGTGCGGTCTAAGGCGTTACCTTCCCGGTCGGGGGTTACACTTGGATCGAGGGTTCGAATCCCGTCACAGTTGGTGGTTTTATGTGCAACTCATGGAGTAATCACTTGTCTGTGGCAGAGTTGAAGGGGAGGGCGGGCTTTAAGCAAACGGTGGACGGTTCGGGTCCAAGCTGATGGGATGGGTGGATTCTTTGTGAGTTGCAAATCTGATCAAGTGTTTTGCTACTTTTTACCTATCCTTTACTATGTGTGTCCAGCGGAAGTCTGTTTTTATTTATTTTAACTGTTCAGGCGTTCAATATATTTAAAAAATCAACAAAACGTCACGGATTCAACTCAGAAGCTTAGCACTCAAAGGGTTAAATTCAAAGTATTTAGTATAATGTATAAAGTATTTAGTATAACAATTAAAACGTGTCCTTGGGGTTTCATTAGATGTAATGTTAAACAAATTGTTTTAGGTAGTTAAAATTAGTAATAAGCACGTGCAATTTATTCCCTATTGTCTACCAGGTGTTTTTCACGATAAGTATTAAACAAGTTACGGTTGACCGAACTTTTTGGGTTTAATCACACCGTATATTACTGTTAATGGGGCATTTTATAGTTGGTTTGACATATACAGTGTGATTGAAAAGTCCCGGAACGGTGTAATATATTTTTTACCATTATAGATAAAGTAAAGTATATCAATAATAACAATAAATGTCTACTCTTTTCAGCTATTATCACTTTTTCATCCCTTAAGGGAGACGGCCCACGAGGAGTCAGACAAAATTCTTAAATAGTAGCATAGGTCGAGTTTGGTATCAAATTAAAGGACTTATTTAGTAGAACACATTGCCGCAAACCGGACCTCGAAAGAGGTCCACTCTAACCAAAATGGCGGCGTTTTAAAGTTATTCATCATTTATCCAAATAAGCCATTTTCTTACATAAAGATAACATTAATTTAATGTATTGGAATTAAAAATTTAGTACTTACAGTTACAGAGAGTGTTCAAAATGTTGTCCAAATTTCTCTTGGCAATAGCCCAATCTGTGGTAGAAGCCTTCAATAACTTTTTAAATCATCTCAGGAGGTATTTGACCAGTTTCTTCTGTGATGCGGTTCATTATTTCTTCTGTGTTGGCAGGCTTAGTTATAAAACCCCTTTGTTTTAATGTTACCCCTGCTTGCAAATATATTTATTTTTAATACTAATATTACCAAAATATTTTAATCTAATTTTTTTTCAGATTTAAACATTAGATCATCATGAGTAATTAAACTATAAATAAAACTTTAATTAAAGTCATAATAATGTTAGTGTGTTACTTTATTATGTTAAGAAATTACATTAATAATATTTTTGCAGCACTCAAATCTGAGTGACAAGTCTTGATCGGAATATAACTCTCAGTTTGTAACTAAGTTCAATAGTAATATTTATAATCCATAAACTTTATATGGTCTAAATATACTACGTAATGCATCTTACCGTACAAATGATTGTGTTAAAAACCATTGTACAATAACAAATATTTTTGTATTGATGTGTACTATTTTATACTATGAATTGCTTTATTATCATATTATTTTATTCATATTGATAAAATAAGTAAAGCTAATTAACCTTACCAAGAATTTTTACTAAGAGAAAAATAGCTAGGATTACTTAGAGGAGCTGGGATGAGTTGGTTACCAATGAATAAATGCCTCCTTATATATATGTCAAACCAACTATAAAATGCCCCATTAACAGTAATATACGGTGTGATTAAACTCAATACGACCGGTCAACTGTGACTCGTTTATTACTTATCACGTAAAACACCTGGTAGACAATAGATAATAAATTGCACGTGTTTTGTCATTTTATTCACTTATTTTTTAGCAATTACCCTGATTATTTGTTATATGTATATATTACGGAATGTAAAATAAAGGTGACAACAAATCATATATGTGTTTCTTTCTCAAACATTTTATTGCATGATGCATTTAGGGTGACTGCGGATTAATAAACTGGTCTATAATAGCATTCAATACTCTACTGGTGTACAAGATGTTTTTGTTGAGCGATGCACTCTCCACCGGGAAACCAAGTTTAGTAATGATCGTTTGTACTTCATCTGACTTGTACACTGCTCTTACAATTTCTCTTGTAAGATATCTCATTGGACGATTATTTATGTAATACTCTTTTACTAAATCCTTAAACAGATGTTTATTCTGGAGAGATGCTGCTGCTAGTGTAATCTTAATATTATCAAAAACATTGAACGTATAAAGCAGCTCTGGACGGTCTTGTTTGACCAAAGGGAATAGTCCTCTTACTACTTCCTTTGTCAAGAGCATCTCCAGTGTGCCTAATGGTGGAAGTTCCTGCAAGTAATAAAATACATAGATAAATTAATAAAATAGATTGATAAATTCCATCGTTGACGTTTCTACTATCAATCCAGTTCATAGAAAGGGTCAATATGTTTCTTTTATCAGCAAATTATTAAAGAATTCTTTTAATGAATTAAACTGATAGAGTAAGTAAAGCACCTTTATCAAGTTGTTCCTCCTGAATATCAATTTAAGAATTATGGAGTATCCGTAGCCTTCAAGGCCCAAAACACCATGAGTAAAATCCTGCATCCGAATATAAAAGATTGTGTTAAGTTTGATAAGTCCGGTGTATATAAAATCAGTTGTGATAATTTTTACGTTGGTCAAATTGTTAATTTTGTAAAAAGATACAAGAATCATATTTCAGCATGGAAGAACCAAAAATTGGAAAGATCGAATATCGCAAAAAACCTCCTTGAAATTGGCTACTCCTTGGGAACAATTGAAGAAAATTTTAATATTCTCCATATTTGTAAGAAAGTAAATGTAATGAATGCATGGGAAGAATTTTTATTGTTAAGAATTGTTGTTTTTTAAGGAAAAATGTAAGGATAGGGATAAAGTGATCATTGGACAGGTCAACTTTGACTCTGGTGGTACTTATCCCAACTTGTTTCCGGAACTTCCGGTAGCCAATAGAATGTAAACTGTTCTCCATCTTGTTTCTGTTAGTCTCTTATTGGGCCTGATGACGACCGTTGTAACTGGTTGAAATCGATGATCTTGTACCATATTTTGTGTATACTTTACTGGGTTTTATGTAAGTGCAGTATAAGTGTAAATATACTTTGTGGTGTTGTAAGACGTATTTTATTCATCCTGTTTAGGAACACATTGTCGCAGGTTTTGCATAGTAACACAACACAAACGGGAGGTACAAATGTATATTTGTTTTACATTATTTGTATTTGTACAGTTCGTTTGTGTTGTGCTAGTGTTTAAAGACTTTGAAAATATGTATTTCATTTAATTGTTGACACCAGATTTGATAGTGGGACAGTAGTTCCATAATTGGTAATCTTCTAGGAAACTAAAATAATTGAAGACGGAACGGTAATGAACCTGCTATATTTTGAGTAGTAATATTTAAATTCAAATTCAAATTCTTTATTGAACTTGTTGACAAAATTACTTTGCATATGCCAAGTCAAAACAAAAGTTAATACAATGTTCTTAAAATATAAAATACAATACATAAAATGGGGTGGCGCATTTCCAGCAATAAATCGTTCTAAGCTAAGAAATCTTTTACCCTATTGTAGGCTTTGGCAATGAGAAAACATTTCAATCTTTTTCTAAATGTATTAAAGTTACTTTCAAGCCTTAAGGGTTCAGGCAGTCTATTGAACACCATTCTGTTGTACGGCAGAATATTTTAGATGCTTCTGAAAAAAATAAGTGTTATGAATTGGAACATTCATCATGCATTTATAATGCCGATTCTAGGCGAAAAAAGTTAAATGAAATACAAATTACTGAATCCCATCAAATTTAATATAAATCAAACAATGAATAAATTACACTAATCATATACACACCCTGGCTTGTAGTTTTTCTTCGCCATCCACAACGGACAACAGGAGCACTACGCTCACAACAACTAGTTTTAGCTGCATTTTGACCTAAAATATTTAACTTTGTTTTAGGTTAGCAGAGCTGCATGCAATGACTTATAACAAATACAACAATTCTATGAAATTAAAATAATTTTAAAGAAAATGATTATTATATATTATGCGGCTTTTATTGCAAAACCACAAACAATTTAGGGATTTCGTAATTGCTAAATTGTTGGACTATGTAAAACTGAATTCGTATGTTGACATAGTAAATATTATACATACATACATACATGCATACGTATCTCACGTCGTCCCGACTGACCATATGTGGCATAGGGCCAGTCAGCTTCTACAGGTTTCATCAGGTACATCTTCATGATGTCATATTCATGATAGGCAGAGATGAAAATTTGGGGGGGGGGTTGGAAAAAACATCTTGAAAGGTTAGAAAGTCAGGTCAGGTATGATGGGAGTTGGTAAAGACATTGATCCAAAAGGTGCTTTTTGAGCTCATATTTAAATTTTTTCAAGTTACTAATCTGGGCTATGTGAGAAGGAAGTTGATTAAATAGCTTAAGACCAATGTAATCCAGCTTTTTCTCAATAAGCTTTAAGTTATGAGACACAGAAGTATTGTGTTTCTATTTCTGGTTCTATAAGAATGCTGATGAGCTTTAACAAGATTGTGTTCTTTAACATAACTAATTACTTCAAACATGTAAATACTAGGTACTGTCAAAATTTGCAGTTCTTTGAAGTGGTCAAAACATGATTCTGTAGGTTTAAGTTTCAAAATGCATCGTATCACTCTTTTCTGGAGTATAAGGGTTTATTTAGTATAATTTGTAGATAGTAATTCCAATTCTAGGCGAAAAAAGTTAAATGAAATACAAATTACTGAATCCCATCAAATTTTCAAAGTTATTTTGTTTTAAATCCTTGAATAGCAAATGTTCCAAACGACCAAATAAAAACAAAAATACTCGAACTAAGTTAGAAGGTCTTATATTGTAATAGTCCAATTAACGTTTTGATATACCTGTAAGAAAATATCAATGGAATCAACATTTTAATAGTTACCATTTAATTGTTCTTGTCCGAATAGTGCCAGGAAGCCTGGATTACGCTAAACCCAGGAACCCTGTCAAGGAATTTCTGCTTGTTCTAGTAATTTATCGCTGTCTACCTGAAAGAGCACGAATCTTTTCCTATGCAAAACCCTAGGGCTATGAAACTCCCTTATTGGGATCAGATCCCAATATAAATAAATCATGGCAATGAGGATAGATAAGTTAGGGTTATGTGGTGATAGGATAAGCGGGAAATGCACGTGAGTCAAGTGAATGAGGGCTGCTCCAACCCCTAAATATTCCTTAATTGGAGCCTTCCCATATCAAAAATGTACTTTCAAACCCAATCCGTCCTATATATTTACAAAAATCAAACACCAAATTTCTTGTTTATAGTCTGATTTAATTCAATTGTCATTTAGATATGGTATTGTGATAATTAAGTTTATGTTTAAACAGCGCGCATCGAACATTAAAATAAAATGTTACGCCGGCTGCAACTATATTTGTTTTTAAATACTAATATTACCAAAATATTTTAATCTAATTTTGAACTTCCCTTTCAGATTTAAACATTAAATTATCATAAGTAATTAAACTATATAAAAAACCCAAATTAACATCATAATAATTTTAGTCTGTTACTTTAATATGTTGAGATATTAAATTGATAATTTTTTGCGGCCCTCAAATCTGAGTCACAAATCTTGATCAGAATATAACTCTCAGTTTGTAACAAAGTTCAATATGAATATTTATATTCCATAAACTTTATTTGGTCTAAACATACTACATAAATTAATATTACCATACAAATGATGGTGTTAAAAACCATTGTACAATAACAAATATTTTGTTATTGATGTATACAATTTTATACTCTAATACCTTTATTACTATTTTTTTTAATTATTCGTATTGATAAAAGAAGTATAGCTAATTAATCCTACTAAGAATTCTTACTAAGAGACTAATAGCTATGATTACTTACAGGAGCTGGGATGAGTTGGTTACCAATAAATAAATGCCTCCTTATATAGGTTAAACAAACTATAAAATGCCCCATTAACAGTAATATACGGTGTGATTAAACTCAATACGACCGGTCAACTGTAACATGTGTATTACTTATCACGTAAAACACCTGGTAACAATAGGTAATGAATTGTACGTCTTTATTACTAATTTAAACAACTTAAAACTATTTTTTTAAACTTAACATCTAATGAAACACCAAGGACATGTTTTAAGTTCTACCTTTTATTAAATACTTAGCATTTAATTCCTTAAAGATATTAAACTTTAAGATTGTTTGACTTCTCTTACCAATATGTAATTAGTATCAGGTACTTCCGAATATAAATAAAAAACAATGATGTGCTTTTCAACGGACGAACAACTGTTAAAAACAAATAATTTTAAAAGCTTTACTGTCCCATATGACAATTTTCAATCAGGTCTGGTACAAATTTCCTGATCAGACCCGCTCAAAATCCGATTAGGATTGGAAAGAGTTATGGGACGTTTCCAGATTAGGTTCTGATCAGGTCTGATCAGTATCTGATCTGGTTCTGATAGTAACCTGATCTGCTTTTAATAAAAATAAATATATATGTATATAAATTTAAAAAACACATTTGTTATAACATATTTTATGCAATGAAACATATTAAATATGCAAAAGAAATGTAATAAAAATAAAAAAAATAATAAAAATCCTCATAAAAATTCACATGGTACGATTGGGATTCGAACCCGGGACTCCATCATTGAAGTTCGTTGTCTTAACCACTACATTACAAGCACTTATTTTTATCTGAGAAAGAGAGAAGCATTTAAGAAAAAAAAACTGCATAGAACCACGATTTTAAGTTAGTATATTTCTTTCTAACATTATGCCATTTGTAGAGTGTAAGTATTGATAAAACCCAAATACCCGACATTGATATTTGCAGCTGTTTGATAGCATGGGTACAAATAATTAATTAATCATTAGTATTATATTGTCCTTATTTTGCTTGGTAACATTTTAAAACTAGCCTTCACTTTTAAGACTTGTTGTATTGGACTAATGAAGCGTGTTAGGCGTTTGCATAGGAAATATGGTATTTTTGTGTTTAAAAAACAGAACTTACTATATATATATATATATATTATATATATAATATATTTATGGTAAATTTAACGTTCGGTGATGTAAAACAGCTCTTATAGTTCTAATTCTTCAGGCGATAATGTTTACCGGCAATTGACAAATTTGTAAAAAATAAGCATATAACTATTAATAATGTTTAAATATCATTGTATAATACTTAAATAAACCACTTATCAAGTTTGATATTGTTGATCAGACCAGTTCAACTAAACCTAAACAGGTCTGAATAACCCTGATATCCAGATTAGGCCTGATCAACCCTGATACTCCAGATCAGGACTGATTAACTCAACCTGATTAGGTCTATCAGACCTGATCAGTTCTGATCAGAATTGGATCAGGTCTGATCAGAATTGGATAACACCTGTTTAAACATGTTCATATGGGGTAGCACGGAAATTCGTTAAATAGTCAATATAATTTTTGTGCTCTTGAACAACTTGAGATTTTTTTAATTGTAGTTTCAATCAAAAGGAGAAAAATTGTTGTTTTTGGTGTGCCATCGTGTTTTACGATTAAGAACTAAAAACACTCTTTTTATCTTTGTGATGAGCAACTTTTTTATCGTAATACCCATATAAGCCTTTGATGTTTGAAAATTAGGACAAATTATTATGTCATTTGTATTGGTTTAGTAGTTCATATAGGTCAAATTAATAATATTTTATTTACAAAAAAAGTGCGTACACGTCTTTGTTACTTTTGAATACATCATTGTAAATCAGAACAATAAAATTCTTTGAGGTTAAAAGATCTTAAAAAGTTTAAAAAATTCACAGCTGATTTTTCGGTGCGCTAATTTAAAATATCAGAAAAATGTTATTTTATGGAGTTACTTATATTAATTATAGTATTTACCCTTGAAAATTAACAGATTGTTAGTTTCCGGACACGGTTGATGTACCCAGCCTTCACAAGCCTTCACAAGCCTTCACAGCCTTCACAAGCCTTCACAAGCCTTCACAGCCTTCAAAGCCTTCGCAAGCCTTCACAGCCTTCACAAGATATACAGTGGATCTAGAGTTCTTCATCACTTTCAACACAAACAACACAGTCTCTGTCTTCATACGTACCAGTTGTATCATTGTCGTTATAAATTACTGTTGATTGGTCATAGATTCAGTATAAGTCAAGGGGCTATGGCATTTTTCATACATACTTTGGGCTGAAAAAGGCGAAGTCAACCCAAATGTTATGAAGAGAATCAGACTTCATTCATTTTGGACTTACGAGTTTAGTTTTTATTTTTATTTAAAAAAGCTATTGTTCATATTGTTCACAAGGCCTTTCTAAAAAAATACAATTTTCAAAATCGGGGATCAGTCTGTAAATAATAATTATTTACAGACTGATTATTTCTTTTCAATGGATTAGAAGCTCTTTATTAATTAGTGATACGGCAATCCTTGACTGAATAATAAATTCGTAGCAGACTGATATGGTTCTTAGTATTGAAGTTTATTAGCTATTGGTTTAACCTAAAGTATATTTTGAAAAGGGAATAGGACATTTATTGGAGAGAAATAACTAAAGGCAAGAAAAACCAGTAAGTATGTTGACGTTTTAATTTGGAAAAGTTTTGTTGAATTACGTTTTTATTTGTTTTAGAAGAATTAATTTATTGCGGTTTTAATAAGACACAAGCAGGTTTGCTTAGTTGTTCTTTTCATAAAATACCACTTTTTTAACCTCAAGGAAAATCAGGTAGGCTGAAAATTAACGGTGCAGTATTTCCAAAAATGCAGTTAAGAACTGGTGTAATTTCAAGAGATCAAATTCCATACTAATTGCTATATCCCACAGGTGGTTTTGGAGGTTTTGTAACTCAAACATGGGGATTGTAAATCTGTTATTTATATGTTTAAATTGATAGTTTGCACCATTTGGTGTTACCTTAAAAAAAAACTTAATAGTATTTAAATAAAATATTCGGCAATCAGTTGCTGGAATATTGGAAGTGAGTGAGTCCAGCGGTAAACTCACAGTGATAAATTACCGTTTTATATTTTGATTTACTCTAGTATTGTTGTAGAAACTTTTTATATATTTCTTAATATCGTGTAGTTTATTATTATTTGCATTCAACATCCATATTTTCTGGTCACGGTGCAGCAAACTTGATGCTCAGCTCTAATAGATTTCTTATGAAAAACAAATTAATTGCTATATCTTATTTTGAATTAACGTCGTATTTAAGTAAATATAAATGTATAATTTGAAATTTCCTGGGTTTACAGGTGTTGTTGGTTTGGGTTTTTGGGTGGGTTGTTGGTTTGTTGTTGGTTTGTTGGGACAAGGGTTACGCTATAATATATCTTTAGTGAGGGCTAGTTTTAAAATGTTACCAAGCAAAATAAGGACAATATAATACTAATCATTAATTAATTATTTGTACCCATGCTATCAAACAGCTGCAAATATCAATGTCGGGTATTTGGGTTTTATCAATACTTACACTCTACAAATGGCATAATGTTAGAAAGAAATATACTAACTTAAAATCGTGGTTCTATGCAGTTTTTTTTTCTTAAATGCTTCTCTCTTTCTCAGATAAAAATAAGTGCTTGTAATGTAGTGGTTAAGACAACGAACTTCAATGATGGAGTCCCGGGTTCGAATCCCAATCGTACCATGTGAATTTTTATGAGGATTTTTATTATTTTTTTATTTGTATTACATTTCTTTTGCATATTTAATATGTTTCATTGCATAAAATATGTTATAACAAATGTGTTTTTTAAATTTATATACATATATATTTATTTTTATTAAAAGCAGATCAGGTTACTATCAGAACCAGATCAGATACTGATCAGACCGGATCAGAAACTAATCTGGAAACGTCCCATAACTCTTTCCAATCCTAATCGGATTTTGAGCGGGTCTGATCAGGAAATTTGTACCAGACCTGATTGAAAATTGTCATATGGGACAGTAAAGCTTTTAAAATTATTTGTTTTTAACAGTTGTTCGTCCGTTGAAAAGCACATCATTGTTTTGTATTTATATTCGGAAGTACCTGATACTAATTCAATATTGGTAAGAGAAGTCAAACAATCTTAAAGTTTAATATCTTTAAGGAATTAAATGCTAAGTATTTAATACAAGGTATAACTTAAAACATGTCCTTGGTGTTTCATTAGATGTTAAGTTTAAAAAAATAGTTTTAAGTTGTTTAAATTAGTAATAAAGACGTACAATTCATTACCTATTGTTACCAGGTGTTTTACGTGATAAGTAATACACATGTTACAGTTGACCGGTCGTATTGAGTTTAATCACACCGTATATTACTGTTAATGGGGCATTTTATAGTTTGTTTAACATATATAAGGAGGCATTTATTTATTGGAAACCAGCTCATCCCAGCTCCTGTAAGTAATCATAGCTATTAGTCTCTTAGTAAGAATTCTTAGTAGGATTAATTAGCTATACTTCTTTTATCAATACGAATAATTAAAAAAAATAGTAATAAAGGTATTAGAGTATAAAATTGTATACATCAATAACAAAATATTTGTTATTGTACAATGGTTTTTAACACCATCATTTGTATGGTTATATTAATTTATGTAGTATATTTAGACCAAATAAAGTTTATGGAATATAAATATTCATATTGAACTTTGTTACAAACTGAGAGTTATATTCTGATCAAGATTTGTGACTCAGATTTGAGGGCCGCAAAAAATTATCAATTTAATATCTCAACATATTAAAGTAACAGACAAAAATTATTATGATGTTAATTTGGGTTTTTTATATAGTTTAATTACTTATGATAATTTAATGTTTAAATCTGAAAGGGAAGTTCAAAATTAGATTAAAATATTTTGGTAATATTAGTATTTAAAAACAAATATAGTTGCAGCCGGCGTAACATTTTATTTTAATGTTCGATGCGCGCTGTTTAAACATAAACTTAATTATCACAATACCATATCTAAATGACAATTGAATTAAATCAGACTATAAACAAGAAATTTGGTGTTTGATTTTTGTAAATATATAGGACGGATTGGGTTTGAAAGTACATTTTTGATATGGGAAGGCTCCAATTAAGGAATATTTAGGGGTTGGAGCAGCCCTCATTCACTTGACTCACGTGCATTTCCCGCTTATCCAATCACCACATAACCCTAACTTATCTATCCTCATTGCCATGATTTATTTATATTGGGATCTGATCCCAATAAGGGAGTTTCATAGCCCTAGGGTTTTGCATAGGAAAAGATTCGTGCTCTTTCAGGTAGACAGCGATAAATTACTAGAACAAGCAGAAATTCCTTGACAGGGTTCCTGGGTTTAGCGTAATCCAGGCTTCCTGGCACTATTCGGACAAGAACAATTAAATGGTAACTATTAAAATGTTGATTCCATTGGTATTTTCTTACAGGTATATCAAAACGTTAATTGGACTATTACAATATAAGACCTTCTAACTTAGTTCGAGTATTTTTGTTTTTATTTGGTCGTTTGGAACATTTGCTATTCAAGGATTTAAAACAAAATAACTTTGAAAATTTGATGGGATTCAGTAATTTGTATTTCATTTAACTTTTTTCGCCTAGAATTGGAATTACTATCTACAAATTATACTAAATAAACCCTTATACTCCAGAAAAGAGTGATACGATGCATTTTGAAACTTAAACCTACAGAATCATGTTTTGACCACTTCAAAGAACTGCAAATTTTGACAGTACCTAGTATTTACATGTTTGAAGTAATTAGTTATGTTAAAGAACACAATCTTGTTAAAGCTCATCAGCATTCTTATAGAACCAGAAATAGAAACACAATCCTTCTGTGTCTCATAACTTAAAGCTTATTGAGAAAAAGCTGGATTACATTGGTCTTAAGCTATTTAATCAACTTCCTTCTCACATAGCCCAGATTAGTAACTTGAAAAAATTTAAATATGAGCTCAAAAAGCACCTTTTGGATCAATGTCTTTACCAACTCCCATCATACCTGACCTGACTTTCTAACCTGTCAAGATGTTTTTTACAACCCCCCCCCAAATTTTCATCTCTGCCTGTCATGAATATGACATCATGAAGATGTACCTGATGAAACCTGTAGAAGCTGACTCGCCCTATGCCACATATGGTCAGTCGGGATGACGTGAGATACGTATGCATGTATGTATGTATGTATAATATTTACTATGTCAACATACGAATTCAGTTTTACATAGTCCAACAATTTAGCAATTACGAAATCCCTAAATTGTTTGTGGTTTTGCAATAAAAGCCGCATAATATATAATAATCATTTTCTTTAAAATTATTTTAATTTCATAGAATTGTTGTATTTGTTATAAGTCATTGCATGCAGCTCTGCTAACCTAAAACAAAGTTAAATATTTTAGGTCAAAATGCAGCTAAAACTAGTTGTTGTGAGCGTAGTGCTCCTTTTGTCCGTTGTGGATGGCGAAGAAAAACTACAAGCCAGGGTGTGTATATGATTAGTGTAATTTATTCATTGTTTGATTTATATTAAATTTGATGGGATTCAGTAATTTGTATTTCATTTAACTTTTTTCGCCTAGAATTGGCATTATAAATGCATGATGAATGTTCCAATTCATAACACTTATTTTTTTCAGAAGCATCTAAAATATTCTGCCGTACAACAGAATGGTGTTCAATAGACTGCCTGAACCCTTAAGGCTTGAAAGTAACTTTAATACATTTAGAAAAAGATTGAAATGTTTTCTCATTGCCAAAGCCTACAATAGGGTAAAAGATTTCTTAGCTTAGAACGATTTATTGCTGGAAATGCGCCACCCCATTTTATGTATTGTATTTTATATTTTAAGAACATTGTATTAACTTTTGTTTTGACTTGGCATATGCAAATTAATTTTGTCAACAAGTTCAATAAAGAATTTGAATTTGAATTTAAATATTACTACTCAAAATATAGCAGGTTCATTACCGTTCCGTCTTCAATTATTTTAGTTTCCTAGAAGATTACCAATTATGGAACTACTGTCCCACTATCAAATCTGGTGTCAACAATTAAATGAAGTACATATTTTCAAAGTCTTTAAACACTAGCACAACACAAACGAACTGTACAAATACAAATAATGTAAAACAAATATACATTTGTACCTCCCGTTTGTGTTGTGTTACTATGCAAAACCTGCGACAATGTGTTCCTAAACAGGATGAATAAAATAGTCTTACAACACCACAAAGTATATTTACACTTATACTGCACTTACATAAAACCCAGTAAAGTATACACAAAATATGGTACAAGATCATCGATTTCAAGCAGTTACAACGGTCGTCATCAGGCCCAATAAGAGACTAACAGAAACAAGATGGAGAACAGTTTACATTCTATTGGCTACCGGAAGTTCCGGAAACAAGTTGGGATAAGTACCACCAGAGTCAAAGTTGACCTGTCCAATGATCACTTTATCCCTATCCTTACATTTTTCCTTAAAAAACAACAATTCTTAACAATAAAAATTCTTCCCATGCATTCATTACATTTACTTTCTTACAAATATGGAGAATATTAAAATTTTCTTCAATTGTTCCCAAGGAGTAGCCAATTTCAAGGAGGTTTTTTGCGATATTCGATCTTTCCAATTTTTGGTTCTTCCATGCTGAAATATGATTCTTGTATCTTTTTACAAAATTAACAATTTGACCAACGTAAAAATTATCACAACTGATTTTATATACACCGGACTTATCAAACTTAACACAATCTTTTATATTCGGATGCAGGATTTTACTCATGGTGTTTTGGGCCTTGAAGGCTACGGATACTCCATAATTCTTAAATTGATATTCAGGAGGAACAACTTGATAAAGGTGCTTTACTTACTCTATCAGTTTAATTCATTAAAAGAATTCTTTAATAATTTGCTGATAAAAGAAACATATTGACCCTTTCTATGAACTGGATTGATAGTAGAAACGTCAACGATGGAATTTATCAATCTATTTTATTAATTTATCTATGTATTTTATTACTTGCAGGAACTTCCACCATTAGGCACACTGGAGATGCTCTTGACAAAGGAAGTAGTAAGAGGACTATTCCCTTTGGTCACAAAAGACCGTCCAGATCTGATTTATACGTTCAATGTTTTTGAAAATATTAAGATTACACTAGCAGCAGCATCTATCCAGAATAAACATCTGTTTAAGGATCTAGTAAAAGAGTATTACATAAATAAACGTCCAATGAGATATCTTACAAGAGAAATTGTAATAGCAGTGTACAAGTCAGATGAAGTACAAACGATCTTTACTAAACTTGGTTTCCCGGTGGAGAGTGCATCGCTCAACAACAACATCTTGTACGCCAGTAGAGTATTGAATGCTATTATAGACCAGTTTATTAATCCGCAGTCACCCTAAATACATCATGCAATAAAATGTTTGAGAAAGAAACACATATATGATTTGTTGTCACCTTTATTTTACATTCCGTAATATATTCATATAAAATTAATCAGGATAATTGCTAAAAAATAATTGAATAAAATGACAAAACTTTCAAAGTAAGTAAGCCACATATAAAAAATAGTACATCACAAGGAGAAAAAGAGTGTTTTTAGTGTTTAATCGTAAATTACAATTGCATACCAAAAACAACAATTGCTGCTACTTGCGATGGAAACTAATATTTTTTTTTATCTCAAGTTTTTCAAGAGTACAAAAATTATATTGACTACTTAACGACTTTTCGTGCTCCAATAAAGCTGATAAAATGATTGTGTTTAACAGTTTTTCGTTTGTTAAAAAGCATACCAGTTTTATTATTATTTTTTTATTTGTGTGTACGAGATACTATTTCAATATTGGTAAGAGTATTCAAACACTATTCAATTGTTTTATCTATAAGGAAATGAATTCAAAGTATTTAGTATAATGTGAAAATTAAAACGTGTCCTTGGTGTTTCATTAGATGTTATGTTAAAAAAATAGTTTTAAGTTGTTTAAATTAGTAATAAACACGTGCAATTTATTATCTATTGTCTACCAGGTGTTTTACGTGATAAGTAATAAACGAGTCACAGTTGACCGGTCGTATTGAGTTTAATCACACCGTATATTACTGTTAATGGGGCATTTTATAGTTGGTTTGACATATATATAAGGAGGCATATATTCATTGGTAACCAACTCATCCAAGCTCCTCTAAGTAATCCTAGCTATTATTCTCTTAGTAAAAATTCTTAGTAAGGTTAATTAGCTTTACTTCTTTTATCAATATGAATAAAATAATATGATAATAAAGCAATTCATAGTATAAAATAGTACACATCAATACAAAAATATTTGTTGTTGTACAATGGTTTTTAACACAATCATTTGTACGATAAGATGCATTACGTAGTATATTTAGACCATATAAAGTTTATGGATTATAAATATTACTATTAAACTTTGTTACAAACTGAGAGTTATATTCCGATCAAGACTTGTCACTCAGATTTGAGTGCTGCAAAAATATTATTAATGTAATTTCTTAACATAATAAAGTAACACACTCACATTATTATGACTTTAATTAAAGTTTTATTTATAGTTTAATTACTCATGATGATCTAATGTTTAAATCTGAAAAAAAAAAATTAGATTAAAATATTTTGGTAATATTAGTATTAAAAATAAATATATTTGCAAGCAGGGGTAACATTTTTAACATATTTTAAAACATATATTTACATATATTAACATATATTGGTAACATATTTTAATGTTGGGTGCGATGTTTAAACATCAACTAGATTATCACAATACTATCTCAAAATGACAAATAAATTGAATCAGAATATAAACAAGAAAGTTGGCGTTTCATTTTTGTAAATACACAGGACGGATTGGGTTTGAACGTATATTTTTTATATAAGAAGGCTCCAATTAAGGAATATTTATGGGGTTGGTGCAGCCCTCATTCACTTGACTTAACGTGCCTATCCCGCTTACACTACCACTACTTAAACCTAACTTATCAATGCTCACAGCTATGATTTATTTATATTCAGATCTGATCCCAATAAGGGAGCTTCATAGCCCTAGGGTGTTGTATAGGGAAAATTGTGAGCTCTTTCAGGTAGACAGTAATAAATTACTAAACAAATCAGATATTCCTTGACTGGGTTTATGATTATCCAGGCTTTTTGGCACTATTAAAACAAGAATAAATTGTATCAGGAATCTGGCACATACTTTCTCCCTTTTAGCCCAACTTTAATGAATAAATTACTTTGTATTTACTAAATATAGAATACAAAGCACGGTCGAATGTACAGAACATTTTGTAAACAAGTTGTTTAAAAAAACATCCACCCAAATCCAAATCGAACAGGGCAAAGAAAAAACCGCAGATCCACATTTTCTGAGCGTCACGCAATCACGACGCAACGTAGAATTCTGGCACGCAGCATGGACAGTGTGTTCAGTCATGCTACTACGATTGACCTTGATAATTGAAGAAAAGATGGGAGGAGATTCTCCAAATCCAAAAGGAGGAAGGGGAAATCTTCTCTCATTCGGACGCCTTGCTGAAGGATATGTCGAAGAATAATTTTTACTATTATTTTAGGAAATTATTTTATTAATTTACAAGCAGTGGAATATTATGAAGCAGAATTTACAATGGCAGCCTCCGTATTTGGTTCAACATTCTTTATGAGAATTGGTTTGCATAGTTTGCGTGCAAGGTCCAGAATAATGTGAACAGCTCGGTGTAGGACGGAATTCCTGTCCGCGACGAAGTCTTTAGCAGACTAAAGAACCTGCGCAAGAAAGAGGACAAGACCCAGGACACTTTTCAACTGATGAAAAGTGAGACTGCAGAGTCAAGGCAATACCGTAAAAAGTACCAGTTACGGATACAAGGACGCCTGTTAAAGGATATTATCCTTGCGACCGCGTCCTCAGGGAAGTGGGAGCGGAGCTCCAGTAAGAGCTCTAGCGACCAGCCCAAGGCGTCAAAAAAGAAGTTGATAAAGAAGAAGAAAAAAAATTTGAAAGAACCTTGGTAGAGGCTCCTCCAGCGAAAACCGTTACTGAACCTGGCCCGGATCCAGTGACTGTGAAGCGAAAGAAAAGATTTGCCCGTTGTCTGTCCTCGTAAGAGTGGCAGGGGGCCAAACCTACACCGGTGTTATGAGGAAGATCCGTGAGGATATTGACCTGGGCTCCTGCACCGCTAAGGTTATCTGTGTGAGACCGACTCCGAAAGGGGATGTTCTGCTTTGGCTGGGGAAGGGCTTGGACAGGAAAGCGTTGTCGCAGTTCTATAAGCCGCAGTAGATCCCCAGTAGCAAGTTCAATACTACTCTCATATGTTCTGCTTTGGCTGGGGAAGGGCTTGGACAGGAAAGCGTTGCAGCAGTTCTAGAAGCCGCAGTAACTCCCCAGTAGCAAGTTCAATACTACTCTCTCCCATATGTTCTGCTTTGGCTGGGGAAGGGCTTGGACAGGAAAGTGTTGCAGCAGTTCTAGAAGCCGCAGTAACTCCCCAGTAGCAAGTTCAATACTACTCTCTCCCATATGTTCTGCTTTGGCTGGGGAAGGGCTTGGACAAGAAAGCGTTGCCGCAGTTCTAGAAGCCGCAGTAGATCCCCAGTAGCAAGTTCAATACTACTCTCTCCCATATGTTCTGCTTTGGCTGGGGAAGGGGTTGGACAGGAAAGCGTTGTCGCAGTTCTAGAAGCCGCAGTAGATCCCCAGTAGCAAGTTCAATACTACTCTCTCCCATATGTTCTTCTTTGGCTGGGGAAGGGCTTGGACAGGAAAGCGTTGCCGCAGTTCTAGAAGCCGCAGTAGATCCCAAGTAGGAAGTTCAATACTACTCTCTCCCATATGTTCTGCTTTGGCTGGGGAAGGGCTTGGACAGGAAAGCGTTGCCACAGTTCTAGAAGCCGCAGTAGATCCCCAGTAGCAAGTTCAATACTACTCTCTCCCATATGTTCTGCTTTGGCTGGGGAAGGGCTTGGACAGGAAAGCGTTGTCGCAGTTCTAGAAGCCGCAGTAGATCCCCAGTAGCAAGTTCAATACTACTCTCTCCCATATGTTCTGCTTTGGCTGGGGAAGGGCTTGGACAGGAAAGCGTTGCCGCAGTTCTAGAAGCCGCAGTAGATCCCCAGTAGCAAGTTCGATACTACTCTCTCCCATATGTTCTGCTTTGGCTGGGGAAGGGCTTGGACAGGAAAGCGTTGCAGCAGTTCTAGAAGCCTCAGTAGATCCCCAGTAGCAAGTTCAATACTACTCTCTCCCATATGTTTTGCTTTGGCTGGGGAAGGGCTTGGACAGGAAAGCGTTGCAGCAGTTCTAGAAGCCTCAGTAGATCCCCAGTAGCAAGTTCAATACTACTCTCTGCCATATGTTCTGCTTTGGCTGGGGAAGGGCTTGGACAGGAAAGCGTTGCAGCAGTTCTAGAAACCGCAGTAAATCCCCAGTAGCAACTTCAATACTACTCTCTCCCATATGTTCTGCTTTGGCTGGGGAATGGCTTGGACAGGAAAGCGTTGCCGCAGTTCTATAAGCCGCATTAGATCCCCAGTAGCAAGTTCAATACTACTCTCTCCCATATGTTCTGCTTTGGCTGGGGAAGGGCTTGGACAGGAAAGCGTTGCCGCAGTTCTAGAAGCCGCAGTAGATCCCCAGTAGCAAGTTCAATACTACTCTCTCCCATATGTTCTGCTTTGGCTGGGGAAGGGCTTGGACAGGAAAGCGTTGCCGCAGTTCTAGAAGCCGCAGTAGATCCCCAGTAGCAAGTTCAAAACTACTCTCTCCCATGATTCTTTATAGTTCGTATATAAAACACTTATGTACATTCCTACTGCTTATAGCTATTTCCTAATGTATTAAATAAAACTTTTAAGATGTTGAAACACTATAAAAAAAAACACCAGCCATCCCTAATTTGTAATCTAGTTATAAGTCAGTTTATTGTATAGCTTAGTATAACGTAATCCACCCAAGTGAACGTAGTGGACCTAGGGAGGTCGGTTAAGTTTGTAGGGCCTCGAGGAGTCCCACACTTTGTCCGTAAATGGATTTCCACCTCCTTGCAAAAAAAAATATTTTTTCAACCAGTATCTCCAGGAGGTCCGCATGATGATACACATATCAAAAGCATTACTAATAACTCATCACTAATTAAAAACCGGTCCATACAAATCTAATTTAAATAAGTCATAATAGATGAATTTTCGTCGTGATAGGTTTAACAATTTACCGTTACTTTAATTTTGTTTATTGAATTAGTTTGATTTAAGCGTACAAATGAATTATAAATTAATTAACCTATTTTGGTGAATACAAAAAAGTAGTTATTTAATTCCTGTAGTGGTCTTACAATGTATCGATAGATTTCTGTTACCTTATTGGAATTTTAGGCTTATGAATATGTAAATATTTCCATTTTGATGACTTATTTTCTTTACCTCATGGCTTTTCTTATAAACATATGTTTTGGGTTTTGTATATTTTTTATATTTATTATTCCACGAATATTTGCATAATTATCATAAAAATAAATTAATAATAAGAGAATTTCCTTAAAAAACTGTCCATTTTTTTTAAATAATACAAAGGTATATATTTAAAAAAGGAATGATTTCATTTATTAACTATAAATAACAACTATTTCACTTGCAATCGAAACAAAAAGTAAAATTGGTAATATTTATGTTAATAACTATTCGTAGCATAATCCCATCTATAGTAGGTCTGCCCGACACAACAATTCCATACATGTGGCGAAGTACAATAGGCTTCATACCTTGTGTTGTAGTCTAATAGAATTATTTTATTAATGGTGGTTGTTCCTCAGGAGTAGATGTCGAGTTGAATATTTAACATTTAGACGTATCCCGTTACTAATTCATATTTAGATAGATGCAGTGTGATAGTTAACCTTATAAATATTGCAAACTAGAACCGATATAGGCACATAAGTTTGATTCTCTTATTTTAGCGAATTTCCCCTATAGGGAAGAAGCTATTACCGTAGGTCTCATGGTAAGACTTAACCCCTAGACCATTATAACTTTTCATTTTGAGGACCCCAGATGCCAAAAACACGATTCGTTCAAATTTGTATATTTGTATATATATATATATATATATATATATATATATATATATATATATATATATATATATATATAGATTATATATTATATATATTTTATATATATATATGTGTCCGTAAGCACAATAACTCTCGTAAAAAAGGTCCGATCTTAATGAAATTTGGTACAAATGTGTAAAGTACCATTTATTTTAACCAGTTCGAAAACCAGATGAATCGCACCATCCAATGGGGGGTTTTGGGGGGTTTTGTACCCCAAAAATGTGATTTTTGAAGGTTTCACATGTAATTTTAATTTAAATAAAATTTTAATTTATACCATTGAATTCAGCTTAAAAACAATTAGGCATTTTGATCATTGCTCTACGTCGATTGGTTACTGAGATATTGAAAGTGCTAAACACAGTACGTTGTCTAATGTTATTCTTATGGAGAAAAAGAAAAATTGTATATCTCGCTTGGTTATGAACTGGCGAAATTTGGTATATGGCTTGATCTGGTTGTGGTTTTTTGTTCTTTGTACAAAAAAAAAAACAATTTTTCGCCTATGGTTCCTGTAGCAGAAAACCTAGGTACTTGGTTCATGTTATTCTTATGGAAAATACTTAAAATGTTATATATCGCTTATTTATAAATGTATATGGATGAAACTTGGTATGTGATTTCACTAACAGGAGTCCTATTGATATTTGTATAAAAGCCCATTATTTTGTGTGCCTTGTTGCAGCACACCTGCGTACTCAACCCCAATGTTATTCTTAAGGAGAATAATTAATATTTTAAATATCGCTTGTTTGTGAATACATTTCTGATGAATCCTGTTAAATTCGCTGAGTATGCAGGTTTGCTGCGACGAGGGTATTTTTATACTAGCAAGTAGTAGTACTGTAACAGTTCTCACAGCTATCCCTTCATTAAATAAATAAAGCTCTCTGACAGATAATGGTAAGAAATAGTAGTTTTGGAAAATGCGTAAAGAAAAAAAATGACTAAGTGTAGAGTTCACAAGACATTAAACTGTTCCGGGAATATTGCATTTATAGCTTTATAAAACTAATGGTATATCGAAAGAACAAAATCTATTCTGGCAAAAGTAAAGAAACACAATTATGAAAGCCGACAAAACATTTAGTGCTACTAAGGATGACATTGTAGAATGAAACACCACGTAGATGTCCAAGAGTTACTTATTGTAGCAAGTAATAAGAACTGTTAGTCAAGGAAATGGGCAATTAGTTTTTATTGAATTTACCCTATAGGGAAGAGGCTGTAACCGTAGGTGGCATGGTAAGATTTAAGCCCGAGGCCATGATAACTATTTGTTTTGAGATCCCCAGATGCCAAAAACACTATTCGTTCAAATTTATATACATACATATATATGTGTGTGTGTATGTGTGTGTGTGTGTGTGTGTGTGTGTGTGTGTGTGTGTGTGTGTGTGTGTGTGTGTGTGTGCTTACACAATTACTATTGAAAAAAATATCCGATTTCGAAAACATTTGGCACAAATGTGTAAAACAACATTCATATTTTTGAGTTAGAAATCCAGTAAAATCTGACCATGGAAATAAGGTTTTAAGGGGGTTTACAATTTTATAATAATCAGTTTTTTTGCATTTTTCACCCTCAGATCTTTTAAACACTTAATTTCGGTTTTGACCATTTAATAGAGCTTAAAAAAAACACTATAGTATTTTGGATCATTAACCTAGGTTAAGTGGTTGTGTAGAAAATCCAAAAAACGTGCTCATAAAATCTCCCATGTTAATCTTAAGGGAAAAAGGTTTTCATCTTTTCCTAAGTTTATTTCAATGTAAACATAACATTTGCTTTTACCAATCAGTTCAGGTTAGTAAAACAATCAATTCGGTGTATTAGTTGTGACTCTACGTTCAACCGTTGCAAAGATAAGTGGTAAACCCAGTAGGTTGTCCAAAGTTGTCCTAATAGAGAATAATTACAATTGTGTATTTTGATTATTTATGAATTGATGAAACTTGGCATTTGGCTTCACCTAGGATTGGTACATTTTAATTTGCACAAAAAATATTTTTTGTTGATTTTCCCCGTAGTGGAAAACCTGCATATTCTGTCATAATGTTATTCTTACGGAGAATAAGTACAGTTTTATATCTCCTTTATTTATTAACATAAATTAAATAAACTTGGTATACAGCTACGACTGGTTAAGCTATATTGATAATTTTACGAAAACACATATTCTGTGTTCCATGTTACAGCAAAACTGCGTACTCAGCTTTCAATGTTATTCTTATGGAGAACAAATAAAATGATGTATATATCATTTATTTAATAGTGTAATTTATGAAACTTGATGAGTGGCTTTATGTGTTAGTAAGAAACACATACGTGCATTTAAAATTCGCTGAGTACGCGGGTTTGCTACGGCGGGGGTATTAAGATAGGAAAAGGTCCCCTTAAGCGTTAACTACCAAGCTATACGACAAACTTATTAATCAACTACAAAGACAGGACTTACGGTTTTAGTTTGTTATTGAGGACATCATCGTTTTATGAGGTAAGGTCAGTAGGAGGCATACGCAGTAGGGTGGATCTCAGGACTTTACTAACGAACTATACCAAATCGTGGGACAGATTCGTATTAGACTAGGTTGTGTTGTGAGTCTGTATGAGTAGGAGAACAATATGTAAACTGTCTCTAACGAGTCATTTAGATTTGAATTTAGTCCCTTAGTGCATTCTATAAGACTCAATCTTGAAGATAATCGTATATTGCTGTCAAAATATTATTTTTTCATTAATGATTGATTTGGTCAGAAATCATTTTGTTTGTTAAGTCTAATGCGTTGTACACTACACGTCTCTAGATACAATATCCACCAATCTTCCTGTATTTAATGTTGCCACTGTCTGATGTTATATGTATGAATGTATTCGCCGATTTGAGTTTAGCATGCTTACATTTTTGCAAGTTTAAAATGCGGTTTGTAACGAGATGGCAATTGTATAATACTAGTGGTTAGAGAACTCATGAGAGTATATCAATGAATTTATATTACTATTAAGTTCTGACATGGCATGTATAGGCATTGGGTCCAAGATAAATCACATCAAAAATGATGGCCAATGATAGATCAAAAATCGATCTTTAAGAACAAAAGATTGATAACTATTTTATGTGCTACTATGAATTTTATCAAAGGACTGTTTAAGATTTCTAGGAGCAGAAAAACGCAAACTGTGTTGAAAGACATAGTCCTAATCAGGTTTAGGTGTAAATTATTGCAATGCAAATTACGGTAATAATTGTTAGTTAATCACAGAAAAAGCAAAAAAAACACAATTTATCAAAGGAATTAATTTTGACAGATGCTACGTACACGTCAGACGTGAGCCGCTACTGTTCACGTCCGTTCCAAATTATGCACCGTACGTTACTTTTCCTGTGATTTTTAAAACAGATTGAGAGCCAGAAAACCCCCTAACCTAATCTAACGTAACGTAACGTAACCTAACCTAACCTAACCTAACGTAACCTAAGCGGTAGCGATGTGAATTTGCCTTTACATTGGAAGTGTACGTGGTCACTTCGATTAATATTGTGTATAAATTAATATGTGACTATTAATGTTTATGCTTGTCTTCGATGTGATTCTCGTTAAGTAAAAACAATCAATATTTGTTATACATATATAAAAAAATATATTTCGAACAAAAGAGCTTTAGTATATGTTCAAATCAGTTATCAAACTATATACTATATCACCCATTGTCTGCACTGTTTTATCGCTAAAGTTAGAACACGTTACAGCTTGGTGGTTGAATGCAGTTTAATCAAACCATATTTTCCTATTTATGAAGCAGTTTATAGCTGATTAAATCATTATAAGAGAAACTAAAATTCATCCATTTTCCATTTTCCTGACGTGTTGTAGCTTCAGTAATTTTTACTAGACATTTTCCCTTGGAAACTTTCCTCTTACTTATGGTTAATACTCTTTCATATATTTAAAATGTAGTTATTAATTATGTTTCGCTATTGTTATAATAAAAAAATATTATAAATATATATTACTGAATTACATTTGACAGTAAGAGGTCAATGGTGTTAAGTGATTTTAAAATGGTGTTGTAAATACATATAATTAATTACAGACTATTTAAATGCCGTTTATATTAAATGTGACGTGTTAAAAAACGCTCATTCATCACAATTGCAATTGTTTATTTTAATTTATTATGTGTTAATTTTCTTATTAACCTGATCTGTCAATGTTTCAGGCCAACATGCACCTGTCACCTGCTATTGTGAGCTTTGCACTCCTGTTGTCCGTTGTGGGTTCGTTCTACATTCCACCACTGTGGGTGCGTATACGTTCTACGTGTTTCATAAAACATTCATCGTATATCCTTAGATACAGCTATAGTATTTGTAAAGGCAGATTAAAATAGTAATTTAAGCTGTGAACTAGTTTGAACAAAGTGGAATAATTCAGTATAATTATCCCTATCTGCTCTGCACATGTGCTGTGCAACAAATGCTCTCTAGACAAATGATTTCTCTCTCTAGACCCAAAAGCGCTACCGGAAGCTGTATGACGTAAGGCAAATCGCAACGGCATATTCACTCTCGTTTTAGCGAATTTCCCCTATAGGGAAGAAGCTATTACCGTAGGTCTCATGGTAAGACTTAAGCCCGAGACCATGATAACTTTTTGTTTTGAGGTCCCCAGATGTCAAAAACACTATTCGTTCAAATTTATGAATGTTTATATATATATATAGTAAAAAACGTCTGATTTCGATGCAATTTGGCTCAAATGTGTAAATTTACATTTGTGACTTTAAGTTCGAAAACCAGAAAAATCGGACCATGGAAACGGGGGTTTATGGGGGTTTTAAATTTTACAAAAACCAGTTTTTTTTAATTTTCACCCAACAATTTTTAAAACACTTAATTTTGGTTTTGACCATGTTATAGAGCTTAAATAAACAAATAATATGGTATTTTGAATTATTAACCTAGGTTAAGTGGTTGCGAAAAAAATCCGAAAAACTTGCTCATAAAATCTCCCATGTTAATCTTATGGGAAAAAGATTTTTGGCTTTTCCTAAGTTAATTTTACTTTAAACTGCACATTTGCTTTTACCAATCACTTCAGCTCCACAAAACAATCATTTTGGTGTTTAAATTGTGATTCTACGTCCAACCGTTGCAGAGATATTCAAAGTGCTAAATACAGTACGTTGTCCAATGTTATCCTTAGGGAGAATAAATAAAATTTGATATCTCGATTATTTATGAATTTATATTGATGAAACTTAGTATGTGGCTTCACGTTGTACTGGTATATTGATATTTGCACAAACAATTGATTTTTTGTTGATTATCCCAGGAGCAGCGAACCTGCATACTCAGCCCTAATGTTATTGTTATGGAGAATAAGTAATGTTTTATATCTTCCTTAATTATGAACATAAATTAATAAAACATAGTATTAGCTTCACCTAGTTGAGTTATATTGAAAATTGCTTAAAAACACATATATTGTGTTACTTGTTGCAGCAAACCTGCGTACTCAGTCCTAATGTTATTCTTATGGGGAAGAAATAAAATGTTATAAATCACTTGTTTATGAATGTATTTTTGTCTAACTTGGTAAGTGGCTTTATGTAGTAGTGAGAAACATATAAATGCATTGGAAATTCGCTGAGTACGCAGGTTTGCTGCAACGGGGGTATTTAGTTTTTAAAGACGTTAAAACGCATTTTTCTGGTTCGCATCAATCACCAATTTAATTCACGAGAACCAGGAGCAATGGTGTGCTAAATAAATTACTTTAAGGGAGGGGGGCTAGGTGAAGCCAGGTTAAGGGTAGTCAAATATAGTTTTGATTATTTAGCAAGTTTATTCTGTGGCGTAGGTACCACCCACACCATAAGCCCTTCTGACCATTATGAAAATCCTTCAGATGTAGTATTGAGGATCAATATGTTTAGCTTGTGAGCTGGTTGTAGTATTAATTAGGTATTTTTAGGAACATCAGTATTTCAACATAATCAGAATACATGTTAGTTATTTATCAATATATATAAACCCATACAAGCTGGCTATGGCACGTTTTTATCTGGCAGATCGATCCTTGCTTTGGGTAAAATCCAGCAATTGCTTCCACGAGTTTTAGTTCTTTGATTTAGTTTTATTACTGATTGGTGTTCAGTGACCAGTAAGAGCCAACCCAGTCACCAACCAAGGCAGCTGAATATTCTATGTATAGTTTCTCATATCTAACTTGCCTACAGTAAGGTTATATTAATATTTATTCAGCATTAAATCCCCACCATTCAGTTTAACGGATACTCCAATCAGACACCTCGGACCACCAATTAGTTGAATTCCCTACGATCTCACACATAATCACCACTGTATCTTTGCAAGCAGTGTAGACATGGTGGGACAAACCAGGCAAAAAATTACTAGTAATTTGTCAAAGTAGCTATAATATTTGTATTTCTTTTTGTGTGGATTCCAGCTTTACTTTCTTCACTTTGAACTTCCAATTGCATTGCATTTCTTTGAGAGAAACCTATCCACCAAATTAAGGGTTAGGACGTAGAAGTACAAGTTATACGGTACCAGTAATACCGGAGCATAAGCGTTTCGTTGTAAAAAGAAGGCGCTTTGGTTGATTTTTGAAATGAAAATGTCTAAATCATGCAGGGGAGGTTTTTTCTTATAACAATACGCTGAATTTCCCTTGCTTGTATATCTTGGGATATTTAACATTTTTGGTAAAAAACAAGAAGTTATTTCAGCCTTGTAATCAAAATACACGTTATAGCTTCATAAACAATCTTTCCCTTTCCATTCCACGCCTTAACATAGCTCATTTTGAAAAACAAACATACTTCTCATTTATAAAACTGTTCAACTCTTTGCCCATACACCTAAAACCGGAATCAGATATTACTAAATTTAGACGTCAGACAAAGATTTTTCTCATAAATAAAGAATATTACAGTGTCCATCATTTTTTCAATGACAATTTTTTAATTTAATTTAAAATGTTTTTAGTTATTATTTCTGTTTGGTTATTGATTTTATTTTAAGCTGTTACACAATGTAACAAATTGTGACTTGTTGTCTATGCTATGTATATAGTCGAATGGCAATAACAAGATTTTGATTTGATTTGATTTGAATATTTACTTGCCAAACCGGCATTGCAGCCAACGACAAGGCCGACGCTATTGGCCCAGAGTCTTGCCAGACCGGCATTGTATGTACAGCATGTACTTTTAACTTTATAAATAGAAAACAATAATAAATTATGAAAAAATCAGTACGAATCCCTATTTTTAGATATAAATCTGTAAGCGAAATTTTGAGATCAACATTTTGGGATTTTGGCAAATTGCAGGACAATGGGTTCAAGATAAAGCTCTTGATCCCAGTAACTGGGGAAAAATATAGGTATCTAAAGGTTACCAGCAAACAAGAAATAACGGTAAGCATACATTTAAGAAATAATAGTACAAGCATTGGGTTGTAAACACGTTTTCTTTGTTTACATTAAAACATGTGTCTACTTTGTTTACGAACTGAAATTTGTTCCTACAAACTGTTTTAATTTCTTTGGCATGTAAGGAGTGACCAAATCAGACGCGGGAGGGTATTAGGGGCTATGACTACTTCAAGCCACTAGTTATACTTAATACGTCTTAATATATAGTTAAAATGTAGCGTTCTTTTTCCCCCACAAACCTGGAAACGTTTGCAACCTGCATTTTACCACCTGCTTAACTCTGCTAGGGGTTTGCCCCCAAGACAATATAATGTTATATGTAATATACTGTAATACTTACAGAAGCAACGACGTGTAGGAAAGTTATTAAGACAACCTCCTCGTATGTTTCTCAATCAGCTATAACTGCCTCATTAGAATAATAATACAGTTTGATTAACCTGCATACGACCATTCAACCGTTAAGCGTTTATTACCTATTGGAAATAAAACAGTGAAAACAATAGGTGATAACATATAGGATTTTATTACTGATTTGGCTAATAAACTCTTGTTATTGTTCTTGATTGTGTTTATTATATGCTTCATAATCAAAGGAACCGATTTTAAAAGAGCAATTCCAGTAATAGTTGGAGTAAATACACAAATGTCATGAGGAACGTTGTTCTAAATATAAACAAATTAATATTTTAACATTATCATCTCATAAAATTGTACCTTATTTTAATTTGTTATACACTAACTACTATTGCTGGAAAGCATGTTTAAAATAGATAACTGTTATACTTGATAACATGTTAAAAAAATTGTTTAAAGTACTATTTGTTATTTCCTTTAAACTTTAAAGGGTTGTATCTTTATAATATGGCGACCTTCGTCCGGTCAGCTGACTTAGCGCTCGGCGGCCTTTGCGCACAAAGTTGCATTCGTCCGTGGCGGTAAAAGGGTTAACGAGTTTTATTTGTAATATGGAAGTATATTTTCGTAACAAAATATTAACTCGTAAGGCGCAAAATGTTAGATTAATTTTATTATTCTAATACTTCTAACTTTACTTTTTTGTATAATTAAAATTAATCTTTTGCCGGTTAGGACTTCTAGATTGTGAGTTGGTAGTTTAACTTTATCTAATATCTTCATATAAAGTCGCGGCATCTACAAAAAAAATTGCATTAATCATTATAATAGTAGGCAAGCACTAAAACTGCAATCTACTCAGCATGTGTGCATCGAAGGAGTATTTTATTTATTTATTTATTTATTCATACACGGTATAACCATTTTACAATAATTAATCATTCCTAAAGCTCAAAAAAGCCAAATAAAATATAAAGTGTTTCCCTTGTTCAACATAGTAACAAAAATATACAAATATAACTTGGTATACAATAAACAACATAGTAGCAACTAATGTACAATACAAATATATGCTTATATAAACGACAACACCTAATACAACCAAACTGAAAGAACTCTCATCTCACAGAAACAAAAACCATAAGAAGAACACAACTCAGAGCAAGGCAACAACCAGGCGCCTGACAATCCAATCACTGGAGGCAAAAAAGTCCACATGCGGTGAAACAACGTTGCCAAGATGCTGGATGCGAGGTAAAGTTGACTGCTGGGCGTAGTTAGTACTGTATTGCCTCCGTGCAAACAGGTCTTTGGATCTTGTAGAAGAAGGAACATGAAAGTCCATGCATTCGTCAGAAAGGTACTGTTGTAACAATTGTCAGAACCCCATTAACATTTTCATTGCCCCTCAGGGCTCTGCCCCACATGCATTAAAAGTTCAAATTTTAATTTAACAGAAAATCAATAATTAGAATATGTTCATATTATACACAAGTGCTAACACACCAGCAAGAAAATTTGTTCCTGGCATAATGTCAATAAAACAACTTCTGGAATGGCGTTATGTTGATCATCAAACGAACAAGAATACTTTGATTTTTCTGTAAACGTACGGAATTAATTATATCTATGTACCAGTATATACATGAGAAACAATATACAAAGGAATAATATATATTTATAACAGAATTATAATTAGATGTGTTTTATGTCAGATAGAGATGGAAGGGGTTGAAAGAGCACAATAAGATCAACTAGATGATAAAATAACTGTTATTCCTCAAGTTTGGCATCAGGACACTGGTTCAAATATGCATCGTTTCATGGTTTATGTTGGATATAATAAAATATTCACGAAAACAGTAATTAACCAAACAATAACTTTGGGTACAATTTAAACCACTGAACACTGATTGTTAAAAACTACATCTCACTATCAACTTCTTTAACGTATAACGTCTTAAGTTTAATCAATTCAAAAATATTGATTTTTTTATAAACCTGTTTTATTGAATTTGCTTGACTAAAACTTTGAAATAGGAATATTATTATTTTATTAAAAAAGAACCTGGAATTACATTTACAAGTAGTATTCCAAGATAATAGTGTACTGTGAATATTGCTGTTGTTAGATTACCTAACAAAATTACTCTTTTAATTTAAGTAACTAAATTTTTCCATCACCTATTATTACTAATACCAAATAAATTAATATCAATGTAAAACTATTGTCCCATACATTATAATGTTCAGTATTCTTATTTACTATATAATTTTATTCACAATTACTAATATTTCCAAGGTTATGAGTTTTACTGTCAAATTTATTGCGAGATTGTTCTAGTTAACGTTTGCACAAGGTAATTAAATGAATACTTCTTCCCCATTGTTTTATTATACTTTTTTTCATCAATATGTTGAACATCCCAAAATAACTTTACAGCCACAATTGTAACTCATCTTTTAACTGTCTCACTTAATTATTCCAATTCTAGACTACTTCTAAATGAGATAGATACTTGACATTTGACACGCTAAAATCACCAAGGGATATTACCAAAACAAACAATGTAAAACCTAAATCCCTCTACATATTATAAGTGGTGTAATAATATTGCTTGTTTAATTAAGCCCTACAATCTCAATCATACAGAAAAGAGATAAACATCCCTTGACTAGGAATTGATTTGGTCCATCACTTTATATTCATCCTTAAGTAGCAATAGTTCCCTTAAATGTTGGATATCGTTCAGTATGTCTAAGTGGATTTTAATTATCTTTCAATATACTGTAGTACTTAGAGGCATAACATTTCACACACAGTTCACATTTTACAGTTCACATTTCAGTATCACACTTAGTTCGAGGCAACAGACATACGCAAAGTTTAGACTACTTAAGCCACCCACAAATCTTTTTTTGTGATCTCAAATTGTGGTTAGAATCCCTTATTTGTAATTGTTGCGTAAGTACTTATCAGATTCCATATATCGCTTATTTTGACTGTGAAGAAGAAAAACTATAAAACACATACAACAAGTAAAACCTAATTATACCCACAGTTGAATATATAAAAGAACATATAGTACCTGTTGTATCAGTAAACGTGACAAACTTTGAAACTACGGAAGTGGCCTATTCGTGGGTTGGAATCCTAGTCGATCAAAGCAAGTCGTTGTATCATTGTTTATTATATTGTACTGTATCGGCTTGTCTTGCACGTTTCAAACACAATCTAGAGAATTTTGTGAAGGGGCAAAATGAAGGAGAAAAAATGCTAACGAATTAAACGGTACTTAATCCACTATATACATAAATTTAATTTGAAAAACAAAAATATTAATGCTAGGCCAACATTTATAATTTAAACTGTTATAAATATTACTAACATAAAAACTATATGTTGCAACTTATTAAAATATATGATTTGCATTTCTTCTGTTTCTCATAAAGCCTTATTTATTTTATTTTATTTATTAGTGACTTATAACTACAACTGTTATACACCTAGTTAAACCATTTCATGTTTAATCAAAACAGAATTTTTTTCTCGCTTAAAAGGTTTGTTTACTAATTTATTCCACAACTTAAATTATGTTTACTCCTACATCAAACTATGATATCTACATTTATCCTCATTGTTGAAGTATTTTTGTCTGTTCCTTATTAACCATAAATAATATGTTTTCTTTAATACTATTTAAAGTATTACATATGTTTTCACAGTACGACTTAGAAAAAAGAAGTTCATACAAAAATATGGTGTTTTTCTGGGGACACAACATGTTTAAAACAAAAGGTTCACATTTGAGGGCGTATATCAGCCGATGATGACCTCATACATAGTGCATCTAAGGCGAATCAGTAAAATATATCAGGATAAACAGGTCGTCTAAAATACCTGAGCTTATACTATCCCAAAAGATCAGTCATCTCGAGATATGTGGGCCAAAGAAAAATATATTCTATCTTGTTTATTGAATAATGGGCGTGCTCACATAAATGCAGTTTAATTATCCTCAATAATATATTATGAACATATGTAAGGTATAATAATATTTTCAATGTATTATAAACAATTATGAATCCCCAACCAAACACAATACACTCATACAATGTTTGTTTTATAATTATGAAAACAAACTATTATTTTAGCGAATTTCCCCTATAGGGAAGAAGCTATTACCGTAGGTCTCATGGTAAGACTTAAGTCCGAGACCATGATAATTTTTTGTTTTGAGGTCCCCAGATGACAAAAACACTATTCGCTCAAATTTATATATATATGTATATATATATATCCATATATATATATATATATATGTGTGTGTGTGTGTGTGTGTGTGTGTGTGTGTGTGTGTGTGTGTGTGTGTCCGTGAATGCGATAACTTGAGTAAAAAACGTCCGATTTCGATGAAATTTAGCTCAAATGTGTAAAATGACATTCATGACTTTAAGTTCGAAAACCAGAAAAATCGGACCATGGCAAGGGGGGTTTATGGGGTTTTAAATTTTCCAAAAATCTGTTTTTTGCATTTTTCACCCTACAATTTTTTAAAAACTAAATTTTGGTTTCGACCATGTTATAGAGCTTAAAAAACAAATAAATTAGTATTTTGAATTATTAACCTAGGTTAAATGGTTGCGGAGAAAATCAAAAAAAACCTACTCATAAAATCTCCTATGTTAATCTTATGGGAAAAAAGTTTTTGGCATTCTCTTAGTTTATTTTAATTTAAACTTCACATTTGCTTTTAGAAATATGTTCAGTTTCACAAAACAATCATTTTGGTGTCTAAATTGTGATTCTACGCCCAACCATTGCTGAGATATTCAAAGTGCTAAACACAGTACGATGTCCAATGTTATCCTTATGGAGAATAAATAAAATTTGATATATCGATTATTTATGAATGTATGTTGATGAAAATTGGTATGTGGCTTCAAATAGTACTGGTATATTGATATTTGCACAAAAAATTGATTTTTTTTTTTGGTTATTCCTGTAGCAGCATACCTGCGTACTCATCCCCCATGTTATTCTTATGGAGAAAACTAAAATGATATATAGCGCTTATTTATGATTGAATATTGATGAAACTTGGTATGTGGCTTCGCCTAGTTAAATTATATTTATATTAGCATAAAACACAATTGTTTGTGTTCCTTGTTTCAGCAAACCTACGTACTCATTACCAATGTTATTCTTATGGAGAATAAATAAAATCGCTTATATGTGAATATATTTTTATGAAACTTGGTACGCGGCTTTATGTGGAATTCAGACAAATATTATGCATTCTAAATTCGCTGAGTACGCAGGTTTGCTGCGACGGGGGTATTTTATTTTTTATTTATCCTACTCAATATTGTGAAGTTCAAAGTTTTTTTGGTATAATGATTCTTTTAGACTATGTATGGTTAAAATAATAAATAGAACAAAATGTTTATTACTTAATGTTTTCCTGGAATGTTACTTTCGGGTTTTAAAAATATAACGAGTTTGACAGTGACATATCGTTCCTATTGGGAACAAGTTTATATATAACTAATATATCCAACTAACTGAACAATGCCATAATCTTGTGAAATACCAGTTGATAAATTACAAAAGAAAGAGCGAGATGATAGATATCCCGTTCTATTAATGAAGCTGTCAACAACAGAACAGGTGTTTTTATATCTTCCTAGTTAGACTTAGGTTATTACAAAATCTGCTTTTAAATAATAATAAATATTTTAGCTGTTGTAAGTCAGTTGTAATAAGGGCAAGCAAACCATAACGTAGAATATAATTGATTTAAAAACATTCGTTATTTCATAATATTACAAAACTAATTGAGATGAATGGCTCATTTACTAGTGACTATTTAACGCTCTAAGACATCACCTGATAAAGTGGTTTTTTATAGGGAAAGTCAAGTTAATTATGCCAATTAGAACTTCATTAAGGGTAGCACTTTTACATTTTTATCATGTCATCTAACAAAATCTTAAATAAAAAAATACCATAAAAGCTACTTAAAACGTATTAACGTATAAGCAACTAGAAATGTAAGACGCATTTATTAATTAAAGATTAAATTAAAGAAACTACGCAACGAAGTAAATTCAATAATGGCTCATGACATTCCTTTATTTGCAAAACTTGAAGAAGTGTAACAGTGTCAATACATATAAAACATAGCAGTTGCTATTAAGTTTAATTAAGTAATGAAATTCGTAGGAACTCGCCCAAGGGGTAGAAGGGGTTCGTCATTACAGGGATATTTACAGTCTACTCTCTGTTCAGCTTCTCATGTCCTCAGGAAGCCGATCACAGTGTTCTCTGCTGGACATGACTTCTCGTACAATGCGCTAGCTGGCATCTGTTTCAACTGTGGTGTTACATTGGATAACTTTTTTATTAGCATATTACGTGTTGTTATTACTTACGGGATGTAATAAAAGACGTCTTACAACACTTAAGATATATTTACACTTATACTGATTCACATACAGACGGTAAACATAAATAAAAGATGGTACTAGGCTATCGATTTCGACCAGTCACACCAGTCATCATCAGGCCAATGAGAGAACTGACAGAATCAAAATGGCGTCCTTTCTTATATCCTATTGGCTACCGGAAGTTCCGGATACAGGTTTATAAATGTGCCACCAGAGTCGAAGTTAACTTGTTCGTTAATCAATTTATCTCTATTTTTACATTTTTCTTTAAATATATACAATTCTTCCCATGCATTCATTTCATTTCCTTTTTTACAATTCTTGAGGATGCTGAGGTTTTCATCTATTTTCCCTATTGTGTGGCCATTTTCTAAAAGATGTTTCGCTACTTTTGATCTTTCTGCTTTCCTGTTTTTCCAAGCTGATACATAGTTCTTAAATCTTTTAATACAATTAACTGTTTGACCAATATAAAAGTGATCACAGTTGTTACAATTAATTTTTTAAATGGCGGGCATGTCGAATGGCCACCGGTTGTTGAAAATGGCCACACCATAGGGAAAATAGAAGAAAACCTCAGCATCCTCAAGAATTGTAAACAAAGAAATGAAATTAATGCATGGGAAGAATTGTTTATATTTAAAGAAAACTGTAAAAATAGAGATAAATTGATTAACGAACAAATTAACTTCGACTCTGGTGGCACATTTAGGAACCTTTATCCGGAACTTCCGGTAGCCAATAGGATATAAGCAAGGACGCCATTTTGATTCTGTCAGTTCTCTCATTGGCCTGATGATGACTGGTGTGACTGGTCGAAATCAATAGCCTAGTATCATCTTTTATGTATGTTTGACGCCTTTATATGAATCAGTATAATTGTAAATATATCTTAAGTGTTGTAAGACGTTTTTTATTACATCCCGTTATGTTGGATGTATGTTTATTTTTTAGGGGTTTCCCATCTACTTTTAAAATTACCTCCCTGATGTCAAGTATGACGATTATCATAATGTTTAGTTGTGTGGATTATTCTACTTGCAATTTCCCTCCAATGAAGGCCCTTTATGAGTCAGATAGCTCTCTTTTAAAGGAACAGCATACGATTCAGTTTATCCGCTGCAGTTCCTACAAAGACTCCACGGCTGTATGTTAGGAGTGTATCAAAGAGTGTGTAATAGGCGGTATTTTTGGCACTTACATCACTTGTATGCTTTATTGTCAACATTAGATTAAAATTGGAGTAGTTAGCTGGACAGTGTGTCTATTTTTTGGTTGCATGAGATTATTTCATTGATAATAAAGATAAGGAATTTGGTGTTGTCTTCAACCTCTTGTAAGTTACCGTTTCTTTGTTTTACAATTAGTTTTCAATTATAAATTATTTTATGTTGTATTTTTACCACTAAAATGCGTTTATTACAAAAAGAATATGCCTTACTGAGTGCAATAAATGAGTCTACAGTCAATTCTTTAGGATTCTTCACAGAGAGAAGCAACGTGGTGTCGTCGGCATACATCAGTGGTGTGCTTACATACAGGTATTAAGGTAATAAGTGTAACAACTTTGTCGTGATAAAATACAATTTTTACTTGAACGTCTTAAAGGGCATTTATTAAATCATAGAAGTTTCTTCATCCTTAAAGCAGAGTATTTAAAAGAATCTTCTTTGTTAGGCTTCCTTAGTCTACCCGTAATCGTTTTCATAATTGTCTTATATCTTATTAACAATAATACAATACATACGTTATGTTTAATTTTTCTCAATAATATGGACTGGACAAACTAGCAGGGTTAATTTTCTGAGAGGCCAAAACTTGACAGGGGTCTTATATACCACATGTACATCAAATTCATAAAAAACTGTTTACTGTCAATATCTTCATCGATTTATGTTGCATATCCCTAAACACTTTTCTATCATTCTCATTGATTCAGGGGTACTTCCCTTCAGACCCTGTCCAAGCCGAATCCCCCTCCTCAAACTGTCAACCGCTTTTACTACGATCTCAAAATTGCCTCAATGACATATAAAATAAATATAAATAAAATAGCAATGATGTTTATTTAGAAAATAAATTATAATTAACAGTACGGTGCAATACTTTTATGTATTTGGGGGAAAAACTATTTTTTATGTAGGGCTTCTACAATAGACATGGGTATTGTTTGGTTTGGTTTGGTTATTTTTGGGGAATGGGTGTTTTAAAGTATTGAATGCTGCAAACTTATTTATTAAGGGTTAATGTGACCGGCGGTGTTTTACAGTTACAATGTTTACTTCTAAAGCTATACCCTCTGCGTCACTGTCCCAGGATGATAGTGAACAAGTAAAATGTAGTACACTCATAGAACCGAAACTAAACAAATATGTTTATTTTTGTTATTATAAGTTCATTTATTCGCTCTAAGACTTTTTAAACACATTTATTAAAATTAACCTTAACTACTAAATTTGTTAAAAGTATACATAAATGTTTAAGTTTTATGTAATAACCTAAATAACAATCTTGAACAACAAAACCTTTGGAGCAGGTTGCATAAGAAAACACAAATTATCTAACACGGAAACAGACTGTTGGTATTAGTGATGTAGAACTTGCAATGCCACAGAACCGTGAACAGAACCGTGAGCAGAACCGTGAACAGAACCGTGAACAGAACCGTTTCATTAAATCTCTTTATACCAAAGCCTATTTACCCTAATGTAAACTGTGTATAAGTACATACAGATTCACTGTTCATTATCCATTTATTTTGGAGCATTAACCTGTAATACATGTGATAACCGAATATAAAGATTTAACTGACGATTGGGGTTTGGATACCTATAAGAGGTTTATTGTATAGAGAGGGCTTACATGTAACGATTATTCATCTATTCCTTTAAAACAAATGTGATTCGATGTCTATAGCTTATAGATTCTGTTAAATCAGTACTATTACAATTTTTATTTTTATTTTTATGACGTCAATTGTACAGTTTAAACACCAAAACTCCTGAACTGATTCAGCCGGAGTTTTAATTGAAGGTATAGAAATACGGGATGTAAACAAACACGTCTTACAACACTTTAAAATATATTTAATATTATATGGTACAGTAGTCCATATATGTATACAATCTTGTTTGAAAGTACGGTGTTATACGTTTGTATTCACTTCCCGTAGTTAAAAAAAGTCCTTTGCTGATAAAAAGTAAATTAGGTATATAAACGCAATATCAATTCGCATACGTAGAATATAGGTCGATATACATTGGCTCTAAATAGGCTTATCGTATTTTGGCAATCCCATATCGACACCACACGAGTCTTTAAAGTAGCAACGAAATTAATTGTCATTGGTATATTATGTTTCCATTGTTATAGGTATTAATATATTAAGTTTCCACTTTGACAATATGAATTCTGGCTTTTAAAAAATACCATATTTCCACTTTCAATAGAAATATAGTTATCATTGATGGTAGATGTGTTTTCCTAGATTTCTAAGTGTCTTGTGTTTATGAGTCGGATATATTTAGAAATATCATTACTGCAAAGAGAAGGCTAAAGCAAAGAGAAGGCAGCAATTGAGTTACCCTCTTATTTTGGCCCCTGTGAATGTCTTACTGATTGCATCATTATGTGCACTACGAGAGGTACTATTTTGAATATATCAACTAATGAGTCGTCGATTATTTAGCCTCCTATAATTACATACGTGTTGTATAAAGCATATAGAAACATGGAAGGAATTCTTAAAACATTCATATAATATGTTCAAGTAAAATCAAACAATTCAAATAAACCGTAAACAAATTGTTAATATACATTAAAAAAAAATAGTTTTAATAAACATGTTGTTTTAATAAACATGTGACTGTTTTAATAAAATGTTTAATAAACCGTAAAAAAATCGTTGATATACATTTTAAAAAATGGTTTTAATAAACATGTTGTGTATGATATAATAAAGGCATGTTACATTTTATGCCTCTAAGATAAAATGCAATATTTTGATAGCTTTATCTAATACTTATTATAACATAATCAATATATTACAATATTGTAAAATACAAATAAGTCGTTGGTTAAACTTGCATGGAATATTACAATAGGAACGTAAAAGGTGCAACTAGAAGCTCAAAATCGTTCATGAGGATCAACGAGTTAATACCAACTTTCCGTAGTACAATAAAGCACATCTGATGATTGGTTTCAAAATTTATTTGACTAAAGGGAATTTATTTATAAATATTACAAAAAAGTGTATCTTAAGTTTTTCCTTTGTGTTGATATAGATATTGAGTATAGATAAATAAACAATTTTTAAGTTATTAAAATCTGTACTACTACAACGTGCCCATGCCGTGTCTTTAAAATTTTATCATTTTAACTTTGTTAAATTAATTATATCTCCATCCTGAAACGGCCTGAACATGGTTTCTTAAAAAACGTTACTTATTATCTACTTCAGTACCATTGGATTCTAGATAATAGTTACTTGTGTATTAAAGGAGTAAAGTACAACTTGTTATGCCTTGGGGAAATTGTTGGCGCCCGACAATGTAGGCAAGGGCGAAAATCTTTCCGAGGAAGACAATGTACTTTACTCCCGTAATACACACAACGTTTTTCCCATAGCCCAAAATCCATAAGTATCTATAAGTATTCACAATCGCTGTCCATTTTGTTACGTAATGCGTAATGACTAACCTTGGAACTCGGAACGTTAATAGCAGCTGCAGAGAAGTATCAATAAGCTGATGTTCTGATTCCGATATAGCTACAGCGTTGCCAGTTATCCACTGCACTGTGGTGCCAGATTGCCAATGTTATTCGTATTGGTTTATTGTGTCTCGCACTGCAGACACAGTACTTTTTGTCTCCCACGGGAAACAAAGTAGCACTTTCTCGTTCATTACATGGAGTAAAATTCGACTTTTCATAGTAGGTAGGGGAAAAGTGTAAATTAATCCTATAGTATTTCTAAGCAGTCATTTCAATTTATTTTTGAGATAATTATCCTATTTAAATAGGTGAGTGTTACGAAGTGGAAAATAAAAGCCTCATAGAACCAAACAAATTTATTTCGTTATATAACCACATTATATCTTTAAAATCAAAGAATATAATGTTTTACAAATCGGATGGTTTCATTTTCAAGGAACTCAAGAGAGTCGGAGATCTGAATTGGGGTCGGTTTCTGTCGAAGGATGGTTTCGATAAGATACTGAACATCTTTTGACCCGTAGCCAATATCGACAAGCTGCATTACAGGGTCATCGATTGATTGATATTGACCAGAATAATTCCCGTGAATAATTTCCTTAAGCAGATCTGAGAACCTGAGAAACACTATAAATATCGAGTTTCTAATCTGTTTGTTGATGGATGCGATACTAAAGGAATACACTGAGGCTTTAGACTGCAGTTGTCTCAGTCCTTCCACAACTTCAGCTTGCAAGTAATACTCCATTTGTTTGAAGTTCTCCTAAACATAACAAAATCAACCGATCAGCTTCCATAACTGGATGGTTACGTGTCACTTAACTAGGTCTAGGAAAGTTAAAAGTATCTGACCAATTCTAACCTTATCGTTCATTTATACTCAACTTAAAATACGCCCTAGTTGCATCTATGGCTTATTCAGTGATTAAGTGATATCGTAATTATATATGGTTATTTTTATCGAGTTCAATGTACAGCATACTGAATTGTCAGGAGAGTAATTGTAAATCCAGTCATGGCGTAAAAAGTCGTGGTCAAAGGTCAAGGTTAGACTCAGGGTCAAATTTAAACTGAAGGGTAAAATGAAGGAGATCAAGTAACGTGGTTGGTTACAGGTAAAGTTCCAGGAAATTCAAGATTGGGGTCAAATTATTATGACGTTGGGAAAACAGGTCGATATGATGGTCAAGTCACGTGATCAAGTTAAGGTAAAGTTCCAGGGCATTTAATTTTATGACTCATAATTCGTCCGCAGGAAATAATAATGCATTTTCGTAGAGAGATATAACATTTTCACTTACGTTGTGAAAATGTAGATTTGTAAAACAGTTTAATGTATCTTATTTCACTACCAAACACCGATTCCATGATGGTGTGGTTTAAAATACGTTATTAAACACAAGGAGTTAGTAGTTCTAAAAGAGTATTATTGTGTAGCTGAAATTTGTTAAATAGTAAAATTTTTCAGAATACTTTGTAATTTACAAAATTACAAACATTACAAATTAAAAACTGTCCCAAACATCGAACCTACAAAATACCTTCTTTCAAAGTTATTTCCTCCTACATTCACCCAGACTACTGCACATCAACAACACCACGTTAATAAGGAAATATGGTTGGGATTTCTTTCAAACAAATATGCTAATTGGGAAAGAACAGGTGATGTTGGGGGTTGTGGGTGGTGAGACTCAAACGTGGGGAGACGTAGTGGTTGAGATGTTTCTAAGCACGGAGACAGAACACACTCCAGTCTATATAAACCCTAACGGTAATACATACAAACAAAATAAAGATGAATTTGTTTTAGATATTGGACAAATGAACAACTTTTTTTTCATTCGAGCGTTTTTCAAAGTCTACAGGCCAAAAAACAATTTTAAAAATATTTAAAATTTGATGTTTGAAAATGTTTAAGTAATTTTTTAGATAAAGCTACTACACATACAGAACATTAGCACTCATGAGCCATTCATGTACTATAATCAATGAGCAGGTCAGCCACGGTTGTTGTGAGGGGGGGAGTCAAACTGATAGCTGACGTAAGAAGTATCATGCCCTTTCAACGTAGTTAAAACTGGAGATTATTCATGGAAACCCTGAGTGGGAGGGTGGAAGGGGTTTTGGGGAGGGGGTCACAATATTAAACATAAATATGAATATAGAGTATATCCATGTTAAATATAGTTGATTAGAAGAAACATACCATAAAACATACATTTTGACCCTTTTTGCTAACTTAAGAAAGTTATCCCTTTTTAAATGCCTGTATCTCAGTACCTGTGGGATCAAAACAAAAGTTTGACAAATTAAATTTAAAGGAAATTCGATGTTCTAAAACTTTATATATGCATATGGTACAGAAAAGTTGCTTAGTTTAAAAGTTATAACCGATAAACCTAATGAAGTGCCAAATTTTGGTTGTATTTTGGCTGCTATAAATTTTCCACAAGGAATTCATTTTGGAAAACTTAGGTGTAGATGCACTAGGTACTCATAAACAATACCTGACAGTTTCATTAAGTTCCAAAGTTTTTTAAGTAACAAACCCTATACCGACTGGACTAGTAGTGGGCCAGAGACTGTTCAGCTGTTTGGAGAGATTGCCAATAGTATATATATATATATATATATATATATATATATATATATATATATATATATATATATATATATATATAAAACATTACATTAAATATATCGTACATCACGTGCTATTACAGAAACAAGTATTAATTTTTCAAATCAAAGTTTTTATTTCGAAAACATTGAAAATGATATCATTATATCCAAACAATCACTTACAAAAGTTTTATAAATAGATTATTATAGAGGTTATCAGTTCTGATTATTTATAATAATCTCAAATATTTGTTTCCTATATAGTAACAAGGTAAACGAAAAACAATTACAATGACAACCTGTTTAGATTATAAACAAATGACTAATCAATATCAATTTCCAAAACATTATGAAAATGTTTCAACAAATTTCCAAATAGACTGGGTTTGATTATTAAGGGATATGTAGGGCCTACACTTCTCAAAAAATAATTTATCGAATGTGCGATTGAATTTCCGGGAAATCGACCTGTACTGATCACGTGACTTTTCTCCTACTTTCGACCCTTTGACCTTGACCTTTAACTTCAATATTCTACTTTAAGGCCGTGGTGTTAGTAATTAACGAGAATTTAAAAACTGTTTCCACCCATAGGACCATGTGAAGGTTTTGTACACATTTCGTAGCATAAGTTACATACAATTCATCTGACTACTATGAATGTTGAACAATATGGTTATATTGAAAGTACATTTAGTAATTTTATAATAAATAATTATTGCAATGTAAAATTTACAGTTATTTTAAATATATATCTATGATTTGATTTGTTCAAATGGTATAACAACTTTAAAGACTACTTTGTAAATATAGTCACACATAAAAGTTTCAGTTAAAAAGATTTACAAGCAATATCAATTTTAAAATTTTTATCGTAACGTGTTTATTAAAAATATTCTAAATCTACTAAGTAATTTCCATTCAATATGACCTTTATAGTTTTTTCCATTGCAACTTTCTCTCTGCTGCATGAGGACCCTTATCTATTTTTTTAACAACCCCCGAATTGATTACAATGAACAAATTAATATTACATATATGTTTTCGTTATTAAAAAACGAGGCTTTATGTATATAACGTATACACACCTGGTATTGTAATTGTTGACCATCCGTAAAGGACCACAGGATTGCAAGACCCAAAATAACTAGTGACATCTGCATGCTGGCCTGAAATCTTTAAAGATCAGGTTAGTAGATGGGGTGAAAAATATCATAAACTAAAATACTGTTGGCAATGTAATAGGGTAAAGTAATGCAAATTAGGTTGCGATATTAAATTATAATTATGATACACACTATATGGATATAACAAGTATTGCTTGCTACACCAAAATTATGAAGAGCCCGTGAGTCACCAGTGAAGACACCAGAAAAATCATTCGGACTACAACAGGGAAAATATTGAACCTATTCGTTACAACGTCTATACACATGATATTATGAAAATTGCCCAGGGAATTCGTTTAGTCAGACGATATTGTTATTTCTGTGTATATAAATACATGCAAAAACCATATTTATTGCTTGCAACTTACCTTGTGTCCTGAAATATTATTTAAATACCTAGAGTCAGAATTTAAAATCTTTAAAAAAAAATATATTGTTGTATCATGTTTTAAGCTACATTAAATACAGGTTTCATGTTACACTGAATGGCAACCACATAACCGTAATCAGCATTGGTATGACTAAGTAATGAGATAACAATTAAATCATAAAATTCCTTCAGCCAATTTTAGAAAAAGGAAAACATTTATGCACGACTTGACGATATCATATACAACGGGTAACACCATCGTTCTTGAACAACTACTCTGTCACTTTTCTACTCCACCACTGAACATTGAGCTCCCGTGTGGCTGACATGAGCTCATGTTCAATATGTAGGTGTCCAACAAAACATAGCCATGGCATGTGCCACTGGATACCTCATAGCGAAATCCTTACCTCTGATAATGCACAATTTAGCTTATCGAACAATCTGACGAACAGAGGCATTGCTAATATAAATAATTAAACAACTTATTGATTAGCATATTACGTGTTGTTATTACTTACAACATGTAATAAAATACGTCTTACAACACTTATGAATATATTTACACTTTTACTGATTTACATACAGACGGTATACATACATAAAGTATGGTACAAGGCTATCGATTTTAACCAGTCACTCCTACCATCATCAGGCCAGTGAGAGAACAAGGCCTGATGACTGACTCATGACCGGTGTGACGGATCAAAATCGATAGCCTTGTACCATATTTTATATATGTTTACCGTCTGTATGTAAATGAGTATAAGTGTAAATATATTCATAAGTGTTGTACGTTGTATTTTATTACATCCTTTATAAATTATTAACATCCAAAAAACACTTTAAAAAGTGTTATATATGTTACGTAGCTACGTGTTAGCATTTTTATTAAATACACGCAGACCATCGCAAATGTGTAAGTTATATACTTCATTTTCGGAGAGTTAAAAGAGTATAGAAGGTTTTTTTTAAATTGGTAAAGGACACTTTAAACAATAACACTCAAATTGTTTACAACTTGTTATTTGTAACTTATAATCACCGTTAATTACTTGTTTCTCGTATAATACTGCTACGTGAATTGTAATTCTTGTCAAGGGAAATATACAACAATTTCCGTCTCTTTAAATTAAATATACAAATATTTTACTTGTAGATCAGATTCTTCCTCCATGAGATGAAAAAGCTGAGACTGAGGTGTTGTAATATCGTTTTAATTGTTTTATTGTCTCATGAGCTTTGTACGCTGTATAACCAAGGTTAAGTAAAAACACTGTAATTAAACCAAATAGCACATTATCTGGAACTATTAGAACTTAATAACAGATGTATACAGATATTTATCTCTATAGAGTCCTTAAATCAATGAACCACTTATCACAAAGTTTAACAATCCATAGTTTTATTTTTTAATAAGTTTTAAATCTACAAATATTTGTATGTACATCATATATTTTTAATTTTATAAATATAAAACAATAATACATTATGAAAAATCAGTACAAATCCCCATCTTTAAATATAAATCTGTAAGCGAAATTTTGAGATCAACATTTTGGGATTTTGGCAAATTGCAGGACAATGGGTTCAAGATAAAGTTCTTGATCCCAGGGACTGGGGAAAAATATAGGTGTATCCAAAAGGTTACCACTAAAAAATAAATAACGGTAAGCATACATTTAAGAAATAATAGTACAAGCATCGGGTTGCAAACACGTTTTCTTTGTTTACATTAAAGCATGTGTTTACTTTGTTTACGAACTGAAATTTATTCCTGAAAATTGTTTTAATTTCTTTGGCATGTAAGGAGTGACCAAATCAGACGCGGAAGGTTATCAGGGGCTATTACTCCTTCAGGCTACTAGTTATACTTAATACGTCTTAATATATAGTCAAAATGTAGCGTTCCTTTTCCCCCACAAACCTAGAAACGTTTGCAACCTACATTTTACCACCTGCTTAACTCTGCTAGGGGTTTGCCTACAAGACAATATAATGTTATATGCAATATACTGTAATACTTACAGAAGCAACGACGTGTAGGAAAGTAATTAAGACAACCTCCTCGTATGTTTATCAATCAGCTATAACTGCCTCATTAGAATAATAATACAGTTTGATTAACCTGCATACGACCATTCAACCGTTAAGTGTTTATTACCTATTGGAAATAAAACAGTGAAGACAATAGGTGATAACATATAGGATTTTATTACTGATTTGGCTAATAAACTCTTTTTTATTGTTCTTGATTGTTTTTATTACATGCTTCATAATCAAAGGAACTGATTTTAAAAGGGAAATTCGAGTAATAGTTGGAGTAAATACACAAATGGTATGAGGAACGTTGTTTTAAATATAAAAAAAAAATAAAAATGTATCATTATCATCTCATAATATTGTACCTTATTTTTAATTTGTTATACACTAACTACTATTACTGTAAAGCGTGTTTAAATTAGATAACTATTATACTTGATAACATGTTAAAACAAATGTTTAATGTACTATTTGGTATATCCTTCAAACTTTAAAGGGTTGTATATTTATAATTTAACGAGTTTTATTTGTAATATGGAAGTATATTTTCGTAACAAAATATGAAATCGTAAGGCGCAAAATTTAAGATTAATTTTATTATTCTAATACTTCTAACTTTACTTTTTTGTATAATTAAAATTAATCTTTTGCCGGTTAGGACTTATAGATTGTGAGTTGGTAGTTTAACTTTATCTAATATCTTCATATAAAGTCACGGCATCTAAAAAACAAATTGCATTAATCATTATAGTAGTTGGCAAGCACTAAAACTGTCATACTCACCGTGAGTGCATCGAAGGAGTAGTTTATTTATTTATTTATTTATTTATTTATTTATTCATACACGGTATAACCATTTTACAATAATTAATCATTCCTAATGCTCAAAAAAAGCCAAATAAAATATAAAGTGTTTCCCTTTGTTCAACATAGTAACAAAAATATACAAATATAACTTGGTATACAATAAACAACATAGTAGCAACTAATGTACAATACAAATATATGCTTATATAAACGACAACAACTAATACAACCAAACTGAAAGAACTCTCATCTCACAGGAACAAAAACCATAAGAAGAACACAACATAGAGCAAGGCAACAACCAGGCGCCTGACAATCCAATCACTGGAGGCAAAAAAGTCCACATGCGGTGAAACAACGTTGCCAAGATGCTGGATGCGAGCTAAAGTTGACTGCTGGGCGTAGTTAGTACTGTATTGCCTCCGTGCAAACAGGTCTTTGGATCTTGTAGAAGAAGGAACATGAAAGTTCATGCATTCGTCAGAAAGGTACTGTTGTAACAATTGTCAGAACCCCATTAACATGTTCATTGCCCCTCAGGGCTCCACCCCACATGCATTCAAAGTTACAATTTTATTTTAACAGAAGATCAATAATTAGAATATGTTCATATAATAACAAGTGCTAACACACCGGCAAGAAAATTTGTTCCTGGCATAATGTCGATAAAACGACTTCTGGAAAGGCATTATGTTGATCATCAAACGAACAAGAATACTTTGATTTTTCTGTAACCGTACGGAATTAATTATACGTATGTACCAGTATATGAATATATAAAGGAATAATATATATTTATAACAGAATTATAATTAGATGTGTTTTATGTCAGATAGAGTTGGAAGGGGTTGAAAGAGCGCAATAGGATCAACTACATGATAAAGTAACTGTTATTCCTCAAGTTTGGCTTCAGAACACTGGTTCAAATGTGCATCGTTTCATGGTTTATGTTGGATATGATAAAATACTCACGAAAACAGTAATTAACCAAACAATAACTTTGGGTACAATTTCAACCACTGAACACTGATTATTAAGAACTACATCTCAGTATCAACTTCTTTAACGTGTAACGTCTTAAGTTTAATCAATTCAAAAATATTGATTTTTTAATAAACCTGTTTTATTGAATTTGCTTGACTACAACTTTGAAATAGGAATATTATTATTTTATAAAAAAACAACATGCAATTACATTTACAAGTAGTATTCCACGATAATAGTGTACTGTGAATATTGCTGTTGTTAGTTTTCCTAACAAAATTACTCTTTTAATTTAAGTAACTAAATTTATCCATCACCTATTATTACTCATACCAAATAAATTAATATCAATGTAACTTACAATGTAACTTGTCCCATACATTATAATGTTCAGTATTCTTATTTACTATCTAATTTTATTAACAATTACTAATATTTCCAAGGTTATGAGTTCTACTGTCAAATTTATTGCGAGATTGTTCTAGTTAACGTTTGCACAAGGTAATTAAATAAATACTTGTTCCCCATTGTTTTATTATACTTTTTTCATCAATATGTTGAACATCCCAAAATAACTTTACAGCCACAATTGTAACTCATCTTTTAACTGTCTCACTTAAGTATACCAATTCTAGACTACTTCTAAATGAGATAGATACTTGACATTTGACATGCTAAAATCACCAAGGGATATTACCAAAACAAACAATGTAAAACCTAAATCCCTCCACATATTATAAGTGGTGTAAATATATTGCTTGTTTAATTAAGCCCTACAATCTCAATCATACAGAAAAGAGATAAACATCCCTTGACTAGGAATTGATTTGGTCCATCACTTTATTTCAATTACTCTCTCTAATATCACACGTCATTCATCCTTAAGTAGCAATAGTTCCCTTAAATGTTGGATATCGTTCAGTATGTCTAAGTGGATTTTAATTGTCTTTCACTCTACTGCAGTACGTAGAGGCATAACATTTCACACACAGTTCACATTTCAGTATCACACTTAGATCGAGGCAACAGACATACGCAAAGCTTAGACTACTTAAGCCACCCACAAATCTTCTTTTTGTGACCTCAAATTGTGGTTAGAATCCCTTATTTGTAATTGTTGCGTAAGTACTTATCAGATTCCATATATCGCTTATTTTGACTGTGAAGATGAAAACCTATACAACACATACAAGTAAAACCTAATTATACCCATAGTTGAATATATAAAATAAAATGTAGTACCTGTTGTATCAGTAAATGTGACAAACTTTGAAACTACGGAAGTGGCCTATTCGTGGGTTGGAATCCTAGTCGATCAAAGCAAGTCGTTGTATCATTTTTTATTATATTGTACTGTATCGGCTTTTCTTGCACGTTTCAAACACAATCTATAGAATTATTTGAAGGGGCAAAATGAAGGAGAAAAAATGCCAACGAATTAAACCGTACTTAATACACTATATACATAAATTTAATTTGAAAAATAAAAATATTAATGCTAGGCCAACATTTATAATTTAAACTGTTATAAATATTACTTACATACAAACTATATGGTGCAACTTATTTAAATATATGATTTGCATTTCTTTTGTTTCTCATAAAGCCTTATTTATTTATTTGTATTAGTGACTTATAACTAAAGCTGTTATACACCTAGTTAAACCATTTCATGTTTAATCAAAACAGAAATTTTTTCTCGCTTAAAAGGTTTGTTTACTAATTTATTCCACAACTTAAATTATGTTTACTCCTACATCAAACTATGATATCTACATTTATCCTCATTGTTGAAGTATTTTTGTCTGTTCCTTATTATTAATAATGTGTTTTCTGTAATACTATATAAAGTATTACATTTGTTTTCACAGTACAACTTGGAAAGTTCATAAAAAATATGGTGTTTTGCTGGGGACACAACATGTTTAAAACTAAAGGTTCACATTTGAGGGTGTATATCAGCCGATGATGAACTCAAACATAGTGCATCTAAGGCGAATCAGTAAAATATATCAGGATAAACAGATCGTCTAAAATACCTATGCTGATACTCTCCCAAAAGATCAGTCATCTCGAGATATGTGGGCCAAACAAAAATATATTCAATCTTATTTATTGAATAATGGGCGTACTCACATAAATGCAGTTTAATCATTCTCAGTAATATATTATGAACGTATTTAAGGTATAATAATATGTTCAATGTATTATGAACAATTATGAATCCCCAACCAAACACAATACACTCATACAATGTTTGTTTCACAATTATGAAAACAAACTATTATTTTGTATTTTTTATTTATCCTACTCGATATTGTGAAGTTCAATTTTTTTTTTTTTTGGTATAATGATTCCTTTAGACTATGTATGGTTAAAATAATAAATAGAGCAAAATGTTTATTACTTAATATTTTCCTGGAATGTTACTTTCGGGTAACATCAAAATAAAATGAGTTTGACAGTGACATGTCGTTCCTATTGGTAAACAGTTTAATTATAAATAATATATCCAACTAACTGAACAATTTCATAATCTTGTGAAATACCAGTTGATCAATTATAAAAGAAAAATCAAGATGATAGATATCCCGTTCTATTTATGAAGCTGTCAACAACAGGAAAGGTGTTTTTATATCTTCCTAGTTAGATTTAGGTTATTAAAAAATCTGCTTATAAATAATAATAACTCTTTTAGCTGTTGTAAGGCAGTTGTAATAAGGGCAAGCAAACCATAACGTAGAATATAATTGATTTAAAAACTTTCTTTATTTCATAATATTAAAAAACTAATTGAGATGAATGGCTCATTTACTAGTGACTATTTAACGCTCTACAACATCACCTGATAAAGTGGTTTTTTATAGGGAAAGTCAAGTTAATTATGCCAATTAGAACTTCATTAAGGGTAGCACTTTTACATTTTTATCATGTCATCTAACAAAATCTTAAATAAAACAATACCATAAAGCCTACTTAAAACTGTATTAATGTGTAAGCATCTAGAAATGTAAGATGCATTTATTTATTAAATATTAGTTGAAACAATTTAAGAAGCTAGGTAGCGAAGTAGAGTTAATAATGTTTCATGACATTCCTTTATTTGCAAAACTTGAAGAAGTGTAACGGTGTCAATACATATAAAACATAGCAAATTAAGTAATGAAATTCGTAGGAACTCGCCCAGGGGGTAGAAGGAGTTCGTCATTACAGGGATATTTACAGTCTACTCTCTGTTTAGCTTCTCATGTCCTCAGGAAGCCGATCACAGTGTTCTCTGCTGGACATGACTTCTCGTACAATGTGCTGTGGTGAAACGCTAGCTAGCATCTGTTTCAAGTGTGGTGTTACGTTGGATAACTTTGTTATTAGCATATTACGTGTTGTTATTACTTACGGGATGTAATAAAAGACGTCTTACAACACTTTCGATAAATTTACACTTATACTGATTCACATACAGACGGTAAACATATATAAAAGATGATACTAGGCTATCGATTTCGACCAGTCACACCAGTCATCATCAGGCCAATGAGGGAACTGACAGAATCAAAATGGCGTCCTTGCTTATATCCTATTGGCTACCGGAAGTTCCGGATACAGGTTTCTAAATGTGCCACCAGAGTAGAAGTTAACTTGTTCGTTAATCAATTTTTCTCTATTTTACATTTTTCTTTAAATATAAACAATTCTTCCCATGCATTCATTTCATTTCCTTTTTTACAATTCTTGAGGATGCTGAGGTTTTCATCTATTTTCCCTATTGTGTGGCCATTTTCTAAAAGATGTTTCGCTACTTTTGATCTTTCTGCTTTCCTGTTTTTCCAAGCTGATACATAGTTCTTAAATCTTTTAATACAATTAACTGTTTGACCATTATAAAAGTGATCACAGTTGTTACAATTAGTTTTGTAAATGCCGGGCATGTCGAATGGCCACACCATAGGGAAAATAGAAGAAAACCTCAGTATCCTCAAGAATTGTAAAAAAGGAAATGAAATTAACGCATGGGAAGAATTGTTTATATTTAAAGAAAAATGTAAAAATAGAGATAAATTGACTAACGAACAAGTTAACTTCGACTCTGGTGGCACATTTAGGAATCTTTATCCGGAACATCCGGTAGCCAATAGGATATAAGCAAGGACGCCATTTTGATTCTGTCAGTTCTCTCATTGGCCTGATGATGACTGGTGTGACTGGTCGAAATCGATAGCCTAGTACCATCCTTTATATATGTTTACCGTCTGTATATGAATCAGTATAAGTGTAAAAATATCTCAAGTGTTGTAGGACGTCTTTTATTACATCCCTTTATGTTGGAAGTATGTTTATTTTTTTATGGGTTTTCCATCTACTTATAAAATCACCTCCCTGATGTAAAGTGTGACGATTATCATGATGTTTAGTTTTGTGGATTCTTCCACTTGCAATTTCCCTGCAATGAAGGCCCTTTATGAGTCAGATAGCTCTCTTTTGAAGGAACAGCATACGATTCAGTTTATCCGCTGCAGTTCCTACCAAGACTCCAAGGCTGTATGTTAGGGGTGCCTGAATGAGTGTGTAATAGGCGGTATTTTTGGCACTTACATCACTTGTATGCTTTATTGTCAACAAGAGATTAAAATTGGCGTTAAGTTAGGTGGACAGTGTGTCTATTTTTTTGTTGCATGAGATTATTTCATTGATAATAAAGATAAGGAATTTGGTGTTGTCTTTAACCTCTTGTAAGTTACCGTTTATTTGTTTTATAATTAGTTTTCAAACATAAATTATTTTATGTTGTATTTTTACCACTAAAATGCGTTTATTACAAAAGGAATATACCTTACTGAGTGCAATAAATAAGTCTACAGTCAATTCTATAGGATTCTTCACAGAGAGAAGCAACGTGGTGTCGTCGGCATACATCAGTGGTGAGCTTACATGCAGGTATTAAGGTAATAAGTGTAACAATTGTGTTGTGATAAAATACAATTTTTACTTGAACGTCTTAAAGGGCATTTATTAAATCATAGAAGTTTCTTCATCCTTAAAGCAGAGTATTTATTATAATCTTCTTTGTTAGGCTTCCTTAGTCTACCCGTAATCGTTGTCATAATTGTTTTATATCTTATTAACAATAATACAATACATATGTTATGTTTAATTTTCTCAATAATGGACTGGACAAACTAGCAGGGTTAATTTTCTGAGAGGCCAAAACTCGAATATTTTATATGTGTTCTTAAATACCACATGTACATCAAATTCATAAAGATTGTTGCTATCAATATGTTCAACGATTTATGTTGCATGTACCCAAACACTTTTCTCTTATTTTCATTGACTCAGGCCTACTTCCCTTAAGACCCTGTCCAAGCCGAATCCCCCTCCTCAAACTGTCAACCGCTTTTACTACGATCTCAAAATTACCTCAATGTTACATAAAATAAATAAAAATAAAATAGCAATGATGTTTATTTAGAAAATAAATTATAATCAATAGTACGGTGCAACACTCTTATGTATTTAGGGTAAAAACTATTTTTTATTTAGGGCTTCTATCACAGACATTGGTATTGTTTGGTTTGGTTTGGTTATTTTTGGGGAATGGTTGTTTTAAAGTATTGAATGCTGCAAACTTATTTATTAAGGGTTAATGTGTTTGGCGGTGTTTTTATGTTACAATGTTTACTTCTACAGTTATACCCTCTGGGTCACTGTCCCAGGATGATAGTGAACAAGTAAAATGCAGCACACTCATAGAACCGAAACTAAACAAATATGTTTCTTTTTGTTATTATAAGTTCATTTATTCGTTCTAAGACTTTTAAAAGTATTTATTAAAATTAACCTTAACTACTACATTTGTTAAAAGTATACATAAATGTTTAAGTTGTATGCAATAACCTAAATAACAATATTGAACAACAAAACCTTTGGAGCAGGTTGCATTAGCAAACACAAATTATCTAACACAGAAACAGACTGATGGTATTAGTGATGTAGAACATGCAATGCCACAGAACCGTGAACAGAACCGTGAGCAGAACCGTGAACAGAACCGTGAATAGAACCGTGAACAGAACCGTGAGCGGAACCGTGAAAAGAACCGTGAGCAGAACTGTTTCATTAAATCTCTTTATACCAAAGCCTATTTACCCTAAGGTAAACTGTGTATATTTAGATACAGATTCACTGTTCATTATCCATTTATTTTGGAGCATTAACCTGTAATATATGTAATAACCGAATATAAAGATTTAACTGACGATTGGGGTTTGAAAACTAATAAGAGGTTTATTGTATAGAGAGGGCTTACATGTAACGATTATTCATCTATTACTTTAAAACAAAAGGTGATTCGATGCTTATAGTTTCTAGATTCAGTTAAATCAGTACTATTACAATTTTTTTTTATTTTTATGTCATCAATTGTGCATTTTAAACACCAAAACTCCTGAACCGATTCAGCCGGAGTTTTAATTGAAGGTATACAGATACGGGATGTAAACAAACACGTCTTACAACACTTTAAAACATATTTACTCTTATATGGTACAGTAGTTCATATATGCATACCACCTTGTTTGAAATTACAGTGTCATACGTTTGTATTTACTTCCCGTATTTATAATACCCCCGTCGCATCAAACCTGCGTACTCAGCGAATTTCCAATGTATATATATGGGTATCACTACTACCTAGAGCCACTTACCAAGTTTCATAAAAATACATTAATTAATAAGTGATATATAGCATTTTATTTATTATCCATAAGAATAACATTATGATTGGAGTAAGCAGGTTTGCTGCAACAAGTAAAATAAGAAAAGTGTTTTATTGCAAATATCAATATAACTTAACCAGGTGAAGATACATACCAAGTTTTATTAATTTAGGTTCAAAATTAAGGGAGATATAAAACTTTACTTATTCTCCATATGAATAACATGGGGGCCGAATATGCAGGTTTCCTGCTAACGGGAAAAATTAAAAAAAACTTTTTTGTGCTAATATCAATATACCACAACTAGATGAAGCCACATACCAAGTTTCATCTATATACATACATAAATAATCAAAATATAACATTTTATTTATTCTCCATAAGGATAACATTGGACAACGTACTGTGTTTAGCACTTTGAATATCTCTGCAACTTTTGAACGTAAAACAACAATTAAAACGCCAAAATGATTGTTTTGTAGAGCTAAACTGATTGGTAGAAACAAATGTGGAGTTTTTAGTGAAATTATCTGGGGAAAATCTAAAAACCGTATTCCCATAAGATTAACATGGGAAATTTTATGGACACATTGCTTGACTTTTCTCCACAACCACTAAACCTAGCTTAATCATTCAAAATACTAAATTGTTTGTTGTTTTAAGCTCTATAAATTGGATATAACCAAAATCTAGTGTTTTAAAATTTTAGGGTTAAAAGTCCAAAAAACTGATTTTTGTAAAATTTTAAACCCCCTTCCCATAAACCGATCGATCTGGATTTCGAACTTAAAGTCATAAATCTTACTCTCCACATTCGTACCAAATTTCATAAAAATCGGGTGCTTTTTTCTAAAGTTATCACGGTAACGGACACACACACATATATATATATATATATATATATATATATATAAATATATATATATAAATTTTAACGAATAGTGTTTTTGGCATCTAGGGACCTCAAAACAAAAAGTTATCATGGTCTCGGGCTTAAGTCTTACCATGCCACCTACGGTAATTGCTTCTTCCCTATAGGGGAAATTCGCTAAAACACGTCCTTTGCTGATAAAAAGTAAATTAGGTATATAAATGCAATATCAATTCACATACGTAGAATATAGTCGATATACATTGGCTCTAAATAGGCTTATCGTATTTTGGCAATCCCATATCGACACCTCATGAGTTTTTAAACTAGCAACCTAATTAATTGTCATTGGTATATTATGTTTCCATTGTTATAGGTATTAATATATTAAGTTTCCACTTTGACAATATGAATTCTGGCGATTAAAATACTATATTTCCACTTGCAATAGAAATATAGTTATCATTGATGGTAGATGTGTTTTTCCTAGATTTCTAAGTGTCTTGTGTTTATGAGTCGGATATATTCAGAAATATCATAACAGCAAAGAGAAGGCTAAAGCAAAGAGAAGGCAGCAATTGAGTTACTCTCTTATTTTGGCCTCTGTGAATGTCTTACTGATTGTATCATTATGTGCACTACGAGAGGTACTATTTTGAATATATCAACTAATGAGTCGTCGATTATTTAGCCTCCTATGATTACATACGTGTTTTATAAAGCATATATAAACATGGAAGGAATTCTTTAAACATTCATATTATCTGTTCAAGTAAGAAAAACAATTGAAATAAACCGTACAAAAAATTGTTAATATATATATTAAAAAAAATAGTTTTAATAAACATGTTGTGTATGAAATAATGAAGGCATGTTAAATTTGATGCCTTTAGGATAAAATGCAATATTTTGATAGCTTAGTCTAATACTTATCATAAAAAAATCGATATATTACAATATTGTAAAATACAAATAAGTCGTTGGTTAAACTTGTATGGAATATAACAATAGGAACGTAAAAGGTGCAACTAGAAGCTCAAAATCGTTCATGAGGATCAACGAGTTAGTAACAATTTTCCCTGGTACAATAAAGCACATCTGATGATTGGTTTCAAAATTTATTTGACTAAAGGGAATTTATTTATAAATCTTACATAAAGGTGTATCTAAAAATTGTCCTTGGTGTTGATATAGATATTGCGTTTAAATAAATACAAAATTTGTAAGTTATTAAAAGCTGTACTAAAATCATTTAACTTATTACCTATTGTCTTCACAGTTTTGTTCGCAATAATTTATGCAGCCGCTCCGGTTTAACAGTCGTTTTAAGTTGAATCGAACAGTATTTTTCTTAAAAAATGAGGCATTTTATAGCCATTTTAATGTATATAAGGGGAATATTTCTTAATTCCTTACCAACACTTTATAGCTCATGTAAATGTTACTGGATATTATCTCGTATTAAGATGTTTAAGTAAATATAATCAGCATGTTTCCATCTATTATATCAATACTTATTTTTAAAAAAACGGTATTATAAAGTTATTAAGGTTATAGATTGTAATTAACAAATTAAGAAGTATCTGAACAAAGTTCTTTAACGCAAATATTTGGACGAGTATATATTGAAACATTAAAGCAGTTTATTAGGAAAGTATTTATTCCATGATAACTTGAACTTTAATTTTAATTGTTTAAGTTATTTAAAAACTAAGATCTATTATAGACTACTCTAATCAAAGCAATCATAGACTCTGCTGCTGTATAAAGATTAGTTTTATAATTTTATTAATATCTCATGGTAACGGTGTAAAACTAGTTATGACGATAATTATTGGTTTAATTTTAACTTACATATTCATGATTATAAAACCTGCATCTTCAAAAGTAAAATACAAAATAATATTAACTACTGGTGGCTGTTAAAACTTCAAATATTCTATAAATGACAATTTTTATAAAGAAAGGAAATGTAAGTGGTGGTCTGTTTCACTGGTAAACTACAACTTTTACAAATCCAGAAGAATTAATATAGAATTACCTTTAAGTGCACACAAATCTATAGCTCTTTTACATTTATTAATTTTATAATCACGTGTTGATCACTGTGATTATTTTACACGATTTATTTTCAATTTTATTTAGTTTTATCATCAAAGTTTATTTTCAATTGTTAATATCTTGAATAGTAAACGGCTTATACCATTTGTAATCATCAACAACATGCAATATTTCATTTTCCGTTCAACATTTATTACAGTACATTTTTGTTATTAATGTTTTTATTTTGAAATGTAGAGAAACAAATTCTTTAAAATCCCTTTCAATCATTGTACTAATATTTTAGGGTTTTATATCCATGTAATATAGAAATGTGTATGACAGGAATTTATTTTAAAACACCAAGTTTAACAAAGGTTTATTGATTGATTTGTATTATTATGTCGCTAGATTATACTCTCTAAATGATACATGCAGTTATGGGATAATCGTTCTACTTTTAAAACCTTTTTCTTAATTGCAATAACTTTTTGTAGACTTAACAAAGTTATTTATTACTTTTAGATATATCTAAAAATTATGCAGACTTAAAGAAATGTAATATAAAGTTGAGAAAAATGTGTACAATTGTTGACAACCGTAAAGGGAAATATGGGACCCAGTTGTTTATTTCTTTAACCTAATGTTTAACAAAGATTTTAAACTTATTTTCAAATTATTAATTTTTTGCCCTAGAGGCGGTTTAGTACTATATTGCTTACAAATTAGTTTGTACCATTTCATTCTACAAAACCAGTTTTTATTATTTATCCAAATCTCAAATTAATAGTGATTTTTCAAATAAAGTAGCATAGATTATAAAAAATATAGAATTATTATAATTTAATTGCTTAGAATTTTTGTATTTGTAATACAAGTCATTGCATGCTGTTCTGCTAACCTAGTTGAATTAAATATTTTAAATCACAATGCATCCATCACTAGTGATTGTGGGCTTTGTGCTCCTATTGTCCGTTGCGGATTGTCAAGAACAATCGCAATACATAGTAAGTACACGTTCTATGTGATTTATACACTGTTTTATTTATTAGGCCTACGTTAAATTATTTTATTGAGTTATTTTGTCCTACAGATGTTTGATAGAGTAATCCTGAATTTTAAAATAGTTAGAACAATTAAGATGATACAGAACAATACTCCCTATATATTGGCCACAGCACATCGCCACTCATCACTACGGTGCGATTAAAACTAAAGTGTTAGAACATACGAACAGTCTTAATTAATTATTAATAACGTTTTGTAAAATATTTTATAATTTCAATTCTACGTCAGATTTTGTAAAGAAAACCAAACCATGTTTAGTGGAAAAAGGTTTCCAGTGAAAAACAGTAAAGAAGATAAGACATATGAAATGTTGTTTAATAGATTACACGTATGAAACAACACATTTCCATGAATACGATAAGGTAATATAAATTTTACAATTGATCCCTGTTTTATGCAAATTACTAGCATTTTATCAATTAAAAACTGTCTAAGATACAATTAACACAGTCCTTCATGTACCAGCCACGGAAATAATGCAACCATTAATCAAATTATACTCAAACAACAAAATGTTTAGTACAACTGATGTTACAATCTACATTTATCGTTAGTAGTTTTTAAGAGGAAAAACTTGATCATTGTACGCTCCTTACTCTAAAAATTTGAATTTGTAAAAGGATGTTTGAGCACTTTGCTGATAAAAGAAAGATATTGACCCTTTCTATGAACTGGGTAGGTAGTAGTAAACGTCGGTGATGGCATTTATCAATATATTTTATTAATTTATCAATATATTTTATTACTAGCAGGAACTTCCACTTTTAGTGACACTGGAGATGCTCTTGACAAAGGAAGTAGCAAGAGGACTAGATGCTTTGGTTGACGAACACGAAACAAGGCGGATTTTTATTCACGAAATTGTTGACGATATTAAAATTACACTAATTGCAGCATCCGTCCAGTATAAAGCACTGTTTATAGATGTTTTAGAAGAGTATAACATAGGTTGTCCAAGCATATATATTATAGAAGACATCGTAGGAGCAGTGTACGAGTCAGATGAAGTAGAACAACTCATCACTAAACTTAACGGTGGTGTCCCGGTGGATTTTGAGCTGTTAAACAAAGCCATCTTGGACACCAGTAAGGTATTGAATGATATTGCAGACCGGTTTATTAAACAGCAGTAACCCTAAAAATATCATGCAATAAAATATTTGAGAAATAAACACAAATATGATTTGCTGTCACCTTTATGTTACATAACGTACGTAATATATACATATACAAATAAAGCATAATAAATCAAATCCACCTCACAAAATATGTTTACACTCATATTGTACTTACATATAATACGGTAAATATGCCAAACATGTGTACACGGCAAACAATTTCAATCAGTACCACCGATCATTATCATGCCCAATCGGAAAATATTATAATTTATGCATTCTCTGATTGGGCCAAATGATGATTATAGCGATTGCTTGTAATTGATCGCCTTGTACCTTTTTTTGTATATTTACCGTCTTGTTTTTAAGTACAATTTAGATGTGAATATATTTTGAAGTGTTGTAAGATGTTGTTTATTTATCTTGTTTGTTTGGAAAAACACGTATTGAGATTCTTAAGAAATTATTTGTATACACATTAAACCATATTATTGTCTAGATCTAAATTATGTGAAATAACACGTTATTTAGTTAACTTTGGGTTTAAAATTTATATATTATTACAGTTAATGAGTAGTAGACAACGAAGCTGATCATTTTAAGAGAGTATTTTATTTTCAAAATGTTTGTATTAGTAATTTGTGTCAACAATGTTCATTCAGTATTATGGCATATACAAAGACTTTCGAGAAATTAGTTTTAAGACTATACAAACAGGATATGGGTCAATGTATAGCTGCGAAACTAAATATTGTTATGGGTTCAGTTATCTAGCCCAGAAGTAGGTCATACATCTTTACAGATCTTTTGAACTGCATAGATGTGTTATCTCTACAGTAAGGGATAGCCAGTATAGTAAATGAGTCTTCGATTTAGTAAATCCGAAACTATTGGAATTTGGATCTAGCTTAGCGTATGAGGAACCTTTCTATATTTGTTTACATTGTAAAGATGATTAACATCACTCCATATCTTATATTAATTTTGAGTTAAGCCATCTTTATCATAGTAATATTAGTTTTAAAATGAATCTAAATTATCAGGTGTATATTTATATAAATACAAAATACTGTAATTAAGTACTTCCAAAGGTTCTCATATGTTTCTATAATAGTTGTTAACCACCATAATATTTAATTTGATATTATTGGTCTCAAATGTATCGTGCTACTGTATCATCCTATAAAAAAGTGTCTATTAAAATACTTGTTATGATACTTACTATCTTTATAATCATAAGTTAAATACTTTGTTGTTTACCAACTTGTTTACATTCTGTATTTTTATATTACTTGACACTAGTTCTGTGAATTAAAGCCTATGTTCAGGTTTATCTTTCTTTATTCTTATACAATTTATACTACAATTTAATTCACATAAGTTAAATCCATGGATCGCCTTCTCTGCCCGAATACGCTCGAGTTAGATACTGATTCCAGTAATGCAGCAACACACTGGAACCATTGGCAACACAGATTCCAGAATTTTGTATGATGTACATCAGCAAACGAGGAACAGAAACTTTGTCTTCTCATCAACTACATCTCACCTATCATTTACGAGTATGTAAGTCAATGCATAATGAGGCAGTTAGTGTACTCAGGAATATATTTGTCAAACCTGTGAACGAGGTCTTTGCCAGACATAAACTTTTCACTCACCGTCAACAACGTAATGAGTCAATAGACAGGTACCTAGAGTCCTTAAGACTCCTTAGTCGAGACTGTCAATTTAAGGCTGTAACAGCAGAAATCAACCGTGACGATTGTATCCGTGATTCGTTTATTAGGGGATTACTAAACCCAATAATACGCCAACGCCTGCTTGAGAATGCAACTTTTACTTTGATCGATGCTCACAGACAAGCTCGTTCCTTAGAATTAGCTCAGCTTCATTTCCTGCAGTATGAGTCGCCCAGTCATGCAATAAATAGTGTTGATAACTTACCAACCGATAGCCATGTTACTAACAAAGTCACTAGCAGTCAACAAGATTCTGAAGTAGGAGCTCTACGTGCCAAATGCTATTTTTGTGGGGGAGCTAGGCATTCTCGTGCAAATTGTCCGGCAAAAGACAAAGAGTGTAACAGATGCGGGGAAACCGGCCACTTTCAAAAAGTTTGTCGGTCTCAACCTAAGAAACACACAGCAACTGTTCAAGATTATGCTTCTGTAATTTCTTGTCCTGTCTCACATCAGTCAAAAGTAAAAGCAACTGTCACTGTCAATGGTTATCAGCTTTGTGGGATGCTAGATTTGGGTAGTGACATCAGTTTAATTGATGAGAAAATAGCTAACTAGCTAAAATTGAAAATCCTTAAAGCAAATGATCAGGTAGGTCTAGCCTCTAACATTCATAAGGTTACAATCAAAGGCACATGCAAAGCAAATCTGGAGATGCTTGGCCATAAATAGCCATACACTAAACTCTCTGTAATGCCTAACCTTTGCTCTGAGGTTATTATAGGTCGTGATTTACTACAACTTCACTCATCAGTTCACTTTGAGTTTGGTGGGGGTAAGTCTCCTTTACTCGTATGTGCCTTCAGTACTGCCAACGTTAGACCTGCTAATTTGTTCACTAATCTGTCTCCAAACTATAAACGAGTAGCCGTTAAATATGTTCGCCATTCGCTCAATGATTCTCAGTTTATAGAAGCTGAAATAAATAAGCTCTTAAATGATGGTGTTACTGAGAAGAGCAATTCACCATGGCGGGCACAAGTCCTGGTGACATCACCTCAAAATCACAAAAGTCGAATGGTCATAGATTATTATCGAACCATAAATCAATTCACCGAGTTGGATGCCTACCCAATTCCTTCTATAAACGAAACAGTCTCTAAAGTAGCTAGTTACAAAGTTTTCAGCACTATTGATCTTCAGAGTGCCTACCATCAGGTCACTCTCCCAGAGAAAGACCGCCCGTATACTGCTTTCGAGACTGCTGGAGAACTCTACCAGTTTACAAGAATCCCTTTCGGTACAACAAACGGTGTAGCAGCTTTCCAACGGACTATGGACCTGGTAATACGCAAAGAAAAGTTGAAGGATACCTATGCTTATCTCAATGACATCACTATCTGTGGTCACACTCAAGCTGAACACGATGAAAATCTCAAGAATTTCATGCAAGCAGCTTCAAAATACAACTTAACAATCAATCATGAGAAAAGCTCATTTTCTCTACGCAATATCACCCTACAAGGTCACTCAATCAGCGATGGAGTTATCAGACCTGATCCAAAACGATTCAAACCACTAAAGGAGTTCCCACCACCTACTGATACGGCTTCCTTAAGGAGGGCATTGGGAATGTTTTCTCACTATTCTAAGTTCATACCCTGCTTTTCTGAAAAGATTAAACACCTAACACAGTGTACTTTTTTACTCTCTGACGAGGCTCTTTTGGCTTTCCAAAACCTTAAAAAAGATATCGAGGACGCATCTGTAGCTTGCATTGATCATGACGTTCCATTTTGCGTGGAGACCGACGCTTCAGATACCACTATAGCTACCACTCTAAGCCAGCGAAATCGTCCTGTAGCATTCTTCTCTCTAACTTTGTCAGACTCGGAGAAACGTCATTCGTCTGTCGAGAAAGAAGCGTATGCCATTGTTGAGACTGTTCGGTATTGGAAACATTTTCTCTTAGGTAGACATTTCCGCCTCATTACTGACCAACGTTCTGTAGCATTTATGTTTGACATGAAGCATGGGAGCAAAATCAAGAACGAGAAGATCACAAGGTGGAGATTAGATCTCTCTTGCTATTCTTATGACATTGTGTATCGTCCAGGAAGAGACAATCACGCAGCAGATCCACTTTCAAGAGTCAGTTCTGTATCCTCTAGTGTGACTTCCACTGAGGCTTACTTGATTTCTCTCCATAAATCACTGTGTCATCCAGGTGTCTCAAGACTCTACCACTCGATCCGTTGCAAGTACCTCCCTTATTCCATGGAAGGCGTGCGACGAATCACATCAGCATGCTGCACCTGCGCCGAAGTAAAACCCAACTTCTACAAACATCAGGGTACTCTCATTAAAGCCTCAGCTCCTTTTGAGCGGCTCAATATAGATTTTAAGGGACCACTTCCCTCTAGTTCTCGAAATAAGTGCATCCTTACCGTGATCGACGAGTATTCACGTTTTCCATTTGTTTTCCCTTGTCGGGATACTTCTGCTTCATCTGTAATTTCATCACTAAAACAGTTGTTTGGAGTTTTTGGTGCTCCTTCATTCATACATTCAGACCGCGGCTGGGGATTTATGTCTCAAGAACTAAGAACATGGCTCTCAGGCTTTGGTGTGGTAACGAGTAGGACAACTCCTTATAATCCTCGGGGAAATGGACAGGTCAAACGTTTCAATGGTACTGTATGGAAGACTATCCAACTTGCCCTCAAAGATCGTGGACTACCTATTACTCGTTGGGAAGATGTTCTGCCAGATGCTCTCCACGCTATGCGATCCCTGTTGTGCACTGCAACGAATGCTACCCCGCATGAGCGAATGTTTGCTTTTCCTAGGCATTCATCAAATGGTTTTTCAACTCCATCCTGGCTTTTAAATCACGGTACTGTTCTCCTTCGTCGATTTGACCGCCGATCTAAATTTGACCCTTTGGTAGAGGAGGTAACACTCTTAGAAAGCAATTCAGAATAGGCTTACATTCGTTATTCTGATGGGCGAGAAACTACGGTCTCAACCCGACATCTTGCTCCCTACGGTGAAAAAGATCAGAACTCGGAAGACAGTGAGATGTGCAATCCTTCTGGGTCTTTATGCGAGGAGCCAGATTCTAGTGCTGATGTCTCTGATTTACCTCAACCCTCTGTAAGTACACAAGCAGATAGCGATACAAAGAACCTAAACCAAAATCCAGAAAACACCCTCAGGAAGAGTGAAAGACCTCGGAGGCCCCCTATTTATTTGAAGGACTATATCCAGTCTTAAGGGAGGGGAGAATGTTATGATATTTACTATCTTTACAATCATATGTTAAATACTTTGTTGATTACCAACTTGTTTACATTCTGTATTTTTATATTACTTGACACTAGTTCTGTGAATTAAAGCCTATGTTCGGGTTTATCTTTCTTTATTCTTATACAATTTATACTACAATTCTACTTTGTATATATGTGTTTTTTTGGTACTGAGTTTAATTGTATTTTTAAAAATGACCACAGAGTACGAGTGTTTTAGGGATACTTTATATCTTGTTACATGCCTCAAACAACGCATGAATATTTTATGTAATCAACGATGGCTAAACAAGCGACGGCTCATTAGTTTAAGTAAACAAAATAGTACCTTCCGTGGCACACATATTGATGCAATCAGTATGACATTCGTTGAGGGAGAAAATAACACGGTAACTCAATTGCTACCTTCTCTCTCCTTTAATCATGTTTCTGAATATTTCTGACACATAAACACAAGACACGTCTATCTAGGAAACACTTCCACCATCAAGGATGAATATAATTTATTGGAGAGTGGAAGTCGTCTTTCGGATTTATTAGGCCAGAAGTCGTCTTATTTTGATGAAATGTCGTACAAGTATAAAAGTTAATTTAATCCTGTAATTATCTTATGATACGTGTTTTTTATAAAACTTAACAAAATAATTAGGTTAAGTAGAATGTAAGTTTACGTTCTAAGTCAATTAAATTTGTTCCAATTCTAACTTAATTAATTGCAATAAATATTTGATCGAAGACATAAAGGGCAAAAATTTCTACGGAATCATTGTTTAATAATAAGGTTTTGTAAGGTTGTTGTACGCTTTATCTGCTAGTGTATCATATAATTCATTTAGTAAAAGCCAACTTAAAATTATATTTCGGTTGCAGAGATTCTGTAAAACTACTAATTTAAGTATTATAGGGTTTATGTCCTAAGTAAAACTAAATCGAGGAGTCATACCTTTAGTTCATAGCCATAAGTTATATTTGTTCACTGTTTAAATTATAATAAGTAGCTGTATCTATCATACTTTATAGCTTAAAACGCATCTGGCAAGATCAGGTAGGTAATTGTAGTTATAGTTTTGTTATGGTAGTAAAACATTGACCATTTATACTATTGTGCATATTCTAAAATGGCCTTATAGTATCAAATACAAATGCACACTAATTTGATTCTGAAAAAAGGAATAATTATGACAAGAACTTAGCTAGCACGTGCATATTTAAAATTAATTGTTATTGCTTTCTTACAATAGGTCGACATAACATATTACTGTAACCAGACCAGAACTTAGTCAGCAAAAAGACACGATCTATTTAAAAAAGAAATAAACAAATTCGTGGTCAAAAACTATAACTTTATTAACTTTTTAATTATAAAATATGTCAAACTAATTATTGGTCAAAAATATTTTAAACTAATTTATTTATCTTATGTTAGTAATTTGTTATATTCTTAAGTGATTCGCAAGTGTGTTTTATAGAACAACTTCATTTTCAATACTTGTTGTTGCATCCTCATATCTTTCAAGAACATATTTGTTATTTTAAAACGCGCCTGATATATAAATATGGAGACATTGACTCAAGGCTAATCTACAAAAACATTTAAAAAAATGTTAACAATAAATATGTGTAACTCTAACCATCCTGGTGGGACGTCACATGTCACGTGATCGGGTTGGATGAAGTTTTTATAACAATATTTTTAATTAGTTCTCTCGATCGTTCACTAAATATTTTTGATTATATAGATAAATGTTAAACTAATTCTTCTGTTGTTATATGTTCGCTTAATAGTTTTTGGAATCCATACGCTTCATTTTATCTTTAAATGGCACGATCTTTTATGTCTTGTATTTTATATAAATGCATTTAAAATATATCTACTAATTGATGTGTTTATGGTGAGTATAACACAAAGCCCAATCAAAATTACCTGTTAATTTCAAATGTATTAATACCTTTAAATTACTTTATTACTTGGTGGTGATGCAAGCAATCTTTACATAGATGATGATTCTAAGTTTTAATCAATGACGAAAAATATGGAATACAAATTGTGGACATATCTAAAAATTTATGATTTGCAAGTTACATATTTATTTTTATAATATAGCACTGTCATATATTTGACTCGTAAATAAAATCATGTAAATATATTTTCCATGATAGTACTTATCATATAAATCCCAGCTGTTACCCATAGCGGCTTTTCCCTTATCAGTACATAGAGTTAAAAAGATCAATTACTGATATTTAAAAGAAAATAGATTATTTTTTAAATACCGTATTGTATTGCAGCTCAGTATTTTCAAAGATGACACCCGTATGTCTGGTAAACGTTTGCAGCCCTAACAGCAATATCTCGTTTGCGAGCTTCAGATTCCTCAACGGTGTCTGTATACTACTGCTTTGCCACTTCTTTGGCTCTCAGACCGGCAACCTACAACTGAGGTTTCTTTTCACGTCGAAGTTGCTGTTCTTCTGTAGGTTCTTCTGCTCTATTTGCTGCCTGCCTTTGAGCTTGTTAAAACCTCATTTATATTAGTGATGATGTTTCCTGACTTTGATCCACTTTACCAAATCGAGCTTTTCGGAAATACGAAACCTATTTGATTAACGTTTCCCCGGAATTATTATGATAAATGTACCTTCGTTGTTAAAAGTACAACCAAAGAGTAAACCATAATGTAAACAAATAAAAGAACTAAAAGTATTGTTGCTTAAATTTTAAATGCAGAACTTATCTGTTACTAGTCGTTTATTTGGCCGGGAGGGGGGTAAAAGAATGCTTCATTTCGTGGTAGTGGTGGTTCAGCTAAGCGGCATGTACCAGGCAGTAGCAGCGAGTTGCCGGCCGCACTTTGACCCGGCCTTATTAGAGCTTATCGGCCTGGGTTTCTCGCCGCTTTGGGCAGCCAGTTCGTCTTGAGCTCCAACAGTGGACGTGTCCGAGGAGTTTTCGAGAGGGCTGTATTACGGTTTTCGTTGGTGACGGAGTTTCTGTGCAGTGTGGCCTGCGTTAAGCTGGATGGTGACCCGCTAGTTGGTGAGTGATACCGTTATTAATACTATTATTATTAGTAATTATAAGTATCCAGAGTATTCAAATATTTTAATAATTTTGGTTGGACAATACTTGTCGAGCAGTCTTGTGGGCCACGTTTTTGCCTAAGTTTTATTTAATTACTGTCTAGGCGGGGTATAGAGATTATGGTTTATAGCTGCAGTAGGAAACCTATGTGATTATATATACTTTTTAACCCTTTCAGTGCTATGGACCGTTATATCGTCTTTTGAATCTGTTATCAACAAACACTGTTACTGCTTCATAAGCGATTGTACCGTTAAGCGCTCAGTCTGCAGTCTGAGTCTGACATGTGGTGAAACCTGGTAGACACGAACTGAACTACCTCGTCCAGCGCTTAGTCTCTATAATACCAACTGATCCACTGCAGCTGCTAGTCTGATCAGTGGCTGTGCGATCTAAGGCGTTACCTTCCCGGCCGGGGGTTACACTTGGATCGAGGGTTCGAATCCCGTCACAGTCGGTGGTTTTATGTGCAACTCATGGAGAGTTCACTTGTCTGTGGCAGAGTTGAAGGGGAGGGCGGGACTTAAGCAAACGGTGAATGGCTCGGGTCCAAGCTGATGGGATGGGTGGATTCTTTGTGAGTTGCAAATCTGATCAGGTTTTTTTTTACTTTTTACTTATCCTTTACTATGCGTGTCCAGCGGAAGCACGTTTTTATTAATTTTAACTGTTCAGGCGTTCAATATATTTAAAAAAATCAACAAAACGTCACGGATTCAACTCAAAAGCTTAGCACTCAAAGGGTTAAATTCAATGTATTTAGTATAATGTGACAATTAAAACGTGTCCTTAGGGTTTCATTAGATGTAATGTTAAAAAAATAGTTTTAGGTGGTTAAAATTAGTAACAAACACGTGCAATTTATTGCCTATTGTCTACCAGGTGTTTTTCGCGATAATTAATAAACAAGTTACGGTTAACCGAACGTTTTGGGTTTAATCACACCGTATATTACTGTTAATGGGGCATTTTATAGTTGGTTTGACATATAGTGTGATTGAAAAGTCCCGGAACGGTGTAATATATTTTTTACCATTATAGATAAAGTAACGAGACTTGGTATATCAATAATAGCCATAAATGTCTACTCTTTTCAGGTATTATCACTTTTTTATCCCTTAAGGGGGACGGCCCACGAGGAGTCAGACAAAATTCTTAAATAGCAGCATAGGTTGCGTTTGGTATCAAATTAAAGGTCTTATTTAGTAGAACACATTGCCACAAACCGGACCTCGAAAGAGGTCCACTCTAACCAAAATGGTGGCGTTTTAAAGTTATTCATCATTTATCCAAATAAGCCATTCTCTTACATAAAGATAACATTAATTTAATGTATTGGAATTAAAATTTAGTACTTACAGTTACAAAAAGTGTTCAAAATGCTGTCCAAATTTCTCTTGGCAATAGCCCAATCTGTGGTAGAAGCCTTCAATAACTTTTTTAATCATCTCAGGAAGTATTTGACGAGTTTCTTCTGTGATGCGGTTCATTATTTCTTCTGTGTTGGCAGGCTTAGTTATACAACCCCTTTGTTTTAAATAATCCCATAAAAAGAAGTCAAGAGGATTTAGATCAGGTGATCTAGGTGGCCACTATATTGCTCCCCTACGACCTATCCAACGATTGCGAAACTCTCTGTCAAGCAGCGCTCGTACTGGTAAAACATAATGAGGTGGTGCACCATCCTGTTGAAACCAAACTGTGTTATAACTTCGACCCAACACAGCCCGTAAAGCCGGTATATTGGTTTCTCTCAACATCAATTCATATGAAACCCAATTCAAATTTCCATTGATTATGAAAGGTCCAACAATATGATTGCCAACTATCCCAGCCCACACGTTAACTTTTTGGGGTTTCTGGGTATAGCTTTCCCTCATCCAGTGAGGATTGTCGTCGCTCCAATAAAGACAGTTATACCTACTTACATCCCCATGAAGTGTAAAGGTAGCTTCGTCTGAAAATACAACTTTTGCTAAGAAATTTAGTTCTTGTACATACCTAGCCATCATTGTCTCACAAAATTCGACTCTTCTGTCAATAGCGTCTTTCGAAACCAATCTTACCTTATAAGGATGATAGTGGTTTTGTTTTAAAACTTTTAACACTGAAAACTGGCTTATTCCGTGATAAGTTGCTGCAGTTCTTGTTTATATGCGTTGCTCTTCGTCGAAACTTTGTAATACTTCTACGGATGTATCTTCATTAGTAGCAGATAAAGGTCTACCACTTCTTGGACGGTCTTTAACATTGCCGGTATCTAGAAAACGTTGAACTGTTCTACAAACGGTAGTCTTTGATATTGGTGGCCTGCCCGGAAATCTGTCATTAAATAAATGTACAACTTCTTCATATGATCTTACATGGTTACCATACCCCCTCATCATAAGCAGGTTTATTCTCTCAGTCTCAATCAGAGACATCCCTATCACAAGATACACAACTAGTCACTGTTTACAAGTAAGTTAAACCCAAATTTACACTGTACAAATCTTAACTCGTTTTCACGAAGGTCGACTTTGTAACATATAATAAGGAAAATGAAGTTTCCTGTCTAAACGCATTCTACCCTCAAAATGATAAGATAGATAGTTAATGACCCTACAGTTGGAATTTCAGCAGGAATGTCAACAAAACTTTCACTGAATAGAAAGGATGTAAACACTAATACGTTTTCAAGACTAATACACTAACCCGGAAATCCCATTGTTGTGATAATTGTTGTCAAATTTGGTCATACTGTTTACTTCCTATTTAAACAGTATCAGCTGTTTTCCCTCTTTAGATAACTGACGAATAACTTTAAAACGCCGCCATTTTGGTTAGAGTGGACCTTTCGAGGTCCGGTTTGTGGCAATGTGTTCTACTAAATAAGACCTTTAATCTTATACCAAACTCGACCTATGCTGCTATTTAAGAATTTTGTTTGACTCCTCGTGGACCGTCTCCCTTAAAATTATCTCATATCAAGCGTCACAGCCAAGCGTGTGATGAAGTACGATTAAAATATAATTTACTCCTTACACTAATATTGGTAGAGTTACTAATTCTTACACTCTCATAAACTGAAACCAATGTAAACACATGAACAACAGCAATTTCAACTTACTGATTCTGATGTACTGTTCACATCTTACTATGGTTGCTTTTATCCTTATCTCGTTTACGCTGTACCTATTTGGGGATCGGAAAAGGCTAGTATGAGATACATATTTACTCTCCAAAAGAAGATAATCAGAATTGTTTTTGGACTCAAGCGGGTTCAATCTTGTAAGGAGACTTTTCGTCAGTGTGGCCTGTTGAAATTTGCTTCCATATATATTTTTGAAACGCTAATATTTTTTATGAAAAAACCGTGGGCTTTTTGAGTCCAGAATATCTACGGTATATTCTCTTCGCCAAAGTTTAAATCTCCCAATTCCAAAACATAAAACTAAATTTGTTTAAACAATGTTTATTATTGCTCTGTCAAACTTTTTAATGCGTTGCCTGATTGCCTCAAGGTGGAGATGCCACATGAATTTAGGAGGAATCTTAACACCTATTTGTTGAGAGGAGCGTTTTACAGTGTCCATGACTACATAAGGAATTTATAATTTACAAGTGTTGACTATTTTGTTGTTGTAATAGGTACATTTTGTAAATAACTCATGCCAATGCTTGCACAAGTTTTAAGGCAATAAAGGAATTATTGATTGATTGATTGATTGACTGACTTGTCAAATTAAAAAATTAATTTGTATTAACTTGCCAAAATATAGTATGGGAAAATAAGAAACATTTTAAAGTAAACAAATGCTAACACTTGATACACAGCTTGGGATTTATAGCTGGCTGTTGTTAAATCTTTTAGCAAAATGTGTTTTAAAAAATAAAAATAAAATGAGAAATTGAAATACTACTACCTCAATTAAGTAAGTAAGCTTTCAAGCTATCATCATAAATTAATTGAAAAACATATCTTCAACAACAACAAAAATTGACTGCAACCTTTATGAATTTAAGGGAACCAAATATTATTTTTATAATCATTCAACAATTTGTATTTCTTGATTACGTCATCGTTGAAATTGACTACCTTGAATATTCTAATTTCATCTGACAACCACTTGAAAATTCACCGAAAAGATATATTATAGCGTAAAATACCCTTGTCGCAACAAACCTGTAAACCCAGAAAATTTCAAATTATGCATTTATATTTACTTAAAAACGACGTTAATTCAAAATAAGATATAGCAATTAATTTGTTTTTAATAAGAATTCTATTAGTGCTGATCATCAAGTTTGCTGCAACGTGACCAGAAAATATGGATGTTGAATGCAAATAATAATAAACTACACGATATTAAGAAATATATAAAAAGTTTCTACAACAATGCTAGAGTAAATCAAAATATAAAACTGTAATTTATCACTGTAAGTTTACCGCTGGACTCACTCACTTCCAATATTCCAGCAACTGATTGCCGAATATTTTATTTATATACTAATAAGTTATTTTTTAGGGTAACACTAAACAGTGCAAACTGATAATCGATTTAAACATATAAATAACAGATTTACAATCCCCATGTTTGAGTTACAAAACCTCCAACATCACCTGTGGGATATAGCGATTAGTATGGAATTCGATCTCTTGAAATTACACCAGTTCTTAAATGCATTTTTGCAAATACTGCACCGATAATTTTCAGCCTACCTGATTTTCCTTGAGGTTAAAAAAGTGGTATTTTATGAAAAGAACAACTAAGCAAACCTGCTTGTGTCTTATTAAAACCGCAATAAATTAATTCTTCTAAGACAAATAAAAACAAAATTCATCAATACTTTTCCAAAATAAAACGTCAACATACTTACTGGTTTTGCTTGCCTTTAGTTATTTCTCTCCAATAAATTTCCTATTCCCATTTCAAAATATACTTTAGGTTAAACCAATAGCTAATAAACTTCAATACTAAGAACCATATCAGTCTGCTTCGAATTTATTATTCAGTCAAGGATTGCCGTATCACTAATTAATAAAGAGCTTCTAATCCATTGAAAAGAAATAATTATTTACAGACTGATCCCCAATTTTGAAAATTGTATTTTTTTAGAAAGACCTTGTGAACAATATGAACAATAGCTTTTTTACATAAAAATAAAAACTAAACTCTTAAGTCCGAAATGAATGATGTCTGATTCTCATCATAACATTTGGGTAGACTTCGTCTTTTTCAGCCCAAAGTCTGTACGAAAAATGCCATAGCCCCCTGACTTATACTGAATCTATGAACAATCAACAGTAATTTATAACGACAATGATACAACTGGTACGTATGAAGACGGAGACTGTGTTGTTTGTGTTGAAAGTGATGAAGAACTCTAGATCCACTGTAAAGCTTGTGAAGGCTGGGTACATCAACCGTGTCCGGAAATTAACAATCAGTTAACTTTCAAGCGTAAATACTATAATTAATCCGTAAAATAACATTTTTCTGATATTTTAAAATAGCGCACCGAAAAATCAGCTGTGAATTTTTTAAACTTTTTAAGATCTTTTAACCTCAAAGATTTTTTTTGCTCTGATTTGCAATGGTGTATTCAAAAGTAACAAAGATGTGTAAACAAATTTTTTTTGTAAATTAAATAAAATTAAATATTATTAATTTGACCTATATGAACTACTAAACCAATACAAATGACATAATAATTTGTCCTAATTTTCAAACATCAAAGGCTTATATGGGTATTACGATAAAAAAGTTGCTCATCACAAAGATAAAAAGAGTGTTTTTAGTTCTTAATCGTAAAACACGATGGTACACCAAAAACAACAATTTTTCTCCTTTTGATTGAAACTACAATTAAAAAAATCTCAAGTTGTTCAAGAGCACAAAAATTATATTGACTTTTTAACGAATTTCCGTGCTACCCCATATGAACATGTTTAAACAGGTGTGATCCAATTCTGATCAGACCTGATCCAATTCTGATCAGAACTGATCAGGTCTGATAGACCTAATCAGGTTGAGTTAATCAGTCCTGATCTGGAGTATCAGGGTTGATCAGGCCTAATCTGGATATCAGGGTTAATCAGACCTGTTTAGGTTTAGTTGAACTGGTCCGATCAACAATATCAAACTTGATAAGTGGTTTATTTAAGTATTATACAATGATATTTAAACATTATTAATAGTTATATGCTTATTTTTTACAAATTTGTCAATTGCCGGTAAACATTATCGCCTGAAGAATTAGAACTATAAGAGCTGTTTTACATCACCGAACGTTAAATTTACCATAAATATATAATATATAATATATATATATATATATATATATATATATATATATATATATATATATGTATATATATATATATGTATATATATATATAGTAAGTTCTGTTTTTTTAACACAAAAATACCATATTTCCTATGCATACGCCTAACACGCTTCATTAGTCCAATACAACAAGTCTTAAAAGTGAAGGCTAGTTTTAAAATGTTACCAAGCAAAATAAGGACAATATAATACTAATCATTAATTAATTATTTGTACCCATGCTATCAAACAGCTGCAAATATCAATGTCGGGTATTTGGGTTTTATCAATACTTACACTCTACAAATGGCATAATGTTAGAAAGAAATATACTAACTTAAAATCGTGGTTCTATGCAGTTTTTTTTTCTTAAATGCTTCTCTCTTTCTCAGATAAAAATAAGTGCTTGTAATGTAGTGGTTAAGACAACGAACTTCAATGATGGAGTCCCGGGTTCGAATCCCAATCGTACCATGTGAATTTTTATGAGGATTTTTATTATTTTTTATTTGTATTACATTTCTTTTGCATATTTAATATGTTTCATTGCATAAAATATGTTATAACAAATGTGTTTTTGAAATTTATATACATATATATTTATTTTTATTAAAAGCAGATCAGGTTACTATCAGAACCAGATCAGATACTGATCAGACCGGATCAGAAACTAATCTGGAAACGTCCCATAACTCTTTCCAATCCTAATTGGATTTTGAGCGGGTCTGATCAGGAAATTTGTACCAGACCTGATTGAAAATTGTCATATGGGACAGTAAAGCTTTTAAAATTATTTGTTTTTAACAGTTGTTCGTCCGTTGAAAAGCACATCATTGTTTTTTATTTATATTCGGAAGTACCTGATACTAATTCAATATTGGTAAGAGAAGTCAAACAATCTTAAAGTTTAATATCTTTAAGGAATTAAATGCTAAGTATTTAATAAAAGGTAGAACTTAAAACGTGTCCTTGGTGTTTCATTAGATGTTAAGTTTAAACAAATAGTTTTAAGTTGTTTAAATTAGTAATAAAGACGTACAATTCATTACCTATTGTTACCAGGTGTTTTACGTGATAAGTAATACACATGTTACAGTTGACCGGTCGTATTGAGTTTAATCACACCGTATATTACTGTTAATGGGGCATTTTATAGTTTGTTTAACATATATAAGGAGGCATTTATTTATTGGTAACCAACTCATCCCAGCTCCTGTAAGTAATCATAGCTATTAGTCTCTTAGTAAGAATTCTTAGTAGGATTAATTAGCTATACTTCTTTTATCAATACGAATAATTAAAAAAAATAGTAATAAAGGTATTAGAGTATAAAATTGTATACATCAATAACAAAATATTTGTTATTGTACAATGGTTTTTAACACCATCATTTGTATGGTAATATTAATTTATGTAGTATATTTAGACCAAATAAAGTTTATGGAATATAAATATTCGTATTGAACTTTGTTACAAACTGAGAGTTATATTCTGATCAAGATTTGAGGGCCGCAAAAAATTATCAATTTAATATCTCAACATATTAAAGTAACAGACTAAAATTATTATGATGTTAATTTGGGTTTTTTATATAGTTTAATTACTTATGATAATTTAATGTTTAAATCTGAAAGGGAAGTTCAAAATTATATTAAAATATTTTGGTAATATTAGTATTTAAAAACAAATATATTTGCAGCCGGCGTAACATTTTATTTTAATGTTCGATGCGCGCTGTTTAAACATAAACTTAATTATCACAATACCATATCTAAATGACAATTGAATTAAATCAGACTATAAACAAGAAATTTGGTGTTTGATTTTTGTAAATATATAGGACGGATTGGGTTTGAAAGTATATTTTTGATATGGGAAGGCTCCAATTAAGGAATATTTAGGGGTTGGAGCAGCCCTCATTCACTTGACTCACGTGCATTTCCCGCTTATCCTATCACCACATAACCCTAACTTATCTATCCTCATTGCCATGATTTATTTATATTGGGATCTGATCCCAATAAGGGAGTTTCATAGCCCTAGGGTTTTGCATAGGAAAAGATTCGTGCTCTTTCAGGTAGACAGCGATAAATTACTAGAACAAGCAGAAATTCCTTGACAGGGTTCCTGGGTTTAGCGTAATCCAGGCTTCCTGGCACTATTCGGACAAGAACAATTAAATGGTAACTATTAAAATGTTGATTCCATTGATATTTTCTTACAGGTATATCAAAACGTTAATTGGACTATTACAATATAAGACCTTCTAACTTAGTTCGAGTATTTTTATTTTTATTTGGTCGTTTGGAACATTTGCTATTCAAGGATTTAAAACAAAATAACTTTGAAAATTTGATGGGATTCAGTAATTTGTATTTCATTTAACTTTTTTCGCCTAGAATTGGAATTACTATCTAAAAATTATACTAAATAAACCCTTATACTCCAGAAAAGAGTGATACGATGCATTTTGAAACTTAAACCTACAGAATCATGTTTTGACCACTTCAAAGAACTGCAAATTTTGACAGTACCTAGTATTTACATGTTTGAAGTAATTAGTTATGTTAAAGAACACAATCTTGTTAAAGCTCATCAGCATTCTTATAGAACCAGAAATAGAAACACAATCCTTCTGTGTCTCATAACTTAAAGCTTATTGAGAAAAAGCTGGATTACATTGGTCTTAAGCTATTTAATCAACTTCCTTCTCACATAGCCCAGATTAGTAACTTGAAAAAATTTAAATATGAGCTCAAAAAGCACCTTTTGGATCAATGTCTTTACCAACTCCCATCATACCTGACCTGACTTTCTAACCTGTCAAGATGTTTTTTACAACCCCCCCCCCCAAATTTTCATCTCTGCCTATCATGAATATGACATCATGAAGATGTACCTGATGAAACCTGTAGAAGCTGACTGGCCCTATGCCACATATGGTCAGTCGGGACGACGTGAGATACGTATGCATGTATGTATGTATGTATAATATTTACTATGTCAACATACGAATTCAGTTTTACATAGTCCAACAATTTAGCAATTACGAAATCCCTAAATTGTTTGTGGTTTTGCAATAAAAGCCGCATAATATATAATAATCATTTTCTTTAAAACTATTTTAATTTCATAGAATTGTTGTATTTGTTATAAGTCATTGCATGCAGCTCTGCTAACCTAAAACAAAGTTAAATATTTCAGGTCAAAATGCAGCTAAAACTAGTTGTTGTGAGCGTAGTGCTCCTGTTGTCCGTTGTGGATGGCGAAGAACAACTACAAGCCAGGGTGTGTATACGATTAGTGTAATTTATTCATTGTTTGATTTATATTAAATTTGATGGGATTCAGTAATTTGTATTTCATTTAACTTTTTTCGCCTAGAATCGGCATTATAAATGCATGATGAATGTTCCAATTCATAACACTTATTTTTTTCAGAAGCATCTAAAATATTCTGCCGTACAACAGAATGGTGTTCAATAGACTGCCTGAACCCTTAAGGCTTGAAAGTAACTTTAATACATTTAGAAAAAGATTGAAATGTTTTCTCATTGCCAAAGCCTACAATAGGGTAAAAGATTTCTTAGCTTAGAACGATTTATTGCTGGAAATGTGCCACCCCATTTTATGTATTGTATTTTATATTTTAAGAACATTGTATTAACTTTTGTTTTGACTTGGCATATGCAAAGTAATTTTGTCAACATGTTCAATAAAGAATTTGAATTTGAATTTAAATATTACTACTCAAAATATAGCAGGTTCATTACCGTTCCGTCTTCAATTATTTTAGTTTCCTAGAAGATTACCAATTATGGAACTACTGTCCCACTATCAAATCTGGTGTCAACAATTAAATGAAATACATATTTTCAAAGTCTTTAAACACTAGCACAACACAAACGAACTGTAAAAATACAAATAATGTAAAACAAATATACATTTGTACCTCCCGTTTGTGTTGTGTTACTATGCAAAACCTGCGACAATGTGTTCCTAAACAGGATGAATAAAATACGTCTTACAACACCACAAAGTATATTTACACTTATACTGCACTTACATAAAACCCAGTAAAGTATACACAAAATATGGTACAAGATCATCGATTTCAACCAGTTACAACGGTCGTCATCAGGCCCAATAAGAGACTAACAGAAACAAGATGGAGAACAGTTTACATTCTATTGGCTACCGGAAGTTCCGGAAACAAGTTGGGATAAGTACCACCAGAGTCAAAGTTGACCTGTCCATAATTCTTAAATTGATATTCAGGAGGAACAACTTGATAAAGGTGCTTTACTTACTCTATCAGTTTAATTCATTAAAAGAATTCTTTAATAATTTGCTGATAAAAGAAACATATTGACCCTTTCTATGAACTGGATTGATAGTAGAAACGTCAACGATGGAATTTATCAATCTATTTTATTAATTTATCTATGTATTTTATTACTTGCAGGAACTTCCACCATTAGGCACACTGGAGATGCTCTTGACAAAGGAAGTAGTAAGAGGACTATTCCCTTTGGTCACAAAAGACCGTCCAGATCTGATTTATACGTTCAATGTTTTTGAAAATATTAAGATTACACTAGCAGCAGCATCTATCCAGAATAAACATCTGTTTAAGGATCTAGTAAAAGAGTATTACATAAATAAACGTCCAATGAGATATCTTACAAGAGAAATTGTAATAGCAGTGTACAAGTCAGATGAAGTACAAACGATCTTTACTAAACTTGGTTTCCCGGTGGAGAGTGCATCGCTCAACAAAAACATCTTGCACACCAGTAGAGTATTGAATGCTATTATAGACCAGTTTATTAATCCGCAGTCACCCTAAATGCATCATGCAATAAAATGTTTGAGAAAGAAACACATATATGATTTGTTGTCACCTTTATTTTACATTCCGTAATATATACATATAACAATTAATCAGGGTAATTGCTAAAAAATAAGTGAATAAAATGACAAAACACGTGCAATTTATTATCTATTGTCTACCAGGTGTTTTACGTGATAAGTAATAAACGAGTCACAGTTGACTGGTCGTATTGAGTTTAATCACACCGTATATTACTGTTAATGGGGCATTTTATAGTTGGTTTGACATATATATAAGGAGGCATATATTCATTGGTAACCAACTCATCCCAGCTCCTCTAAGTAATCCTAGCTATTATTCTCTTAGTAAAAATTCTTAGTAAGGTTAATTAGCTTTACTTCTTTTATCAATATGAATAAAATAATATGATAATAAAGCAATTCATAGTATAAAATAGTACACATCAATACAAAAATATTTGTTATTGTACAATGGTTTTTAACACAATCATTTGTACGGTAAGATGCATTACGTAGTATATTTAGACCATATAAAGTTTATGGATTATAAATATTACTATTGAACTTAGTTACAAACTGAGAGTTATATTCCGATCAAGACTTGTCACTCAGATTTGAGTGCTGCAAAAATATTATTAATGTAATTTCTTAACATAATAAAGTAACACACTAACATTATTATGACTTTAATTAAAGTTTTATTTATAGTTTAATTACTCATGATGATCTAATGTTTAAATCTGAAAAAAAAATTAGATTAAAATATTTTGGTAATATTAGTATTAAAAATAAATATATTTGCAAGCAGGGGTAACATTCTATTTTAATGTTGGGTGCGATGTTTAAACATCAACTAGATTATCACAATACTATCTCAAAATGACAAATAAATTGAATCAGAATATAAACAAGAAAGTTGGCGTTTCATTTTTGTAAACACACAGGACGGATTGGGTTTGAACGTATATTTTTTATATAAGAAGGCTCCAATTAAGGAATATTTATGGGGTTGGTGCAGCCCTCATTCACTTGACTTAACGTGCCTATCCCGCTTACACTACCACTACTTAAACCTAACTTATCAATGCTCACAGCTATGATTTATTTATATTCAGATCTGATCCCAATAAGGGAGCTTCATAGCCCTAGGGTGTTGTATAGGGAAAATTGTGAGCTCTTTCAGGTAGACAGTAATAAATTACTAAACAAATCAGATATTCCTTGACAGGGTTACTGGGTTTATGATTATCCAGGCTTTTTGGCACTATTAAAACAAGAATAAATTGTATCAGGAATCTGGCACATACTTTCTCCCTTTTAGCCCAACTTTAATGAATAAATTACTTTGTATTTACTAAATATATAATACAAAGCACGGTCGAATGTACAGAACATTTTGTAAACAAGTTGTTTAAAAAAACATCCACCCAAATCCAAATCGAACAGGGCAAAGAAAAACCGCAGATCCACATTTTCTGAGCGTCACGCAATCACGACGCAACGTAGAATTCTGGCACGCAGCATGGACAGTGTGTTCAGTCAGGCTACTACGATTGACCTTGATAATTGAAGAAAAGATGGGAGGAGATTCTCCAAATCCAAAAGGAGGAAGGGGAAATCTTCTCTCATTCGGACGCCTTGCTGAAGGATATGTTGAAGAATAATTTTTACTATTATTTTAGGAAATTATTTTATTATTTTACAAGCAGTGGAATATTATGAAGCAGAATTTACAATGGCAGCCTCCGTATATGGTTCAACATTCTTTATGAGAATTGGTTTGCATAGTTTGCGTGCAAGGTCCAGAATAATGTGAACAGCTCGGTGTAGGACGGAATTCCTTTCCGCGACGAAGTCTTTAGCAGACTAAAGGACCTGCGCAAGAAAGAGGACAAGACCCAGGACACTTTTCAACTGATGAAAAGTGAAACTGCAGAGTCAAGGCAATACCGTAAAAAGTACCAGTTACGGATACAAGAACGCCTGTTAAAGGATATTATCCTTGCGACCGCGTCCTCAGGGAAGTGGGAGCGGAGCTCCAGTAAGAGCTCTAGCGACCAGCCCAAGGCGTCAAAAAAGAAGTTGATAAAGAAGAAGAAAAAAAATTTGAAAGAACCTTGGTAGAGGCTCCTCCAGCGAAAACCGTTACTGAACCTGGCCTGGATCCAGTGACTGTGAAGCGAAAGAAAATATCTGCCCGTTGTCTGTCCTCGTAAGAGTGGCAGGGGGCCAAACCTACACCGGTGTTTGAGGAAGATCCGTAAGGATATTGACCTGGGCTCCTGCACCGCTAAGGTTATCTGTGTGAGACCGACTCCGAAAGGGGATGTTCTGCTTTGGCTGGGGAAGGGCTTGGACAGGAAAGCGTTGTCGCAGTTCTATAAGCCGCAGTAGATCCCCAGTAGCAAGTTCAATACTACTCTCTCCCATATGTTCTGCTTTGGCTGGGGAAGGGCTTGGACAGGAAAGCGTTGCAGCAGTTCTAGAAGCCGCAGTAAATCCCCAGTAGCAAGTTCAATACTACTCTCTCCCATATGTTCTGCTTTGGCTGGGGAAGGGCTTGGATAGGAAAGCGTTGCAGCAGTTCTAGAAGCCGCAGTAAATCCCCAGTAGCAAGTTCAATACTACTCTCTCCCATATGTTCTGCTTTGGCTGGGGAAGGGCTTGGACAGGAAAGCGTTGCCGCAGTTATAGAAGCCGCAGTAGATCCCCAGTAGCAAGTTCAATACTACTCTCTCCCATATGTTCTGCTTTGGCTGGGGAAGGGCTTGGACAGGAAAGCGTTGCCGCAGTTCTAGAAGCCGCAGTAGATCCCCAGTAGCAAGTTCAAAACTACTCTCTCCCATGATTCTTTATAGTTCGTATATAAAACACTTATGTACATTCCTACTGCTTATAGCTATTTCCTAATGTATTAAATAAACATTTTAAGATGTTGAAACACTATAAAAAAAAACACCAGCCATCCCTAATTTGTAATCTAGTTATAAGTCAGTTTATTGTAAAGCTTAGTATACCTTAGTCCACCCAAGTGGACCTAGTGGACCTAGGGAGGTGGGTTAAGTTTGTAGTGCCTCGAGGAGTCCCACACTTTGTCCGTAAATGGATTTCCACCTCCTTGCAAAAAAAAAGTATTTTTTCAACCAGTATCTCCAGGAGGTCCGCATGATGATACACATATCAAAAGCATTACTAATAACTCATCACTAAATAAAAACCGGTCCATACAAATCTAATTTAAATAAGTCATAATAGATGAATTTTCGTCGTGATAGGTTTAACAATTTATCGTTACTTTAATACTGTGTTGTTGATTGAATTAGTTTCATTTAAGCGTACAAATGAATTATAAATTAATTAACCTATTTTGGTGAATAAAAAAAAGTGGTTATTTAATTCCTGTAGTGGCCTTAAAATGTATCGATAGATTACTGTTACCTTATTGAAATTTTAGGCTTATGAATATGTAAATATTTCCATTTTGATGACTTATTTTTTTACCTGATGGCTTTTCTTATAAACATATGTTTTGGGTTTTGTATATTTTTTTTATTTATTATTCCACGAATATTTGCATAATTATCATAAAAATAAATTAATAATAAGAGAATTTCCTTAAAAAACTGTCCATTTTTTTAATAATACAAAGGTATATATTTAAAAAAGGAATGATTTCATTTATTAACTATAAATAACAACTATTTCACTTGCAATCGAAACAAAAAGTAAAATTGGTAATATTTATGTTAATAACTATTCGTAGCATAATTCCATCTATAGTAGGTCTGCCCGACACAACAATTCCATACATGTGGCGAAGTACAATAGGCTTCATACCTTGTGTTGTAGTCTAATAGAATTATTTTATTAATGGTGGTTGTTCCTCAGGAGTAGATCTCGAGTTGAATATTTAACATTTAGACGTATCCCGTTACTAATTCATATTTAGATAGATGCAGTGTGATAGTTAATCTTATAAATATTGCAAACTAGAACCGATATAGACACATAAGTTTGATTCTCTTATTTTAGCGAATTTCCCCTATAGGGAAGAAGCTATTACCGTAGGTCTCATGGTAAGACTTAAGCCCTAGACCATGATAACTTTTCATTTTGAGGACCCCAGATGCCAAAAACACGATTCGTTCAAATTTGTATATATATATATATATATATATATAGACTATATATTATATATATTATATATATTTTATATATATATTATATATATAATATATATTATATATATTTTATATATATATAATATATATTTTATATATATATGTGTCCGTAAGCACAATAACTCTCGTAAAAAAGGTCCGATCTTAATGAAATTTGGTACAAATGTGTAAAGTACCATTTATTTGAACCAGTTCGAAAACCAGATGAATCGCACCATCCAAAGGGGGGTTTTGGGGGGTTTTGTACCACAAAAATGTGATTTTTGAAGGTTTCACATGTAGTTTTAATTTAAATAAAATTTTAATTTATGCCATTGAATTCAGCTTAAAAAACAATTAATTAGGCATTTTGATCATTGCTCTACGTCGATTGGTTACTGAGATATTGAAAGTGCTAAACACAGTACGTTGTCTAATGTTATTCTTATGGAGAAAAAGAAAAATTGTATATCTCGCTTGGTTATGAACTGGCGAAATTTGGTATATGGCTTGATCTGGTTGTGGTTTTTTGTTGTTTGTACAAAAAAAAAACAATTTTTCGCCTATGGTTCCTGTAGCAGAAAACCTAGGTACTTGGTCCATGTTATTCTTATGGAAAATACTTAAAATGTTATATATCGCTTATTTATAAATGTATATGGATGAAACTTGGTATGTGACTTCACTAACAGGAGTCCTATTGATATTTGCATAAAAGCCCATTATTTTGTGTGCCTTGTTGCAGCACACCTGCGTACTCAACCCCAATGTTATTCTTAAGGAGAATAATTAATATTTTAAATATCGCTTGTTTGTGAATACATTTCTGATGAATCCTGTTAAATTCGCTGAGTATGCAGGTTTGCTGCGACGAGGGTATTTTTATACTAGCAAGTAGTAGTACTGTAACAGTTCTCACAGCTATCCCTTCATTAAATAAATAAAGCTCTCTGACAGATAATGGTAAGAAATAATAGTTTTGGAAAATGCGTAAAGAAAAAAAATTACTAAGAGTAGAGTTCACAAGACATTAAACTGTTCCGGGAATATTGCATTTATAGCATTATAAAACTACTGGTATATCGAAAGAACAAAATCTATTCTGGCAAAAGTAAAGAAACACAATTATGAAAGCCGACAAAACATTTAGTGCTACTAAGGATGACATTGTAGAATGAAACACCACGTAGATGTCCAAGAGTTACTTATTGTAGCAAGTAATAAGAACTGTTAGTCAAGGAAATGGGCAATTAGTTTTTATTGAATTTACCCTATAGGAAAGAGGCTGTAACCGTAGGTGGCATGGTAAGATTTAAGCCGGAGGCCATGATAACTATTTGTTTTGAGATCCCCAGATGCCAAAAACTCTATTCGTTCAAATTTATATACATACATATATATGTGTGTGTGTATGTATGTGTGTGTGTGTGTGTGTGTGTGTGTGTGTGTGTGTGTGTGTGTGTGTGTGTGTGTGTGTGTGTGTGTGTGTGTGTGTGTGTGTGTTTGTGTGTGTGTGTGTCTGCTTACACAATTACTATTGAAAAAAACATCCGATTTCGAAAACATTTGGCACAAATGTGTAAAACAACATTCATATTTTTGAGTTAGAAATCCAGTAAAATCTGACCATGGAAATAAGGTTTTAGGGGGGTTTACAATTTTATAAAAATCAGTTTTTTTTGCATTTTTCACCCTCAGATCTTTTAAACACTTAATTTCGGTTTTGACCATTTAATAGAGCTTAAAAAAACACTATAGTATTTTGGATCATTAACTTAGGTTAAGTGGTTGTGTAAAAATCCAAAAAACCTGCTCATAAAATCTCCCATGTTAATCTTAAGGGAAAAAGGTTTTCATCTTTTCCTAAGTTTATTTCAATGTAAACATAGTATTTGCTTTTACCAATCAGTTCAGGTTAGTAAAACAATCAATTCGGTGTATTAGTTGTGACTCTACGTTCAACCGTTGCAAAGATAAGTGGTAAACCCAGTAGGTTGTCCAAAGTTGTTCTAATAGAGAATAATTACAATTGTATATCTCGATTATTTATGAATTGATGAAACTTGGCATTTGGCTTCACCTAGGATTGGTACATTTTAATTTGCACAAAAAATATTTTTTGTTGATTTTCCCCGTAGTGGAAAACCTGCACATTCTGTCATAATGTTATTCTTATGGAGAATAAGTACAGTTTTATATCTCCTTTAATTATTAACATAAAATTAAATAATCTTGGTATACAGCTTCGACTGGTTAAGTTATATTGACAATTTTACGAAAACACATTCTGTGTTCCATGTTACAGCAAAACTGCGTACTCAGCTTTCAATGTTATTCTTATGGAGAACTAATAAAATGCTATATATCACTTATTTATTCGTGTATTTTATGAAACTTGGTGAGTGGCTTTATGTGTTAGTGAGAAACACATACATGCATTTCAAATTTGCTGAGTACGCAGGTTTGATACGGCGGGGGTATTAAGATAGGACCAGGTCCCCTTAAGCGTTAACTACCAAGCTATACGACAAAATTATTAATCAACTACAAAGACAGGACTTGCGGTTTTGATTTGTTATTGAGGACATTATCGTTTTATGAGGTAAGGTCAATAGGAGCTATACGCAGTAGGGTGGATCTCAGGACTTTACTAACGAACTATACCAAATCTAGGGACAGATTCGTATTAGACTAGGTTGTGTTGTGAGTCTGTATGAGTAGGAGAACAATATGTAAACGTTCTCTAACGAGTCGTTTAGATTTGAATTTAGTCTCTTAGTGCATTCTATAAGACTCAATCTTGAAGATAATCGTATATTGCTGTCAAAATATTATCGTTTCATTAATGATTGATTTGATCAGAAATCCTTTTGTTTGTTAAGTCTAATGCGTTGTACACTACACGTCTCTAGCTACAATATCCACCAATATTCCTGTATTTAATGTTGCCACTGTCTGATGTTATATGTATGAATGTCTTCGCCGATTTGAGTTTAGCATGCTTACATTTTTGCAAGTTTAAAATGCGGTTTGTAACGAGATGGCAATTGTATAATACTAGTGGTTAGAGAACTCATGAGAGTATATTTAAAAAGAAATTCAATGAATTTATATTACTATTAAGTTCTGACATGGCATGTATAGGCATTGGGTCCAAGATAAATCACATCAAAAATGATGGCCAATGATAGATAAATAAACGGTATCAGGAAACTGACACATACTTTCTCCCTTTTAGCCAAACTTTAATGACAAAAATATTTGTTATTTACTAAATATAGAATATGAAGTATAGATAAATGTACAGAAAATTGTCTAAAATAGTTGTTTTCAGAAATATCCACCCAAATTGCTTTTTTGGAGGCACTATAGAGTCCGTTGCTACACACAGTAGTTTTGAGAGGGGAAATGCCCCCTTGCCCCCCCCCCCAGGGTTAAATAGCAACACATTTCGAACATCATCTGTTGGTCAATGCTAACTTGACCTGCATATCAAATGAAATTGATCAGTAAATAAGAGAGAAATAGTTATTTTTGTATTCCCCATAAGAATAACATTGGACAACGTACTGTGTTTACCGCTAAATGAAAATTTCAATTTTCTCCGCAACTAGCAATCGTAGAATAGTAATTTAAAATACCAATTTATTTAGTTTTTTGAGCTCTTTTTAATGGTGAATAGTAATCTTTTTTAACATTTATGATTTTTTATGAAAAATCCAAAAAACTGAATTTTTGATGTTTTAAGTCCTGTAATTTCTGAACCCGCATTTTTCCAGAAATGCGGGTGGTGTCATTTTGTTGGAAACCTAAAGTTCTACAAACCACGAAAGTTTAATCAAAATCGTTAGAGCCGTTTTTGAGAAATTTGGATTTTTCATGTTTTTTGGCGGTTTTTGGGGGATAATTACCCTTAAAGATCAAAAATTCAAAAAAATGAAAAAAACACCTGGAGATATCGTGGATTAGTACCTACACGCCAAATTTCATAAAAATCGGCCCATAGGTTAGGGCTCTAGCTCTGTACACATCCACACAGACACACACACACACACACACACACACACACACGAACACACACACACACACAGACAGACATCACGTAAAAACCACTTTTTTGGGTTCAGGGAGCACCAAAACAAATATTTCCCCTGACAACTCAAATTCGAAAATTTTTACGAAAACAATACTTTCTCCATATACTATGTATAGGGGGAGAAAGTAAAAATCGATCATTAAGAACAAAAAGATTGATAACTAATTTATGGGCTACTATGAAGTTTATCAAAGGACTTTGTTTAAGATTTATACGAGCAGAAAAACGCAAACTGTGTTGAAAGACATAGTCCTAATCAGGTTTAGGTGTAAATTATTGCAATGCAAATTACGGTAATAATTGTTAGTTAATCACAGAAAAAGCATAAAAAACACAATTTATCAAAGGAATTAATTTTGGCAGAGGCTACGTACACGTCAGACGTGAGCCGCTACTGTTCACGTCCGTTCCAAATTATGCACCGTACGTTACTTTTCCTGTGATTTTTAAAATAGATTGAGAGCCAGAAAACCCCCTAACCTAATCTAACGTAACGTAACGTAACGTAACCTAACCTAACCTAACATAACCTAAGCGGTAGCGATGTGAATTTGCCTTTACATTGGAAGTGTACGTGGTCACTTCGATTAATATTGTGTATAAATTAATATGTGACTATTAATGTTTATGCTTGTCTTCGATGTGATTCTCGTTAAGTAAAAACAATCAATATTTGTTATACATATATAAAAAAATATATTTCGAACAAAAGAGCTTTAGTATATGTTCAAATCAGTTATCAAACTATATACTATATCACCCATTGTCTGCACTGTTTTATCGCTAAAGTTAGAACACGTTACAGCTTGGTGGTTGAATGCAGTTTAATCAAACCATATTTTCCTATTTATGAAGCAGTTTATAGCTGATTAAATCATTATAAGAGAAACTAAAATTCATCCATTCTCCTTTTTACTGACGTGTTGTAGCTTCTGTAAGTTTTACTAGATATTTTCCCTTGGAAACTTTCCTCTTACTTATGGTTAATTCTCTTTCATATATTTAAAATGTAGTTATCAATCATGTTTCGCTATTGTTATAATAAAAAAATATTATAAATATATATTACTGAATTACATTTGACAGTAAGAGGTCAATGGTGTTAAGTGATTTTAAAATGGTGTTGTAAATACATAAAATTACAGACTATTTAAATGCCGTTTATATTAAATGTGACGTGTTAAAAAACGCTCATTCATCACAATTGCAATTGTTTATTTTAATTTATTATGTGTTAATTTTCTTATTAACCTGATCTGTCAATGTTTCAGGCCAACATGCACCTGTCACCTGCTATTGTGGGCTTTGCACTCCTGTTGTCCGTTGTGGGTTCGTTCTACATTCCACCACTTTGGGTGCGTATACGTTCTACGTGTTTCATAAAACATTCATCGTATATCCTTAGATACAGCTATTGTATTTGTAAAGGCAGATTAAAATAGTACTTTAAGCTGTGAACTAGTTTGAACAAAGTGGAATAATTCAGTAGAATTATCCCTATCTGCTCTGCACATGTGCTGTGCTCTCTAGACAAATGATTTCTCTCTCTAGACCCAAAAGCGCTACCGGAAGCTGTATGACGTAAGGCAAATCGCAACGGCATATTCACTCTCGTTTTTAGTTTTTAAAGACGTTAAAATGAATTTTTCTGGTTCGCATCAATCACCAATTTAAAGTCCCGAGAACCAGGAGCAATGCTGTGCTAAATAAATTATTTTAATGGAGTGGGGCTAGGTGAAGCCAGGTTAAGGGTAGTCAAATATAGTTATGATTAGTTAGCAAGTTTATTCTATGGCGTAGATACCACCCACGCCATAAGCCCTTCTGACCATTATGAAAATCCTTCAGATGTAGTATTTACTATCAATATGTTTATCTTGCGAGCTGGTTGTAGTATTAATAAGGTATTTTTAGGATCTTCAGCATTTCGAAATAATCAGAATACATGTTAGTTATTTATAAATATGTATGAACCCGTAAAAGCTGGCTATGGCACGTTTTTATCTGGCAGATCGATCCTTGCTTTGGGTAAAATCCAGCAATTGCTTCCACGAGTTTTAGTTCTTTGATTTAGTTTTATTACTGATTGGTGTTCAGTGACCAGTAAGAGCCAACCCAGTCACCAACCAAGGCAGCTGAATATTCTATGTATAGTTTCTCATAGCTAACTTGTCTTCAGTAAGGTTATATTAATATTTATTCAGCATTTAATCCCCACCATTCAGTTTAACGGATACTCCAATCAGACACCTCGGACCACCAATTAGATGAATTCCCTACGCTATCACACATAATCACCACTGTATCTTTGCAAGCAGTGTAGACATGGTGGGACAAACCAGGCAAACAAAATTGTACTAGTTAATTTGTCAAAGTAGCTATAATATTTATATTTCTTTTTGTGTGGATTCCAGCTTTACTTTCTTCACTTTGAACTTCCAATTGAATTGCATTTCTTTGAGAGAAACCTATCCACCAAATTAAGGGTTGGGACGTTGAAGTACAAGTTATACTGTACCAGTAATACCGGAGCATAAGCGTTTCGTTGTAAAAAGAAGGCGCTTTGGTTGATTTTTGAAATGAAAATGTCTAAATCATGCAGGGGAGGTTTTTTCTTATAACAATACGCTGAATTTCCCTTGCTTGTATATCTTGGGATATTTAACATTTTTGGTAAAATACAAGAAGTTATTTCAGCCTTGTAATCAAAATACACGTTATAGCTTCATAAACAATCTTTCCCTTTCCATTCCACGCCATAACATAGCTCATTTTGAAAAACAAACATACTTCTCATTTATAAAACTGTTCAACTCTTTGCCCATACACCTAAAACCGGAATCAGATATTACTAAATTTAGACGTCAGACAAAGATTTTTCTCATAAATAAAGAATATTACAGTGTCCATCATTTTTTCAATGACAATTTTTTTATTTAATATAAAATGTTTTTAGTTATTATTTCTGTTTGGTTATTGATTTTATTTTAAGCTGTTACACAATGTAACAAATTGTGACTTGTTGTCTATGCTATGTATATAGTCGAATGGCAATAACAAGATTTTGATTTGTTTTGATTTGAATATTTACTTGCCAAACCGGCATTGCAGCCAACGACAAGGCCGACGCTATTGGCCCGGAGTCTTGCCAGACCGGCATTGTATGTACAGCATATACTTTTAACTTTATAAATAGAAAACAATAATAAATTATGAAAAAATCAGTACAAATCCCTATTTTTAGATATAAATCTGTAAGCGAAATTTTGAGATCAACATTTTGGGATTTTGGAAAATTGCGGGACAATGGGTTCAAGATAAAGTTCTTGATCCCAGGGAGTGGGGAAAAATATAGGTACCTAAAGGTTACCAGCAAACAAGAAATAACGGTAAGCATACATTTAAGAAATAATAGTACAAACATTGGGTTGTAAACACGTTTTCTTTGTTTACATTAAAACATGTATCTACTTTGTTTACGAACTGAAATTTGTTCCTGAAAATTGTTTTAATTTCTTTGGCATGTAAGGAGTGACCAAATCAGACGCGGAAGGTTATCAGGGGCTATTACTCCTTCAGGCTACTAGTTATACTTAATACGTCTTAATATATAGTCAAAATGTAGCGTTCCTTTTCCCCCACAAACTTGGAAACGTTTGCAACCTGCATTTTACCACCTACTTAACTCTGCTAGGGGTTTGCCCACAAGACAATATAATGTTATATGCAATATACTGTAATACTTACAGAAGCAACGACGTGTAGGAAAGTAATTAAGACAACCTCCTCGTATGTTTATCAATCAGCTATAACTGCCTCATTAGAATAATAATACAGTTTGATTAACCTGCAAACGACCATTCAACCGTTAAGCGTTTATTACCTATTGGAAATAAAACAGTGAAGACAATAGGTGATAACATATAGGATTTTATTACTGATTTGGCTAATAAACTCTTTTTTATTGTTCTTGATTGTTTTTATTACATGCTTCATAATCAAAGGAACTGATTTTAAAAGAGCAATTCAAGTAATAGTTGGAGTAAATAAATTAACGGAATGAGGAACGTTGTTTTAAATATAAAAAAATTAATATTTTAACATTATCATCTCATAATATTGTACCTTATTTTTAATTTGTTATACACTAACTACTATTACTGGAAAGCGTGTTTAAATTAGATAACTATTATACTTGATAACATGTTAAAACAAATGTTTAATGTACTATTTGGTATATCCTTCAAACTTTAAAGGGTTGTATATTTATAATTTAGCGAGTTTTATTTGTAATATGGAAGTATATTTTCGTAACAAAATATGAAATCGTAAGGCGCAAAATTTAAGATTAATTTTATTATTCTAATACTTCTAACTTTACTTTTTTGTATAATTAAAATTAATCTTTTGCCGGTTAGGACTTCTAGATTGTGAGTTGGTAGCTTAACTTTATCTAATATCTTCATATAAAGTCACGGCATCTAAAAAACAAATTGCATTAATCATTATAGTAGTTGGCAAGCACTAAAACTGTCATATACTCACCGTGTGTGCATCGAAGGAGTAGTTTATTTATTTATTTATTTATTCATACACGGTATAACCATTTTACAATAATTACTCATTCCTAATGCTCAAAAAAAGCCAAATAAAATATAAAGTGTTTCCCTTGTTCAACATAGTAACAAAAATATACAAATATAACTTGGTATACAATAAACAACATAGTAGCAACTAATGTACAATACAAATATATGCTTATATAAACGACAACAACTAATACAACCAAACTGAAAGAACTCTCATCTCACAGGAACAAAAACCATAAGAAGAACACAACTTAGAGCAAGGCAACAACCAGGCGCCTGACAATCCAATCACTGGAGGCAAAAAAGTCCACATGCGGTGAAACAACGTTGCCAAGATGCTGGATGCGAGCTAAAGTTGACTGCTGGGCGTAGTTAGTACTGTATTGCCTCCGTGCAAACAGGTCTTTGGATCTTGTAGAAGAAGGAACATGAAAGTTCATGCATTCGTCAGAAAGGTACTGTTGTAACAATTGTCAGAACCCCATTAACATGTTCATTGCCCCTCAGGGCTCCGCCCCACATGCATTCAAAGTTCCAATTTTATTTTAACAGAAGATCAATAATTAGAATATGTTCATATAATAACAAGTGCTAACACACCAGCAAGAAAATCTGTTCCTGGCATAATGTCGATAAAACGACTTCTGAAGAGGCATTATGTTGATCATCAAACGAACAAGAATACTTTGATTTTTCTGTAACCGTACGGAATTAATTATATGTATGTACCAGTATATGAATATATAAAGGAATAATATATATTTATAACAGAATTATAATTAGATGTGTTTTATGTCAGATAGAGTTGGAAGGGGTTGAAAGAGCGCAATAGGATCAACTAGATGATAAAGTAACTGTTATTCCTCAAGTTTGGCTTCAGAACACTGGTTCAAATGTGCATCGTTTCATGGTTTATGTTGGATATGATAAAATACTCACGAAAACAGTAATTAACCAAACAATAACTTTGGGTACAATTTCAACCACTGAACACTGATTATTAAGAACTACATCTCAGTATCAACTTCTTTAACGTGTAACGTCTTAAGTTTAATCAATTCAAAAATATTGATTTTTTAATAAACCTGTTTTATTGAATTTGCTTGACTACAACTTTGAAATAGGAATATTATTATTTTATAAAAAAAACAACATGCAATTAAATTTACAAGTAGTATTCCAAGATAATAGTGTACTGTGAATATTGCTGTTGTTAGTTAACCTAACAAAATTACTCTTTTAATTTAAGTAACTAAATTTATCCATCACCTATTATTACTCATACCAAATAAATTAATATCAATGTAACTTACAATGTAACTTGTCCCATACATTATAATGTTCAGTATTCTTATTTACTATCTAATTTTATTAACAATTACTAATATTTCCAAGGTTATGAGTTCTACTGTCAAATTTATTGCGAGATTGTTCTAGTTAACGTTTGCACAAGGCAATTAAATGAATACTTGTTCCCCATTGTTTTATTATACTTTTTTCATCAATATGTTGAACATCCCAAAATAACTTTACAGCCACAATTGTAACTCATCTTTTAACTGTCTCACTTAAGTATACCAATTCTAGACTACTTCTAAATGAGATAGATACTTGACATTTGACATGCTAAAATCACCAAGGGATATTACCAAAACAAACAATGTAAAACCTAAATCCCTCCACATATTATAAGTGGTGTAAATATATTGCTTGTTTAATTAAGCCCTACAATCTCAATCATACAGAAAAGAGATAAACATCGCTTGACTAGGAGTTGATTTGGTCCATCACTTTATTTCAATTACTCTCTCTGATACCACACGTCATTCATCCTTAAGAAGCAATAGTTCCCTTAAATGTTGGATATCGTTCAGTATGTCTAAGTGGATTTTAATTGTCTTTCACTCTACTGTAGTACTTAGAGGCATAACATTTCACACACAGTTCACATTTCAGTATCACACTTAGATCGAGGCAACAGACATACGCAAAGCTTAGACTACTTAAGCCACCCACAAATCTTCTTTTTGTGACCTCAAATTGTGGTTAGAATCCCTTATTTGTAATTGTTGCGTAAGTACTTATCAGATTCCATATATCGCTTATTTTGACTGTGAAGAAGAAAATCTATACAACACATACAAGTAAAACCTAATTATACCCATAGTTGAATATATAAAATAACATATAGTACCTGTTGTATCAGTAAATGTGACAAACTTTGAAACTACGGAAGTGGCCTATTCGTGGGTTGGAATCCTAGTCGATCAAAGCAAGTCGTTGTATAATTTTTTATTATATTGCACTGTATCGGCTTTTCTTGCACGTTTCAAACACAATCTAGAGAATTATGTGAAGGGGCAAAATGAAGGAGAAAAAATGCCAACGAATTAAACCGTACTTAATACACTATATACATAAATTTAATTTGAAAAATAAAAATATTAATGCTAGGCCAACATTTATAATTTAAACTGTTATAAATATTACTTACATACAAACTATATGGTGCAACTTATTTAAATATATGATTTGCATTTCTTTTGTTTCTCATAAAGCCTTATTTATTTATTTTTATTAGTGACTTATAACTAAAGCTGTTATACACCTAGTTAAACCATTTCATGTTTAATCAAAACAGAAATTTTTTCTCGCTTAAAAGGTTTGTTTACTAATTTATTCCACAACTTAAATTATGTTTACTCCTACATCAAACTATGATATCTACATTTATCCTCATTGTTGAAGTATTTTTGTCTGTTCCTTAATAACCATAAATAATGTGTTTTCTGTAATACTATTTAAAGTATTACATATGTTTTTTTACAGTACAACTAGGAAAGTTCATAAAAAATATGGTGTTTTGCTGGGGACACAACATGTTTAATACAAAAGGTTCACATTTGAGGGTGAATATCAGCCAATGATGAACTCATACATAGTGCATCTAAGGCGAATCAGTAAAATATATCAGGATAAACAGATCGTCTAAAATACCTGAGCTGATACTCTCCCAAAAGATCAGTCATCTCGAGATATGTGGGCCAAACAAAAATATATTCAATCTTATTTATTGAATAATCGGCGTACTCACATAAATGCAGTTTAATCATTGTCAGTAATATATTATGAAAGTATTTAAGGTATAATAATATGTTCAATGTATTATGAACAATTATGAATCCCCAACCAAACACAATACACTCATACAATGTTTGTTTCACAATTATGAAAACAAACTATTATTTTGTATTTTTTATTTATCCTACTCGATATTGTGAAGTTCAATGTTTTTTTTTTTGGTATAATGATTCCTTTAGACTATGTATGGTTAAAATAATAAATAGAGCAAAATGTTTATTACTTAATATTTTCCTGGAATGTTACTTTCGGGTAACATCAAAATAAAATGAGTTTGACAGTGACATATCGTTCCTATTGGTAAACAGTTTAATTATAAATAATATATCCAACTAACTGAACAATTTCATAATCTTGTGAAATACCAGTTGATCAATTATAAAAGAAAAATCAAGATGATAGATATCCCGTTCTATTTATGAAGCTGTCAACAACAGGAAAGGTGTTTTTATATCTTCCTAGTTAGATTTAGGTTATTAAAAAATCTGCTTATAAATAATAATAACTCTTTTAGCTGTTGTAAGTCAGTTGTAATAAGGGCAAGCAAACCATAACGTAGAATATAATTGATTTAAAAACTTTCTTTATTTCATAATATTAAAAAACTAATTGAGATGAATGGCTCATTTACTAGTGACTATTTAACGCTCTACAACATCACCTGATAAAGTGGTTTTTTATAGGGAAAGTCAAGTTAATTATGCCAATTAGAACTTCATTAAGGGTAGCACTTTTACATTTTTATCATGTCATCTAACAAAATCTTAAATAAAACAATACCATAAAGCCTACTTAAAACTGTATTAATGTGTAAGCATCTAGAAATGTAAGATGCATTTATTTATTAAATATTAGTTGAAACAATTTAAGAAGCTAGGTAGCGAAGTAGAGTTAATAATGTTTCATGACATTCCTTTATTTGCAAAACTTGAAGAAGTGTAACGGTGTCAATACATATAAAACATAGCAAATTAAGTAATGAAATTCGTAGGAACTCGCCCAGGGGGTAGAAGGGGTTCGTCATTACAGGGATATTTACAGTCTACTCTCTGTTTAGCTTCTCATGTCCTCAGGAAGCCGATCACAGTGTTCTCTGCTGGACATGACTTCTCGAACAATGTGCTGTGGTGAAACGCTAGCTGGCATCTGGTTCAACTGTGGTGTTACGTTGGATAACTTTTTTATTAGCATATTACGTGTTGCTATTACTTACGGGATGTAATAAAAGACGTCTTACAACACTTACGATATATTTACACTTATACTGATTCACATACAGACTGTAAACATATATACAAGATGGTACTAGGCTATCGATTTCAACCAGTCACACCAGTCATCATCAGGCCAATGAGGGAACTGACAGAATCAAAATGGCGTCCTTGCTTATATCCTATTGGCTACCGGAAGTTCCGGATACAGGTTTATAAATGTGCCACCAGAGTAGAAGTTAACTTGTTCGTTAATCAATTTATCTCTATTTTTACATTTTTCTTTAAATATAAACAATTCTTCCCATGCATTCATTTCATTTCCTTTTTTACAATTCTTGAGGATGCTCAGGTTTTCTTCTATTTTCCCTATGGTGTGGCCATTTTCTAAAAGATGTTTGGCTACGTTTGATCTTTCCGGTTTCCTGTTCTTCCAAGCTGATACATGGTTCTTAAATCTTTTAATACAATTAACAGTTTGACCAATATAAAAGTGATCACAGTTGTTACAATTAGTTTTGTAAATGCCGGGCATGTCGAATGGCCACACCATAGGGAAAATAAAAGAAAACCTCAGTATCCTCAAGAATTGTAAAAAAGGAAATGAAATTAACGCATGGGAAGAATTGTTTATATTTAAAGAAAACTGTAAAAATAGAGATAAATTGACTAACGAACAAGTTAACTTCGACTCTGGTGGCACATTTAGGAACCTTTATCCGGAACATCCGGTAGCCAATAGGATATAAGCAAGGACGCCATTTTGATTCTGTCAGTTCTCTCATTGGCCTGATGATGACTGGCGTGACTGGTCGAAATCGATAGCCTAGTACCACCTTTTATATATGTTTACCGTCTGTATATGAATCAGTATAAGTGTAAATATATCTCAAGTGTTGTAAGACGTCTTTTATTACATCCCTTTATGTTGGAAGTATGTTTATTTTTTTATGGGTTTTCCATCTACTTATAAAATCACCTCCCTGATGTAAAGTGTGACGATTATCATGATGTTTAGTTTTGTGGATTCTTCCACTTGCAATTTCCCTGCAATGAAGGCCCTTTATGAGTCAGATAGCTCTCTTTTGAAGGAACAGCATACGATTCAGTTTATCCGCTGCAGTTCCTACCAAGACTCCAAGGCTGTATGTTAGGGGTGCCTGAATGAGTGTGTAATGGGCGGTATTTTTGGCACTTACATCACTTGTATGCTTTATTGTCAACAAGAGATTAAAATTGGCGTTAAGTTAGGTGGACAGTGTGTCTATTTTTTTGTTGCATGAGATTATTTCATTGATAATAAAGGTAAGGAATTTGGTGTTGTCTTTAACCTCTTGTAAGTTACCGTTTCTTTGTTTTACAATTAGTTTTCAAACATAAATTATTTTATGTTGTATTTTTACCACTAAAATGCGTTTATTACAAAAGGAATATACCTTACTGAGTGCAATAAATGAGTCTACAGTCAATTCTTTAGGATTCTTCACAGAGAGAAGCAACGTGGTGTCGTCGGCATACATCAGTGGTGAGCTTACATGCAGGTATTAAGGTAATAAGTGTAACAATTTTGTTGTGATAAAATACAATTTTTACTTGAACGTCTTAAAGGACATTTATTAAATCATAGAAGTTTCTTCATCCTTAAAGCAGAGTATTTATAATAATCTTCTTTGTTAGGCTTCCTTAGTCTACCCGTAATCGTTTTCATAATTGTTTTATATCTTATTAACAATAATACAATAAATATGTTATGTTTAATTTTTCTCAATAATGGACTGGACAAACTAGCAGGGTTAATTTTCTGAGAGGCCAAAACTCGAATATTTTATATGTGTTCTTAAATACCACATGTACATCAAATTCATAAAGATTGTTGCTATCAATATGTTCAACGATTTATGTTGCATGTACCCAAACACTTTTCTCTTATTTTCATTGACTCAGGCCTACTTCCCTTAAGACCCTGTCCAAGCCGAATCCCCCTCCTCAAACTGTCAACCGCTTTTACTACGATCTCAAAATTACCTCAATGTTACATAAAATAAATAAAAATAAAATAGCAATGATGTTTATTTAGAAAATAAATTATAATTAATAGTACGGTGCAACACTTTTATGCATTTAGGGGAAAAACTATTTTTTATTTATGGCTTCTATCACAGACATGGGTATTGTTTGGTTTGGTTTGGTTATTTTTGGGGAATGGTTGTTTTAAAGTATTGAATGCTGCAAACTTATTTATTAAGGGTTAATGTGTTTGGCGGTGTTTTAATGTTACAATGTTTACTTCTACAGTTATACCCTCTGGGTCACTGTCCCAGGATGATAGTGAACAAGTAAAATGCAGCACACTCATAAAACCGAAACTAAACAAATATGTTTCTTTTTGTTATTATAAGTTCATTTATTCGTTCTAAGACTTTTAAAAGAATTTATTAAAATTAACCTTAACTACTACATTTGTTAAAAGTATACATAAATGTTTAAGTTGTATGTAATAACCTAAATAACAATATTGAACAACAAAACCTTTGGAGCAGGTTGCATTAGCAAACACAAATTATCTAACACAGAAACAGACTGATGGTATTAGTGCTGTAGAACATGCAATGCCACAGAACCGTGAACAGAACCGTGAGCAGAACCGTGAATAGAACCGTGAACAGAACCGTGAGCAGAACCGTGAGCAGAACTGTTTCATTAAATCTCTTTATACCAAAGCCTATTTACCCTAAGGTAAACTGTGTATATTTAGATACAGATTCACTGTTCATTATCCATTTATTTTGGAGCATTAACCTGTAATACATGTAATAACCGAATATAAAGATTTAACTGACGATTGGGGTTTGAAAACTAATAAGAGGTTTATTGTATAGAGAGGGCTTACTTGTAACGATTATTCATCTATTACTTTAAAACAAAAGATGATTCGATGCTTATAGTTTCTAGATTCAGTTAAATCAGTACTATTACAATTTTTTTTTATTTTTATGTCATCAATTGTGCATTTTAAACACCAAAACTCCTGAACCGATTCAGCCGGAGTTTTAATTGAAGGTATACAGATACGGGATGTAAACAAACACGTCTTACAACACTTTAAAACATATTTACTCTTATATGGTACAGTAGTTCATATATGCATACCACCTTGTTTTAAATTACAGTGTCATACGTTTGTATTTACTTCCCGTATTTATAATACCCCCGTCGCATCAAACCTGCGTACTCAGCGAATTTCCAATGCATATATATGGGTATCACTACTACCTAGAGCCACTTACCAAGTTTCATAAAAATACATTAATTAATAAGTGATATATAGCATTTTATTTATTATCCATAAGAATAACATTATGATTGGAGTAAGCAGGTTTGCTGCAACAAGTAAAATAAGAAATGTGTTTTATTGCAAATATCAATATAACTTAACCAGGTGAAGATACATACCAAGTTTTATTAATTTAGGTTCACAATTAAGGGAGATATAAAACTTTACTTATTCTCCATATGAATAACATGGGGGCCGAATATGCAGGTTTCCTGCTAACGGGAAAAATTAAAAAAAACTTTTTTTTGTGCTAATATCAATATACAACAACTAGATGAAGCCACATACCAAGTTTCATCTATATACATACATAAATAATCAAAATATAACATTTTATTTATTCTCCATAAGGATAACATTGGACAACGTACTGTGTTTAGCACTTTGAATATCTCAGCAACGGTTGAACGTAAAACAACAATTAAAACGCAAAAATGATTGTTTTGTAGAGCTAAACTGATTGGTAGAAACAAATGTGGAGTTTTTAGTGAAATTATCTGGGAAAAATCTAAAAACCGTATTCCCATAAGATTAACATGGGAAATTTTATGGACACATTGTTTGACTTTTCTCCACAACCACTAAACCTAGCTTAATCATTCAAAATACTAAATTGTTTGTTTTTTTTAAGCTCTATAAAATGGATATAACCAAAATCTAGTGTTTTAAAATTTTAGGGTTAAAAGTCCAAAAAACTGATTTTTGTAAAGTTTTAAACCCCCATAAAATCCCCTTCCCATAGACCGATCGATCTGGATTTCGAACTTAAAGTCATAAATCTTACTCTCCACATTCGTACCAAATTTCATCAAAATCGGGTGCTTTTTTCTAAAGTTATCACGGTAACGGACACACACATATATATATATATATATATATATATATATATATAAATAAATAAATATATATATATATAAATTTTAACGAATAGTGTTTTTGGCATCTAGGGACCTCAAAACAAAAAGTTATCATGGTCTCGGGCTTAAGTCTTACCATGCCACCTACGGTAATTGCTTCTTCCCTATAGGGGAAATTCGCTAAAACACGTCCTTTGCTGATAAAAAGTAAATTAGGTATATAAATGCAATATCAATTCACATACGTAGAATATAGTCGATATACATTGGCTCTAAATAGGCTTATCGTATTTTGGCAATCCCATATCGACACCTCATGAGTTTTTAAACTAGCAACCTAATTAATTGTCATTGGTATATTATGTTTCCATTGTTATAGGTATTAATATATTAAGTTTCCACTTTGACAATATGAATTCTGGCGATTAAAATACTATATTTCCACTTGCAATAGAAATATAGTTATCATTGATGGTAGATGTGTTTTTCCTAGATTTCTAAGTGTCTTGTGTTTATGAGTCGGATATATTCAGAAATATCATAACAGCAAAGAGAAGGCTAAAGCAAAGAGAAGGCAGCAATTGAGTTACTCTCTTATTTTGGCCTCTGTGAATGTCTTACTGATTGTATCATTATGTGCACTACGAGAGGTACTATTTTGAATATATCAACTAATGAGTCGTCGATTATTTAGCCTCCTATGATTACATACGTGTTTTATAAAGCATATATAAACATGGAAGGAATTCTTTAAACATTCATATTATCTGTTCAAGGAAAAAAAACAATTGAAATAAACCGTAAAAAAAATTGTTAATATATATATTAAAAAAAAAATAGTTTTAATAAACATGTTGTGTATGAAATAATGAAGGCATGTTAAATTTGATGCCTTTGGGATAAAATGCAATATTTTGATAGCTTAGTCTAATACTTATCATAAAAAAATCAATATATTACAATATTGTAAAATACAAATAAGTCGTTGGTTAAACTTGTATGGAATATTACAATAGGAACGTAAAAGGTGCAACTAGAAGCTCAAAATCGTTCATGAGGATCAACGAGTTAGTAACAATTTTCCCTGGTTCAATAAAGCACATCTGGTTTCAAAATTTATTTGACTAAAGGGAATTTAATTATAAATCTTACAAAAAGGTGTATCTAAAAATTTTCCTTGGTGTTGATATAGATATTGCGTTTAAATAAATACAAAATTTGTAAGTTATTAAAAGCTGTACTAAAATCATTTAATTTATTACCTATTGTCTTCACAGTTTTGTTCGCAATAATTTATGCAGCCGCTCCGGCTTAACAGTCGTTTTAAGTTGAATCGAACAGTATTTTTCTTTTGAAATGAGGCATTTTATAGCCATTTTAATGTATATAAGGGAAATATTTCTTAATTTCTTACCAACACTTTATAGCTCATGTAAATGTTACTGGATATTATCTCGTATTAAGAAGTTTAAGTAAATATAATCAGCATGTTTCCATCTATTATATCAATACTTATTTTTAAACTAAACTTTATTATAAAGTTATTAAGGTTATAGATTGTTATTAACAAATTAAGAAGTATCTGAACAAAGTTCTTTAACGCAAATATTTGGACGAGAATATATATTGAAACATTAAAGCAGTTTGACAATTTTTATTAAGAAAGGAAATGTAAGTGGTGGTCTGTTTCACTGGTAATCTACAACTTTTACAAATCCAGAAGAATTAATATAGAATTACCTTTAGGTGCACACAAATCTATAGCTCTTTTACATTTATTAATTTTATAATCACCTGTTGATCACTGTGATTATTTTACACGATTTATTTTCCATTTTATTTAGTTTTATCATCAAAGTTTATTTTCAATTGTTAATATCTTGAATAGTAAACGGCTTATACCATTTGTAATCATCAACAACATGCAATATTTCATTTTCCGTTCAACATTTATTACAGTACATTTTTGTTATTAATGTTTTTATTTTGAAATGTAGAGAAAAAAATTCTTTAAAATCCCTTTCAATCATTGTACTAATATTTTAGGGTTTTATATCCATGTAATATAGAAATGTGTATGACAGGAATTTATTTTAAAATACCAAGTTTAACAAAGGTTTATTGATTGATTTGTATTATTATGTCGCTAGATTATACTCTCTAAATGATACATGCAGTTATGGGATAATCGTTCTACTTTTAAAACCTTTTTCTTAATTGCAATAACTTTTTGTAGACTTAACAAAGTTATTTATTACTTTTAGATATATCTAAAAATTATGCAGACTTAAAGAAATTTCATATAAAGTTGAGAAATATGTGTACAATTGTTGACAACCGTAAAGGGAAATATGGGACCCAGTTGTTTATTTCTTTAACCTAATGTTTAACAAAGATTTTAAACTTATTTTCAAATTATTAATTTTTTGCCCTAGAGGCGGTTTAGTACTATATTACTTACAAATTAGTTTGTACCATTTCATTCTACAAAACCAGTTTTTATTATTTATCCAAATCTCAAATTAATAGTGATTTTTCAAATAAAGTAGCATAGATTATAACAAATATATAATTATTATAATTTAATTGCTTAGAATTTTTTTATTTGTAATAAAAGCCATTGCATGCTGTTCTGCTAACCTAGTTGCATTAAATATTTTAAATCACAATGCAGCTATCACTAGTGATTGTGGGCTTTGTGCTCCTATTGTCCGTTGCGGATTGTCAAGAACAATCGCAATACATAGTAAGTACACGTTCTATGTGATTTATACACTGTTTTATTTATTAGGCCTACGTTAAATGATTTTATTGAGTTATTTTTTCCTACAGATGTTTGATAGAGTAATCCTGAATGTTAAAATAGTTAGAACAATTAAGATGATACAGAACAATACTCCCTATATATTGGCCACAACACATCGCCACTCATCACTACGGTGCGATTAAAACAAAAGTGTTAGAACATACGAACAGTCTTAATTAATTATTAATAACGTTTTGTAAAATATTTTATAATTTCAATTCTACGTCAGATTTTGTAAAGAAAACCAAAGCATGTTTAGTGGAAAAAGGTTTCCAGTGAAAAACAGTAAAGAAGATAAGACATATGAAATGTTGTTTAATAGATTACACGTATGAAACAACACATTTCCATGAATACGATAAGGTAATATAAATTTTACAATTGATCCCTGTTTTATGCAAATTACTAGCATTTTATCAATTGAAAACTGTCTAAGATACAATTAACACAGTCCTTCATGTACCAGCCACGGAATAATGCAACCATTAATCAAATTATACTCAAACAACAAAATGTTTAGTACAACTGATGTTACAATCTACATTTAACGTTAGTAGTTTTTAAGAGGAAAAACTTGATCATTGTACGCTCCTTACTCTAAAAATTTGAATTTGTAAAAGGATGTTTGAGCACTTTGCTGATAAAAGAAAGATATTGACCCTTTCTATGAACTGGGTAGGTAGTAGTAAACGTCGGTGATGGCATTTATCAATCTATTTTATTAATTTATCAATATATTTTATTACTAGCAGGAACTTCCACTTTTAGTGACACTGGAGATGCTCTTGACAAAGGAAGTAGCAAGAGCACTAGATGCTTTGGTTGACGAACACGAAACAAGGCGGATTTTTATTCACGAATTTGTTGACGATATTAAAATTACACTAATTGCAGCATCCGTCTAGTATAAAGCACTGTTTCGAGATGTTTTAGAAGAGTATGACAAAGGTCGTTCAAGCATATATATTATAGAAGACATTGTAAGAGCAGTGTACAAGTCAGATGAAGTAGAAAAAATCATCACTTAACTTAGCGGTGGTGTCCCGGTGGATTTTTAACTGTTCAACAAATTCATCTTGGACACCAGTAAAGTATTGAATGATATTGCAGACCGGTTTATTAAACCGAAGTCACCCTAAAAATATCATGCATTAAAATATTTGAGAAATAAACACAAATTGCACATCTGATCAGGTGTTTTGCTACTTTTTACCTATCCTTTACTGTGTGTGTCCAGCGGAAGCACGTTTTTATTAATTTTAACTGTTCAAGCGTTCAATATATTAAAAAAATCAACAAAACATCACATATTCAACTACTCCTTTCAGAAGCTTAGCACTGAAAGGGTTAAATCCAAGTAAAAACAGTTTAACTTCATCATTGCAGTGAACTTTTGTTCCTGTTTTGCTGTTACATTTCCAAGAGCATTTCACTTAAGTTGTAATAGCTTATGAGACAAACGGCCAAACTTTGAAAAGCTGTTGCTGACGAATGGCAACCGGAATGTTTCATTGCAATGCTCGTTAAAACGTCGTATTAATTTTACTCTTTTAGGTAAATTGTTAATTCATATAAATATATAATTAATTCAATAAATACTACATGTGAAAAACCTTTTTCTAGCAGGAAAAGTAAAAATCTACAACAACATCAGATGATTGCATCCTCGTTGTTCAACTGTAGTTGATGGCAAACGCCTTTTAAACTATAAAAGGTTGAAAAGTGAATACTCATTTTATCTTTAATAATAAATTAATAAGTCAATATTCACTAAATTATATTTTTTCCATCTTCGTTTGGTAAACTTACATATTACTTAGTCGATTTAAACTAAATTATTTACTGTGAGGTCAATAATAATTGTCTTTTCCACCGAGACCAAATTACGATCTAAGAGTTGTTCCAGTTTTAACATAGGTGATAAATTTAAATATCTATTGAAATTACTAAGTGATTATGTTGTTACATGTTTGCTTGATTGAATCTCTATATTATATTATATTTCTCTTCACATTTAATTTGTCAATTACAGTAATGCAGAGAATTTATTCAGACAATTTCGAGATAGCATGGTTTGAATTTGCACGTGTTTGTAGGAGCATAAGACCAGCTGCTTGTATTTTTCAAAATTTTTTAAGTAATATATCGTTTCAGAAAATAAAGTCCGAATGTGTTTGGTATTATTGAATAAAGTAAATTTGGCTAATTTTTGGGATCTGGAATCAAGTCCACACAGCTTCGGAATCGGTGTTGTCACTATAAGGTTATATTTTGTACGAATACTTTTTAGTTTCTTTTACAGTTTACTTTTTATTTTTGCACATTGGGGAGGTTTTAGGTATGATCTTTACGCAAAAGGAATATATAGAATTTTCTTGATTTAAATAGGAAGTTTCACTTGTACACAGAGTACAAATTCCTGGAATACAACTTTATTATAGTATTTTTTTCGTTTTAGGAATATGGGGTTTAAATCCAAGTAAAAACAGTTTAACTTCATCATTGCAGTGAACTTTTGTTCCTGTTTTGCTGTTACATTTCCAAGAGCATTTCACTTAAGTTGTAATAGCTTATGAGACAAACGGCCAAACTTTGAAAAGCTGTTGCTGCCGAATGGCAACCGGAATGTTTCATTGCAATGCTCGTTAAAACGTCGTATTAATTTTACTCTTTTAGGTAAATTGTTAATTCATATAAATATATAATTAATTCAATAAATACTACATGTGAAAAACCTTTTTCTAGCAGGAAAAGTAAAAATCTACAACAACATCAGATGATTGCATCCTCGTTATTCAACTGTAGTTGATGGCAAACGCCTTTTAAACTATAAAAGGTTGAAAAGTGAATACTCATTTTATCTTTAATAATAAATTAATAAGTCAATATTCACTAAATTATATTTTTTCCATCTTCGTTTGGTAAACTTACATATTACTTAGTCGATTTAAACTAAATTATTTACTGTGAGGTCAATAATAATTGTCTTTTCCACCGAGACCAAATTACGATCTAAGAGTTGTTCCAGTTTTAACATAGGTGATAAATTTAAATATCTATTGAGATTACTAAGTGATTATGTTGTTACATGTTTGCTTGATTGAATCTCTATATTATATTATATTTCTCTTCACATTTAATTTGTCAATTACAGTAATGCAGAGCGAGTGTTGCTGGGTCCAAAAACACTCGTGGATCTCTGATTTAGTTGTGGGTTGCTTGAAAGAAAAACCTGATTGCAAGAAACTATTTTATTTAAATCTGAGCAAAGACATTACAACATATACATATTTAAATTAGAGCCGGAAAAGAGTATTTTAGATTAATGTAAAATGGATCACCTAAGAGGTTATGGCTTTGGTCGATTTCTGGCCTTTTTAGTTTTAATATTTTTTTTTGTATTTGTGTTTTAAATAATCAAAAGCAGTTCTCAAGTTAAAGTATCAAAATGTGGTAATCAGGAATTCCTAGTTAATCAAATGGCGGTTCATTAAAACAAGCGAGTAGTCGGGAATAAATAACAATATTTTAGTCCTCCTAACAAAACCTCCTGACCTCCGACACACTCTATCCTCCTATATCTTTTTACCACCAAATTAAATTACACATTCAAATGATCCATGATTAACTTATTTAAAATCTGTTGTGGATCCTGATCTGAGCTCTGAACTGCAGATTATTTAATTTTACTCTTTTTTTTGTTGAAATCAACCAAATAGTAACACTCTGTTATATAAGTACTAAATTTCCTAGAATTTTTGATTCTACTTAATTTCCAGCTCTTACAATTATTTAGATTTGAGACAATGTAATTGAATTTAAATATTTTTCAAAGGTATTCTTGCTTAATATAAATTAATTCTTGTACAGCAAATATGTCTTTAAGTTAAATTATAACAAATAGAGAGTTACCTTAAATGATCTGTAAATATGAAATTACATCAGATAAATTAACAATGATAAATGAATTTAAACTTAACAATTATTAAACGTTGATCAGTACCAGTTATGACACGTGCTCTATGAAATATGACCAAGTATGTAAAACAAATAAATATTACTTACATGACCTTGTAGAAAATTATATACACAAAACGGCCACAATATAAATACACTGTAACACTACTAATGCACTTAATACTAATAATACCAATTGTTTAATTTATCCCAGTAACACGACAAGAATGGCAGTGTTAAAACCTGCTCTAAGCACGTGTAATTTTGAAAAAGTTCTATTAATTAATTAATACGAATGCATGATTGTACCGCGAATTTCGGCCTTTCCTTTAAAACAATTCGCGAAATAGAGAACGTATGGGATGCACCCCGTTAACAAATCGACGAACTTTTGGAATTGGCAAAGAAACGCGGTATTGAATTTAGAAAAGGGTTTTAGATGATGTTACGCCGAATAGTTCCGAGCTAAGAGAACGAGAAGCCGCAGTCGTCCAGTTTTATGAGCGAGGCGGGTCACGTGACTGCATTGTTGTCAGTTACTCCTGTACGCGGTAGTGTCTTCTAGATGTTTCTGATATGGCGGCAAGTTTGAGTTTGAACTTGTAACAATTTTCCCCCCCTCCAAAAGAATTTTTAATTTTTGTCTAACCTAACTTGGGATAAAGAGAGAGAAAAACAATTTTACACAAAAATTAAAAATTACTAAAGTTAACAGTAACAATACTCATAAAGATAAACATAACAATATAGTATCATTAGTGAGAGAGATGGTGGACTCTTACGGCTACATTCCCTGTAAGTTCCACTTCGGTCATAGACTCATCCCTAACACTTGGTGAAACTAAACTGTTCAGAGCTACATAAGGTTCCAGTTTGTTGCACTGCACTACACATGTAATTTTATCCTGAATACTGTCCATGATTGTGATGAAGGCTTTTCTGTTTAAGTGAATTCCATCTGTCCTACCATTATAATAGAAATGTTCAATTAAATAGTTCATGTTGTGACCAGTGAAAATTGTATCTAAATCCAAAATAAAAATGTGAGACTGTGTTTCGTTTGGAGACAGAGAGAGAGGTGTGACTCCTGACATCGTTGGTGCCAATGAGCAGTACACAGGTTGGTTGTAGTTCGGCAGCGTGTTTTCGCACCTCGGTGACGATGTGTCTCGTAGTCACCCCTGGTATGGTGATGTTTTTGGTGGTGGCTAGTTTCCATTGTTTCACCGCTCTGTGCAGATGGGAGTCTCCCACACAAGAAAACCTGTCATATGGATTTACAAAAAGGAAATGGATCTTAAAAAAATTAAATCAATAAGTCACAACAATTTATTCTGAAGTAAAGAGAGACAAAAAAGTATATATATATATATATTTCAGACTGGAGGAAAAATTTCTTTATTTGATCAACATATTAACTATTTGCTTTTGTGTCTGATCATTGTCCAAGGTTATTTCAACATTAACCGGTGAAGTGAGTTTAGTTACAGTATAAGGTCCCCTCCATTTGTGACAAAGTTTTGCTGTTATTTTCTTATCTTTATTACTGAGGGAATGCCTATACAAAACAACCTTATCACCAACAACAAAATTAGATGGAGTTCGATTCCTGTCATACCGTAACTTCGTTCTATTGTGCGCTTTTGTGAGATTCTGAAAAACATTGTCTAAACTCGGTTTGTTATTATGTCCTGTCTCTAAATTCCAAAGAAATTGCAATGGGTGTGTAAGTTCTCTACCTAAGAAAACGCTTGCGGGGGTGAACTTTGTTGCTTCATGTGTTGCGGAATTGAAAGCAAGCATTAAATATGGTAAATAAATGTCCCATGACTTATGATTCTGATTATGAAAAATTCTCAATGCAGTAACTAGGTTTCTATTAACTCGCTCAGCAACATTTGATTGAGGTCTATATGGTGAAGTTGTTACATGCTTAATTCCTAAACCAAAAAGAAATGAAAAAAATTTTTGCGATGTGAAGACATTATCTGTAAGGCATTATCTGTAATTAGGCGCTGTGGAATACCATGCTGTGCAAAAATGTTGTTTCGTAAAATATTTATTGCGGAATCTGATGTTTGTTTTCTAACTGGGTATAAAAAGCAGAATTTCGAAAAATTGTCCACCAAAACAAAGATTGATTTGTTTCCTCGTTGTGTTCGTTGTAGCGGACCAACAAAATCACAAAACCATTGCTCGTTACAATTCGTCGGTATATGAGAACTTAATTGACCAATTTTCTGGTTTTGCGCCGGTTTTGAGAGTTGACATTGTTCACATGACCTAACAAAATTCCTAATAAATTGTGTCATGCCTTTCCAAATAAATTGCTTCTGAATGTGATTCATAGTTTTGGCTATGCCCGCATGTGCAAACATAGGATTCTCATGAAAATATTTAACAATAAAAGTGTGCATGGACTCTGGAACTACTATTTTGCTTTTTCTGCCCTGTTTACCAAAATACAAAATATTATTGCGCAATGAGTGGTTCTTGACTGGAATTTTATTTCTCAAATCTGAAATAATTAAACTTAAACTCGGGTCTTGTGCCTGTTTTTCCCTAATTGAAGTAAATAGTTCTGGAAAACATTGCAGAGTGCAACATGTAGAATCCTCGATGATTTTAACGGTATTATCCGTATCATCCTTGAAGACTCTACATAAGGCATCTGCCACTACATTTTATTTACCCCTAATATTTTCTATTTCAAAATCAAACTCTGAAAGACGTAACACCCACCTATCAAATTGAGCTGTGTGTTTACCCTTATTTTTCAAGATGTACATCACGGCAGAATTATCGGTTTGTAGTGTAAACTTCTTGTTTAAATATGGCCTAAATTTCTCAACTCCATATAAACATGCTAAAAATTCCTTCTTATGCATGGGGTATTTACGTTCTGTTTCACTTAATGTTCTGGATGCAAAATGAACCGGTAAAAGATTATCTCCCTCTTTCATTTGTAGAACTGCTGAAATCGCATTGTCACATGCGTCACAGGTGACAACAAAATCTCCATTAAAATCTGGCAATGTTAGTTGAGTTGACGAAACAAGGGAATTTTTTAATTCATCAAAAGCTCTCTGGTGTGTGGCTGTCCACTGAAATTTAACGTTTTTCTTCCTTAAGTTATTTAGTGGCAAGGCTATTTTGGAAAAACCCTTAATAAAGCGTAAATAAAAGTTTACACATCCTAAAAATCGCTGAAGTTGTTTTAAATTACGGGGTCTGGGATATTTCAAAATTGGTTCAATTCTATCGGGGTCCAGTGAAAGGGTTCTGTTCGAAATGATGTGCCCTAAATATTTTATGGAGGTATGGCCTATCCTAATTTTTTCCGGATTTATTGTGACATTGTATTCCTTAAACTTATCTAAAACTTGTAAAACGTGTTGCTTGTGATCTTCCCAATTCTCGCTATAAATTAAACAATCATCCAAAAAATTGAAGACAAACTTAAATTTAAAATCGCCCAAAATTTCATCCATAACTCTAGTAAGTGCTTGGGATCCGATTTTCAGACCCTGTGGTACTGTGTTAAATTCGAATAAACCATACGGAGTGCAAAATGCTGTATACTGTCTTGATTGTGAATCTAATGGGATTTGAAAGAAGGCATTATTCATATCTAATGATGTGAAATACTTGGCTTTACTCAAAAACTCAAAGGCTGAATTTAAAGTAGGTAGGGGGTGAGCGTCATATGAAATATATTCATTTATCTTCCTGTAATTGCAAACTAATCTGAATTTATTTTTGTCCGCTTTTGCGACTAAAAAGATTGGAGCACATTGCATACTAGTTGACTTCCTAATTACATTATTTTTGAGCAACTCATCAGTAATATTTCTCATAGCATTCATCTTATCTGGAGGGACGGGGTAATGTGGCGAGCGGATTGGCTTATCTACCAAACAGCTGATGTGATAAGGAGAGACGCGGGCCTGCCCTATCCTCTTTGTTATGACCGAGGGGTATTCTTGCAATATTTTCTGTAAAAATTCCTCTGTTTCCTGTGAATGAATTTTATTTGCGTCGGAAAGTTCTAATAAAAAATTACTATCAGGCTGCTGTTGCTTCACAAAAATGTCACTCATTTGAATCTTACTGTCATTATTGAATTTAAAGTTAATAGTGTTACTAGAAAAGTCTAAATTCATTTGGGATTTCTGCATAAAATTTACACCTAAAATGATGGGAAACGGAAGTGAATTAACTATAAAAAAATCAAATGTCCATGAAAAATTGCCTATTTTGAAATGAAGCTTAACTAATTTCCTAACCATGGTGCTTTGCTGATTAATAGATTTAATCAACATCTTAGTTTTAATAACTTACTTAATGCTCGGTGATGATTTAATGCTTTGAAAAAATTTATTATCTATTAAACAACTTGTTGAACCAGTATCTATAAGTGCTTTCTGTGATATATTGTATGGAATAAAAAACTTTACTGTCGGTAATCTCAAGGAAAATCTAATGGAACTACAGAAATGGAGGTATTCGTTTGTGACAATTTAATTACCTCCTCATTAAATTGCCTCGTGCATTTCCCTGCCTACAAAATCGTGCGATGTGCCCCTGCTTCCCACATGTAAAACATTTAACTTGCGAATTTTTGTTCAAAAACTCGGTGAGTGATGGGGTTAGGTACAGTTGCTTGTTGAAGTGGGGGAAAGGTACTGAAATAATGATTGTCTGCCTGGACTGACGCATTTACTGCATTCGCTAAATGTTTTAATTCCCAAATTGTCCTGGGTTTCTCACAAAATGAAAAACTAGTGCGCATGCGTGGATTAATATTCGAGAGAATTACATCAATCAAATATTCGTCTGGAAAATTGCACTGGAGTGCTACGGCTGAGGAAGTAACATCATTGATAAATGCTACAAAGGTTTCTTGGGGCCATTGTAATCTTTTAACAAACTTGTTTACTACTCGCTCTAACTGTAATCCTGGAAAAAAGGCTGTCAAGATTGAAAAGTGTAAATTATCCCATGTAAGATTCAATTCTAAACCGTGTGACCAAATTTCAAAAAGATGTGCTTGCGTCTGAGGCAAAATTAATTTAATTACTTCATTGTGACCAACCCGAACAATCTGAAAAATAGTGTTTACTTGTTTCAAAAACTGAATAAGATGTGACTCATTCTCCCCTGAACAAGGTTGTAGTTTCCTAACTAATTCGATTACAACGGTGCGATCAGTCATTGAGAGCGTGCTAAAATCCTGACCTGTTTGGTTACGCGTGCAAAAGGTGTCGGTTGCGCAATCCTGTCTTGGCGTGTATCGAACATGTGTGGAGTCTACCCGTGGTTCAAAATTCTCGGGCAATGATTTTGCTTCACGTAACCTATTTTCCAAGCTGACATGCGCACCTGAATGGGAATGCGGTAAATCTAAATTATTGTTCGCCTGAGGGGCCTGCTCCACCTGTATCACAACTGGAGCGGATCTATCCGAACCTTGAACTCCTAGATAACGTGATTGAACCCTTGCCACCCTATCTCTTGCTGTTGTGACATATTGACGTCCATAAAACATTTGTTAATCAATATCTAAATCTAACAAAATATGAATAATTTGCACAGTAATATAACAAAAATATCAATAATAATTAATTGGTCATATTTCGCCACAATTGCAACCCACAAATCAGTGTCTGCCTGCTACCACTTGTTACATGTTTGCTTGATTGAATCTCTATATTATATTATATTTCTCTTCACATTTAATTTGTCAATTACAGTAATGCAGAGCGAGTGTTGCTGGGCCCAAAAACACTCGTGGATCTCTGATTTAGTTGTGGGTTGCTTGAAAGAAAAACCTGATTGCAAGAAACTATTTTATTTAAATCTGAGCAAAGACATTACAACATATACATATTTAAATTAGAGCCGGAAAAGAGTATTTTAGATTAATGTAAAATGGATCACCTTAGAGGTTATGGCTTTGGTCGATTTCTGGCCTTTTTAGTTTTAATATTTTTTTTTGTATTTGTGTTTTAAATAATACAAAGCAGTTCTCAAGTTAAAGTATCAAAATGTGGTAATCAGGAATTCCTAGTTAATCAAATGGCGGTTCATTAAAACAAGCGAGTGGTCGGGAATAAATAACAATATTTTAGTCCTCCTAACAAAACCTCCTGACCTCCGACACACTCTATCCTCCTATATATTTTTACCACCAAATTAAATTACACATTCAAATGATCCATGATTAACTTATTTAAAATCTGTTGTGGATCCTGATCTGAGCTCTGAACTGCAGATTAATTAATTTTACTCTTTTTTTTGTTGAAATCAACCAAACAGTAACACTCTGTTATATAAGTACTAAATTTCCTAGAATATTGGATTCTACTTAATTTCCAGCTCTTACAATTATTTAGATTTGAGACAATGTAATTGAATTTAAATATTTTTCAAAAGTATTCTTGCTTAATATAAATTAATTCTCGTACAGCAAATATGTCTTTAAGTTAAATTATAACAAATAGAGAGTTACCTTAAATGATCTGTAAATATGAAATTACATCGGATAAATTAACAATGATAAATGAATTTAAACTTAACAATTATTACACGTTGATCAGTACCAGTTATGACATGTGCTCTATGAAATATGACCAAGTAAGTAAAACAAATAAATATTACTTACATGACCTTGTAAAAAATTACATACACAAAACGCTCACAATATAAATACACTGTAACACTACTAATGCACTTAATACTAATAATACCAGTTGTTTAATTTATCCCAGTAAAACGACAAGAATGGCAGTGTTAAAACCTGCTCTAAGCACGTGTAATATTGAAAAAGTTCTATTAATTAATTAATACGAATGCGTGATTGTACCGCGAATTTCGGCCTTTCCTTTAAAACAATTCGCGAAATAGAGAACGTATGGGATGCACCCCGTTAACAAATCGACGAACTTTTGGAATTGGCAAAGAAACGCGGTATTGAATTTAGAAAAGGGTTTTAGATGATGTTACGCCGAATAGTTCCGAGCTAAGAGAACGAGAAGCCGCAGTCGTCCAGTTTTATGAGCGAGGCGGGTCACGTGACTGCATTGTTGTCAGTTACTCCTGTACGTGGTAGTGTCTTCTAGATGTTTCTGATATGGCGGCAAGTTTGAGTTTGAACTTGTAACAATGTAAAGTAAACACAAATAAAATAATAATATTGTCCGGAGCTTCCCCTCCCCCACGCCCTCTTACCTTAAGAAAAACCTAACAATTTATCATAGTTTTTATCTCTAAAAGTTATTTTAATACTACTGTTTACTTGACTAAACAAATATTATTATTATATAGAAATAAAAAAAAAACTGCATATTCATAGATTGTATAAATTTTGTTTCAACATATGTAATGTTATGTAGAAATTGTCTCCTATCAAGCGTCTCAGCCAAGCGTGTGATGAAGTACGATTAAAATATAATTCACTCCTTACACTAATATTGGTAGGGTAACTAATTCTTACACTCTCATAAACTGAAACCAATGTAAACACATGAACAACAGCGATTGCAATTTACCGATTCTGATGAACTGATCACAGCTTACTATGGTTGCTTTTATCCTTATATCGTTTACGCTGTACCCATTTGGGGATCGGAAAAGGCTAGAATGAGATACAAATTTACTCTCCAAAAGAAGATAATCAGAATTGTTTTTGGACTCAAGCGGGTTCAATGTTGTAAGGAGACTTTTCGTCAGTGTGGCCTGTTGACATGTCCGTCCATATATATTTTTGAAACGCTAATATTTTTTATGAAAAACCGTGGGCTTTTTGAGTCCAGAATCTCTACGGTATATTCTCGTCACCAAAGTTTAAATCTCCCAATTCCAAAACATAAAACTACATTTTTTTTAAACAATGTTTATTATTGCTATGTCAAACTTTTTAATGCGTTGCCTGATCGCCTCAAGGTGGAGATGCCACGTGATGAATTTAGGAGGAATCTTAAGACATATTTGTTGAGAGGAGCGTTTTACAGTGTCCATGACTACATAAGGAATTTATAATTTAGAAGTGTTGACTATTTTGTTGTTGTAAAAGGTACATTTTGTAAATGACTCATGCCAATGCAAGTTTTAAGGCAATAAAGGAATTATTGATTGATTGATTGACTGACTGACTTGTCAAATTAAAAAATGAATTAGTATTAACTTGCCAAAATATAGTATGGGAAAATAAGAAACATTTTAAAGTAAACCGTTGCTAACACTTGATACACAGGTTAGGATTTATAGCTGGCTGTTGTTAAATCTTTTAGCAAAATGTGTTTTCAAAAATAACAATAAAATGAGAAATTGAAATACTACTACCTCAATTAAGTAAGTAAGCTTTCAAGCTATCATCATAAATTAATTGAAAAACATATCCTCAACAAAAAAAATTGACTGCAACCTTTATGAATTTAAGGGAACCAAATATTATTTTTATAATCATTCAACAATTTGTATTTCTCGATTACGTCATCGTTGAAAATGACTACTTTAAATATTCTAATTTCATCTGACAACCGCTTGAAAATTCGCCGAAAAGATATATTATAGCGTAACCCTTGTCCCAACAAACCAACAACAAACCAACAAACCAACAACCCAACAACCCACCCAAAAACCCAAACCAACCACACCTGTAAACCCAGGAAATTTCAAATTATACATTTATATTTACTTAAATACGACGTTAATTCAAAATAAGATATAGCAATTAATTTGTTTTTCATAAGAAATCTATTAGAGCTGAGCATCAAGTTTGCTGCACCGTGACCAGAAAATATGGATATTGAATGCAAATAATAATAAACTACACGATATTAAGAAATATATAAAAAGTTTCTACAACAATACTAGAGTGAATCAAAATATAAAACTGTAATTTATCACTGTGAGTTTACCGCTGGACTCACTCACTTCCAATATTCCAGCAACTGATTGCCGAATATTTTATTTAAATACTATTAATTTTTTTAGGATAACACCAAATGGTGCAAACTGATAATCAATTTAAACATATAAATAACAAATTTACAATGTTTGAGTTACAAAACCTCCAAAACCACCTGTGGGATATAGCAATTAGTATGGAATTTGATCTCTTGAAATTACACCAGTTCTTAACTGCATTTTTGGAAATACTGCACCGTTAATTTTCAGCCTACCTGATTTTCCTTGAGGTTAAAAAAGTGGTATTTTATGAAAAGAACAACTAAGCAAACCTGCTTGTGTCTTATTAAAACCGCAATAAATTAATTCTTCTAAGACAAATAAAAACAAAATTCATCAAAACTTTTCCAAAATAAAACGTCAACATACTTACTGGTTTTTCTTGCCTTTAGTTATTTCTCTCCAATAAATGTCCTATTCCCTTTTCAAAATATACTTTAGGTTAAACCAATAGCTAATAAACTTCAATACTAAGAACCATATCAGTCTGCTTCGAATTTATTATTCAGTCAAGGATTGCCGTATCACTAATTAATAAAGAGCTTCTAATCCATTGAAAAGAAATAATCAGTCTGTAAATAATTATTATTTACAGACTGATCCCCGATTTTGAAAATTGTATTTTTTTAGAAAGGCCTTGTGAACAATATGAACAATAGCTTTTTTAAATAAAAATAAAAACTAAACTCGTAAGTCCAAAATGAATGAAGTCTGATTCTCTTCATAACATTTGGGTTGACTTCGCCTTTTTCAGCCCAAAGTATGTACGAAAAATGCCATAGCCCCCTGACTTATACTGAATCTATGACCAATCAACAGTAATTTATAACGACAATGATACAACTGGTACGTATGAAGACGGAGATGTGTTGTTTTTGTTGAAAGTGATGAAGAACTCTAGATCCACTGTAAATCTTGTGAAGGCTGTGAAGGCTTGCGAAGGCTGTGAAGGCTGTGAAGGCTTGTGAAGGCTGTGAAGGCTTGCGAAGGCTTGTGAAGGCTGGGTACATCAACCGTGTCCGGAAACTAACAATCTGTTAATTTTCAAGGGTAAATACTATAATTAATATAAGTAACTCCATAAAATAACATTTTTCTGATATTTTAAATTAGCGCACCGAAAAATCAGCTGTGGATTTTTTAAACTTTTTAAGATCTTTTAACCTCAAAGATTTTTATTGTTCTGATTTACAATGATGTATTCAAAAGTAACAAAGACGTGTACGCACTTTTTTTGTAAATAAAATATTATTAATTTGACCTATATGAACTACTAAACCAATACAAATGACATAATAATTTGTCCTAATTTTCAAACATCAAAGGCTTATATGGGTAGTACGATAAAAAAGTTGCTCATCACAAAGATAAAAAGAGTGTTTTTAGTTCTTAATCGTAAAACACGATGGTACACCAAAAACAACAATTTTTCTCCTTTTGATTGAAACTACAATTAAAAAAATCTCAAGTTGTTCAAGAGCACAAAAATTATATTGACCATTTAACGAATTTCCGTGCTACCCCATATGAACATGTTTAAACAGGTGTGATCCAATTCTGATCAGACCTGATCCAATTCTGATCAGAACTGATCAGGTCTGATAGACCTAATCAGGTTGAGTTAATCAGTCCTGATCTGGAGTATCAGGGTTGATCAGGCCTAATCTGGATATCAGGGTTAATCAGACCTGTTTAGGTTTAGTTGAACTGGTCTGATCAACAATATCAAACTTGATAAGTGGTTTATTTAAGTATTATACAATGATATTTAAACATTATTAATAGTTTTATGCTTATTTTTTACAAATTTGTCAATTGCCGGTAAACATTATCGCCTGAAGAATTAGAACTATAAGAGCTGTTTTACATCACCGAACGTTAAATTTACCATAAATATATTATATATATAATATATATGTATATATGTATATATATAGTAAGTTCTGTTTTTTAAACACAAAAATACCATATTTCCTATGCATACGCCTAACACGCTTCGATAGTCCAATACAACAAGTCTTAAAAGTGAAGGCTAGTTTTAAAATGTTACCAAGCAAAATAAGGACAATATAATACTAATCATTAATTAATTATTTGTACCCATGCTATCAAACAGCTGCAAATATCAATGTCGGGTATTTGGGTTTTATCAATACTTACACTCTACAAATGGCATAATGTTAGAAAGAAATAGACTAACTTAAAATCGTGGTTCTATGCAGTTTTTTTTTTCTTAAATGCTTCTCTTTTTCTCAGATAAAAATAAGTGCTTGTAATGTAGTGGTTAAGACAACGAACTTCAATGATGGAGTCCCGGGTTCGAATCCCAATCGTACCATGTGAATTTTTATGAGGATTTTTATTATTTTTTATTTGTATTACATTTCTTTTGCATATTTAATATGTTTCATTGCATAAAATGTGTTATAACAAATGTGTTTTTTAAATTTATACACATATATATTTATTTTTATTAAAAGCAGATCAGGTTACTATCAGAACCAGATCAGATACTGATCAGACCGGATCAGAACCTAATCTGGAAACGTCCCATAACTCTTTCCAATCCTAATCGGATTTTGAGCGGGTCTGATCAGGAAATTTGTACCAGACCTGATTGAAAATTGTCATATGGGACAGTAAAGCTTTTAAAATTATTTGTTTTTAACAGTTGTTCGTCCGTTGAAAAGCACATCATTGTTTTTTATTTATATTCGGAAGTACCTGATACTAATTCAATATTGGTAAGAGAAGTCAAACAATCTTAAAGTTTAATATCTTTAAGGAATTAAATGCTAAGTATTTAATAAAAGGTAGAACTTAAAACGTGTCCTTGGTGTTTCATTAGATGTTAAGTTTAAAAAAATAGTTTTAAGTTGTTTAAATTAGTAATAAAGACGTACAATTCATTACCTATTGTTACCAGGTGTTTTACGTGATAAGTAATACACATGTTACAGTTGACCGGTCGTATTGAGTTTAATCACACCGTATATTACTGTTAATGGGGCATTTTATAGTTTGTTTAACATATATAAGGAGGCATTTATTTATTGGTAACCAACTCATCCCAGCTCCTGTAAGTAATCATAGCTATTAGTCTCTTAGTAAGAATTCTTAGTAGGATTAATTAGCTATACTTCTTTTATCAATACGAATAATTAAAAAAAATAGTAATAAAGGTATTAGAGTATAAAATTGTATACATCAATAACAAAATATTTGTTATTGTACAATGGTTTTTAACACCATCATTTGTATGGTAATATTAATTTATGTAGTATATTTAGACCAAATAAAGTTTATGGAATATAAATATTCATATTGAACTTTGTTACAAACTGAGAGTTATATTCTGATCAAGATTTGTGACTCAGATTTGAGGGCCGCAAAAAATTATCAATTTAATATCTCAACATATTAAAGTAACAGACTAAAATTATTATGATGTTAATTTGGGTTTTTTATATAGTTTAATTACTTATGATAATTTAATGTTTAAATCTGAAAGGGAAGTTCAAAATTAGATTAAAATATTTTGGGAATATTAGTATTTAAAAACAAATATAGTTGCAGCTGGCGTAACATTTTATTTTAATGTTCGATGCGCGCTGTTTAAACATAAACTTAATTATCACAATACCATATCTAAATGACAATTGAATTAAATCAGACTATAAACAAGAAATTTGGTGTTTGATTTTTGTAAATATATAGGACGGATTGGGTTTGAAAGTATATTTTTGATATGGGAAGGCTCCAATTAAGGAATATTTAGGGGTTGGAGCAGCCCTCATTCACTTGACTCACGTGCATTTCCCGCTTATCCTATCACCACATAACCCTAACTTATCTATCCTCATTGCCATGATTTATTTATATTGGGATCTGATCCCAATAAGGGAGTTTCATAGCCCTAGGGTTTTGCATAGAAAAAGATTCGTGCTCTTTCAGGTAGACAGCGATAAATTACTAGAACAAGCAGAAATTCCTTGACAGGGTTCCTGGGTTTAGCGTAATCCAGGCTTCCTGGCACTATTCGGACAAGAACAATTAAATGGTAACTATTAAAATGTTGATTCCATTGATATTTTCTTACAGGTATATCAAAACGTTAATTGGACTATTACAATATAAGACCTTCTAACTTAGTTCGAGTATTTTTGTTTTTATTTGGTCGTTTGGAACATTTGCTATTCAAGGATTTAAAACAAAATAACTTTGAAAATTTGATAGCATTCAGTAATTTGTATTTCATTTAACTTTTTTCGCCTAGAATTGGAATTACTATCTACAAATTATACTAAATAAACCCTTATACTCCAGAAAAGAGTGATACGATGCATTTTGAAACTTAAACCTACAGAATCATGTTTTGACCACTTCAAAGAACTGCAAATTTTGACAGTACCTAGTATTTACATGTTTGAAGTAATTAGTTATGTTAAAGAACACAATCTTGTTAAAGCTCATCAGCATTCTTATAGAACCAGAAATAGAAACACAATCCTTCTGTGTCTCATAACTTAAAGCTTATTGAGAAAAAGCTGGATTACATTGGTCTTAAGCTATTTAATCAACTTCCTTCTCACATAGCCCAGATTAGTAACTTGAAAAAATTTAAATATGAGCTCAAAAAGCACCTTTTGGATCAATGTCTTTACCAACTCCCATCATACCTGACCTGACTTTCTAACCTGTCAAGATGTTTTTTACAACCCCCCCCCCCAAATTTTCATCTCTGCCTATCATGAATATGACATCATGAAGATGTACCTGATGAAACCTGTAGAAGCTGTCTGGCCCTATGCCACATATGGTCAGTCGGGACGACGTGAGATACGTATGCATGTATGTATGTATGTATAATATTTACTATGTCAACATACGAATTCAGTTTTACATAGTCCAACAATTTAGCAATTACGAAATCCCTAAATTGTTTGTGGTTTTGCAATAAAAGCCGCATAATATATAATAATCATTTTCTTTAAAACTATTTTAATTTCATAGAATTGTTGTATTTGTTACAAGTCATTGCATGCAGCTCTGCTAACCTAAAAGAAAGTTAAATATTTCAGGTCAAAATGCAGCTAAAACTAGTTGTTGTGAGCGTAGTGCTCCTGTTGTCCGTTGTGGATGGCGAAGAACAACTACAAGCCAGGGTGTGTATATGATTAGTGTAATTTATTCATTGTTTGATTTATATTAAATTTGATGGGATTCAGTAATTTGTATTTCATTTAACTTTTTTCGCCTAGAATCGGCATTATAAATGCATGATGAATGTTCCAATTCATAACACTTATTTTTTTCAGAAGCATCTAAAATATTCTGCCGTACAACAGAATGGTGTTCAATAGACTGCCTGAACCCTTAAGGCTTGAAAGTAACTTTAATACATTTAGAAAAAGATTGAAATGTTTTCTCATTGCCAAAGCCTACAATAGGGTAAAAGATTTCTTAGCTTAGAACGATTTATTGCTGGAAATGCGCCACCCCATTTTATGTATTGTATTTTATATTTTAAGAACATTGTATTAACTTTTGTTTTGACTTGGCATATGCAAAGTAATTTTGTCAACATGTTCAATAAAGAATTTGAATTTGAATTTAAATATTACTACTCAAAATATAGCAGGTTCATTACCGTTCCGTCTTCAATTATTTTAGTTTCCTAGAAGATTACCAATTATGGAACTACTGTCCACACTATCAAATCTGGTGTCAACAATTAAATGAAATACATATTTTCAAAGTCTTTAAACACTAGCACAACACAAACGAACTGTAAAAATACAAATAATGTAAAACAAATATACATTTGTACCTCCCGTTTGTGTTGTGTTACTATGCAAAACCTGCGACAATGTGTTCCTAAACAGGATGAATAAAATACGTCTTACAACACCACAAAGTATATTTACACTTATACTGCACTTACATAAAACCCAGTAAAGTATACACAAAATATGGTACAAGATCATTGATTTCAACCAGTTACAACGGTCGTCATCAGGCCCAATAAGAGACTAACAGAAACAAGATGGAGAACAGTTTACATTCTATTGGCTACCGGAAGTTCCGGAAACAAGTTGGGATAAGTACCACCAGAGTCAAAGTTGACCTGTCCAATGATCAATTTATCCCTATCCTTACATTTTTCCTTAAAAAACAACAATTATTAACAATAAAAATTCTTCCCATGCATTCATTACATTTACTTTCTTACAAATATGGAGAATATTAAAATTTTCTTCAATTGTTCCCAAGGAGTAGCCAATTTCAAGGAGGTTTTTTGCGATATTCGATCTTTCCAATTTTTGGTTCTTCCATGCTGAAATATGACTCTTGTATCTTTTTACAAAATTAACAGTTTGACCAACGTAAAAATTATCACAACTGATTTTATATACACCGGACTTATCAAACTTAACACAATCTTTTATATTCGGATGCAGGATTTTACTCATGGTGTTTTGGGCCTTGAAGGCTACGGATACTCCATAATTCTTAAATTGATATTCAGGAGGAACAACTTGATAAAGGTGCTTTACTTACTCTATCAGTTTAATTCATTAAAAGAATTCTTTAATAATTTGCTGATAAAAGAAACATATTGACCCTTTCTATGAACTGGATTGATAGTAGAAACGTCAACGATGGAATTTATCAATCTATTTTATTAATTTATCTATGTATTTTATTACTTGCAGGAACTTCCACCATTAGGCACACTGGAGATGCTCTTGACAAAGGAAGTAGTAAGAGGACTATTCCCTTTGGTCAAACAAGACCGTCCAGAGCTGCTTTATACGTTCAATGTTTTTGATAATATTAAGATTACACTAGCAGCAGCATCTCTCCAGAATAAACATCTGTTTAAGGATTTAGTAAAAGAGTATTACATAAATAATCGTCCAATGAGATATCTTACAAGAGAAATTGTAAGAGCAGTGTACAAGTCAGATGAAGTACAAACGATCATTACTAAACTTGGTTTCCCGGTGGAGAGTGCATCGCTCAACACAGTCATCTTGGTCACCAGTAAAGTATTGAATGCTATTATAGACCAGTTTATTAATCCGCAGTCACCCTAAATACATCATGCAATAAAATGTTTGAGAAAGAAACACATATATGATTTGTTGTCACCTTTATTTTACATTCCGTAATATATACATATAACAATTAATCAGGGTAATTGCTAAAAAATAAGTGAATAAAATGACAAAACACGTGCAATTTATTATCTATTGTCTACCAGGTGTTTTACGTGATAAGTAATAAACGAGTCACAGTTGACCGGTCGTATTGAGTTTAATCACACCGTATATTACTGTTAATGGGGCATTTTATAGTTGGTTTGACATATATATAAGGAGGCATTTATTCATTGGTAACCAACTCATCCCAGCTCCTGTAAGTAATCCTAGCTATTATTCTCTTAGTAAAAATTCTTAGTAAGGTTAATTAGCTATTCTTCTTTTATCAATATGAATAATATAATATGATAATAAAGCAATTCATAGTATAAAATAGTACACATCAATACAAAAATATTTGTTATTGTACAATGGTTTTTAACACAATCATTTGTACGGTAAGATGCATTACGTAGTATATTTAGACCATATAAAGTTTATGGATTATAAATATTACTATTGAACTTAGTTACAAACTGAGAGTTATATTCCGATCAAGACTTGTCACTCAGATTTGAGTGCTGCAAAAATAATATTAATGTAATTTCTTAACATAACAAAGTAACACACTAACATTATTATGACTTTAATTAAAGTTTTATTTATAGTTCAATTACTCATGATGATCTAATGTTTAAATCTGAAAAAAATTAGATTAAAATATTTTGGTAATATTAGTATTAAAAATAAATATATTTGCAAGCAGGGGTAACATTCTATTTTAATGTTGGGTGCGATGTTTAAACATCAACTAGATTATCACAATACTATCTCAAAATGACAAATAAATTGAATCAGAATATAAACAAGAAAGTTGGCGTTTCATTTTTGTAAATACACAGGACGGATTGGGTTTGAACGTGTATTTTTTATATAAGAAGGCTCCAATTAAGGAATATTTATGGGGTTGGTGCAGCCCTCATTCACTTGACTTAACGTGCCTATCCCGCTTACACTACCACTACTTAAACCTAACTTATCAATGCTCACAGCTATGATTCATTTATATTCAGATCTGATCCCAATAAGGGAGCTTCATAGCCCTAGGGTGTTGTATAGGGAAAATATTGAGCTCTTTCAGGTAGACAGTAATAAATTACTAAACAAATCAGATATTCCTTGACTGGGTTTATGATTATCCAGGCTTTTTGGCACTATTAAAACAAGAATAAATTGTATCAGGAATCTGGCACATACTTTCTCCCTTTTAGCCCAACTTTAATGAATAAATTACTTTGTATTTACTAAATATAGAATACAAAGCACGGTCGAATGTACAGAACATTTTGTAAACAAGTTGTTTAAAAAAACATCCACCCAAATCCAAATCGAACAGGGCAAAGAAAAAACCGCAGATCCACATTTTCTGAGCGTCACGCAATCACGACGCAACGTAGAATTCTGGCACGCAGCATGGACAGTGTGTTCAGTCATGCTACTACGATTGACCTTGTTAATTGAAGAAAAGATGGGAGGAGATTCTCCAAATCCAAAAGGAGGAAGGGGAAATCTTCTCTCATTCGGACGCCTTGCTGAAGGATATGTCGAAGAATAATTTTTACTATTATTTTAGGAAATTATTTTATTATTTTACAAGCAGTGGAATATTATGAAGCAGAATTTACAATGGCAGCCTCCGTATATGGTTCAACATTCTTTATGAGAATTGGTTTGCATAGTTTGCGTGCAAGGTCCAGAATAATGTGAACAGCTCGGTGTAGGACGGAATTCCTGTCCGCGACGAAGTCTTTAGCAGACTAAAGGACCTGCGCAAGAAAGAGGACAAGACCCAGGACACTTTTCAACTGATGAAAAGTGAGACTGCAGAGTCAAGGCAATACCGTAAAAAGTACCAGTTACGGATACAAGGACGCCTGTTAAAGGATATTATCCTTGCGACCGCGTCCTCAGGGAAGTGGGAGCGGAGCTCCAGTAAGAGCTCTAGCGACCAGCCCAAGGCGTCAAAAAATAAGTTGATAAAGAAGAAGAAAAAAATTTTGAAAGAACCTTGGTAGAGGCTCCTCCAGCGAAAACCGTTACTGAACCTGGCCCGGATCCAGTGACTGTGAAGCGAAAGAAAAGATCTGCCCGTTGTCTGTCCTCGTAAGAGTGGCAGGGGGCCAAACCTACACCGGTGTTATGAGGAAGATCCGTAAGGATATTGACCTGGGCTCCTGCACCGCTAAGGTTATCTGTGTGAGACCGACTCCGAAAGGGGATGTTCTGCTTTGGCTGGGGAAGGGCTTGGACAGGAAAGCGTTGTCGCAATTCTATAAGCCGCAGTAGATCCCCAGTAGCAAGTTCAATACTACTCTCTCCCATATGTTCTGCTTTGGCTGGGGAAGGGCTTGGACAGGAAAGCGTTTTAGCAGTTCTAGAAGCCGCAGTAAATCCCCAGTAGCAAGTTCAATACTACTCTCTCCCATATGTTCTGCTTTGGCTGGGGAAGGGCTTGGACAGGAAAGCGTTGCAGCAGTTCTAGAAGCCGCAGTAGATCCCCAGTAGCAAGTTCAATACTACTCTCTCCCATATGTTCTGCTTTGGCTGGGGAAGGGCTTGGACAGGAAAGCGTTGCCTCAGTTCTAGAAGCCGCTGTAGATCCCCAGTAGCAAGTTCAATACTACTCTCTCCCATATGTTCTGCTTTGGCTGGGGAAGGGCTTGGACAGGAAAGCGTTGCCGCAGTTCTAGAAGCCGCAGTAGATCCCCAGTAGCAAGTTCAAAACTACTCTCTCCCATGATTCTTTATAGTTCGTATATAAAACACTTATGTACATTCTTACTGCTTATAGCTATTTCCTAATGTATTAAATAAACCTTTTAAGATGTTGAAACACTATAAAAAAAAAACACCAGCCATCCCTAATTTGTAATCTAGTTATAAGTCAGTTTATTGTATAGCTTAGTATAACGTAATCCACCCAAGTGAACGTAGTGGACCTAGGGAGGTCGGTTAAGTTTGTAGGGCCTCGAGGAGTCCCACACTTTGTCCGTAAATGGATTTCCACCTCCTTGCAAAAAAAAATATTTTTTCAACCAGTATCTCCAGAAGGTCCGCATGATGATACACATATCAAAAGCATTACTAATAACTCATCACTAATTTAAAACCGGTCCATACAAATCTAATTTAAATAAGTCATAATAGATGAATTTTCGTCGTGATAGGTTTAACAATTTACCGTTACTTTAATTTTTTGTATTGAATTAGTTTGATTTAAGCGTACAAATGAATTATAAATTAATTAACCTATTTTGGTGAATACAAAAAAGTAGTTATTTAATTCCTGTAGTGGCCTTAAAATGTATCGATAGATTTCTGTTACCTTATTGGAATTTTAGGCTTATGAATATGTAAATATTTCCATTTTGATGACTTATTTTCTTTACCTCATGGCTTTTCTTATAAATATATGTTTTGGGTTTTGTATATTTTTTATATTTATTATTCCACGAATATTTGCATAATTATCAAAAAATAAATTAATAATAAGAGAATTTCCTTAAAAAACTGTCCATTTTTTTAAATAATACAAAGGTATATATTTAAAAAAGGAATGATTTCATTTATTAACTATAAATAACAACTATTTCACTTGCAATCGAAACAAAAAGTAAAATTGGTAATATTTATGTTAATAACTATTCGTAGCATAATTCCATCTATAGTAGGTTTGCCCGACACAACAATTCCATACATGTGGCGAAGTACAATAGGCTTCATACCTTGTGTTGTAATCTAATAGAATTATTTTATTAATGGTGGTTGTTCCTCAGGAGTAGATCTCGAGTTGAATATTTAACATTTAGACGTATCCCGTTACTAATTCATATTTAGATAGATGCAGTGTGATAGTTAATCTTATAACTATTGCAAACTAGGACCGATATAGGCACATAAGTTTGATTCTCTTATTTTAGCGAATTTCCCCTATAGGGAAGAAGCTATTACCGTAGGTCTCATGGTAAGACTTAAGCCCTAGACCATGATAACTTTTCATTTTGAGGACCCCAGATGCCAAAAACACGATTCGTTCAAATTTGTATATATATATATATATATATATATAGACTATATATTATATATATTATATATTTTTTATATATATATGTGTCCGTAAGCACAATAACTCTCGTAAAAAAGGTCCGATCTTAATGAAATTTGGTACAAATGTGTAAAGTACCATTTATTTGAACCAGTTCGAAAACCAGATGAATCGCACCATCCAAAGGGGGGTTTTGTACCCCAAAAATGTGATTTTTGAAGGTTTCACATGTAATTTTAATTTAAATAAAATTTTAATTTATACCATTGAATTCAGCTTAAAAAACAAACAATTAGGCATTTTGATCATTGCTCTACGTCGATTGGTTACTGAGATATTGAAAGTGCTAAACACAGTACGTTGTCTAATGTTATTCTTATGGAGAAAAAGAAAAATTGTATATCTCGCTTGGTTATGAACTGGCGAAATTAGGTATATGGCTTGATCTGGTTGTGGTTTTTTGTTGTTTGTACAAAAAAAAAAACAATTTTTCGCCTATGGTTCCTGTAGCAGAAAACCTAGGTACTTGGTCCATGTTATTCTTATGGAAAATACTTAAAATGTTATATATCGCTTATTTATAAATGTATATGGATGGAACTTGGTATGTGACTTCACTAACAGGAGTCCTATTGATATTTGCATAAAAGCCCATTATTTTGTGTGCCTTGTTGCAGCACACCTGCGTACTCAACCCCAATGTTATTCTTAAGGAGAATAATTAATATTTTAAATATCGCTTGTTTGTGAATACATTTCTGATGAATCCTGTTAAATTCGCTGAGTATGCAGGTTTGCTGTGACGAGGGTATTTTTATACTAGCAAGTAGTAGTACTGTAACAGTTCTCACAGCTATCCCTTCATTAAATAAATAAAGCTCTCTGACAGATAATGGTAAGAAATAGTAGTTTTGGAAAATGCGTAAAGAAAAAAATTACTAAGTGTAGAGTTCACAAGACATTAAACTGTTCCGGGAATATTGCATTTATAGCTTTATAAAACTACTGGTATATCGAAAGAACAAAATCTATTCTGGCAAAAGTAAAGAAACACAATTATGAAAGCCGACAAAACATTTAGTGCTACTAAGGATGACATTGTAGAATGAAACACCACGTAGATGTCCAAGAGTTACTTATTGTAGCAAGTAATAAGAACTGTTAGTCAAGGAAATGGGCAATTAGTTTTTATTGAATTTACCCTATAGGGAAGAGGCTGTAACCGTAGGTGGCATGGTAAGATTTAAGCCCGAGGCCATGATAACTATTTGTTTTGAGATCCCCAGATGCCAAAAACACTATTCGTTCAAATTTATATACATACATATATATGTGTGTGTGTGTATGTGTGTGTGTGTGTGTGTCTGTGTGTGTGTGTGTGTCTGCTTACACAATTACTATTGAAAAAAACATCCGATTTCGAAAACATTTGGCACAAATGTGTAAAACAACATTCATATTTTTGAGTTAGAAATCCAGTAAAATCTGACCATGGAAATAAGGTTTTAGGGGGGTTTACAATTTTATAAAAATCAGTTTTTTTTGCATTTTTCACCCTCAGATCTTTTAAACACTTAATTTCGGTTTTGACCATTTAATAGAGCTTAAAAAAACAATATAGTATTTTGGATCATTAACCTAGGTTAAGTGGTTGTGTAAAAATCCAAAAAACGTGCTCATAAAATCTCCCATGTTAATCTTAAGGGAAAAAGGTTTTCATCTTTTCCTAAGTTTATTTCAATGTAAACATAATATTTGCTTTTACCAATCAGTTCAGGTTAGTAAAACAATCAATTCGGTGTATTAGTTGTGACTCTACGTTCAACCGTTGCAAAGATAAGTGGTAAACCCAGTAGGTTGTCCAAAGTTGTTCTAATAGAGAATAATTACAATTGTATATCTCGATTATTTATGAATTGATGAAACTTGGCATTTGGCTTCACCTAGGATTGGTACATTTTAATTTGCACAAAAAATATTTTTTGTTGATTTTCCCCGTAGTGGAAAACCTGCACATTCTGTCATAATGTTATTCTTACGGAGAATAAGTACAGTTTTATATCTCCTTTAATTATTAACATAAATTAAATAAACTTGGTATACAGCTACGACTGGTTAAGTTATATTGATAATTTTACGAAAACACATATTCTGTGTTCCATTTTACAGCAAAACTGCGTACTCAGCTTTCAATGTTATTCTTATGGAGAACTAATAAAATGCTATATATCACTTATTTAATAGTGTATTTTATGAAACTTGATGAGTGGCTTTATGTGTTAGTGAGAAACACATACATGCATTTCAAATTCGCTGAGTATGCCAGTTTGGTACGACGATGGTATTAAGATAGGAAAATGTCCCCTTAAGCGTTAACTACCAAGCTATACGACAAACTTATTAATCAACTACAAAGACAGGACTTACGGTTTTAGTTTGTTATTGAGGACATCATCGTTTTATGAGGTAAGGTCAGTAGGAGGCATACGCAGTAGGGTGGATCTCAGGACTTTACTAACGAACTATACCAAATCATGGGACAGATTCGTATTAGACTAGGATGTGTTGTGTGTCTGTATGAGTAGGAGAACAATATGTAAACTGTCTCTAACGAGTCGTTTAGATTTGAATGTAGTCTCTTAGTGCATTCTATAAGACTCAATCTTGAAGATAATCTCGTATTGCTGTCAAAATATTATTGTTTCATTAATGATTGATTTGATCAGAAATCCTTTTGTTTGTTAAGTCTAATGCGTTGTACACTACACGTTTCTAGATACAATATCCACCAATATTCCTGTATTTAATGTTGCCACTGTCTGATGTTATATGTATGAATGTTTTCGCCGATTTGAGTTTAGCATGCTTACATTTTTGCAAGTTTAAAATGCGGTTTGTAACGAGATGGCAATTGTATAATACTAGTGGTTAGAGAACTCATGAGAGTATATTTAAAAAGAAAATCAATGAATTTATAATACTATTAAGTTCTGACATGGCATGTATAGACATTGGGTCCAAGATAAATCACATCAAAAATTATGGCCAATGATAGATCAAAAATCGATCTTTAAGAACAAAAGATTGATAACTAGTTTACGTGGTACTATGTAGTTTATCAAAGGACTTTTTTTAAGATTTATACGAGCAGAAAAACGCAAACTGTGTTGAAAGACATAGTCCTAATCAGGTTTAGGTGTAAATTATTGCAATGCAAATCACGGTAATAATTGTTAGTTAATCACAGAAAAAGCAAAAAAAAACACAATTTATCAAAGGAATTAATTTTGACAGATGCTACGTACACGTCAGACGTGAGCCGCTACTGTTCACGTCCGTTCCAAATTATGCACCGTACGTTACTTTTCCTGTGATTTTTAAAACAGATTGAGAGCCAGAAAACCCCCTAACCTAATCTAACGTAACGTAACGTAACCTAACCTAACCTAACCTAACGTAACCTAAGCGGTAGCGATGTGAATTTGCCTTTACATTGGAAGTGTACGTGGCCACTTCGATTAATATTGTGTATAAATTAATATGTGACTATTAATGTTTATGCTTGTCTTCGATGTCATTCTCGTAAAGTAAAAACAATCAATATTTGTTATACATATATAAAAAAATATATTTCGAACAAAAGAGCTTTAGTATATGTTCAAATCAGTTATCAAACTATATACTATATCACCCATTGTCTGCACTGTTTTATCGCTAAAGTTAGAACACGTTACAGCTTGGTGGTTGAATGCAGTTTAATCAAACCATATTTTCCTATTTATGAAGCAGTTTATAGCTGATTAAATCATTATAAGAGAAACTAAAATTCATCCATTCTCCATTTTCCTGACGTGTTGTAGCTTCAGTAATTTTTACTAGACATTTTCCCTTGGAAACTTTCCTCTTACTTATGGTTAATACTCTTTCATATATTTAAAATGTAGTTATTAATTATGTTTCGCTATTGTTATAATAAAAAAATATTATAAATATATATTACTGAATTACATTTGACAGTAAGAGGTCAATGGTGTTAAGTGATTTTAAAATGGTGTTGTAAATACATATAATTACAGACTATTTAAATGCCGTTTATATTAAATGTGACGTGTTAAAAAACACTCATTCATCACAATTGCAATTGTTTATTTTAATTTATTATGTGTTAATTTTCTTATTAACCTGATCTGTCAATGTTTCAGGCCAACATGCACCTGTCACCTGCTATTGTGGGCTTTGCACTCCTGTTGTCCGTTGTGGGTTCGCCCTACATTCCACCACCACCATGGGTGCGTATACGTTCTACGTGTTTCATAAAACATTCATCGTATATCCTTAGATACAGCTATTGTATTTGTAAAGGCAGATTAAAATAGTACTTTAAGCTGTGAACTAGTTTAAACAAAGTGGAATAATTCAGTAGAATTATCCCTATCTGCTTGGCACATGTACTGTGCAACGCTACGTCTCACTAGACATATGATTTCTCTCTCTAGACCCAAAAGCGCTACCGGAAGCTGTATGACGTAAGGCAAATCGCAACGGCATATTCACTATCGTTTTTAGTTGTTAAAGACGTTAAAACGAATTTTTCTGGTTCGCTTCAATCACCAATTTAACATCCCGAGAACAAGGAGCAATTCTGTGCTAAATAAATTACTTTATTGGAGGGGGGGCTAGGTGAAGCCAGGTTAAGGGTAGTCAAATATAGTTATGATTAGTTAGCAAGTTTATTCTATGGCGTAGGTACCACCCAGACCATAAGCCCTTCTGACCATTATGAAAATCCTTCAGATGTAGTATTGAGGATCAATATGTTTAGCTTGTGAGCTGGTTGTAGTAATTAATTAATTAGGTATTTTTAGGAACATCAGCATTTCAACATAATCAGAATACATGTTAGTTATTTATCAATATATATAAACCCATACAAGCTGGCTATGGCACGTTTTTATCTGGCAGATCGATCCTTGCTTTGGGTAAAATCCAGCAATTGCTTCCACGAGTTTTAGTTCTTTGATTTAGTTTTATTACTGATTGGTGTTCAGTGACCAGTAAGAGCCAACCCAGTCACCAACCAAGGCAGCTGAATATTCTATGTATAGTTTCTCATAGCTAACTTGTCTTCAGTAAGGTTATATTAATATTTATTCAGCATTTAATCCCCAACATTCAGTTTAACGGATACTCCAATCAGACACCTCGGACCACCAATTAGTTGAATTCCCTACGATCTCACACATAATCATCACTGTATCTTTGCAAGCAGTGTAGACACGGTGGGACAAACCAGGCAAACAAAATTGCACTAGTTAATTTGTCAAATTAGCTATAATATGTATATTTCTTTTTGTGTGGATTCCAGCTTCTTCTTTCTTTACTTTGAACTTCCTCTTGCATTGCATATCTTTGAGAGAAACCTATCCACCAAATTAAGGGTTAGGACGTAGAAGTACAAGTTATACGGTACCAGTAATACCGGAGCATAAGCGTTTCGTTGTCAAAATAAGGCGCTTCGGTTGATTTTTGAAATGAAAATGTCTGAATCATGCAGGGGAGTTTTTTCTTATAACAATATGCTGACTTTCCCTTGCTTGTATATCTTGGGATATTTAACATTTTTGGTAAAAAACAAGAAGTTATTTCAGCCTTGTAATCAAAATACACGTTATAGCTTCAGAAACAATCTTTCCCTTTCCATTCCACGCCATAAAATAGCTCATTTTTAAAAACAAACATACTTCTCATTTATAAACTGTTCAACTCTTTGCCCATACACCTAAAACCGGAATCAGATATTACTAAATTTAGACGTCAGACAAAGATTTTTCTCATAAATAAAGAATATTACAGTGTCCATCATTTTTTCAATGACAATTTTTTAATTTAATTTAAAATTTTTTTAGTTATTATTTCTGGACGACGGTATTGGTCCACAGTCTTGCCAAACCGGCATTGTAGCCAACGACAAGGCCGACGCTATTTGTCCGGAATCTTTCCATACCAGCATTGTAGCCAATAACAAGGCTGACACTTTTGGCCCGTAGACTTGCCAGGACCGGCATTGTAGCCAACGAAAAGGCTGACCCTATTGGTCCGGAGTTTTGCCAGGACCGGCATTGTAGCCAACGACAAGGTCGACGCTATTAGTCCGGAGTCTTTCAAGACCGGCATTATAGCCAAAGACAAGGCTTACACTATTGGTCCTGAGTCTTGTCAGACCGGCATTCTAACCAACGACAAAGCCAAAGCTATTGGTCCGGAGTCTTGCCAGGACCAGCACTGTAGGCAACGACAAGGCTGACCCTATTGGTCCTGAGTTTTGCCAGGACCGGCATTGTAGCCAATGACAAGGCCGACGCTATTGGTCCGGAGTCTTGCCAGACCGGCATTGTAGCCAATGACAAGGCTGGCACTATTGGTCCGGAGTCTTTCCAGACCGGCTTTGGAGCCAACGACAAGGCTGACACTATTGGTCCGGAGTCTTGCCAGGACCGGCATTGTAGCCAACAACAAGTCCGACGCTATCGGTCCGGAGTCTTGCCAGGACCAGCATTGTAGCCAACGACAAGGCTGACACTATTGGGCCGGAGTCTTGCCTGAACCAGCATTGTAGCCAACGACAAGGCCGACGGTATTGGTCCGCAGTCTTGCCAGACTGGCATTGTAGCCAACGACAAAGCCGACGCAAACTTTACCTCTACGTCAACGACTCATACTTTATTTTCCTGTTGCATTAATTGCAAAAGTTTTTACAGATAAGGGTATAATTTTGTAGTGGATAATTATTTTCAAACATAAAAGAAACAAAATTATGCAATTAATAAATGATACTTAATAAACAAAAACACTTAAACACACACACATGTACACTTACAAAATTATAAAATACGTAACGGGAAAAATAAATATCAAATTCTTTTTTAACTTTTTCTTTTATCACTTTGTCATTTACAATTATATTGCAACATAAGTGTAATAATTCAATCAACTTACGATACAAGCAATACAAAACTGTTTAACGAAATAAATTATCCAAGTTTCCCACGTGTCTAATAAATCTAATAAAGCTGTTCAAGTATGCAATATATACAGGGTGAGTCAGACCACCCGTCCAGCATCTATAACGGGAGAACGGTTTGGTCTAAAGTCATCAAACAAAATTCTTGCTATCTATTAAAAATATTTTCATTACAATCTATGTACAGAATGTTCCAAAACTGAAGGTCACGGGTTCGAATCTCAAAATTTTCTTACGTAAACATAGGGACATTTGTACAGAATTTTATAGGTCCCGGAAAGAAAAAATTTGGAGAAAACAGAATTCATTCATCTTTATCCTTTTTAAAATGGCACCCATTTTTGTGTAAAATATTGACATTTACGGAATACCCTGTATTGTATAAACCACTACTCTTATATGTTTTCCGATACAAGTTTCTTACTCGTGATAAACTCAGATTTACTCTGGTATGATACATGAAAGTTTTTTTGAGAAAATCTAAATTAAAACAAATTTTTATTTTGAAAATGCCCATCTGCCCAAAATTAAAAAAGTCACATAGTAGCGTATATCAGAAAGCATAACATTGAAAAGGTCCTGTACATCATAGCAACTTTATAATTTACACCAACCTTGTATCTCTTTTAGTTTTTCTGCAATCAGCAAGAAATATTATTATCCCATATGAAATGCATGTTTATTGTATAACACTTACATATATTCTGTGGCCACATTTGTTTTACGTGTTATGTACAATTTACATGCATTTCATATGGGAAAATAATGGTTTTATGCTGATTGCAGAAAAACGAATAGAGATACAAGGTTGGTGTAAATTAAAAAGTTGCTAGGATTTACAAGACATTTTCAGTGGTATGCTTTTTGACATTCGCTACCTTTGTCTCTTTTGAATTTTGGGCAAATGGGAGTTTTCAAAATAATTTATTTTTGAAAATTGGATTTATTTATTTTTAAAAACCTGTAACGTATCAAACCAGAGTAACGCCGAGTTTATCACGAGTAAGAAACTTAAAACGGAAAAAAAGATAGAGTAGTGGTTTAGACAATACAGGGAATTCAGTTTTGGAACATTCTGTACATAGATTTTGATTAAAATACTTTTAATAAATAGCCCATAAGCGTTTTATTAGATGAATTTAGTTTGACGACTTTCCACCAAACTGTTCATCCGTTATTTTTGCTGGACGGGTGGTTTGACTCACCCTGTATATATATTACCTTGATTATAGATAAGGTTATACGTTATGTCGAACAATCAATGTTGTTTTAACTATAGCTGGTCAATGTACATAATTAACTGGTATAGTGCTAAAATTATCCAGTAATACAAACCATAGTTGCATTCATTCTGATCAATGAAAAGATTATTTAAACAAACTGTCAAGTATCTAGCATGTATTTTCCAACACAGTTGATACTAACTGCAATATACTTATCTAGTTTAGTATTCTTATTTATAGTTAAACTAATTGTACGGCATGTCCCAAATTTCTTTTAAAAGTATTCACACGGTATAAGGTTTGGCAACGTTGCTATTGCGCCAGAGTGCTGCATGAATCACCAGTAAAAACATTCTAAAAGTTTTTACATTCTAGTAGTGTTTACATTCTAGAAGTGTTTACATTCTAGAAGTGTTTACATTCTAGAAGTGTTTACATTCTAGAAGTGTTTACATTCTAGTAGTGTTTACATTCTAGAAGTGTTTACATTCTAGAAGTGTTTACATTCTAGAAGTGTTTACATTCTAGAAGTGTTTACATTTTACTTAATGAGTTGAAAGATTTTAAAATACTGCATCAAAATTAATTAATATATTTGTTTGTTTTGACAGGAAATTGTATCAAGCAAACTCCAGAAAAAGGTAACGGTTGAAGTTGTCAAAGAACTGAAAAAGCTTGCTGAACATTGTAGAGTGTGTTTTTCTGATGAAGTGATCATTTCAAATATTTCAAACTCGGTGATAACAGCGATTAAACAAAACTTTAATCTGTTTAAAGAAATTGCAGATTTTTTCGATCCCTACGGACCAATGAAAACAACCGAGGGAATTGTAATTACACTATACGATTCTGATGAAGTACAAAAGTTAGTCACTGAAGTCCGCGGGGGGAAAATGGATCCAGAACAGAAGGCAGTGGCTATTGGGGAAACCGTTGACAAAGTCTCCGTTTACGTAAATAGTATTATTCTTCAATCTTAAAATAATTGGCAATGTCATATTGAGAAATAAATATGTGTGCCCATCTGTGACCTGTAGTATACCTCTGTTATATTTTTCCTTATATAATAATACTTAATTCACATATATCCTAAATCGATTGAAAGTGTGTTATTATTTTGTTAAAATTCTATCACTATAAATTTGTTAAATTAATAATAGGTAGCAAAAAAAAAAAAATGTTTCCTGGTCGTTTTGACTACAAAACACTGCAATTATTTTAGAAATTTGTCTTGATCAGGCACAATGTAGTAGATTTATCTATCTTTAGTTCATTCTGGGCTTAACATGTGGCTATAGGGTGGAAACCAAACATTACAAATAAATACAAAACAAACATAAGCAAACATACATACAAACGCATAACCATAAGGAGTGTAATATGTTCAAGCTGAAATCCACACAATGCAACCCTCAAGCAAAAATTTGTAAAATCTGATCTATACGGTCTAACTTCATAACAAACACACTTCTTACTTATACGGGAATAAACTAACAGTTGCAGTTACTACATATACTGTATGGTACGTAGACTAGGAGTAATTGTATTGTAGAGTTCAGACAGATATTAAAGCAATAACTAGTTCCTGTTCGAATCCGAGCAAGTTTGTACCCAAATAAAGATTACTTCAGTTGTAAACAAACTTAACAACACATCCGATATTAAAACGGATGATAACATCTGAGAATAATGTTGATAATTGTACCCAGGTAAATTAGATTATTATTTGAAATGACACAAAGCAAAATTATATATTTTCTGTTATAGTGAAATAGTAAAACTTGTCTTTAAAAGTAGGGGAATTTACCTTTTGTTGAGTGGTAGGACTGCAGACCGGTATAAAGTTCAAATAAGCTGTTTGTCAGATTCTGGTGACTGGAAAAAGTGGACTTGAAAAGAGTGGTTGCTGTAGACATTGTAAGTCTGATTGAATTGTTAATAATTAATTAGTTGTGAATTTAAAGTAAATAAAATGTATTTCTGAATTTTGTTATTTTGATTGTTTTGAATTTAAAGATGTAATTTAATTGATTTTGAGCTATTTTAACTGTTGTAAGAAATTGTAAAGTTGTAGACAAACCTGTTTTATTTGGTTCAAGTAAAAGCACATTGTCACTAAAATGTTCTAGGATCTTCTATCCAATGTTTTATGTATTTTTAATTTAATAGGGAATTAGTAATTAGTCTTCTTTTTATTGTTTGCAGACAGATATCAACCACACTCAGTCAGTTATAGTCCAGAATAACCAGTCATACCAGTATCAGTAAGACCGAACCACGTTATTTTTATTGGTGAAGGGTTATATTAGTTTAAAGTATATAACCAGGTCTTGTAAATATATTGCTGTAAATCTGATTGAAAGTTTTTTAATACACAGCAAAGTTAAATTTCATCATGTGGCTGTGTTAATTGTCCCCACTCTACCAGCAATTATATATAAAACCCCCTAAATTCTCAAAGTGTTATCCTCTATTGGCATTTGAGGGTACATAAGTGCGCAACTCTGCTTGTAATATAAAAAGCTGGTAGAAGGGAAGTTTGAAATGTCATAATAAAGTGTATAAATTGCTGCAAGTGAAAATTTCAGTATAATTGCAAGATGTCAGACTATAATTTAAATTACCTCAACAAAGATGAACTATTATATGAAATTAGGCTCCGTGGGGAAGAAAGCAACAATAGTGATGTAGATTCATTAAGGAAAAAGTTAAGATCTTGTGTTAATAAACCGAGTGATGTAGCGAATTTGCAAGGGCACTATACCTTATCCGCTGAAATAGCTTGTATTAGGGAAAAATGTGATTTAGCTGATTCTCTCATTGAACATTGTAGGGAAAATCCGACTAAGCTGAAAATAGCTAAGCTAAAAGCAAAACTGTCACACTTGCAAAACCGAACTTTATCCTTATTGAAATGTAAATTAGAACAAGACAAAAGGGATAGCTTAGATAAATTAAACGAGCAAATTAGCACTAGTTTCAAGAAATTCGAGGAATTAAAACATACCTTCACAGACCAGGAGATGGGGGAATTCGAGGAGCAGTTAAACACTTCTTTAGTCGAGGACGAGGCGATTCAAGAAAAATTTGAACAGTCGAAGTTAGTTGAGGCCCTGAGTTCTTCAACCCCTCAAAAATCTGTTGAGCGACCTAACCTAACCACAATTAATGAACCTAAAGTTGACACTAGGGATGTTCACCAAGAAAATGTTCCCTGTATGAGCGTTGAAAATCTACCCAAGCCCATTCCAGTTGTAAATAGTAGTATTAGTTCAAATGGCATTTTTGCAAAGTTGTCGAACCCATTAGAAATTTATTTGCAAAAATTTCCCTTATGCAATGGATTGGAAACTACGCCTTTGTTACAATTTCTCAGGAATTTAGTCACTATTCAGAATGAGACCTCTTTATCACAGCAAGATTTGTATGAGATATTACCTATTTATTCTACAGCGCCATTAGTGAATAAAATATTAGAGTTTAAGAGGGAGTCGAAACCCGTTGATTTACTGCATGCTGATATAATCGCAACATTTTTGCCAATCACCTTAAGGGAAAAACTAAAGCAGGATTTGATCTTTAGGCCACAAAAACACCAAGAACCTTTGTCAATCTATGTGCATGAGATAAAAATAAACCATCAGGTGTTAAAGTCAGATTTAACCGAAACTCAACTAGTAAGTTTTATTAAGAACGGGATACATCCAGACATCAGGAATAAATTAACCTTTGAGAAAAATCCTGAAACTTTCTCTGACTTGGATAGGTTATGCATAAATGTAAATAATGTAGCGTATAATGATTACCTAAGAAATCAAAGTAATCCAGTCACTACTAGGGAAATGGTAGGCCAAGTAAACCCGATAAAGCCTTATCAGCAGCTAGATAAGTCGGGAGGTCAACGACCTCGCTATGAGTCGAAAAATCGTCCGAGTGAAAGACCTGTGTGTTTTAAATGTCAAAGAGTAGGTCACATCGCGCGCAATTGTTATAGACGAGATTCAAAAAACTAAGTAAGCCGGGAAAGACTGATAGCCTAAATTTCAAATCTTTCTTTCCTCAAGGCAAAACTCAAATCGGAAATGGCGAACCTGTATATAGCTCTCATAGTTCCAATTTCCAATCAGAACTAAGAAAAATTGTAAAGGATTATAATAAAGCGAATTCACCTGCTTTAAGGAAAATAAAAGCCAAAACTGTGACTCATTTACCTTGTATTCCTGTAAATTTGGGAAATGATTTGAGTATAGGAGCATTAATAGACACCGGAGCTAGCCAAAACTTTATCAGCACCGATCTATATAATAAATTATCACAGAGAAGATTAATTATTTCAGAAGACAAATGGCAAGGAAAAATAGTAGCAGCTAATAATGAACCTTTGAATATTTTAACAAAATGTGATGTTAAGATAAAAATAAGCTCATTTACTTGGAGAGAAACATTTTTAGTATTACAGCTAAAATATTTCGACATGATTTTAGGACATCCATTTATGTGCTCTAGGAAGTTAAACCTGGACTTAGAACGGCAAACCTGTTATTTTTCATTCAAGCCTAAAGAGGAAATTAAGTTAATTCCGAGCACGCACCTGTCTGAATTAAGCTTAAACGCCATTAAAGTAGGAGATGTTGAAATGTGTGAAGAAGCCGAGAAGTTAATTAAAGATTTTCCTGAAGTGTTTACAGACAAAATAGGGTCGGCCATTGATTTAGAAATTGAACTGAAAGTAACAGATGATAAACCAGTAAGTGTCAGGCCATATTTTTTAAGTCCTCCCAAAGTAACGAAAATGAAAGCTATAATCGATAATTGGATATCTGAAGGGGTCGCTGAAGTGTCAACCAGTCCATACAGTGCGCCTGCCTTTTTAACTCAAGATGACAGACTTGTAATTAATTATTCGGAACTAAATAAGAAGTTAGTTAATGTGGATTACCCGCTAGGAGATATGCAGAATATGTACCAGCATCTCAAAGGAGCCCTATATTTTACGGTTATCGATTTAAACAAGGCATTTTTGCAGTGTCCTATTGCCGAAAAATCACGGGACTTAACCGCATTTTCTACTATTTTTGGGAAATACCGCATGAAAAGGATTCCGTTTGGACTTAAAATAGGTAGTAGTGTTCTGTCCCACTACTTGGACAAAATCTTCAATGACATAAAGTTTCAGTACATGATAAATTTCTGTGATGACATAGTAGTGTATAGCCCTGATAAGCAAAGCCATGTTGAGCACGTGACCGAAGTGATAAAGCGTTTAGCAAAACACCGACTTACTGTAAATCCTCAAAAAGTCAAGTTTTTCTGCAAGGAAATAAGTTTTTTAGGGCATATAATTAAAAAGGATTGCATTACTATTGATCCCGAGCGAACAGCGTCATTAATGAAATTTCCTGCTCCGAAAACTGTAAGACAAGTCAGACAATTTATTGGCATGTGTGGATATTGGTCCCGATATATACCTAAGTATGCGGAAATATGTGTACCACTGTTTCAACTAAAGAAGAAAGGAGTTAAATTTAAATGGACTGAAGACTGCCAAAAAGCTTTCGAAACGTTAAAGCATAAAATAGCAAATCCGCCTATACTTCAGATGGCCGATTTTAACAAAGAGTTTGAATTGCATACTGACGCGAGCAATCTAGCAGCCGCGGGTGTATTGTTACAGCAGAATGAAGAGGGAATTTTAATGCCGATAGCATATTATTCTAAGAAATTCACACCTACCGAAATGCGATACAGTACGTATGAAAAGGAAGCTTACAGCGTTATTTTATGTGTAGAGAAGTGGTATCAATTCCTGGAAACTAGAAGCTTTAAATTAGTAACCGATTGCGAGGGATTGAGTTTTATGCTCCGTTCTGGTAAAAGCCGTGGTAGACATGCTAGATGGTTTCAGAAGTTATTTAGCTTACCATTCACGGTAGAACATGTAAAAGGATCCGACAACGTAGTGGCAGACGCATTATCCCGTATGTTTGGCAGTGCAGACGACAATAACGGAGAAAAATCAGAATCAACGAGCAGTGAACCGCTAGGCCATGTAAACGCTCTATGTAGACTAGTAAAACCGAAAAGCCTAAATGAGCAAAGACCTGAGCAATAGCCTAATTATAAAAATGTCCGAAATGAAAACAAGAAAAATGAAGTGGATTTTTGTAATGTATTGAATGAGTTGCCATTAGATTTGAATGACATTAAACACCACCAGGAAAATGATGATGTATGTAGACAAATAATCAAAAGCGTACAAGATAAGACTAACAATGAAAACTTTAGCCTGAAAAATGAAGTTTTAGTATGTAAAAATAAAATCTATCTGCCCAAAAAATTGTTCAGCCTAATGTTTGCTTTCTATCACAACTCAATAATTGGTGGCCATATGGGAATTTTCCGAACTCAAAGCAAAATAAATCAATATTTTTATCACCCTGAACTCAACGATTTCATTAAGAACAAAGTCCGTGAATGTAAAATATGTCTAATGTCCAAGTCGGAACAAAGGAAATATGAAGGCCGATTAATATCTGTACCAGTTAATCAAGCGCTAAATACTGTTTTCATAGATTTGGCAGGACCACTTCCTCGATCAACCAAGTTAAATAAATATATTTTAATTGTGGTTGATGCGTTTACACGTTTTGTGTGGTTGTATCCACTAAAAGATAGTAAGTCGAAGTTTATAATTGAAAAGTTGAAAATAATTTTTGACAGCTTCTCCATACCCCGTATAATAGTGTCAGATAACGCCAGCTACTTTACTTCTAAAGAATTCAAGAAATTTATGTTCAATAATTATGTGGAACACAGGAAATTGGCAGCTTACAGAGCAAATGGAAATCTATCCGAAAGATATTTGCGGGAGACAAATAACGCCTTAAGGAGTTTTTACGGACTAGAGCAAGATAAGTGGGATTCTAATCTGGGACTGATCGCTACCAGTCTAAATACAGCTATGAACGGCTCAACTAAAACCAGTGCTTTTAATTTAATGTTTAACCATCCTTGTAACAATGCTCTAACCAATCTGTGGAACGTGAACGATATAATTTCCGAGAAGTTAACTCCAGAAGAAAGAAAGCGAAATTTAGAAAAAGCCATAAATAATGTAAGACGGAGCATTGCCAAAAATCAAAGACGGGAAAGATACCAGTTTCCTCGGAGGAACCATCCTTTTAAAATAAACATGCAAGTTTACGTCAAGTCTCGTTACTTGAGCAAAGCTGTAAATAAATTTTCGAAAAAGCTAGCACCGAGATACAACGGACCTTATGTGATTCGTTATTTCCTGAGCGACTCTACAGTACTTGTTCAAAATCCGGCAAAACTTGAAGACATAAAGAAGGTCCATATAATTGATTTAAAGAAGAGCTGAAGACGAGTGGAAGCAAATATATAACGACCTAATGAAGGAAGAGATAAGCAAGATTACGAAGGAGATAAGACCGGCTACTGAAGCGAAATGAACTTGATAATTGTTGTATATATTCTCGAGAGATGTTTTGTTGTATTTTAAAAAGTATATAAGTTATTTTAGGATTGTAGTTGTTTCAAAAAATTATGGGTTTCAATTTGTTAAGTAAAATTTTTGTTCGTTGTTGTGTAAGTCAAGGGAACTTGTTTAGACAGGGTGTTGTTTTTAAATTGTGATTTAGAATGGGAAATTGTGGGTTTCTGAAGTTTGTATAATTGAGTGAGCGAATGTGTTATGAGTAGGTGAGTCGGTGAGTATTTGTGGAAGCGAAAGGTGGCGTAATTCAATATGTAAGTGAGTGTATGGATGGTAGGGACAAAAGGTACCGACGCACAAGGAACACACTAATTTTCACTTTTTATCACACTTTCACACGAACACAAACACTGAACACAATAAATCTAAACACTACACACAGGGGAAAGACATTAAAAACACGGGGGTAAATTAAAACACTGGGAATTAGTTAAAACAGGGGAAAAAACACTGAGGACACAAAACACGACATGCACTTAGGAACTAAGTGAAACCAAAATGGCTAAAAGGGAAAGTTTTTGGGGGAGTTAGCTAGTGGTCTAGTTGTTGACCGAGGGACGGAAGTACGCGGAGTCAAATAAGGTTACGCATTCAATCCTAAGATGACTTAAATAGTAGAATAATTTTGTTTGATGATATATTTAAATGTTTGATGCTTTGGAAATATGGAATTTGTAGATTGAGATTGTTTATCAGATAGGAGAGATGATTAGTTGTTTTTGTTTGCAAATCGGAAGTAATAATTTGACTGTTATTCATTGTGTACTGATCTCTAGTGGTGATTTGAGAACTAGATCAGCGTCTTTGTAATGACCACTACGGGGAGCGCTAGGGTCTAGCGCGGTTTATTTAAAAGATGTTTGAATTCGTTAATGTTGTAAATTTTGAGAAATGGTTGTAGAATTAAGTAATTTCATGGTATTGGTGTGTATAAATGTTAAGTACTGATTTCCTATAATTTTGTTTATGTAATTTCAAGATAGGGAGGGGAAATTCTGTACCCAGGTAAATTAGATTATTATTTGAAATGACACAAAGCAAAATTATATATTTTCTGTTATAGTGAAATAGTAAAACTTGTCTTTAAAAGTAGGGGAATTTACCTTTTGTTGAGTGGTAGGACTGCAGACCGGTATAAAGTTCAAATAAGCTGTTTGTCAGATTCTGGTGACTGGAAAAAGTGGACTTGAAAAGAGTGGTTGCTGTAGACATTGTAAGTCTGATTGAATTGTTAATAATTAATTAGTTGTGAATTTAAAGTAAATAAAATGTATTTCTGAATTTTGTTATTTTGATTGTTTTGAATTTAAAGATGTAATTTAATTGATTTTGAGCTATTTTAACTGTTGTAAGAAATTGTAAAGTTGTAGACAAACCTGTTTTATTTGGTTCAAGTAAAAGCACATTGTCACTAAAATGTTCTAGGATCTTCTATCCAATGTTTTATGTATTTTTAATTTAATAGGGAATTAGTAATTAGTCTTCTTTTTATTGTTTGCAGACAGATATCAACCACACTCAGTCAGTTATAGTCCAGAATAACCAGTCATACCAGTATCAGTAAGACCGAACCACGTTATTTTTATTGGTGAAGGGTTATATTAGTTTAAAGTATATAACCAGGTCTTGTAAATATATTGCTGTAAATCTGATTGAAAGTTTTTTAATACACAGCAAAGTTAAATTTCATCATGTGGCTGTGTTAATTTTCCCCACTCTACCAGCAATTATATATAAAACCCCCTAAATTCTCAAAGTGTTATCCTCTATTGGCATTTGAGGGTACATAATTTACTTTAAATAAACACGTAGTTTAAACTTCCACCGTCGGATAGCGCTACTGTTCCTAAACGCAGCCCTTCACTGTATTTAAGTGATGCCCTTTCTTAAACCCCTGAGACATATTGGCCAATCTACGTAAAAATAATTTTAATTTGACACCACAAACATAAATATCTGTTTAGCCGTTATTGAGTTATGACTGTGAAGAAAAACCCCTAGCGTATTATATGTAGGATGGTTAGCAACGAGAAGAATGACTTGATTGTGTTAGTAGCCGCATAGTCACGTTTGCAAGTATTACTTGAAAGCTCCAATTTAAAAAAAAAAATATATATATATATATATATATAAATCAGCTTTGATAAAAAACTAATTGTTTTCTTAATAGATACATCAATCAATAACTAGTATCTATTATTGTTTATAATGTAACTCTTATTTTCTTTTGTTATCTGCCTTATTATAATGGTATTTCTTAAGCGGGATTTTGGAGTTACACCACCCTGCTGCAAAAACCAGACATAAATCGGAGTTTAGCAAAACGAGGACAAGATTTGTTTAGGCTTTGTATTAAGAAATACAAATTCAATGTTCTAAAAAACGTCGGTCAACAGCCAACTAATAATGACGTATCTAATTACCCGTGATGGAAATGACTTTAATGATGGTCACTACTGTTGAGAACACCGTCTTCACACAAATAATCGTTAGGTTGTAGTAGAAAAAGTGAGTTTTATTTACTTTATTTACTTGATTAATGAATATTTTTGAACGCACAAGGACCTAATAAAGCTACTCATTTGAAACATAGTAAATGTCTTAAATAACTGAGACGTCGTCACACATATCCACTGATCTAAAACTCCTCGCAATATGCTGCAAACGACTAGCTATTTTCTTTCAGATAGGGAGTTGAGAGTGAAGTGTCTGAACTTCGGGGCGTCAGAGTCCAGGGCCTGTTAGGCAAGGGGGCCTATGTAAGTTGTCTAGTTTTTAGTTAATTACAATTAGGTTCATACATTCCATGTGGGTGCCCTTAATTGAAGACATTATTGTAACCTATTCTATAATGTTGCATGTTATAATTAACATTGTTAAACGTATTTTTTTGGACTTTTTTTGTGAAAGTTATATTACAATAGAACATGTCTCATTAATGCATTGAGATACGTCTTCGATACGGCAAACAATTTCATTTATTTAATTATTTAGCTATTTATTTATTTATCAACCGCCGGAGCCAATACATAGCAACAAGAATCACAATTAACATTGCTTATATGCTGAACAAGTGAAATAACGGATACTAGCTAGCCATACAAACGTATTAAATGCATAAATACAAAAAAGGGGAACACGACAGAGTGAAAACCAATCAGTAAATACTACATTAAACCTAACATTATACAATACAAAGGTAGTGATGTGATAGAGATAGAGTGGCACAGGCACATGTAGAGCAGGTAAACTAATATTTTCCAACAAATTCACTAGCACAACCCTACTTAAATTTCACTTCACACTCTTCAAAGGCCTCGGGATGCGTACTAAACATACAAAGTATCAGGTAGAGCTTTTGCTAGACCGTGAGTTCTAGGCAATGGAAGAAAAAGGTGGAGGTTAGTTAATTTCGTCGGTCCATTAGGACAAGGAAAATCTGGTAGATAAATATTTTATAATGTACCTGTTGCCTTGATTTCAAAGGGAGGATCCCTATAAAGTAGGCAACGTCAATCAGTGGCACATGACAGTAATCGAAGGCACTACACTCTCAACCATGTTTGTACTGGTTGGCCAACAGATAAGCTTGCTGGTCCATCACACTGAGTATCACCTACACCAGCTGAATAACTAGGGCTCGGAGACCCTTTAGGAATTTATTTAATTTTCATAATTCTAAAAAAAAAAGGCAAGGGGACTGTATTTGACTGAGGGAAAGTAAGTTTTCCATCACAAATTTTGGTTATACTTTTTAAAATGCCAGCCTTGTGCCACGTGAGCTGGGTTTCAATACAAGTGTTAAAATAAAATTTAGATTTATTTATGCCTATTTATATAGTTTAAACAGATTTTAAATATTGTATACCAGAACCAACTTAAGTACATGAGTTTAATTCTCTTTCGCTTTTCAAAAATCCTAGTTAATATCAGTAATGTAACATCACTGAAAGATATCCTATAATTATAGAAATGAAACACTGTTTAGCAGATAATGCTCAGAAATATTAGTTTTGAAAAGTTAACGAATTACAAGAATGACTCAGGTTTAACAAGCCAGTACATCGATACGGAATTATTGTATTCATAGCTTTATAAAACTGCTGGAATTTTGTAAATACAGAATCAATCCTGTTATAAGAAAAGCAACGCAACCATAAAAGCAGACAATGAATCAGGTGTCTTGGATACAAAACGTTACTTTGGAAAAATACACATCGTAAGTGTCTTAAGACGAACTAATTGTAGGAAGTAAAATCATAAAATCATTAAATGATTGTCAAAGACGCTGACGCAGTTAGGGGGGATTAGGTTTAAGGTGAATACGAATTAATGATGAGTGTAGAGTGGTTGAGATGACTTGTGTAGCCTTATTACTGACTAAGACCAACCGATTCATCAGCCAGGTGACAAGAAGGATCTCATAATCATAAAAATATACAATGACTAAGGTATGTGATTTTTTAAGGTATTTAGCTCTAAGTCCACTTCAGTGTAAGTTTAACCAAACTAAAAAACAAACTTATAATTCAATTACAAAGACTCTAATGCCGGTATTTATTCTTTTGTAGAGCATATCACCATATTCGAGATTTATTTAATGCATTATGGAATAGCTGCATGTAGTAGGGATGCATCTAAGTAATTTAATTACAAACTATGAAGGATCATGGAAGAGAGTAGTTTTAAACTAGGTTGTGGGTCTGGATAAGTAAGGGAACAAATGGGAATATGGTCTCTAACGTGTCGGTTATGTTTTAATGTAGTCTCTTAATGCTTTCTAACATAGTCAAACGTGATGGTAATCGTGGCAATGCATGCTGGACTGTAGGCAACCCTATATCTTCCAGGCAATTCGGAACAATTGAAATCAAAACGAGTACAATTTTATACTTATTTACCAGACTTGAATCCCGTTGACGGAATATAACGTTGTCAAGTGAACTGCTTTCACTGTCAACTAACAGCTCTTAGCGGTACCGGAAAGATTAAAAAGTAAATAGTTTAGTATAAATGGTTATAAAAAACAGCAATATAGGTTTTTGTTAATAATAAGGTAGGAAGTGGTCATGAGAATCCAAAACTACTAACAACTGTGGTTGGTCTTACTGCTATTACACTAATAAAATATTTTATGTTTTGATAGCCAGATATAAAATAATTTTGTCATTTAGTTATTAAATAATTGCTATTTTTTTAAGTTTTTCTTTTGTTTTTAGTAGTATTATTTTTGCTCAGAAGGTAAATGTTTCATAAAAAATCTATTGTCGCACATTAGGATGATTCCCTTGGAAATGTAAGTATTCAAACTAACTAATTTTAAAAGAACAGCCTTATTTTTTCACTAGTAACCTTTTTTTAATTTTCGATCGCTTTTATCAGACAGGCTTAGGTTTGTGTATTAGGTTTGGTGAGTTTTGCACCACACGTTCACGATGCAAACTATCATTATTAACGTCACCAACCAACACTACAATCAATGACTCTATCACGCACAGTCCTCACTAATGTTGCACATTGTTCATTTACACATGTCCTTAATATGTAATTATATATTGGTCACGTTTGTTACACTAATTTTATGTCACTGAAAATTAAAATAAATTGTTTATTGTCACGTTATGATATATATTTTCGCAAAAAGGTAAATAAACAGAATAACGACAGGTTCGTGGTGTCAAGGGACGTCTTAATGGGGCGTCTCCTTTACGTGTTATTTACATGTTAATTCCACTTCCTTGCAACGGAGGCTTAGTAAAATCCAAGAAGGGCGTTCGGATTGTAAAGTTGATAAACTGCTATTGATTACAATAAAATATCCTCTACATTTTATGTGAGAACGTGTGTAAAAAGTCAAACTTCACGCTATTCACGAAATATTAAGTAATGTTGTCAAAAGTGTGCAAGCAAAGGTAATATATACGTCAGAGTTTCTTTTTAGGTGACTAGTTGCTTATAGGATAGGAACAAATTAAATCAATAATTGCTTTTTGAAAAAAGTAATTATTTTATAAAGTAATATCTGTCCCATTGTAAAGAACGTAAATTTTACTACCGGCAACACAATTAAATACGCATCATGCTGATAACATTTGATGATTATTAATATTTCAATACCAATTATAAAATAGTTACATAAAAATCCAATTAAAATATGTCATAAGGTATTATTTTATCTGTCACGCTAATTAAAATCAGTCATATTGCACCTATTGTTTGGAGTCATATAACTGTAACTAAAGTAAAAGATGTAGTTATAAATTGATAATATTTGCTGTAAATTTAAGGGAAGGTCTAAATTTCTCCCTGAACCCGGCTATAATAATTATTTCTTGACATTTGTGTTCTTTTTGATTATTTTGTTAAAAATATGGTGATTTATACCATATTTAATCAACGTATTTAAATTTGGTGGTCTTAATTGTAATTTGTTTACTTGGAATTTTAAATATGTATAGTTACATAGTATTATTATAAAGTAACTAAACATTTACCTAAGTACTAAAATCATTTGTCTAAAAACTACCCACATTATTGTGAAATTACATAACAAATAATATATATTTCAGATTGAACTTAGTATCGGAGTAAACTAATCTTTACTGCAAAGTAATCTTAGAAATGTTTATAATGTTTTGGAATATTTTGTGGTTTTAGTTTGTTGAGGATTTTAGTTAAATTAATGCATGGCCAATGTTGAGTTTTCTCTTATCTTTTGGTTGGTTTATGCACTAATTCCGATGTTTAAGATATCTATTATGTTGCCGTTTTCTAGCATAATGTGTACTGACATATTCGACGATTTTTAATTTATCGTGTTTATATATAACTATATAGTGTGTTTAGAAAGGACATTAAAAACTTCGGGGCTGGTAGTACTGATCTATTTGAACAACAAACTTGATGTTTATCATAGGTAAAACAATTATCCGTTTAACTGCTAGCCGCCATTTTGTATTGTTAACAAAAAATTAATATCTCGAGAAATATTTAAGCAAAAGAAACTAAATTTTTCACGTACGTCAATTAACCAAAGGATTAAATAGAAAAACAATTATTAAGTTGTCTTAAATATTTTCAAAATGGCGCCTGTTTTAATATTTTAAATCCAAATAAAATTTAATGCTTTACAAGATATAAAACAGATAATCACAAGTATAACAAATCTAATGACACTTTATTCAACACAATCTGTCAACGTATCAGCGAGAAAATCCACTTTTAAGGTTTGTTTGCACAATTCGGGGACAAGAAGCAGTGTGTTACATTTGGGTGCTCATTGTTGTCCCCGTCTAAAAGTGCATTTTCTCGCTGATGCGATGATTTAGTAAAAATCCATGTCTCCAAGAACACGATGTGGGGAAAAAAATTATGTTTCAACTTGATTTGGTATCTATGTATAATCTATAATATTATAAAGCAGAGGTGGTTTCTGTCTCTCTGTCTGTCTGTCTGTCTGTCTGTCTATCTGATGTTCCGGGTGAACGTAAAAACTGCTGAATCGACTGGGCTTAAACTTTACACATAGGTAAATCTTGAATCCATGCAAAACATAGGCCTATTCACTTCCTTAAAATCCCCACGGGCTACGCCCCGTGAACGTCCTAAGTTTCAATGTTTACATTTCAGAGTAAATTAAACATTAAGAAACTGTAATGCGAACAGCTGAGGATACATACATTTGACAGCTTAAAGAGCAGAAGCAAGAACAGCTGTTTCAAGCTAACTAAAATGCAAATTGCATTGACTAAAGAACAGGTAGAGAAAACCCCTGTGTGAAGAACGGGTACGTCAGCTAGTTTACAAATAAAACGCTGCATTAATATAAGCATATCAAATCTTACAATATAATTTCCTTGTTTAATAGCCTTAGTTTAAGTAGAATTCATTTTAAGGAATTTCCCACAAGTTGTGCCTAAAACTGAAATGGTTTTAAGGTTTGGCAACGTAGTGGAATAAAGTCCTAACAATTAAAAATGCTGCATGTTAAACCATTGTATGAATAAGTGTTTACATTGTTTTTGGTAATTAAATCAATAACACCCGGTGGTTCAATTTACCAATATATTTCGTTATTCTAGCCGAACAGCCAATTCGAAAATCCCAAATCGAAGTTGATAACCGAAGTTGTCGAAGAACTGAAGAAGCTTGCTGAAAAATACAGAAAGTGTTATGGAGACGAAGTTATCAATGCGAATATTACAAACACATTGATAATACAAATGTATTAAAAGTGTTTAAAGATGTGTAGACAATATTCATATAAACATCAAGGTCCGTCATCTCTTACCGCTGTCATCTTTGAAGTATTCACAGTACTCGGAAGATCACTTTACGAGTCAGATGAAGTACTAAACAACATCTCTGATATTCGACAGGGGAAAATTACTCTTGAAGAAATCTATGATGATGATTGGAGCTTCGTTAGGGGTGTATTCAAGTATTTAACAAAGAATATTTTTCACAATAAATATGTTAAGAAATTAAGGGTTGCGAAATAAATATAGGTGTCAATTTTCTAAGACTTGCCTTTACAATTTAATTAAAGTCACATTTTTATAAATCACTCAAATTAACGAATTCGTGTTGTCATTGTTATTTTTTAAATTGTTTTATCTTATTTCAGAGAAGACTATTACATCTTAAGACAGATTTTCTTATAATACATTTTATTAAATCAATATATTTTGTAAATATATACGTTTCTATAATGTCAAGTGTAAACACAATAAAAGAGTTAGTTTATTTATGACTAGGATATATGATATGTTCCGACGTATAACTATTTTAGAGTAAATTACTGTTAAATTTAAATTTATTTTTTAACAGATGTTTGCTCAGTTTTTGTATTTAGTATATAATGAGCTGCGTAATTATATAATGAGTTATTGTGTCTTAAAACCTTTACCAACACTCACACACATAGCGTTAAAACTTCATCAATAGCCAAGTTTCTAATAACATTTGGCACACATTAAGCAATTTCGATAAGTTATTTTGAGCTTGTAAATAATGATTTGCTCCTAACTTTCAGGTAGTCTGATAGCTACATGGACACAAGTAGGGAAGATTATTTTTTTAGTAATTTAAGTTTAGATTAATTATTTTAATTTGAAAATAAATCAGCTAAACGCAAAAATGTGTGCATATTGTAAATAGTATAAACAAATAATTATTATCGTTAATAGTGTCCCGTGCATACGGATCAGAATCGGAAGACTTCATTCATGAACTTTGGGTAGAGAATATTAGCCAAGGACGAAAAGAATCATAAATTACATGGAGTAAGTTATAGTTGTAAGTTTGGCTAGATTTGTCAGGAGATGCCGGCCGCTGGAACAATGCTAATGTTCCATAGGTTAAGAGTGGTTAGAATGCCACGTTGGCGTTGGAACCCAACAAATATTCGATTTATTATCTACAATTATTTATTTATTTAATTATTATTCGATTATTTATTATTAGGTAAAACAATTACTAAAATGTCTTACAATTTTCGCACTGAATTTCTCTGGTATTTTTTTTAATAGGAGGTGCGACGATTTTTTCCTAGGAACACCACCTGACAACACCGTTAGCACGGCCAGGAGAACTGTAGCCACCACAGTCCATGAAACAACACACATTCATCATCAAGGGTTTACCTAACTGAACACCTATCAGTTTACTGCATAGAGACTGAGGTACCAGAAACTGTAGATTCATCGCCTCCGTAGTTCCACAATAAATTAACGACTGATTAACATGCGTTTGAATAAGCATCAGTCCAAACAAAGTCTCAAACTTAAAAAAAAAACTATTGAAACTTCAATTGCAAAGGGGCGAAGCCCTAAAACCTGTCTCTGACTGTTAGCGAATACGCCAATTACTCGGAGTTCGATCATTCGGGCGTGTTTGCGAGATTAACATGTGTCTGAATAAGCATCAGTCTAAACAAAGTAATAAACTGAAATAAAGAAGCATTGAAACTTCAATTGAAAAGGGTGAAGCCCTAAAACCTGTCTCTCACTGTTAGCGAATACGCCGACCACTCAGTGTTTGATCATTCGGGCATGTTATGTCGGAGAGGCTTCAGGATTGTTCTAATACTTCATGAAACGTACCAATGTACGAATCATATCCAAAATTTTATGTGTTGTAGGTATAACCGATTTTCGTTGCGATCAAACCTTCAAATCTGGCAACGCACATCAGATTTCCCATTTAACTTTCAAATTAGCCTTTTTAATATATAAGAGCGCTAAAACACTACTCACAAGAATCAAGAATCAATAATACTTTATTGTCACACGACTATATAAATACAGCATTGACAATCGTCACAAATACAAAATTAAATAGCTAAAATAACAGACTGCTAAAAATTCATAATACATTTCGAAATAAACATCCCTTCTTTCAGATATATAATCTTTAACACTGTAGTACTGTTTTTTCAATCAAGTATTTTTCTAGTCTATATCTAAATTTTACAACATCCACCAGAGTTTTCAGGATTTTGGGGAGAACATTAAAAAGCTTAATGGGAGAATAGTAAGTTTGGTTTTGAAAGGAAGTTGTGTTGTGTCGGGGAATATGGATTAGGTTAGTGTTGCGGAAATTATATCTATTGGCAATGCGTTGAGAAAAACGTGTTTGTTTTTAACCAGAAATGAAAGGCACTATAAAATGTAAATCGACGGAAATGTTAGCAAGTTGTTTGCCGAAAACACACCTCTGCATTATGCGTATCGGTCCATAGCATAAATCAGTCTTATGGCTTTTTTCTGCAGTGAAAATATTTTCTTAGTTCTAGAAAACTCTGCTCCCCATATTGCAACCCAGTATGAAATATGAGGAAATAAGAAACCAAAATAAGCCTTCAGGAGAATTTCTTTGTTTGAGAATTGGGAGAGTCTTCAAAGAAAAAAAAATGCTACTATTAATTTTGCTTGAAACCTTTTCAATATGTTTGGAAAAGTCTATTCGGGAGTCGATGATGACCCCTAGAAAATTTGTGACATAACAAGATTCAATGTCGTCCTCAACTATTGCTATTACTGCAGAATCTCCTGAATTCCTTAATGTAAAGTCTATAAAATTAGTTTTTCCAGGGTTAAAACCCAGATGATTGTCACTTAGCCACTGCAATAAGAGACTACATTGTATAAAAGTTCTAAACTCGGTAATCATCAACAACACTCAGAGAGGTAACGTCCGCAAACAAGCAAACATTGGCAGGGAAAATTTCTTGAGGCATATCGTTTATAAACAAAAGAAAAAGAATTGGATCCAGAACAGTACCCTGAGGAACACCAACAGTTGCACACTGCACAAGTTGTACTCCACTGCATGACACAAATTGTACTACTATAGTTGATGTTTTAACAACGCGGCAACGGACAGCTGAACACAGACACGACAGCTGCTTTCGGTGGAATGACGTGGAATATGGAGTAATTTGATAATTTATTCAATTGATGGTCTGTTCCAATGCTTAGCATTGATACCACACAGTTTATAATGCACCAGTTTTAATACATTTATTCTAATTTACTTTAGTTTTAATACATTACTAGCAAACCTAAAAATAAGTGGATCCGTAGTGTGCTGTTGAGGCTGCTAGGCCAACTATTTGGCGATATGTTGATCTATTCACTTGTATCATTAAACGAATGTTTTTTCCGTAATAAAAACGCTCGTGGAAGTGAGATACGAGACGCAGAAGCCCAGATCGCAGTGCCGTATACTAGCTTAGAAATATTTAGATTAACCTCATGAGAACATGTTAAAAACAAAATCAGTTACTTAATAATAATATGAAGTTCTTACTCTGCACTTATAGACGTTGGATCCAACATGAATATTTATTAATAACAATGGAAAATTAATTATCAAATTTGATTATGAAGAACAAAAATCGATGAAATGTTTATGCGTTACAATGAAGTTTATCAAAGGGTTAGATTCAAGATTTCCGCGCTCCTGCAAAAACATACTGGCATAACAGTCATAGTATTTTTAAGGTTTACATATAAATTATTACCATATAAGTATTTTTTTTAATATGATATAGATAAATTAATATATTTGTATTATTATGTAAAATATAAATACATATGTTGGAAGACTATTTCAATACTATTATCCTTTAATTTGATATATTAAAAACACGCTTATAGAAAACAATAATTGCTTTATAAAGGATTTAATTTTTTAAGGAATGGGGCTCCTATTATATTGAAGATGTTACTTTATTACCGGTGGAACAGTGAAATGCGCGCCATGCTAATAACATTTGAAGTTTGTGGAGTCCTCATAATTTCAATACTAATTAAAAATAGGTCCATGAAAATTCCAATTAAAATATGTCAGAAAGATTTATTGAATCCGTTTCGCTAATTATAGAAAGGTATTTTACACTTATTTGTTTGTTGAATTAGTTACTAAATTAAAATACGTATTTATTAATAAATTTATTTTGCTGCTTATAAAAGGAAAGGAATTAATTTTCCCTTTCTCGCAGTTTTAGTAAGTATTAATAGACGATTGTGCTCTTTTTAGTTTTCTTAGTATAAATATCAGGTGATCTGATGGTATTCCCTATGATTTTGTTTATTTGTGTTTCATACATATACTCATATATGTATATATATATATACATTTATATATATAATTATTTACAAATAATTACATATTTACCTTCGTAGAAAAATACTAATATAAACAAGTATTTAACAAATACGACCACTGAAGTAAAATAACTTACGAAATAATATCAGAAAAAAATTGAACTTTTTATCCGAATAAGCATATATATATTCGCAAGGTATTCTTTTACTAACATTTTGAAAGTTTTTGGGGTATTTGTGACTTTATTTGTTCAGGAATTTAGTAATTATAACATTTTAGTAATTTTATTAATAATTAATAATGTTTGCACAGTGATTCTATTTTTTTTCATAGATGCCACTAGCTCCTATCTACAAGGAGTTTGTCTATGATGTTGCCGTTCACTAGTGTTAAGCGTATGCACATATTTAGCGTTTTTAAATTTTCCGTTTTGATTTTTACACAAACTAAGAGTACATAAATGGCAATAATTATATTTATGATTTAGAAAATATTTAAAAATGTGTTTTGATATTCCAACCAACCATTATACGGATTTTTCCGCGGTCATAAAAGTAATTAAAGTTAAATCCAAAACTAAGAGCTTAAGAGCACAATGCCGTATAACTGTTTTTACTTTATAATTGAGGATTGATTAACCTCTTGAAAAACCATTTAGAAATTTATTTAAATACAATTAATAAAGTCTTTTGGATATTTAGTGTGACCAACTGTCCTTTCACAATGGTTCCTCATTGTCTCATCTGGGGGCTTGACTCCCAGTTGAGCCTGGATACAGTCTAGCCCGAGTCCTTTGAGGACGTAGTGGATTTTAATTGCAGCCTGGTTACTGGAAGGCAAGCCTTCATACCGACGGTCTCCGGTCTACCGGGCTGGGGGCCAACCGTCCTGGGTCCCATCGACCCCTGAGAGGTTGGAGGCTCTGTGCATTAGCAGTCCCTGTCTGGTGGGTCGTTGGGGGAGGTGGAGGCGTATGGTTGGTGGGAGAATAGTCCTAGGGTTCTGTCACTTACAGGACCCGGGAGCTAGTGGTTCTTTCTTCCTTTCTGGAGCAAGGCAGCCTGACTCCGTCATACCACCTTTCCCATTCCTAAAAATTCTCTCTTTTCGGTGACTGCATAATATCCCAAAGGAAGACATGCCTAGCAGGCTATGCCGGGGCCTCCTAATTATCCCAAAGAAACAAACATTCAACCTTAATAAAAGTACCTACGATAAGTTTTGATATACCACGTTTATTTATTATTTCCATGTAAAATATTATTAAATATCAATCTCAAATATTTATTCAAGGGGCAAATAGAAGCTTGCAATCGTTTATGGGGATCAAATGACTAAAACGAGTAGCTGTAATATAAATAAGATTATAAAGCGACTGGTTTCAACTTATCTTCGAGTAGTAATTATATTATTCACCTATTCAGGTTAAACTGTAAACTATAGCTATTTTAATATTAGTAAATGACAATCTCTTATTAAAAAAATCAAACATAATAAAGACCATTTAAAAATAAAGTATTTAAAGTTATCTATACCGGTTGGTAAATTATACATATATATTAAACATATCATCATATGTCGAGCTATCATAGTCTGTAAAACCGTATATTCCCATAAATTAGGCAAATTATAGTTGATTTTAAGCTTAAGAAGAAATATTTTCTTTGTATTTTCCAGGCCCATCGTTTCTGTACGTAAAACTCACTATTTACTTCATAATATTTTCTGTTAGTAAGAGTTAAGTAGTTTTTCTTACATTAGTCGTAATCAAAGATTGTTATACATATTTAGTTGGAAAAAACTTTCTTCCACTTTATTAGTCAAAACAGTCTAAATTGTTTTGATAAAACAAACGGAGATGCATACACATAATAATACAATGTTGTATTGCATTTATTTATTATGTTTAAAAGGAATAAAGTAATTTTTGTATTATAATTCTTGTAAGAAATTTTGAAAAACTTAAAAAAATGTATAGCTTACAACACGCTTATTCATTCTGAATACCAGTTTTTATTTTACTTTTATAGATTTTTATCGCATCTACTTACACAATTTAAAAGTTGCAAGACCAACATGCAGCTTCCACTAGTGATTGTAGGGTTTGTCCTTCTACTATACATTACGCATGGTTTGTGTAATCCATGGGTGAGTATGCGTTCTACGTGATTCATTATACACTTATTGTATTTCCTTGGATACATCTACTGTATTTGTAGAAACAGTTAAATAAGGTTCTCTTAATGAATGATACACTAGATGTCCTGTTGCGAAAACCCAAACAAGTTTGTGCACAGGTTACTTTAGTTGTGAACAAACGTTAACAAAACATCTGATATTGAAACGGGTGATGACTTCGGAAAAAAATACGAATAACGTACTTCCAATCAACATGTAGTTTAGACTTCTGCCATTGGATAGCACCACTGTTCCAAAAATTCAGCCCTTTACTTTATTTAAGTAATGTCTTTTTTTTAAATTCAGAGACGTATTAGCAAATCTACGTGGAAAATCCTTTAATTTGACAATTAATATTTTTAAAGCCGTCAAGCGATTATCAAGTTATGACTGTAAAGGAAAAACCAATAGCGTATTAATGCATAGGATGATGTATAATATGCATTAGAATTTTACCTTTACAATATGTGGCTGATAGTAATTACCAGTGACAAACTTTACAGAATAACCTTTACAATAATTAATTGATTTTACATATTGAAAACAAATATATCCAAGAAAACATAAAGAGGACGGACAATTCGGTTTTAACAATACATGTTATTTGTATCCAATTTACAAATAAAACCCTACAATATATTAAGAATAAAAATGAAAGGTTACGATATAATTACCTTTTCATTAGCCTTGGTTTAAGGTGAATTTATTTGAAGGAATGTCCCAAAAGCTACCTAAAGAACCCAGCGCAAAATCCCACTGCACTATCCACTTGGGGTGGATAGTGATTTACTCATGCGGTCTTAAGGTTTGGCAACGTAGTGAACTAAGCTCCTGGTAGGTCAAAATGCTGCAAGTTAAACCAGTGTATATATCATTGAGTGTTTAAACTGTTTCAGGCAGTTAAATAAAAGTCACCCAGCGATGAATTTACCAATGTATTTTGTTATTTTAGCCAAACAGTCATTTACAAAATCTCCAATCGAAGTTGAAATCTGAAGTTGTTAAAGAACTGAAGAAGCTTGCAAAAACATGCAGTGGGTGTTATAGAGACGAAGTTATCAATGGAAATATTACAAAAGCATTGTTAATAGCGTCTAAAAATAACGCAAGACTGTTTAAATATGTTGTGTACTATATTCAAAAATATCAAGGTCCGTGTCTTACTGTTGTCGTCTTTGAAGTAACCGCAGTACTCGTGAGATCAATATACGAATCAGGTGAAGTACTAAACATAATCTCTGATATCCGGAAAAGGAAAATTACTGCTATAGACATCTCTGTTGCTGAATGGAGTATCTTTAGGGCATTATTCCAGTATGTAACAAAGAATATATTTTACAAGATGTTACGAAATTAAGTGTTGCGAAATAAATATGTGTGAATACTTGTATTTAAACTTTCCTAAAACTTGTCATTTTAATTTAATTAAAATCAAATTGTTCCTAAGTCATCTTAATTAACAAATGAAAGTTATTACGCTTATTTTTATTAGTGCTTTATCTTATTTCAGACAATATGTCATCTTATCAACACAATATTTATCTACAGATTTAGTTATAATACACTTTATTAATTCCATAAGTTGTGTCATTATGTACTTTTCCTATAATTACAGATACAAACACATAACAAGACCGGTAATGTTTGTGCGTGTTGCCTCCGTCAATGTTAAACCGTCGTGTTTTATTTTTGTCCGTCGCGTCGTCCTCGTCTTGTACTTTTGTGTTTCGTGTATTATATTTGTAAACTTTAAGAAGTTTTAGTTTTAACCCAATGGTCTTATTTTGTCCTGCTGCCTGATATTTTTAAATTAAAAGAGTTGGTTTATTTATGACTAGGATAAAGGATTTGTTCCTTCTTATAGTTGTTTTTGAGTCAATTACTGTTACAAATTTTAGTTGATTTTTGTAACCAATACTTCCTTATCTTTTTACTTAGGAATATAATGAGCTGCGTAAGTATACAATGAGTTATTGTGTCTTCAAACCATTGCCTGTGGCTCATAGTGTCAATACATCATCGATGACCAAGATTTACAATAAAATTTGGTACACATTAAACAATTACGATAAGGTATTTTGAGCGTTTACAACATTATTAATTTTTCATAAATATTAATTTACTCGTAACTTTACTTTAGTCTAAATTATACATTTTAGTATTAGTTAATCTTTGCCTTATAAGTCTGGTATAAATTATACAGTTTTATATTTAATTGTTTATTAGGTCGTGTAAATAACAGATGCATTATAAATTGAAATAGTTACTTGTAATAATCAAAAATAATAGTATTTCGGTACACATCAAACAGTAACATATACTGTATATACCTAGGAGTACATATTGCAAATTTAATTCAAGTTTAATCTCAATTAAACAAAAACAAACTAGGTTTTTCTCATTTTCACCATTTTTAACTCGCATTTTTGAAAGACAAATTACACTTAATGTATTTAGCTTAAACAATTGGTTAATCTAAATATTACTTTTCAGAGAAGTTAATGCTCAAGTTAACTGAGCCCCTAATAGCTGGTACTCAATGAGAAGTTCATCTTCTCAAGCTTTTAGAAACGAAGTTGGTTGCGAATGATAATATTGTACACATAAAACAACAGGAACGGGCCTTAGTCATGTGAGTAGCCATACTAGCTGTTTCTTTCATAAGACCGTGTGATGTTTGATGATTTCCGTTCCGTTTCGCCCCATCTTTCATTGACTAGCCAAAGAATAATACTAATACTTGGCTTTGCAACCACCTGTACACCTAGAAAGTGGGTCAGAGTCCGTGATCTTGAATAACCAAAATACATCATGACTCACCCCTGGTGGCTGTCATCTTGGTCAGGACAGATGTCTGTAGCCTGCCTCATTCATCTGCACACCTAGAGAAAATATACAATGTTCGTGATATGAAAAAGGCCTTTTATTTTATCTCTAAAAAGTAAAAATTCATTGTGAAATGTACAGCCAAAAAACATGTTAATAAAATGTACGAATATTGTGGTTAATACCTAAATTGTATTCCCAGAATCCCTTAAAAGGGTTAAATTCAACACAAGCATTTAGAAGTTCATAAAGGGCTGATCATTCAGAAACTACAAGTATTGTTAGATATAAATATTAGGTAAACTGTCTCGCAATAATTATATGTCTACTTATGAAGAAGTACTGTGCCATATTAAGAATTAATGTACCTTCAATTGCAACACATGAATATTTTCTAGATATCACTTTGTGATTTCACAGTCGGAATAAGTGTATAATTTATCTATATCATGCATTTGAAAAATTAATTTAATTATTTTCTATTATTTATCTTGTTTTATAAATTATGATATAATATATAAGTTTGTATTTTTAAATCGCTCTGAACAATGAGTGGCCGGATATGGATCGCTTGAGAACAGCGTCAAGCAGTCACTTTGGTGGGCCTTGGAGTCATCCCTTCAAAGCTCTAGCCTAGCACCAACGAGCAATGGAAACTGCTGCGAACAGGAAACCTGGGACAGATGGACTGCGAGACGTCAAGCAAGTCCATCTGTGAGTGGATGCTGGACACGGATGCTGTTGGATGGTGGTGCATGGTGGATGGTGGATGCTGGTGGATGGTGGATGGTGGATGGTGGATGCTGTTGTATGGCGGACGGTGGATGGTGTTGGATGGCGGATGGTGGTGGATGGTGGATGGTGGATGGCGGATGGTGGATTGTGGGTATGGATGTTGGATGGTGGTGGATAATGGTGGGTGGTGGATGTTGGATGGTGGATGATAGATGGTGGATGTTGGATGTTGGATGGTGGATGGTAGATGGTGGTAAATGGTGGACTGTGGATTCTGGTTGATGGTGGATGGTTGATGGTAGATGCTGGTGGATTATGGATGGTGGATGGTTGAGGACACGGTGTGGTGGATTATAACTTGACCCAGTTTCTCACAAGTCATGGCTATTTCAGGCCACGCCTTCACCTGGTGGGCAAAGCCGGTTCACAAGGTTACATCTACTGCCCGGACGTTCCCAACACCACGGAGCAGCCTTTACGCTGCAAGCGAAAGAGAAAGATCAGCTTGGTGTAACGTTTACTTTGTGTATTTGCAGAGGTTACGTTCTTTAGATAGATGATGTGGAGTTAGGATAACTAGGACTGTGTCACGTATTTTCCTGGGAATCTTCAGCGCAAAACATGACTAATATAGACCGGAAATTGGACTAGATTGAATGATTAGATTGAATGATTGTAACATTCATGACTTTAAGTTCGAAAACCAGAAAAATCGGACCATGGTAAAGGGGGTTAATGGGGTTTCAAAATTTTCAAAAAATCAGTTTTTTGCACTTTTCACGCAGACATTTTTAAAACACACAATCTTTGTTTAATTCATTTTATAGAGCATAAAAAACAAATAATATGGTATTTTAAATTATTAACCTAGGTTAAGTGGTTGCGGAGAAAATCAAAAAAACCTACTCATAAAATTTCCCATGTTAATCTTAATGGGAAAAAGGTTTTTTACTTTCCCTTTGTTTATTTTAATGTAAACTTCACATTTGCTTTTACTAATCTGTTCAGTTCCAGAAAACAATCATTTTGGTGTGTAAACTGTGATTCTACGCCCAACCGTTACTGAGATATTCAAAGTGCTAAATACAGTACGTTGTCCAATGCTATCCTTATGGAGAATAAATAAAATGTTATATCTTGATTATTTATGAATGTATGTTGATGAAACTTGGTTTGTGGCTTCACGTAGTTGTGGTATATTGATGTTTGCGCAAAAAAATGATTTTTTGTTGATTATTCCCGTAGCTGAAAACCTGCGTACTCAGCCCCCATGTTATTCTTATGGATAATAAGTAAAATGTAATGACTTCATTAATTATGAACATAAATTAATAAAACTTGGTTTGTAGCTTCACTTGGTTAAGTTATATTGATAATTGCTTAAAAACTAATTTTTTTGGTTCCTTGTTGCAGCAAACCTGATCAATCATCCCCCATGATATTCTTATGGAGAATACCTAAAATGTTATATAGCGGTTATTCATGATTGAATATTGATGAAACTTGGTATGTGACATCGCCTAGTTAAATTATATTTTTATTTGCATAATAACCAATCGTTTGTGTTCTTTGTTTCAGCAAACTTACGTACTCATTACCAGTGTTATTCTTATAGAGAATAATACAAAATCACTTATATTTGAATATATTTGTATGAAACTTGGTATGTGGCTTTATATGATATTAAGACATATATCATTCATTGGAAATTCGCTGAGTACGCAGGTTTGCTGCGACGGGGGTATTATAAATTTTATGATATAACATGTAAGATTTTTTTTAATCGCTATGAACAAAGAGAGGTGCTGGATATGGATCGCTCAAGAGCGTCAAGCGGTCACTTGGTGGACCCTGGAGTCATCCCTCCAAAGCTCTTGCACCACCGAGCAATGGATACTGCTGCGATCAGGAAACCTGGAGCAGTTGGACTGCGAGAAGTCAAGCAAGTCCATCTGTGAGTGGATGCTGGACGCGGATGCTGTTGGATGGTGGTGCATGGTGGATGGTGGATACTGGTGGATGGTAGATCGTGGATGGTGGTGGATGATGGTGGATAGTGGATACTGGATGGTGGTGGATGGTGGATGCTGGTGGATGGTGATTGATGGTGGTTGGTGGATGGTGGATAGTAAATGCTGGTGGATGGTGGATGGTGTTGGACACGGTAAGGTGGATTATAACTGCACCTAGTTTCTCACAAGTCATGGCTATTTCAGGCCACGCCTGCACCTGGTGGGCAAAGCCGGTTAACAAGGTTACATCTACTGCCTGGGCGTTCCCAACACCACGGAGCAGACTTTACGCTGCAAGCGAAAGAAAAAGATCAGCTTGGTGTAACGTTTATTTTGGGTATTTGCAGAGGTTACGGTCTGTAGGTAGATGATGTGGAGTTAGGATAACTAGGACTGTGTCACGTATTTTCCTGGGAATCTTCAGCGCAAAACATGACTAATATAGACCGGAAATTGGACTAGATTGAATGATTAGACGGCTGGAAATGGAGTGAGCCTTGGGGGCTTCATTAAAATGTATTCCTTGAATGATATAATGAGACAAACAATCCCATGTAAGGGTCCTTCAAATGTGAGTTAGTTAGTGATGAACTTATTGTTTTAATCTTTGCGTGAAGTTAAAACCAGGTGTTACAAGACTGACAAATCCTCATTTGTTCGTTTTTACAGTAGCTGTAATATTATTCTGGTATTGCAAATAGTAATTAACTACACACATATTTGATGTACATTGTTACTTGTGTAATTTCAATCAAGTGTATCCCTTCATTCGAAAACCAAATAAGCAATACTCATAAATTATCACTAATTAAAAGCCGGTCTTTAAAAATCTAATTAAAATATACAATAATGAATTGTTACATTTGACTCCCTAAATACAATAATTCCCTAACAACTAAATCATTGTTTTGATTAAATTGGTTTAGTTAACGTGAAATAAGTAGTTATAAATTAACTAGTTTTACTGAAAGAAGAAAGAAAGAAATAATTGATTTCTATACAAGCACATAACATGGAATAATTTCACTTATTACGTAAATAATAACAAATCAATAACCAACAATGATTCATCATATAGTCTTCACCTAACAAAACAAAGATTATTAAGTGCAAGTTAATAAATAAACAAAGTACCTGAATAGAAATTACGCCCCCAAAAGGTGAACTTGTGTTGGGGTGACCATAATTTTAATAAGAAAGAAGAAAGGGGTGCAGGCCGGTGCATTACAAAAATCAAATTAACATAAGTAACATTAATGACAATAAATAAAAAGTGCTTATATAGTGACTTCATAATTCTGAATATAATATAAAGTCGTTATTTCCCACCTGTTTTGTCTCTAGTAGGTATTACTGGACGTTTGTGTTCTTGTTGGTATTCATGGTATAAAACTAAGGTATATGATGTTGGTCTTATTAGTTTTTCATTTACAATTTTATAAATGTCAAGTAATTAATTATTATCCTCAGATAACTCCATGTTTACCTTATGAACAAAACAACAACAAAAACAACAAACAAACAAGATGAGCAAGTTTTAAAAAGCTGCGACGATTATCGTAAATATTCTACAAAACAATCTCTGTAACAGATTAAAACTATAATCAGAGACAACATCTCTATCGTTAAGGTAGATTAAGGAACATTTATTATTAAAATTATCGTTAAATAACATTTTAGTAGTTTTTGATAATTTGTGACTTAATTTGTTGATGATTATTGTCAATTTAGTTATTTATTCAATTTGCGAGTTGTCTGTTTGTGATGATGCCATTGTCCTAATTTAAAATGCATGATAAATAAAGCTTTCCTTCCATTTATTTTTGAAAATCTAACGCGTGGCACATACACGTGATATTAGTTGATTTTTCCCCACTTGTATAGAGATTTGTAGCCTTCTGTATACAGGGTGTCAGTCATTGACCAAATGGAATGTATGTAATTAAGTGAACATATGTTATATCATGTGACTATTACTTTGGCTGTACATTGTGAATAGCTCACTTTTCACCTTGGTCCCTCCATGATTTTAAAGAGCCGGATATATAACATATTCCCAAGATTGTGAATTTTAGCTGATAAATATATACACTATACACATAAGTTAGAAGGGTAGACCAGACGACCTGTTTGAGAGATGGTATAAGCAGCTATCACAGTCACAGTGTGCTCTGTACAAGGTTATTTGGCAATTCCAACACGTCTCTCTTTCCAAATCCTGCTAGTTCCTCTCCTTCTTGGGACCTGTGCAATATTACCAAGTGGAAGACGTGCTTAGCGGCTGTGTCGAGTTTAACAAATCCAGCAATCTGACATTTAATATCCCTATCGCATCAAGCAAAGTGGGGGTAAGCCGCTACAGAGCAGGCAAGGCAGTACTGATCAAATTTACTTGCTAAGCAAGGGCACGAACCCACGACAGAGTCGCTGATAAAATTTCAAAGTAAACACGTCCACACCAGTAAAACATTAAAAATGCTGGTCAAACATATCGTCAAACATTTTTATAATTCCATGTACATATTACTGACTTTTGTCGTCGCATTTCATTTTACTTACGACGATAAAGAATTTTGACTTTTGACTTTTTTTTGGCTGTTGTTTGTTTTTGAAAGATTTAGTACTGAATATTCAAATAGTCACGTATTCGCATAGTAATGAATCTTGACTCGAGGATTTACAATCGGCAGTAAAATCCGCCAAGCGTATCAAGTCTCAGGAACTGTTTACTTTTACATTCTTCCAATCCCACCAACAATCTTCACGTAGGTCATCCAAAATAGGTTAAACGCAATAGTTTTTGTTGAGATAACTTGGCGGTTTCCACTTTGTACTTTCGTGTGTCAAAATAAATATTTTGTATTAATATGCACCCGTAATTAGTTTAAAAATAAACACATTTGCTTAAATTGTATATTTGGCCCTAAAACTTATTTGGAGTAAAATTTAGAGTGATTTTGATGGTGAAAACATTTTTGTTATATTGCAAATTAATAAAACTGTTTTACAAATTAAGCTTTGTCTTTAATGATTAGGGACACTATTACATAGCTTTACGTTACTGATAATTTTACTGTATTAGGAAATGTAAAACAGGTTTTAGTTATTATAACAGGATGTATTGTGTATCTCTAATTACTCATTAGTTTAATTTAAATTAGTTTTATATAAGTTAACTATAAAATATTTTAAATGAAATCATTAATTTCTATGATGTTTTACAAGGGATAGTATATCATAAAAACATATTGCGGTAATATACAAGGTGTACATAAAGTCCCGCACGGGTTTAGTATGTTTTGAATGATAAGAGATAAATCAATAAGATTTGGTACATCAACACTACACCTAAAAATCTCCTTTTTTAAGGAACTATCAGTTTTCTGTCATATCATGGGGATGTCCCGCAAGGAGTCAGAAGGAAATTTTAAATAGGAGCATAGGTCAATATGCACATCACTTTAAAGGGCGTATCTAGCAGAGTTTAATTCCGCAAACCGCACTAAAAAAGGTTGATCCAGTATAAATTGGCGGCTGTTCAAAGGTTTTACTTGGTTACATTTTATTAGTAGCCACAACCCCATTAAAGCAAAACTGCAACTAAATGAATACTGCAGCTAAATACGATAGTATGCCTGTCAATACAGAAGTGAATTAGAAGTGACGTTAGTTATCCTCAAGGGTTACAAATTTGGTCCTAATCTATTGATAACGGGGAAAACTGGTAACAGTAACAATTAGAAAGATCTTATCTTTTTTTTAATAAAACCTTTGAACAGCCGCCATTTTTTACTGGATCAACCTTTTTTAGTGCGGTTTGCGGCATTCAACTCTGCTAGATAAGCCCTTTAAAGTGATGTGCATATTGACCTATGCTCATATTTACAATTTCCTTCTGACTCCTTGCGGGACGTCCCCATGATATTACAGAAAACTGATAGTTCCTTTAAAAAGTAGATTTTGAGGTGTAGTGTTGATGTACCAAATCTTATTGATTTATCTGTTATCGTTCAGAAAATATTAAACCCGTGCGGGACTTTATGTACACCTTGTATGTATTTCGAAACAATATTAATTGTTATTACGGATCATTGATATATCAAATAAGCAAATTATATGTGTATTAAAAACCTGATTTTACGTTTTTAATATTATAATCCAAAACCACCTATTACAATCAAAATTAAGAAACAAAAGAAGATCATGGAAATTTCAAGCCAGTTATATAGGAAAATCACCGGTGTAGAAAAATAGGAAAATTCAAAATATCATTTACACCTTTATTTTTCTTCTACGTTCATCTCCATGAAACCATAGGAAAAATATGTACGCAACTTTGACTCAAAACCTGTTTTAAGTTTAGTACATTCTTTTAAAAACAAACCAACATACCAATATACTGTAATGCTTGCATTGGGGGGCTGGATTTTATTTGTGACTAACACTCTTAAGTGATGTTTCACACTAGGTTTGTTAATAGTATAATTTTACACCAAGAATGGTTTTCACGATTATAAAACCCTTGTGGTTTTTGAACTGGTATTAAAATATAATTGTGTCTAACATTAATAGTATACCATTTGAAATGTTTACCATGAATGACAACTGAAATAATGGTTATTAACATAAACTTTTAAAAGAAAGCAAATACATAAAACGTATGTAGACTGATAATTTTGAAATAGAGTTTTTTTTTGCCAAAAGAAATTAACTAAAGAACAAGAAAACTAGAATTTATTTTAATATTGGTAGTTTTTAGTTCATAAGATAGTGGTTTATTTAGAAAAAATAACTAGAACCAACATTTATGAAGTACTTCAATTAATGCTAACTAATACAGCCATATTTTGGAAATTTTTAAGGTCAACAGGTAAAAATAAATGTGGTTATAAATATGCGCCATAAGACACTTTGTCCATAAAAACATTTATCTCAACTTTTATCATTTCATGAATAAAACATTAAAGCAAGTTGTGAAGTTGAACAAAAGTTAGTAACAGAGGTAGGTAACTTTAAAGATTATTGATGTAATTACGGTGTTTATTTAATGTTTAGATATGTTTATACAGTACATTCATAATTTTAGGACAAAAATATACCAATCCTAACTTGTATTCTGTTATAGAATTACTTGATAATAGGTGAAAATCCACAGTAGGACGATTTGGGGTGTGGCTTACTAAAGAAAACTTAGATTATAACAATATTTTGGCCGACATGAGTAATGTTCATTTTACAGAAAATGCACTCAAAGTTGACAGGTTTTGTGTGATTTTCTGTGATAACATAATGCTCGTTAAGATTTCGAGGGGGATTTGAAATGTAAATTAAAAGTTAATAGAGAAATATGTGGGTCATTTAACAGCGATTCGCGTGGGTTTTTTAAATAGCCTAATCTGGACAAACACGGTGTTAAAGCTAAGGTGCCCTCATCTCTTCTGAAAAACATACAAAAATAGTTTACAGTTTCAGAAGTGTACTTAATAAAGATTTTTGGGTAATTGCAAACAAATTTAAAACGCCTTTTGGTATTCCATACAAAATAGAGCTTGCAGATGTTAAATTGGAAATACTTATAATAAAACTCCCCGAAATATCATAGAGACTCTAAAAAGAACACAGTTATTTATTAGATTTTAACAAAACACGAGACTTCACCGGTGTATTTAATAAGACAGAAATGTGTAACTATTTAACAGAAAATGTTAACTTGTGTTACCAAGGCGAAATTTAATCGTGATATTAAAGATTATAACATTATTCTTAATAATAATAATAATACGTGTGGGGTAGATTGTCTTACACGGTTTACAAAAGATAACTGTAAAGTAAAGATTTATAACAAGTTTATTAGTTAAATTACGAGTCCGGGTGTAAGGAAAGATATTGGAAACCAAATATTAAATTTCCCAAACTGCCCAGACGAAAGACTAAAATACACGTTTACATAAAAACTGGCTAAGGAAAATGGAATTACACGATTGGAAGCCACTCTATATAAATACGACACCACAAATGGTAACAAGAATAATCCATTAGAATATTTTAAATTTCCTTAAGAAGGTTACAAAACATTTTTCCAAAATGCACCATTCTATTCTGTACCTTTAAGCAATATGTGCATAAAAGTAACAAGCAGTTTACAAAGTAGTTGTTCCGTTGTGTATAAAGAAGTATTGCAATATGTTTATTAGAGGAATAAGTATACCTAGAAACTTACTGCAATAAATACGAACCTACCCCAGGACATAAGTTAGAGAGAAAATTAATAAACTATGTTTTGTCTTCTTTAGTTTTAACTGCTTGCCTGTAAAATATATAAGCGGTGAAAGACATAGACAATACAGATAATTTAATAATTATCCATAAAGCACATATTAAATCTGGCAGTACATACTTTGTATATCTACAATGAATAAGTATACCTAGAAACTTACTGCAATAAATGCTAACCTACCCCAGGACATAAGTTAAAGAGAAAATTGATAAACTATGTTTTGTCTTCTTTAGTTTTAACTGCTTGCCTGTAAATTATATAAGCGGTGAAAGACATAGACAATACAGATAATTTAATAATTATCCATAAAGCACATATTAAATCTGGCAGTACATACTTTGTATATCTACAACGAATAAGTATACCTAGAAAGATACTGCAATAAATACTAACCTACCCCAGGACATAAGTAAGAGAGAAAATTAATAAACTATGTTTTGTCTTCTTTAGTTTTAACTGCTTGCCTGTAAATTATATAAGCGGTGAAAGACATAGACAATACAGATAATTTAATAATTATCCATAAAGCACATATTAAATCTGGCAGTACATACTTTGTATATCTACAATGAATAAGTATACCTAGAAACTTACTGCAATAAATGCTAACCTACCCCAGGACATAAGTAAGAGAGAAAATTAATAAACTATGTTTTGTCTTCTTTAGTTTTGACTGCTTGCCTGTAAAATATATAAGCGGTGAAGGACATAGACAATACAGATAATGTAATAACTATCCATAAAGCACATATTAAATCTGGCAGTACATACTTAGTATATCTACAACGAATAAGTATACCTAGAAACTTACTGCAATAAATACTAACCTACCCCAGGACATAAGTTAAAGAGAAAATTAATAAACTATGTTTTGTCTTCTTTAGTTTTAACTGCTTGCCTGTAAATTATATAAGCGGTGAAAGACATAGACAATACAGATAATTTAATAATCATCCATAAAGCACATATTAAATCTGGCAGTACATACTTTGTATATCTACAACGAATAAGTATACCTAGAAACTTACTGCAATTAATACTAACCTACCCCAGGACATAAGTTAAAGAGAAAATTAATAAACTATGTTTTGTCTTCTTTAGTTTTAACTGCTTGCCTGTAAATTATATAAGCGGTGAAAGACATAGACAATACAGATAATTTAATAATTATCCATAAAGCACATATTAAATCTGGCAGTATATACTTTGTATATCTACAACGAATAAGTATACTTAGAAACTTACTGAAATAAATCCTAACCTACCCCAGGACATAAGTAAGAGAGAAAATTAATAAACTATGTTTTGTCTTCTTTTAGTTTTGACTGCTTGCCTGTAAAATATATAAGCAGTGAAAGACATAGACAATACAGATAATGTAACAATTATCCATAAAGCACATATAAAATCTGGCAGTACATACTTAGTATATCTACAACGAATAAGTATACCTAGAAAGATACTGCAATAAATACTAACCTACCCCAGGACATAAGTAAGAGAGAAAAATAATAAATTATGTTTTGTCTTCTTTAGTTTTAACTGCTTGCCTGTAAATTATATAAGCGGTGAAAGACATAGACAATACAGATAATGTAATAATTATCCATAAAGCACATATTAAATCTGGCAGTACATACTTAGTATATCTACAACGAATAAGTATACCTAGAAACTTACTGCAATTAATACTAACCTACTCCAGGACATAAGTAAGAGAGAAAATTAATAAACTATGTTTTGTCTTCTTAAGTTTTAACTGCTTGCCTGTAAATTATATATAAGCGGTGAAAGACATAGACAAAACAGATAATGTAACGATTATCCATAAAGCACATATAAAATCTGGCAGTACATACTTAGTATATCTACAACGAATAAGTATACCTAGAAACTTACTGCAATAAATACTAACCTACCCCAGGACATAAGTAAGAGAGAAAATTAATAAACTATGTTTTGTCTTCTTTAGTTTTAACTGCTTGCCTGTAAAATATATAAGCGGTGAAAGACATAGACAATACAGATAATGTAATAATTATCCATAAAGCACGTATTAAATCTGGCAGTACATACTTAGTATATCTACAACGAAAAAGTATACCTAGAAACTTACTACAATAAATGCTAACCTACCCCAGGACATAAGTAAGAGAGAAAATTAATAAATCATGTTTTGTCTTCTTTAGTTTTAACTGCTTGCCTGTAAATTATATATAAGCGGTGAAAGACATAGACAAAACAGATATTGTAACAATTATCCATAAAGCACGTTTTAAATCTGGCAGTACATACTTAGTATATCTACAACAAATAAGTATACCTAGAAAGATACTGCAATAAATACTAACCTACCCCAGGACATGAGTAAGAGAGAAAATTAATAAACTATGTTTTGTCTTCTTTTAGTTTTGACTGCTTGCCTGTAAAATATATAAGCGGTGAAAGACATAGACAATACAGATAATGTAATAATTATCCATAAAGCAAATATTAAATCTGGCAGTACATACTTAGTTCATCTACAACGAATAAGTATACCTAGAAACTTACTGCAATAAATACTAACCTACCCCAGGACATAAGTAAGAGAGAAAAATAATAAATTATGTTTTGTCTTCTTTAGTTTTAACTGATTGCCTGTAAATTATATAAGCGGTGAAAGACATAGACAATACAGATAATGTAATAATTATCCATAAAGCACGTATTAAATCTGGCAGTACATACTTAGTATATCTACAACGAAAAAGTATACCTAGAAACTTACTACAATAAATGCTAACCTACCCCAGGACATAAGTAAGAGAGAAAATTAATAAATTATGTTTTGTCTTCTTTAGTTTTAACTGCTTGCCTGTAAATTATATATAAGCGGTGAAAGACATAGACAATACAGATAATGTAACCATTATCCATAAAGCACGTATTAAATCTGGCAGTACATACTTAGTATATCTACAACGAATAAGTATACCTAGAAACTTACTGCAATAAATACTAACCAACCCCAGGACATAAGTAAGAGAGAAAATTAATAAACTATGTTTAGTCTTCTTTAGTTTTAACTGCTTGCCTGTAAATTATATAAAAGCGGTGAAAGACATAGACAATACAGATAATGTAACAATTATCCATAAAGCACATATAAAATCTGGCAGTACATACTTAGTATATCTACAACGAATAAGTATACCTAGAAACTTACTGCAATAAATACTAACCTACCCCAGGACATAAGTAAGAGAGAAAATTAATAAACTATGTTTTGTCTTCTTTAGTTTTAACTGCTTGCCTGTAAATTATATAAGCGGTGAAAGACATAGACAATACAGATAATGTAATAATTATCCATAAAGCACGTATTAAATCTGGCAGTACATACTTAGTATATCTACAACGAATAAGTATACCTAGAAACTTACTGCAATAAATACTAACCTACCCCAGGACATAAGTAAGAGAGAAAATTAATAAACTATGTTTTGTCTTCTTTAGTTTTAACTGCTTGCCTGTAAAATATATAAGCGGTGAAAGACATAGACAATACAGATAATGTAATAATTATCCTTAAAGCACGTATTAATTCTGGCAGTACATACTTAGTATATCTACAACGAATAAGTATACCTAGAAACTTACTGCAATAAATACTAACCTACCCCAGGACATAAGTAAGAGAGAAAATTAATAAACTATGTTTTGTCTTCTTTAGTTTTAACTGCTTGCCTGTAAATTATATAAGCGGTGAAAGACATAGACAATACAGATAATGTAATAATTATCCATAAAGCACGTATTAAATCTGGCAGTACATACTTAGTATATCTACAACGAATAAGTATACCTAGAAACTTACTGCAATAAATACTAACCTACCCCAGGACATAAGTAAGAGAGAAAATTAATAAACTATGTTTTGTCTTCTTTAGTTTTAACTGCTTGCCTGTAAAATATATAAGCGGTGAAAGACATAACAATACAGATAATGTAATAATTATCCATAAAGCACGTATTAATTCTGGCAGTACATACTTAGTATATCTACAACGAATAAGTATACCTAGAAACGTACTGCAATAAATACTAACCTACCCCAGGACATAAGTAAGAGAGAAAATTAATAAACTATGTTTTGTCTTCTTTAGTTTTAACTGCTTGCTTGTAAATTATATAAGCGGTGAAAGACATAGACAATACAGATAATGTAATAATTATCCATAAAGCACGTATTAAATCTGGCAGTACATACTTAGTATATCTACAACGAATAAGTATACCTAGAAACTTACTGCAATGAATACTAACCTACCCCAGGACATAAGTAAGAGAGAAAATTAATAAACTATGTTTTGTCTTCTTTAGTTTTAACTGCTTGCCTGTAAATTATATATATGCGGTGAAAGACATAGACAATACAGATAATGTAATAATTATCCATAAAGCACATATTAAATCTGGCAGTACATACTTTGTATATCTACAACGAATAAGTATACCTAGAAACTTACTGCAATAAATACTAACCTACCCCAGGACATAAGTAAGAGAGAAAATTAATAAATTATGTTTTGTCTTCTTTAGTTTTAACTGCTTGCCTGTAAATTATATAAGCGGTGAAAGACATAGACAATACAGATAATGTAATAATTATCCATAAAGCACGTATTAAATCTGGCAGTACATACTTAGTATATCTACAACGAATAAGTATATCTAGAAACTTACTGCAATTAATACTAACCTACCCCAGGACATAAGTAAGAGAGAAAATTAATAAACTATGTTTTGTCTTCTTTAGTTTTAACTGCTTGCCTGTAAATTATATAAGCGGTGAAAGACATAGACAATACAGATAATGTAATAATTATCCATAAAGCACATATTAAATCTGGCAGAACATACTTAGTATATCTACAACGAATAAGTATACCTAGAAACTTACTGCAATAAATACTAACCTACCCCAGGACATAAGTAAGAGAGAAAATTAATAAACTATGTTTTGTCTTCTTTAGTTTTAACTGCTTGCCTGTAAATTATATAAGCGGTGAAAGACATAGACAATACAGATAATGTAATAATTATCCATAAAGCACGTATTAAATCTGGCAGTACATACTTAGTATATCTACAACGAATAAGTATACCTACAAACTTACTGCAATAAATACTAACCTACCCCAGGACATAAGTAAGAGAGAAAATTAATAAATTATGTTTTGTCTTCTTTAGTTTTAACTGCTTGCCTGTAAATTATATAAGCGGTGAAAGACATAGACAATACAGATAATGTAATAATTATCCATAAAGCACATATTAAATCTGGCAGTACATACTTTGTATATCTACAATGAATAAGTATACCTAGAAACTTACTGCAATAAATACTAACCTACCCCAGGACATAAGTAAGAGAGAAAATTAATAAATTATGTTTTGTCTTCTTTAGTTTTAACTGCTTGCCTGTAAATTATATAAGCGGTGAAAGACATAGACAATACAGATAATGTAATAATTATCCATAAAGCACGTATTAAATCTGGCAGTACATACTTAGTATATCTACAACGATTAAGTATACCTAGAAAGATACTGCAATAAATACTAACCTACCCCAGGACATAAGTAAGAGAGAAAATTAATAAACTATGTTTTGTCTTCTTTAGTTTTAACTGCTTGCCTGTAAATTATATATAAGCGGTGATAGACATAGACAATACAGATAATGTAACAATTATCCATAAAGCACATATAAAATCTGGCAGTACATACTTAGTATATCTACAACGAATAAGTATACCTAGAAACTTACTGCAATAAATACTAACCTACCCCAGGACATAAGTAAGAGAGAAAAATAATAAACTATGTTTTGTCTTCTTTAGTTTTAACTGCTTGCCTGTAAATTATATATAAGCAGTGAAAGACATAGACAATACAGATAATGTAACAATTATCCATAAAGCACATATAAAATCTGGCAGTACATACTTAGTATATCTACAACGAATAAGTATACCTAGAAACTTACTGCAATAAATACTAACCTACCCCAAGACATAAGTAAGAGAGAAAATTAATAAACTATGTTTTGTCTTCTTTAGTTTTAACTGCTTGCCTGTAAAATATATAAGCGGTGAAAGACATAGACAATACAGATAATGTAATAATTATCCATAAAGCACGTATTAATTCTGGCAGTACATACTTAGTATATCTACAACGAATAAGTATACCTAGAAACTTACTGCAATAAATACTAACCTACCCCAGGACATAAGTAAGAGAGAAAATTAATAAACTATGTTTTGTCTTCTTTAGTTTTAACTGCTTGCCTGTAAATTATATAAGCGGTGAAAGACATAGACAATACAGATAATGTAATAATTATCCATAAAGCACGTATTAAATCTGGCAGTACATACTTAGTATATCTACAACGAATAAGTATACCTAGAAAGATACTGCAATAAATACTAACCTACCCCAGGACATGAGTAAGAGAGAAAATTAATAAACTATGTTTTGTCTTCTTTAGTTTTAACTGCTTGCCTGTAAATTATATAAGCGGTAAAAGACATAGACAATACAGATAATGTAATAATTATCCATAAAGCACGTATTAAATCTGGCAGTACATACTTAGTATATCTACAACGAATAAGTATACCTAGAAACTTACTGCAATAAATACTAACCTACCCCAGGACATAAGTAAGAGAGAAAATTAATAAATTATGTTTTGTCTTCTTTAGTTTTAACTGCTTGCCTGTAAATTATATAAGCGGTGAAAGACATAGACAATACAGATAATGTAATAATTATCCATAAAGCACGTATTAAATCTGGCAGTACATACTTAGTATATCTACAACGAATAAGTATATCTAGAAACTTACTGCAATAAATACTAACCCACCCCAGGACATAAGTAAGAGAGAAAATTAATAAACTATATTTGTCTTCTTTAGTTTTAACTGCTTGCCTGTAAATTATATAAGCGGTGAAAGACATAGACAATACAGATAATGTAATAATTATCCATAAAGCACATATTAAATCTGGCAGTACATACTTTGTACATCTACAATGAATAAGTATACCTAGAAACTTACTGCAATAAATACTAACCTACCCCAGGACATAAGTAAGAGAGAAAATTAATAAATTATGTTTTGTCTTCTTTAGTTTTAACTGCTTGCCTGTAAATTATATAAGCGGTGAAAGACATAGACAATACAGATAATGTAATAATTATCCATAAAGCACGTATTAAATCTGGCAGTACATACTTAGTATATCTACAACGAATAAGTATACCTAGAAACTTACTGCAATAAATACTAACCTACCCCAGGACATAAGTAAGAGAGAAAATTAATAAACTATGTTTTGTCTTCTTTAGTTTTAACTGCTTGCCTGTAAATTATATAAGCGGTGAAAGACATAGACAATACAGATAATGTAATAACTATCCATATAGCACATATTAAATCTGGCAGTACATACTTAGTATATCTACAACGAATAAGTATACCTAGAAACTTACTGCAATAAATACTAACCTACCCCAGGACATAAGTAAGAGAGAAAAACAATAAACTATGTTTTGTCTTCTTTAGTTTTAACTGCTTGCCTGTAAATTATATATAAGCAGTGAAAGACATAGACAATACAGATAATGTAACAATTATCCATAAAGCACATATAAAATCTGGCAGTACATACTTAGTATATCTACAACGAATAAGTATACCTAGAAACTTACTGCAATAAATACTAACCTACCCCAAGACATAAGTAAGAGAGAAAATTAATAAACTATGTTTTGTCTTCTTTAGTTTTAACTGCTTGCCTGTAAAATATATAAGCGGTGAAAGACATAGACAATACAGATAATGTAATAATTATCCATAAAGCACGTATTAATTCTGGCAGTACATACTTAGTATATCTACAACGAATAAGTATACCTAGAAACTTACTGCAATAAATACTAACCTACCCCAGGACATAAGTAAGAGAGAAAATTAATAAACTATGTTTTGTCTTCTTTAGTTTTAACTGCTTGCCTGTAAATTATATAAGCGGTGAAAGACATAGACAATACAGATAATGTAATAATTATCCATAAAGCACGTATTAAATCTGGCAGTACATACTTAGTATATCTACAACGAATAAGTATACCTAGAAAGATACTGCAATAAATACTAACCTACCCCAGGACATGAGTAAGAGAGAAAATTAATAAACTATGTTTTGTCTTCTTTAGTTTTAACTGCTTGCCTGTAAATTATATAAGCGGTAAAAGACATAGACAATACAGATAATGTAATAATTATCCATAAAGCACGTATTAAATCTGGCAGTACATACTTAGTATATCTACAACGAATAAGTATACCTAGAAACTTACTGCAATAAATACTAACCTACCCCAGGACATAAGTAAGAGAGAAAATTAATAAATTATGTTTTGTCTTCTTTAGTTTTAACTGCTTGCCTGTAAATTATATAAGCGGTGAAAGACATAGACAATACAGATAATGTAATAATTATCCATAAAGCACGTATTAAATCTGGCAGTACATACTTAGTATATCTACAACGAATAAGTATATCTAGAAACTTACTGCAATAAATACTAACCCACCCCAGGACATAAGTAAGAGAGAAAATTAATAAACTATATTTGTCTTCTTTAGTTTTAACTGCTTGCCTGTAAATTATATAAGCGGTGAAAGACATAGACAATACAGATAATGTAATAATTATCCATAAAGCACATATTAAATCTGGCAGTACATACTTTGTACATCTACAATGAATAAGTATACCTAGAAACTTACTGCAATAAATACTAACCTACCCCAGGACATAAGTAAGAGAGAAAATTAATAAATTATGTTTTGTCTTCTTTAGTTTTAACTGCTTGCCTGTAAATTATATAAGCGGTGAAAGACATAGACAATACAGATAATGTAATAATTATCCATAAAGCACGTATTAAATCTGGCAGTACATACTTAGTATATCTACAACGAATAAGTATACCTAGAAACTTACTGCAATAAATACTAACCTACCCCAGGACATAAGTAAGAGAGAAAATTAATAAACTATGTTTTGTCTTCTTTAGTTTTAACTGCTTGCCTGTAAATTATATAAGCGGTGAAAGACATAGACAATACAGATAATGTAATAACTATCCATATAGCACATATTAAATCTGGCAGTACATACTTAGTATATCTACAACGAATAAGTATACCTAGAAACTTACTGCAATAAATACTAACCTACCCCAGGACATAAGTAAGAGAGAAAAATAATAAACTATGTTTTGTCTTCTTTAGTTTTAACTGCTTGCCTGTAAATTATATATAAGCAGTGAAAGACATAGACAATACAGATAATGTAACAATTATCCATAAAGCACATATAAAATCTGGCAGTACATACTTAGTATATCTACAACGAATAAGTATACCTAGAAACTTACTGCAATAAATACTAACCTACCCCAAGACATAAGTAAGAGAGAAAATTAATAAACTATGTTTTGTCTTCTTTAGTTTTAACTGCTTGCCTGTAAAATATATAAGCGGTGAAAGACATAGACAATACAGATAATGTAATAATTATCCATAAAGCACGTATTAATTCTGGCAGTACATACTTAGTATATCTACAACGAATAAGTATACCTAGAAACTTACTGCAATAAATACTAACCTACCCCAGGACATAAGTAAGAGAGAAAATTAATAAACTATGTTTTGTCTTCTTTAGTTTTAACTGCTTGCCTGTAAATTATATAAGCGGTGAAAGACATAGACAATACAGATAATGTAATAATTATCCATAAAGCACGTATTAAATCTGGCAGTACATACTTAGTATATCTACAACGAATAAGTATACCTAGAAAGATACTGCAATAAATACTAACCTACCCCAGGACATGAGTAAGAGAGAAAATTAATAAACTATGTTTTGTCTTCTTTAGTTTTAACTGCTTGCCTGTAAATTATATAAGCGGTAAAAGACATAGACAATACAGATAATGTAATAATTATCCATAAAGCACGTATTAAATCTGGCAGTACATACTTAGTATATCTACAACGAATAAGTATACCTAGAAACTTACTGCAATAAATACTAACCTACCCCAGGACATAAGTAAGAGAGAAAATTAATAAATTATGTTTTGTCTTCTTTAGTTTTAACTGCTTGCCTGTAAATTATATAAGCGGTGAAAGACATAGACAATACAGATAATGTAATAATTATCCATAAAGCACGTATTAAATCTGGCAGTACATACTTAGTATATCTACAACGAATAAGTATATCTAGAAACTTACTGCAATAAATACTAACCCACCCCAGGACATAAGTAAGAGAGAAAATTAATAAACTATATTTGTCTTCTTTAGTTTTAACTGCTTGCCTGTAAATTATATAAGCGGTGAAAGACATAGACAATACAGATAATGTAATAATTATCCATAAAGCACATATTAAATCTGGCAGTACATACTTTGTACATCTACAATGAATAAGTATACCTAGAAACTTACTGCAATAAATACTAACCTACCCCAGGACATAAGTAAGAGAGAAAATTAATAAATTATGTTTTGTCTTCTTTAGTTTTAACTGCTTGCCTGTAAATTATATAAGCGGTGAAAGACATAGACAATACAGATAATGTAATAATTATCCATAAAGCACGTATTAAATCTGGCAGTACATACTTAGTATATCTACAACGAATAAGTATACCTAGAAACTTACTGCAATAAATACTAACCTACCCCAGGACATAAGTAAGAGAGAAAATTAATAAACTATGTTTTGTCTTCTTTAGTTTTAACTGCTTGCCTGTAAATTATATAAGCGGTGAAAGACATAGACAATACAGATAATGTAATAACTATCCATATAGCACATATTAAATCTGGCAGTACATACTTAGTATATCTACAACGAATAAGTATACCTAGAAACTTACTGCAATTAATACTAACCTACTCCAGGACATAAGTAAGAAAGAAAATTAATAAACTATGTTTTGTCTTCTTTAGTTTTAACTGCTTGCCTGTAAATTATATATAAGCGGTGAAAGACATAGACAATACAGATAATGTAACAATTATCCATAAAGCACATATAAAATCTGGCAGTACATACTTAGTATATCTAGAACGAATAAGTATACCTAGAAACTTACTGCAATAAATACTAACCTACCCCAGGACATAAGTAAGAGAGAAAATTATTAAACTATGTTTTGTCTTCTTTAGTTTTAACTGCTTGCCTGTAAATTATATAAGCGGTGAAAGACATAGACAATACAGATAATGTAATAATTATCCATAAAGCACGTATTAAATCTGGCAGTACATACTTAGTATATCTACAACGAATAAGTATAGCTAGAAACTTACTGCAATAAATACTAACCTACCCCAGGACATAAGTAAGAGAGAAAATTAATAAATTATGTTTTGTCTTCTTTAGTTTTAACTGCTTGCCTGTAAATTATATAAGCGGTGAAAGACATAGACAATACAGATAATGTAATAATTATCCATAAAGCACGTATTAAATCTGGCAGTACATACTTAGTATATCTACAACGAATAAGTATACCTAGAAACTTACTGCAATAAATACTAACCTACCCCAGGACATAAGTAAGAGAGAAAAGTAATAAATTATGTTTTGTCTTCTTTAGTTTTAACTGCTTGCCTGTAAATTATATAAGCGGTGAAAGACATAGACAATACAGATAATGTAATAATTATCCATAAAGCACGTATTAAATCTGGCAGTACATACTTAGTATATCTACAACGAATAAGTATAGCTAGAAACTTACTGCAATTAATACTAACCTACTCCAGGACATAAGTAAGAGAGAAAATTAATAAACTATGTTTTGTCTTCTTTAGTTTTAACTGCTTGCCTGTAAATTATATAAGCGGTGAAAGACATAGACAATACAGATAATGTAATAATTATCCATAAAGCACGTATTAAATCTGGCAGTACATACTTAGTATATCTACAACGAATAAGTATACCTAGAAACTTACTGCAATAAATACTAACCTACCCCAGGACATAAGTAAGAGAGAAAATTAATAAATTATGTTTTGTCTTCTTTAGTTTTAACTGCTTGCCTGTAAATTATATAAGCGGTGAAAGACATAGACAATACAGATAATGTAATAATTATCCATAAAGCACGTATTAAATCTGGCAGTACATACTTAGTATATCTACAACGAATAAGTATACCTAGAAAGATACTGCAATAAATACTAACCTACCCCAGGACATAAGTAAGAGAGAAAATTAATAAACTATGTTTTGTCTTCTTTAGTTTTAACTGCTTGCCTGTAAATTATATATAAGCGGTGAAAGACATAGACAATACAGATAATGTAACAATTATCCATAAAGCACATATAAAATCTGGCAGTACATACTTAGTATATCTACAACGAATAAGTATACCTAGAAACTTACTGCAATAAATACTAACCTACCCCAGGACATAAGTAAGAGAGAAAATTAATAAACTATGTTTTGTCTTCTTTTGTTTTAACTGCTTGCCTGTAAATTATATAAGCAGTGAAAGACATAGACAATACAGATAATGTAATATTTATCCATAAAGCACGTATTAAATCTGGCAGTACATACTTAGTATATCTACAACGAATAAGTATACCTAGAAACTTACTGCAATAAATACTAACCTACCCCAGGACATAAGTAAGAGAGAAAATTAATAAATTATGTTTTGTCTTCTTTAGTTTTAACTGCTTGCCTGTAAATTATATAAGCGGTGAAAGACATAGACAATACAGATAATGTAATAATTATCCATAAAGCACGTATTAAATCTGGCAGTACATACTTAGTATATCTACAACGAATAAGTATACCTAGAAAGATACTGCAATAAATACTAACCTACCCCAGGACATAAGTAAGAGAGAAAATTAATAAACTATGTTTTGTCTTCTTTAGTTTAAACTGCTTGCCTGTAAATTATATATAAGCGGTGAAAGACATAGACAATACAGATAATGTAACAATTATCCATAAAGCACATATAAAATCTGGCAGTACATACTTAGTATATCTACAACGAATAAGTATACCTAGAAACTTACTGCAATAAATACTAACCTACCCCAGGACATAAGTAAGAGAGAAAATTAATAAACTATGTTTTGTCTTCTTTAGTTTTAACTGCTTGCCTGTAAATTATATAAGCGGTGAAAGACATAGACAATACAGATAATGTAATAATTATCCATAAAGCACATATTAAATCTGGCAGAACATACTTAGTATATCTACAACGAATAAGTATACCTAGAAACTTATTGCAATAAATACTAACCTACCCCAGGACATAAGTAAGAGAGAAAATTAATAAACTATGTTTTGTCTTCTTTAGTTTTAACTGCTTGCCTGTAAATTATATAAGCGGTGAAAGACATAGACAATACAGATAATGTAATAATTATCCATAAAGCACGTATTAAATCTGGCAGTACATACTTAGTATATCTACAGCGAATAAGTATACCTAGAAACTTACTGCAATAAATACTAACCTACCCCAGGACTTAAGTAAGAGAGAAAATTAATAAATTATGTTTTGTCTTCTTTAGTTTTAACTGCTTGCCTGTAAATTATATAAGCGGTGAAAGACATAGACAATACAGATAATGTAATAATTATCCATAAAGCACATATTAAATCTGGCAGTACATACTTTGTATATCTACAATGAATAAGTATACCTAGAAACTTACTGCAATAAATACTAACCTACCCCAGGACATAAGTAAGAGAGAAAATTAATAAACTATGTTTTGTCTTATTTAGTTTTAACTGCTTGCCTGTAAATTATATAAGCGGTGAAAGACATAGACAATACAGATAATGTAATAATTATCCATAAAGCACGTATTAAATCTGGCAGTACATACTTAGTATATCTACAACGAATAAGTATACCTAGAAACTTACTGCAATAAATACTAACCTACCCAAGGACATAAGTAAGAGAGAAAATTAATAAACTATGTTTTGTCTTCTTTAGTTTTAACTGCTTGCCTGTAAATTATATAAGCGGTGAAAGACATAGACAATACAGATAATGTAATAATTATCCAAAAAGCACGTATTAAATCTGGCAGTACATACTTAGTATATCTACAACGAATAAGTATACCTAGAAACTTACTGCAATTAATACTAACCTACCCCAGGACATAAGTAAGAGAGAAAATTAATAAATTATGTTTTGTCTTCTTTAGTTTTAACTGCTTACCTGTAAATTATATAAGCGGTGAAAGACATAGACAATAAAAGATAATGTAATAATTATCCATAAAGCACATATTAAATCTGGCAGTACATACTTTGTATATCTACAATGAATAAGTATACCTAGAAACTTACTGCAATAAATACTAACCTACCCCAGGACATAAGTAAGAGAGAAAATTAATAAATTATGTTTTGTCTTCTTTAGTTTTAACTGCTTGCCTGTAAATTATATAAGCGGTGAAAGACATAGACAATACAGATAATGTAATAATTATCCATAAAGCACGTATTAAATCTGGCAGTACATACTTAGTATATCTACAACGATTAAGTATACCTAGAAAGATACTGCAATAAATACTAACCTACCCCAGGACATAAGTAAGAGAGAAAATTAATAAACTATGTTTTGTCTTCTTTAGTTTTAACTGCTTGCCTGTAAATTATATATAAGCGGTGATAGACATAGACAATACAGATAATGTAACAATTATCCATAAAGCACATATAAAATCTGGCAGTACATACTTAGTATATCAACAACGAATAAGTATACCTAGAAACTTACTGCAATAAATACTAACCTACCCCAGGACATAAGTAAGAGAGAAAATTAATAAACTATGTTTTGTCTTCTTTAGTTTTAACTGCTTGCCTGTAAATTATATATAAGCAGTGAAAGACATAGACAATACAGATAATGTAACAATTATCCATAAAGCACATATAAAATCTGGCAGTACATACTTAGTATATCTACAACGAATAAGTATACCTAGAAACTTACTGCAATAAATACTAACCTACCCCAAGACATAAGTAAGAGAGAAAATTAATAAACTATGTTTTGTCTTCTTTAGTTTTAACTGCTTGCCTGTAAAATATATAAGCGGTGAAAGACATAGACAATACAGATAATGTAATAATTATCCATAAAGCACGTATTAATTCTGGCAGTACATACTTAGTATATCTACAACGAATAAGTATACCTAGAAACTTACTGCAATAAATACTAACCTACCCCAGGACATAAGTAAGAGAGAAAATTAATAAACTATGTTTTGTCTTCTTTAGTTTTAACTGCTTGCCTGTAAATTATATAAGCGGTGAAAGACATAGACAATACAGATAATGTAATAATTATCCATAAAGCACGTATTAAATCTGGCAGTACATACTTAGTATATCTACAACGAATAAGTATACCTAGAAAGATACTGCAATAAATACTAACCTACCCCAGGACATAAGTAAGAGAGAAAATTAATAAACTATGTTTTGTCTTCTTTAGTTTTAACTGCTTGCCTGTAAATTATATAAGCGGTGAAAGACATAGACAATACAGATAATGTAATAATTATCCATAAAGCACGTATTAAATCTGGCAGTACATACTTAGTATATCTACAACGAATAAGTATACCTAGAAACTTACTGCAATAAATACTAACCTACCCCAGGACATAAGTAAGAGAGAAAATTAATAAATTATGTTTTGTCTTCTTTAGTTTTAACTGCTTGCCTGTAAATTATATAAGCGGTGAAAGACATAGACAATACAGATAATGTAATAATTATCCATAAAGCACGTATTAAATCTGGCAGTACATACTTAGTATATCTACAACGAATAAGTATACCTAGAAACTTACTGCAATAAATACTAACCCACCCCAGGACATAAGTAAGAGAGAAAATTAATAAACTATATTTGTCTTCTTTAGTTTTAACTGCTTGCCTGTAAATTATATAAGCGGTGAAAGACATAGACAATACAGATAATGTAATAATTATCCATAAAGCACATATTAAATCTGGCAGTACATACTTTGTACATCTACAATGAATAAGTATACCTAGAAACTTACTGCAATAAATACTAACCTACCCCAGGACATAAGTAAGAGAGAAAATTAATAAATTATGTTTTGTCTTCTTTAGTTTTAACTGCTTGCCTGTAAATTATATAAGCGGTGAAAGACATAGACAATACAGATAATGTAATAATTATCCATAAAGCACGTATTAAATCTGGCAGTACATACTTAGTATATCTACAACGAATAAGTATACCTAGAAACTTACTGCAATAAATACTAACCTACCCCAGGACATAAGTAAGAGAGAAAATTAATAAACTATGTTTTGTCTTCTTTAGTTTTAACTGCTTGCCTGTAAATTATATAAGCGGTGAAAGACATAGACAATACAGATAATGTAATAACTATCCATATAGCACATATTAAATCTGGCAGTACATACTTAGTATATCTACAACGAATAAGTATACCTAGAAACTTACTGCAATTAATACTAACCTACTCCAGGACATAAGTAAGAAAGAAAATTAATAAACTATGTTTTGTCTTCTTTAGTTTTAACTGCTTGCCTGTAAATTATATATAAGCGGTGAAAGACATAGACAATACAGATAATGTAACAATTATCCATAAAGCACATATAAAATCTGGCAGTACATACTTAGTATATCTACAACGAATAAGTATACCTAGAAACTTACTGCAATAAATACTAACCTACCCCAGGACATAAGTAAGAGAGAAAATTATTAAACTATGTTTTGTCTTCTTTAGCTTTAACTGCTTGCCTGTAAATTATATAAGCGGTGAAAGACATAGACAATACAGATAATGTAATAATTATCCATAAAGCACGTATTAAATCTGGCAGTACATACTTAGTATATCTACAACGAATAAGTATACCTAGAAACTTACTGCAATAAATACTAACCTACCCCAGGACATAAGTAAGAGAGAAAATTAATAAATTATGTTTTGACTTCTTTAGTTTTAACTGCTTGCCTGTAAATTATATAAGCGGTGAAAGACATAGACAATACAGATAATGTAATAATTATCCATAAAGCACGTATTAAATCTGGCAGTACATACTTAGTATATCTACAACGAATAAGTATACCTAGAAAGATACTGCAATAAATACTAACCTACCCCAGGACATAAGTATGAGAGAAAATTAATAAACTATGTTTTGTCTTCTTTAGTTTTAACTGCTTGCCTGTAAATTATATATAAGCGGTGAAAGACATAGACAATACAGATAATGTAACAATTATCCATAAAGCACATATAAAATCTGGCAGTACATACTTAGTATATCTACAACGAATAAGTATACCTAGAAACTTACTGCAATAAATACTAACCTACCCCAGGACGTAAGTAAGAGAGAAAATTAATAAATGATGTTTTGTCTTCTTTAGTTTTAACTGCTTGCCTGTAAATTATACAAGCGGTGAAAGACATAGACAATACAGATAATGTAATAATTATCCATAAAGCACGTATTAAATCTGGCAGTACATACTTAGTATATCTACAACGAATAAGTATACCTAGAAACTTACTGTAATAAATACTAACCTACCCCAGGACATAAGTAAGAGAGAAAAGTAATAAATTATGTTTTGTCTTATTTAGTTTTAACTGCTTGCCTGTAAATTATATAAGCGGTGAAAGACATAGACAATACAGATAATGTAATAATTATCCATAAAGCACGTATTAAATCTGGCAGTACATACTTAGTATATCTACAACGAATAAGTATAGCTAGAAACTTACTGCAATTAATACTAACCTACTCCAGGACATAAGTAAGAGAGAAAATTAATAAACTATGTTTTGTCTTCTTTAGTTTTAACTGCTTGCCTGTAAATTATATAAGCGGTGAAAGACATAGACAATACAGATAATGTAATAATTATCCATAAAGCACGTATTAAATCTGGCAGTACATACTTAGTATATCTACAACGAATAAGTATACCTAGAAAGATACTGCAATAAATACTAACCTACCCCAGGACATAAGTAAGAGAGAAAATTAATAAACTATGTTTTGTCTTCTTTAGTTTTAACTGCTTGCCTGTAAATTATATATAAGCGGTGAAAGTCATAGACAATACAGATAATGTAACAATTATCCATAAAGCACATATAAAATCTGGCAGTACATACTTAGTATATCTACAACGAATAAGTATACCTAGAAACTTACTGCAATAAATACTAACCTACCCCAGGACATAAGTAAGAGAGAAAATTAATAAACTATGTTTTGTCTTCTTTAGTTTTAACTGCTTGCCTGTAAATTATATAAGCAGTGAAAGACATAGACAATACAGATAATGTAATATTTATCCATAAAGCACGTATTAAATCTGGCAGTACATACTTAGTATATCTACAACGAATAAGTATACCTAGAAACTTACTGTAATAAATACTAACCTACCCCAGGACATAAGTAAGAGAGAAAAGTAATAAATTATGTTTTGTCTTATTTAGTTTTAACTGCTTGCCTGTAAATTATATAAGCGGTGAAAGACATAGACAATACAGATAATGTAATAATTATCCATAAAGCACGTATTAAATCTGGCAGTACATACTTAGTATATCTACAACGAATAAGTATAGCTAGAAACTTACTGCAATTAATACTAACCTACTCCAGGACATAAGTAAGAGAGAAAATTAATAAACTATGTTTTGTCTTCTTTAGTTTAAACTGCTTGCCTGTAAATTATATATAAGCGGTGAAAGACATAGACAATACAGATAATGTAACAATTATCCATAAAGCACATATAAAATCTGGCAGTACGTACTTAGTATATCTACAACGAATAAGTATACCTAGAAACTTACTGCAATAAATACTAACCTACCCCAGGACATAAGTAAGAGAGAAAATTAATAAACTATGTTTTGTCTTCTTTAGTTTTAACTGCTTGCCTGTAAAATATATAAGCGGTGAAAGACATAGACAATACAGATAATGTAATAATTATCCATAAAGCACGTATTAATTCTGGCAGTACATACTTTGTAAATCTACAATGAATAAGTATACCTAGAAACTTACTGCAATAAATACTAACCTACCCCAGGACATAAGTAAGAGAGAAGATTAATAAACTATGTTTTGTCTTCTTTAGTTTTAACTGCTTGCCTGTAAATTATATAAGCGGTGAAAGACATAGACAATACAGATAATGTAATAATTATCCATAAAGCACATATTAAATCTGGCAGTACATACTTTGTATATCTACAATGAATAAGTATACCTAGAAACTTACTGCAATAAATACTAACCTACCCCAGGACATAAGTAAGAGAGAAAATTAATAAATTATGTTTTGTCTTCTTTAGTTTTAACTGCTTGCCTGTAAATTATATAAGCGGTGAAAGACATAGACAATACAGATAATGTAATAATTATCCATAAAGCACGTATTAAATCTGGCAGTACATACTTAGTATATCTACAACGAATAAGTATACCTAGAAACTTACTGCAATAAATACTAACCCACCCCAGGACATAAGTAAGAGAGAAAATTAATAAACTATGTTTTGTCTTCTTTAGTTTTAACTGCTTGCCTGTAAATTATATAAGCGGTGAAAGGCATAGACAATACAGATAATGTAATAATTATCCATAAAGCACATATTAAATCTGGCAGTACATACTTTGTATATCTTCAATGAATAAGTATACCTAGAAACTTACTGCAATAAATACTAACCTACCCCAGGACATAAGTAAGAGAGAAAATTAATAAATTATGTTTTGTCTTCTTTAGTTTTAACTGCTTGCCTGTAAATTATATAAGCGGTGAAAGACATAGACAATACAGATAATGTAATAATTATCCATAAAGCACGTATTAAATCTGGCAGTACATACTTAGTATATCTACAACGAATAAGTATACCTAGAAACTTACTGCAATAAATACTAACCTACCCCAGGACATAAGTAAGAGAGAAAATTAATAAACTATGTTTTGTCTTCTTTAGTTTTAACTGCTTGCCTGTAAATTATATAAGCGGTGAAAGACATAGACAATACAGATAATGTAATAATTATCCATAAAGCACGTATTAAATCTGGCAGTACATACTTAGTATATCTACAACGAATAAGTATAGCTAGAAACTTACTGCAATTAATACTAACCTACTCCAGGACATAAGTAAGAGAGAAAATTAATAAACTATGTTTTGTCTTCTTTAGTTTTAACTGCTTGCCTGTAAATTATATAAGCGGTGAAAGACATAGACAATACAGATAATGTAATAATTATCCATAAAGCACGTATTAAATCTGGCAGTACATACTTAGTATATCTACAACGAATAAGTATACCTAGAAAGATACTGCAATAAATACTAACCTACCCCAGGACATAAGTAAGAGAGAAAATTAATAAACTATGTTTTGTCTTCTTTAGTTTTAACTGCTTGCCTGTAAATTATATATAAGCGGTGAAAGTCATAGACAATACAGATAATGTAACAATTATCCATAAAGCACATATAAAATCTGGCAGTACATACTTAGTATATCTACAACGAATAAGTATACCTAGAAACTTACTGCAATAAATACTAACCTACCCCAGGACATAAGTAAGAGAGAAAATTAATAAACTATGTTTTGTCTTCTTTAGTTTTAACTGCTTGCCTGTAAATTATATAAGCAGTGAAAGACATAGACAATACAGATAATGTAATATTTATCCATAAAGCACGTATTAAATCTGGCAGTACATACTTAGTATATCTACAACGAATAAGTATACCTAGAAACTTACTGCAATAAATACTAACCTACCCCAGAACATAAGTAAGAGAGAAAATTAATAAATTATGTTTTGTCTTCTTTAGTTTTAACTGCTTGCCTGTAAATTATATAAGCGGTGAAAGACATAGACAATACAGATAACGTAATAATTATCCATAAAGCACGTATTAAATCTGGCAGTACATACTTAGTATATCTACAACGAATAAGTATACCTAGAAAGATACTGCAATAAATACTAACCTACCCCAGGACATAAGTAAGAGAGAAAATTAATAAACTATGTTTTGTCTTCTTTAGTTTAAACTGCTTGCCTGTAAATTATATATAAGCGGTGAAAGACATAGACAATACAGATAATGTAACAATTATCCATAAAGCACATATAAAATCTGGCAGTACGTACTTAGTATATCTACAACGAATAAGTATACCTAGAAACTTACTGCAATAAATACTAACCTACCCCAGGACATAAGTAAGAGAGAAAATTAATAAACTATGTTTTGTCTTCTTTAGTTTTAACTGCTTGCCTGTAAAATATATAAGCGGTGAAAGACATAGACAATACAGATAATGTAATAATTATCCATAAAGCACGTATTAATTCTGGCAGTACATACTTTGTATATCTACAATGAATAAGTATACCTAGAAACTTACTGCAATAAATACTAACCTACCCCAGGACATAAGTAAGAGAGAAGATTAATAAACTATGTTTTGTCTTCTTTAGTTTTAACTGCTTGCCTGTAAATTATATAAGCGGTGAAAGACATAGACAATACAGATAATGTAATAATTATCCATAAAGCACATATTAAATCTGGCAGTACATACTTTGTATATCTACAATGAATAAGTATACCTAGAAACTTACTGCAGTAAATACTGTAACGACCCACTCCCAAATTTACATCAGTGGCTGTAATCTAAGGATTCAGCAACATTTGTTTGTCATTTTATTAAATATTAGTTACACCACATTTGGGATAATTTATCTAAAGTATACTGATTAATAAATCAGTACAGTAATTATGAAGACCACCAACCATTTAAAAATCCCTTCAAACAGCCCAGAAATCGAATTCAAATATTTGCATTATAAACTGAGTCCAGAGTTTTCTAACTCGAGAGAGAGATTGTAGCCTCGCCCCAGGATGAGAATGCGGGCGTCAGCACTAGCCTCCATCGGGCCGTGCGCTGTGATTGGCTGAGGCCCGTCGCCTCAGCGCGACGCCGAGGCGTGAGAAGAAGAGTTGCGCGCTGACCCCCGAGGATGTGATACGCGTCTCATCGTTCCTCATTAGAGTAAAACTAAATTAATACTTTTCCAAATTTAATGTAACCTTATTTTGTAATTGACCGCGGAAATACCTAATGTAAAACGAAGTGTAAATTGTTCTAGATCAATTGTTGTGAAGTTGTGAAGTTGATTGTGTGATTTAATAAATAATAATATGTTTCCCAACCGGCATTTTTATTATTTTAATACCCGAAATCGGCCTGTGCGGGACAATTGGTGTCAGGTTTGTGGGTAAGTGTCGCAAGAAAACACCACTTGAAGAATCCGACGGACGGAGAATGGATTTTGGTAAGTAAATAAATTTATTTGAATTAATTGGTGCAATCTTGTTAATTTTATATGTGTCGTTTTAACAGTGGGTAACCGCTTAATCTTGTAATGCAATAAATTAAACTAATTTTAGCGCAACTCCCGTAAAGAAATATGCATTTTTCGAATTGTTAGAGAATTTCAAAGTAATTAGATTAATTTGAATAAATCTTCAAGTCGCCATTAGCCTCATTGTGAGAGAAACAGATAGCGTCGGTTCCCCCTCCTTCGTCACTCTGCATTCATTGTATGTGACGCGTGATGAGAATGTATGAGAATTTCATTGTTTGAGAAGACATATTAAATCGAAATTATTGGGCTATCAGAGTTGTTGTTGAGCCTAGTGATAATAGATATTGATAAATAATAAAGGTAGAGTTGATTTTAAGTATTACCTGTGACTAAGGAGGTTTATTTTAAAAGTAAAGTGACTTGGAATATTAATTGTGGAAGGAAGCTTGGAGCCGCCATTTGCAATCTTGACAAATCGTCTCTGTTGCGTTCGGATTAATCCGCCATCTTTGATTTGCCACTTCAGTTTGATTGAAGTGCAAATGCGTGAACTTGGTTGCAACTTATCGTGGAAAAGGGAGAGGACGACATTAAAATGAAATTATAAATTATTTGGGAATTAAATTGAAGAAATATTATATTGTAAATTAATCCGAATTGTCCGAAGCGAGACTTAGGCAACAATTATCAAAACTGGGCGACGTCACAGGATAGCCGTGACGCCGTGATTTATAAGGCAGTAGGGTTTGCCGTGTTTGTAAACAGATGTCTGTATAGATTAATCTAAACAGTTCCACACGTGTGTTGTTATTAAGAGAGAAGATAGTTATTCCTGAAGTGTTATATTTTTATTTAGTTGATTTAACATTGTTTTGTCCAAGGACGGGAGTTTGTAGGATTTATTTATTATATTAACCTTAGAATAAATGCTTTCTAAATTAACCTAAGTTTATTTGCATGTGTGATTAACTCTGGGTTATATATTTAAGTGGTAAATCTATAAATGCATTGGAAAAAATCTGGGCGTCATTGGAAATAGGCCAATAATTTAAAATCAAGTAATTGAAAAATTTTATTGTTACAAATTAATAAAAATTAATGATCTGACACTTATAAACTGTGTCAATTTTCTGGCCTATCTTCATTGTCAGGACAAAGGATACCACTGCATTTTATTTACCAAAGAAATTAAGTAAATCAGAACTTTGAAAATTTTCGACGAAACAAAGCGTTAGTAGTGGGGAAATAGGAGTTCTGTGACATTTCATTGAAATTAATCGGGACTTAGAAATAATCGACGTGGACCACCATAGTAGTGGGGAAATGGGCGTTTGACAATAATTTTCGAAATTTATTGTGTATTTTGAGCTACGGACTTAGCCGGATTTTCAAAATTTCACTGAATACTACAAACGACTTGTGAATTTTTGTTTGAAATTAATTTCGTGATTTTAATTGAATAATTCACCGTGTTGGGACTTAGAGTAATCGTGTTCTGGGGTTTAAGTTTATTTTATTGAACTTTAAGTTGGGACTTTGAATTTTTCTAAAAATTTCTTTGAAACAAAACAACGTGTGGACTTAGGCGTGTGAGCCTCTGATGATTCAGTTAAGTATTGAAAATTCTAAATAGGACCGGGCGAATTTTAATTATTTCAGAAGCTCTCATCAGTAGGGGGTAATTGAGGGTTCTACACCGGTGAATCCAGTAATTTGAGTGTTGAGAGAATTAATGGACAGTAACCTTCAGTAAATGTTGTGGATGAAGAATAAATCAATTATTTGAACTTTTAATTGCGTTTTGAAAAAAATTGACTGAACTTTGACAAAAACATTTTGTTCTGCTTGCGTTAGGGGTGGTATTGGTGAATACCATTTACCTTTTCATTGTGGAAACTAGTCGCATTGATCAACATGAACGCTTACCATCTGAAGAAGTCGGAAAACATTTACGAACTGAAAATTCGAGGGCAATGCACGGAGGGCAATGCCGACGATTTGAGGAGGCGGCTGACGAGGTGTATAAAAGAGAATACACCGGTCGACGACACCGTAATAGCCTCACTGGCAATCGAGGACGAGCTACGCGAATGTGAGGAAAAGTTTGACGAATTGACAAAATTAATACGGGACTATGATGGTGATTATTTGGATACCGAGGGTCAGCGGATCCAGGCCAGAACTTGGCATAGTTTTTTGAGGGCCGAGCGCGCAGTCGTTGATGGTACGACTGGGGAGGAAACCGAGCAACAGCGTGAGGATTTGCTTGGTAGGTTTAGGGCGTTATTAGGTAAATTTAAAGTTTCGAAGGACACGAATCAGTCTAGTGGGAGTAGCAGTGACCAAGCGGCAGCAGCTGCTAGGCTGCCTGCTACTGCGGCGCCCGTCCAACAACCGCCGGTAGAAAGTAAGCTACAGCCATCCTTGCCTGCCGCTTCGCAGGCACTGGTGGTGACGAAATGCGCCCAGCCCCTCCCTCCATCCACCCCTCGCGAGTCACACACAAGTTTTGGTGTTCCTCAGGCATCTCAGAAATCTTATCTGCGCACTAGACCTGTGCCGGTTTATAAGTGGGGCCTTAAGTTCAATGGGCAGTCACAAAGTGTCGGCGCGTTCCTCGAACGAGTGGAAGAGTTACGTAGAGCCAGAGGCGTGACCTCTGCCGAGCTCTTTGATTCCGCGGTTGACCTGTTCTCAGGACCTGCCCTAATGTGGTATCGCTCCACAATAGGCCGGATTAACACGTGGGAACAGCTATGCCTTGACTTGGCAGCGGTATTTCAACCACTGGACCACGATATACGCCTGCAGCAAGAAATCTTTAATAGGGTACAAGGAGAGGCCGAATCGATCGATCTCTTCATCGCGGCGATGGAAGGGCTGTACGGTAGGCTGGCCGTTAATGTTCCAGAGGCGGTTAGGTTGAAACAGATCTACCATAACCTCAATCCCCAACTCCAGGACAGACTAGCAATGTTTGATATTACGTCGGTAGAACAGCTGCGTACGATGGGCAGGAGAGCGGAAGCGGGCCGTTTGCGATCTGTCACTCTGCGCACTGCTAATAGAAATCCTGACTTGATGGAGCCAGACCTAGCCTATACGCCTGTACGACGTAGGCAGACTCATGACGCGTTTCGCACGACACCCGAGCGCAAAGTATTCCAGGCGACGAATGATCCCGAGATTGTTTGTTTTAAATGTCACGCGAAAGGACATGTGACCACGGAGTGTATGGTGGCGAATTCCAATCCAGTAGGCGGAAGAATATGCTGGCGCTGCAGAAAGACGGGACATATACAGCGCGAATGTCGTGTTCAACTCAGCCCCAAACAATTCGCGAGCGGGAAACGAGGCCGGGACCAGCGGACTTGCCGCTGCTGGACCCCGCCAATGAAGCCATCTGCTGTCAAAGATGTGCCTAGGGCGACGAAAAAGAAGTTTCGTATGGTTGAGAAGACTATTAGGATAGTCCCTGAGGTGAGGAACCTAGCCCAGGAACTTGTGGCTGTAGGGAAAATAGAGGCCGCTGAGGGCAAGGTGTTGGTAGATACCGGAGCTCAAGTATCCCTAATAAAACGTGACGTGTCCTCCGCACCGATGAACAAACCCGACGTGGTGTTACGAGGTATCTCGGGTCGAACCCTTAAGGTCTACGGTAAACAAAAAGTGTCCCTGACTTTGAAACCTGGCGTGAAGGTACCTGGAGAGTATATAGTGAGTAACCTACCAAAGGGCTACTTAGCCGTGATAGGCTGCGACATCCTGCAAGAGGGTAACGGAAAAATTGATGTACAAAAAGAGGTTTTGAAGTTGTATGGGAAAGAAATTTGGTTAAATCGATTAACTAAGGGTGAAAGCGTGCCTGACCCGAGGCGCGGGGCGAAGGTGCCTGATCACGAGATGGAATCAGCCCCTAAGCTCCCCTCTGTCAGCCGCGAGAGTAAATCTGAACGTAATAACTGCAAAGAATCTTTTGTGTATTGCTATCAGGACGTTAAGCTCCCGCCGCGGAGTGAGAAGAGGATTCAGGTTAAAATTAGTAAATTCGCTATAGAGTCTAAGGAACTAGAAGGAAAGGACGTTGTTGTCGAACCAATAGAATTAACGATTCATGGTGTTTACCTTGCCAGGACCCTAACGAGAGTAGTCAACAATCGATGCTGGGTTAAAGTTGTAAACGTTAGTGGGGAAGAATTGGCCTTTGCGAAGAATTTAAAGCTAGGACTCCTGGATAGTGACCTGGTCGATGATAGAGAATTTGGACAAGCGCGGCGCAAAGTAGTGATTTTGGCTGATAGTCACGGGCGAGGGCTGCAAGAAATTCTATCTGAACGATTACCGCGAGATATTGAAGTAAGCGTAATGTTTATGCCTAATGGGAAATTAAAACACGTGATGTCGAACTTAAAATGGGAACTTGAGAAACTGACGGAGAGGGACTTGGTCGTTTTGATTGGCGGGACTAACGATGTTGACGACAAGTTTGCTCCCTATTCGTTGACGCTGCAACAAGCCTTTAGTGCCCTGCCGGCCTCGTGGAAAGCAAAAATAGCTATGTTATCGATTTTTGATCGCTATGATGTAAACCTCCACCAAGAACTAAGTGACGCGAACCGCCTTGTCGAAGTAATAGTCCAAAACGTGAGGCAACGAACTAAGGGGAATATCGTCTTTCATAATATTCATGATAAATTTCAAAAGGGGATGTACACGAAGCATGGGTTGCATTTAAATGAATTGGGGAAAGTACGATTGGCTGACATTTTGCGAGGAATAGTTCTGGAAGGGTATACCGTGCCCGAAGCTAGAGTGGGTAGGATCGAAAAGGTTGATGAGGCCGAGTTCGAAACTTGTTTAGATGCGAAGTTAACTCATCTCCCGCAGGATGTGAGAGATCACGTGAGGCCCGTGCTTATGAAGTATAAGAGCGTGTTCGCTCATAGTAACACTCAACCGTTGGGTTGCACTTCTGCTGTGAAGCATGTCATTCGCACCGGTGACGCAGCGCCTATCTATAAGAAGGCCTATCGAGTGCCGCACCACCAAAAGGCTGTTCTAGATGAACTGATCAAAGATCAGCTAGAAAAGGGCATCATAGCCCCTAGCCAAAGTGAGTGGGCCTCTCCGGTAGTGATAGTCCCTAAGAAATCCCCTGACGGAACCCCTAAATTTAGGTTTTGTGTAGACTACTGTGCCGTTAACGCCATTACCACGGCCGATGTATACCCTCTTCCCAACATCACGGAGACGTTGGATAGCCTTGGAGGCTGTCGCATGTTCACGACCCTGGACTTGCGGTCTGGCTATCACCAGATCCAAGTTGACGAGGAAAGTAGGCCTAAAACCGCCTTTAACGTACCAGGTGGACACTACGAGTACCAAAGGATGCCATTTGGCCTAAGCACCGCACCTGCCACATTTCAGCGTTTAATGGACTCAGTCCTGATGGGCCTCAAGGGTGATAAGTGTCTTGTGTATCTCGATGACATCATCCTCTTTTCGAAGGATTTGCCATCTCACTTAATAGCGTTAGGAGAGGTGCTAGACAAATTACAAGGGGTCAACCTTAGTGTACAGCTCAGCAAATGTAGTTTCGTGGTAGATGAGGTGAACTACCTCGGTCATGTCATCACCAAAAGAGGTGTCGAGCCAGATCCGAATAAGATCAAAGCTGTTCGCGACTTCCCTGTACCTAAGACAGTCAAAGACGTTCGGTCGTTCCTGGGATTAGCGGGGTATTATCGTCGTTTCATAGAGGGATTCGCTACGATTGGAAAACCACTGTTCGACCTAACCAAGCAGGGAACTGAGTTCAAATGGACGTCGGATTGTCAGGAGGCTTTCGATGAGCTAAAACAGCTGCTTACCTCTGCGCCTGTATTGATATTGCCTGACTTTAGCAAACCGTTCGTATTGTCCACCGACGCTAGCACGCAAGCCTTGGGTGCCGTGCTCTCCCAAGAAATTGACGGGCAAGAACACCCGGTCGCGTATTGCTCACGAACCCTCTTTCCCGCCGAGAAGAACTACGCCACAACCGAGTTAGAACTCCTCAGTTTGGTCTGGAGTACGAAATACTTCAGGTGCTACCTGTTGGGTCGTCCGTTCAAAGTCATTACGGACCACAGCGCCTTACGTTGGATGCTGTCTTTAAAAGACCCAAGTAGCAGACTAATGAGGTGGTCTCTGAGGTTGGCTGAGTTTACGTACACTGTAGAACACAAGCCCGGCAAGAAACATACTAACGCCGATGGTCTCAGCAGAGCCATGTGCGCGGCCCTTCGCAGGGACGAGCTCCCCGTGATGGATTTGGCCACGCTCCGCGAGCACCAGAAAAATGATCCCCATTGTAAGGAGTTAGGAAAGGCCAAAAGTTTCAAATTCAGCCCGGAAAAGATTTTGTATAGACTAAGTGGAGGTAAAAGGAGCATCGTAGTACCAGTCAGTCTTACTAGGGAAGTCATGCGCCTTCACCACGACCTGCCTACAGCTGGGCATGCTGGTGTAGCTAAGACACTTCAACGCATTAAGGAAAAGTTTTGGTGGAAAGGGATGGACAAAGAGGTTTATGATTATGTTCGCACATGCAAGAGTTGTAGTCAGCGTACCGACTACGGGAAAATTAGAGCTCCCCTAGGGACTATTTTCAACGAGCCCGAGGCTCCTTTTGAAGTTATCGCAGCGGATATTGTGGGCCCTCTGCCCACTAGTTGCTCCAGGAATGTGTACATCCTGAGTGTGATGGACCATTTCACTCGGTATTGCGAGTTCATCCCGCTACCAGACCAGACTGCAGAGAGTATCGCAAGAGCGCTAGTACAACGCGTGATCACAAAATTTGGCGTTCCAAAAGCTTTGATTTCGGACCAAGGCGCGAATTTCACTTCCGACCTTATCAGTCAGCTCTGTAAATTCTTACATGTACGTAAAATTCAGACTACTGGTTTCCACCCGCAAGCGAATGGCCGGTTGGAAAGAGTGCATTCCACGATCGCGCGCATGCTAAGCCACTTCGTGAACCGGCATCAAACCGATTGGGACGAGTACCTTCCGTACGTTACGATGGCCTACAATTCGCAAGGTCACGAGGCTACAGGGTTCTCACCTTTTGAAATGGTTTTCGGTAGGAAAATGGAAACACCCTTGGAAGCAGATCTGACCATCACGGAAGGTGATGATCTGTACAACGATCATGTGGAGACCCTGAGGAGTAAACTGAAAGAGACTTTTGAAGTAGCGGCGAAACGAAAAGCTATTGCCCGCGGCCGGTATGAGCGGCAGTACAATAAGAAAGTGAAAGAAGTAGAGTACCACGAAGGGCAGTTGGTCCTGCTGCACGTTCCTAGTATAGGGCGACACAGGGTTAAAAAGCTCTCGAAACTGTGGAAGGGTCCCTATAAGGTCATAAAGGTGCTCTCTCCGCTCAACGTCGTGCTGAAGATCAGGAAGCGAGAAGTAACGGTACACGTGAACCGTATAAAACCGTGCCCGAGGCGCGCCCCAGTGCCCCCTCCGCCGGTGGTAGAAACAAACGCGGACCCCGAGGTAGGGTTGGAAGAATGGGTCAACGACCCGCAAGTGAGTGACGACGGAATAGACGAGCCACAGGAAGTACAGGAGCCTGTCCCGGACAGCTCAAAAAGGGTCCGTAGGAGACCCGCGTATCTCCAGGATTACACTAGTTAAGTGTGAGAGGTATCGGAAACGCATGGGGGATTAATAAACAAAACTAAAGAGTGGAATAAGTAATAGTGATATAACAAAAATTTAACATGATTCAAATCTGTTATAGGGTACATTTTATTAGTATTGGGGGCAGTTAGCTGCTTCCACCAGGGCATCATCTTCGAAGGAGGCCAGGAGGTCCTCCTGTCTGACAGCCACTGGAGGGTCACCCTGAAGTAAAAACTTACGGAAATGCAAGTACAGAGCCGGAAACTCAGCAATTTGGCGGTAGAGGTAAAACAGTATCTTGAAAAATTTTATTCTGACCTTTTGCGTGATAGCGTAAGTATACACTCTAAACTACCTCAATTAGAGGAGGGTTTTAGGTATTAATTTGCCATTTTGAAACAAGACGTCCATGAATACGTAAAGGAAGTAAATAATTTGGTGTCTTTGCTTGTTCGTCAAGAGAAAAATGAAGATCCTGGCCAACGTGGCGCATCAATTGGTAAATCATTCAAAAACTCTAAATTCAGTAATTTTATCAATCAAATCTTATCATTCAGTAATGTGTCAGACCCTTAGTAGACTTTTTAAAACGGACCAAATTACGCAACTTCAGTTAAGAGACGTGTTTAGTTATTTAAAATTGAATTCTGCAATTTCTGAGACTTAGAGTACGGTCTCAGATACTATTCGCAAAATAATCCAGTTTAACAAAGCAGTTAGGTGGTGGGAAAGTAAGTAGTGACTTGCTCTCGCCCTCAGAGTTTCTAAGAATTTTAAAAGAAATAAAAGAGGTTGTGCCCCCTCTAGCCAAATTATACCTGCGCGTTGAGTTAGAAAACATTCATGAGTATTACTTGGTTTTGGTTGCCCATAGTTACGTGACTGAGCAAACCCTCAGGGTTGTGCTGCAGCTCCCTTTGAAATGAGACGATAAGTTTTTTTCAGGCGTATGACGGGTACACATACCCAATATATGATAGGACGTTTAAAAAAAATGGACCCAATGGGGTGTGCAAAATCAGAAGCTCCTAGTGAGCAAGGATAGATTACAATATACTTGGTATAGCAGTGATAAATTCGATCGTGACTGTCTGAGCGGTCGACTTGTAATCTGCCCGCTTGAGGAAGTCATAATGATCATGGCCAAGAGGCCAAGTTGCGTGTCCGATCTGTTTGTTGGAAAACTTTCTTACAGTTGTGAGCGAAAATTGACCACCGATTTGAGGTCCCCCGTGTTGTTGAAGTGCTTCCGAGCCCTACAAGGTAACTCTGAAGTTTTACGAGGATGGCGGAAAGATAAACGTGACCACCATGCAGATGAGTGGAGTGGGAGTGATCTCCGAGGCGTATAAATGTGATGTTATTAGTGATGAGTTCAAGGTGCCTGCCCGTATACACGGCAGCAACACTCATGTCGGCCAGATAAGTAAAGTTTTTATTCCTGATTTGAAGTCAATGCTCTCCGACGAAGAGACCGAGTTGATAAATATCGATGTGAATGCCACCCTAGAAGTCCTAGAAGGACTCGACAATGAGCTGGGCACCGTGAAGGTGCGGGAATACCATTTGGGAGAGGCACTTTTCCTTTTGCGGTCCCACTATGATTTTAGGGATAGGGCACAGAGAGTAAATTTGATAGTAACGATGGGAATCTGTGTGGTGATGACCCTGATGCTGTTTATTGCATGTTGTAGGTACTGGGAGGTGCTTGCCGCCTGGTTCCCGAGCTCCAGACTCCAGCGCAGAGAGCAGAGGACTGCGACCTTGACCAGAGCGCCGCAGACGTTCGCAGACCTGAGTGATGTGACCAATCCTGATGTTGAGATGGGAACAGCTGTTCCGAGACTTGGAAATGACGAGGGGACTGCAGCCCCAGAGCCAGCAACTAGAGCTTCGGCTACCGGTAAACCGTAGAGTGGAATTCGGCTGGAAAGCGTCGTGAGTAAGGCTAGCCTAAGAGAACTCATAAACCGTGTTGGAGCATTGAAAGTTACCGCGGTGTGGAAGGACCCACGAATCCGTGCGGCGTCAAGACGATCGGTATCGCGTGAGGATACGAGAATATTCGCGAACGGACTAGCGATCGGACTTAGAGTGCTCATCAGGATGCGACGTGGGGGACAGTGGACCCTTTCTTGTTTCGACAGTGATGAGTAAGGCCTTTAGTAATAAGCTTCGGTTGTGTTTTATTTTAAGTTGTCTGTAACGAGGTGTTGCAACTGTGGTTTTGTGTTTAGAGTGTAAGTATCGTGGAGGATGGTAGTGTGAACCCTTTTCTTTATTTATTTTATAATTTGAGATACCATTGCAAAGGTAAGGCTGGTGAGTGGTATCTGGTGTTCACAGGAAGGTAAGCGCGCAATCCACAACCCCTAAAACCCCCATCCCTTCAACTCCTTCCGCTGGACTGTGAATATCTGAGACCAACTCAAAACCAAATTTTAAAGAGATAGTTTGTACGGTTGACTGTTGTAAATGCCTTGCTGAGGGATTTTCCGGACCCCCCAGCAAGACTGCGTATGGGACACTACCAGGCCTCGTATAATGAAGATAGGTTTTTTTGCTGCGTCTTTTGTTTTTGGTTTGGCTGAGGTACCAATAGGATTGTGTAAGGGAGGGATATACGGTGGGCCGGTCTCGCAACCAGAGGCAGGCGAGGCGAATTAAACGCAGCTCCATTTAAATACCAAGCGGTGGGTTAAAAGCAACGAAGGTTGTGATTAGTTTTAAGTTTGTAAGTAGACACTTGCAGTGTCTCAACACTCATTAAGTTCATCTTTTTTATTCCGTTGAGGATCAAACTTTCCCATGCCTGTAGAGCAAGTTTCAGGGTGGTGAGAGAACCGAGTACAGATTGCTACAAGAGCCCACCGCATTTTCCGCATAACGGCACCCAAGCACCCCTAAGGTGCCCGGGCAGTCCTTTGGCGTCTGAGTCCTTAGGTGTGGGCGGGCTATCCCTTAAAGTATTAACCTTTTATTTTTTTTGCTATAAGACCTCAGGAGCACCCTGGAGAATAAGAATTTTGTTATTATTAGAGTAGGCCGGTACCTCAGTCCAAAGTTAAAGTGTCGTAATATTTCGCTGTATGTGTAAGTTAAGTGTACTATGATAATATCATGAGCGGAATTTTATATGTTTTATTTTGGGAGTTACAGGATTTTGATTAATGTAGTTGTTAACTGGGGAATGTGAATCGTGAAGTCAGGGACTTTCTTTGTGTAGTTAACTGTTGATGTACTTAGTATACTTGTACTCGAGAAGCAGAAAGCACAGGTAAATAGGTGACCAGGCTAGATCACTCATCATACCGTAGGGGTGACAGTGTGAATGACCGGCCCCAAGTGAAAGCTCGTGCGGCTTCACCAGATCGAGTGAGTAGCGTTCCAAATCTCAATAAAACCAAAATTCCCGAACCAACTGATATTCTTGAACTATAAATTGTCGATTAAATTAGGCACAGTTCGGTGCATTACTTTCAAATTCCAATTGACTAAAATACTGACTCACAATTTTGCACAGTGATGAGTGTCTAAGCCACTTTGTTCTCTCTTTCTCATTCTCTTGTTGTCGAGCGTTGTGCGCTGTTGGTCTACGTACCATGTGTATATTTTATTTCTGGTGTTAACTGGGGAAATTCATTGTATATGATTATAAGAAGTTCAAAGAGAAGGGGAATGTTAATAAGTTGTCAGATATTTTGTAACCACATAGAGTATGTAACTGGAGTGTTTTGTTGTAATAATTTTGTTGATTTATGATTGGAGCATCAGGTGTATATACATTTTTGTCATACTTGTTTTGAAAAGTTTGCAAATTTGTACGAGGAGATGAGACGCATGTTTACTAGAAATTGCGGAACATAAAAGTAAATACCGTCCCATTCATATTGATGGCGCTGAAGTCTAGTTAAAGGAAAGTTTCCTTTATCTTTTGTTCTGTCCCCTTAAATTTGACTTCGGTTATACTGCGGCTTGTAAACTCTTGTCATGTTTCACGTCACATTGTGACTTGTGCCCGCTTTAATTTGAGGTTGGTGGCAAGGATTCATCGACAGAAGGGCCGTTCCACCCTTGAGGACAGGAGGTCCCCATACATAAAGAGGATACCTCATGCTGAGGCCAGCATGAACTAGAGGAGGGGGGAGTGTAACGACCCACTCCCAAATTTACATCAGTGGCTGTAATCTAAGGATTCAGCAACATTTGTTTGTCATTTTATTAAATATTAGTTACACCACATTTGGGATAATTTATCTAAAGTATACTGATTAATAAATCAGTACAGTAATTATGAAGACCACCAACCATTTAAAAATCCCTTCAAACAGCCCAGAAATCGAATTCAAATATTTGCATTATAAACTGAGTCCAGAGTTTTCTAACTCGAGAGAGAGATTGTAGCCTCGCCCCAGGATGAGAATGCGGGCGTCAGCACTAGCCTCCATCGGGCCGTGCGCTGTGATTGGCTGAGGCCCGTCGCCTCAGCGCGACGCCGAGGCGTGAGAAGAAGAGTTGCGCGCTGACCCCCGAGGATGTGATACGCGTCTCATCGTTCCTCATTAGAGTAAAACTAAATTAATACTTTTCCAAATTTAATGTAACCTTATTTTGTAATTGACCGCGGAAATACCTAATGTAAAACGAAGTGTAAATTGTTCTAGATCAATTGTTGTGAAGTTGTGAAGTTGATTGTGTGATTTAATAAATAATAATATGTTTCCCAACCGGCATTATTATTATTTTAGTACCCGAAATCGGCCTGTGCGGTACAATACTAACCTACCCCAGGACATAAGTAAGAGAGAAAATTAATAAATTATGTTTTGTCTTCTTTAGTTTTAACTGCTTGCCTGTAAATTATATAAGCGGTGAAAGACATAGACAATACAGATAATGTAATAATTATCCATAAAGCACGTATTAAATCTGGCAGTACATACTTAGTATATCTACAACGAATAAGTATACCTAGAAACTTACTGCAATAAATACTAACCCACCCCAGGACATAAGTAAGAGAGAAAATTAATAAACTATGTTTTGTCTTCTTTAGTTTTAACTGCTTGCCTGTAAATTATATAAGCGGTGAAAGGCATAGACAATACAGATAATGTAATAATTATCCATAAAGCACATATTAAATCTGGCAGTACATACTTTGTATATCTTCAATGAATAAGTATACCTAGAAACTTACTGCAATAAATACTAACCTACCCCAGGACATAAGTAAGAGAGAAAATTAATAAATTATGTTTTGTCTTCTTTAGTTTTAACTGCTTGCCTGTAAATTATATAAGCGGTGAAAGACATAGACAATACAGATAATGTAATAATTATCCATAAAGCACGTATTAAATCTGGCAGTACATACTTAGTATATCTACAACGAATAAGTATACCTAGAAACTTACTGCAATAAATACTAACCTACCCCAGGACATAAGTAAGAGAGAAAATTAATAAACTATGTTTTGTCTTCTTTAGTTTTAACTGCTTGCCTGTAAATTATATAAGCGGTGAAAGACATAGACAATACAGATAATGTAATAACTATCCATATAGCACATATTAAATCTGGCAGTACATACTTAGTATATCTACAACGAATAAGTATACCTAGAAACTTACTGCAATTAATACTAACCTACTCCAGGACATAAGTAAGAAAGAAAATTAATAAACTATGTTTTGTCTTCTTTAGTTTTAACTGCTTGCCTGTAAATTATATAAGCGGTGAAAGACATAGACAATACAGATAATGTAATAATTATCCATAAAGCACGTATTAAATCTGGTAGTACATACTTAGTATATCTACAACGAATAAGTATACCTAGAAAGATACTGCAATAAATACTAACCTACCCCAGGACATAAGTAAGAGAGAAAATTAATAAACTATGTTTTGTCTTCTTTAGTTTTAACTGCTTGCCTGTAAATTATATATAAGCGGTGAAAGACATAGACAATACAGATAATGTAACAATTATCCATAAAGCACATATAAAATCTGGCAGTACATACTTAGTATATCTACAACGAATAAGTATACCTAGAAACTTACTGCAATAAATACTAACCTACCCCAGGACATAAGTAAGAGAGAAAATTATTAAACTATGTTTTGTCTTCTTTAGTTTTAACTGCTTGCCTGTAAATTATATAAGCGGTGAAAGACATAGACAATACAGATAATGTAATAATTATCCATAAAGCACGTATTAAATCTGGCAGTACATACTTAGTATATCTACAACGAATAAGTATACCTAGAAACTTACTGCAATAAATACTAACCTACCCCAGGACATAAGTAAGAGAGAAAATTAATAAATTATGTTTTGTCTTCTTTAGTTTTAACTGCTTGCCTGTAAATTATATAAGCGGTGAAAGACATAGACAATACAGATAATGTAATAATTATCCATAAAGCACGTATTAAATCTGGCAGTACATACTTAGTATATCTACAACGAATAAGTATACCTAGAAAGATACTGCAATAAATACTAACCTACCCCAGGACATAAGTAAGAGAGAAAATTAATAAACTATGTTTTGTCTTCTTTAGTTTTAACTGCTTGCCTGTAAATTATATATAAGCGGTGAAAGACATAGACAATACAGATAATGTAACAATTATCCATAAAGCACATATAAAATCTGGCAGTACATACTTAGTATATCTACAACGAATAAGTATACCTAGAAACTTACTGCAATAAATACTAACCTACCCCAGGACATAAGTAAGAGAGAAAATTAATAAATTATGTTTTGTCTTCTTTAGTTTTAACTGCTTGCCTGTAAATTATATAAGCGGTGAAAGACATAGACAATACAGATAATGTAATAATTATCCATAAAGCACATATTAAATCTGGCAGTACATACTTTGTATATCTACAACGAATAAGTATACCTAGAAACTTACTACAATAAATACTAACCTACCCCAGGACATAAGTAAGAAAGAAAATTAATAAATTATGTTTTGTCTTCTTTAGTTTTAACTGCTTGCCTGTAAATTATATAAGCGGTGAAAGACATAGACAATACAGATAATGTAATAATTATCCATAAAGCACATATTAAATCTGGCAGTACATACTTAGTATATCTACAACGAATAAGTATACCTAGAAAGTTACTGCAATAAATACTAACCTTCCCCTAGGACATAAGTAAGAGAGAAAATTAATAAATTATGTTTTGTCTTCTTTAGTTTTAACTGCTTGCCTGTAAATTATATATAAGCGGTGAAAGACATAGACAATACAGATAATGTAATAATTATCTATAAAGCACGTATTAAATCTGGCAGTACATACTTAGTATATCTACAACGAATAAGTATACCTAGAAAGATACTGCAATAAATACTAACCTACCCCAGGACATAAGTAAGAGAGAAAATTAATAAACTATGTTTTGTCTTCTTTAGATTTAACTGCTTGCCTGTAAATTATATAAGCGGTGAAAGACATAGACAATACAGATAATGTAATAATTATCCATAAAGCACGTATTAAATCTGGTAGTACATACTTAGTATATCTACAACGAATAAGTATACCTAGAAAGATACTGCAATAAATACTAACCTACCCCAGGACATAAGTAAGAGAGAAAATTAATAAACTATGTTTTGTCTTCTTTAGTTTTAACTGCTTGCCTGTAAATTATATATAAGCGGTGAAAGACATAGACAATACAGATAATGTAACAATTATCCATAAAGCACATATAAAATCTGGCAGTACATACTTAGTATATCTACAACGAATAAGTATACCTAGAAACTTACTGCAATAAATACTAACCTACCCCAGGACATAAGTAAGAGAGAAAATTATTAAACTATGTTTTGTCTTCTTTAGTTTTAACTGCTTGCCTGTAAATTATATAAGCGGTGAAAGACATAGACAATACAGATAATGTAATAATTATCCATAAAGCACGTATTAAATCTGGCAGTACATACTTAGTATATCTACAACGAATAAGTATACCTAGAAAGATACTGCAATAAATACTAACCTACCCCAGGACATAAGTAAGAGAGAAAATTAATAAACTATGTTTTGTCTTCTTTAGTTTTAACTGCTTGCCTGTAAATTATATATAAGCGGTGAAAGACATAGACAATACAGATAATGTAACAATTATCCATAAAGTACATATAAAATCTGGCAGTACATACTTAGTATATCTACAACGAATAAGTATACCTAGAAACTTACTGCAATAAATACTAACCTACCCCAGGACATAAGTAAGAGAGAAAATTAATAAATTATGTTTTGTCTTCTTTAGTTTTAACTGCTTGCCTGTAAATTATATAAGCGGTGAAAGACATAGACAATACAGATAATGTAATAACTATCCATAAAGCACATATTAAATCTGGCAGTACATACTTAGTATATCTACAACGAATAAGTATACCTAGAAACTTACTGCAATTAATACTAACCTACTCCAGGACAAAAGTAAGAGAGAAAATTAATAAACTATGTTTTGTCTTCTTTAGTTTTAACTGCTTGCCTGTAAATTATATAAGCGGTGAAAGACATAGACAATACAGATAATGTAATAATTATCCATAAAGCACATATTAAATCTGGCAGTACATACTTTGTATATCTACAACGAATAAGTATACCTAGAAACTTACTGCAATAAATACTAACCTACCCCAGGACATAAGTAAGAGAGAAAATTAATAAATTATGTTTTGTCTTCTTTAGTTTTAACTGCTTGCCTGTAAATTATATAAGCGGTGAAAGACATAGACAATACAGATAATGTAATAATTATCCATAAAGCACATATTAAATCTGGCAGTACATACTTAGTATATCTACAACGAATAAGTATACCTAGAAAGTTACTGCAATAAATACTAACCTTCCCCTAGGACATAAGTAAGAGAGAAAATTAATAAATTATGTTTTGTCTTCTTTAGTTTTAACTGCTTGCCTGTAAATTATATATAAGCGGTGAAAGACATAGACAATACAGATAATGTAATAATTATCCATAAAGCACGTATTAAATCTGGCAGTACATACTTAGTATATCTACAACGAATAAGTATACCTAGAAAGATACTGCAATAAATACTAACCTACCCCAGGACATAAGTAAGAGAGAAAATTAATAAACTATGTTTTGTCTTCTTTAGTTTTAACTGCTTGCCTGTAAATTATATATAAGCGGTGAAAGACATAGACAATACAGATAATGTAATAATTATCCATAAAGCACGTATTAAATCTGGCAGTACATACTTAGTATATCTACAACGAATAAGTATACCTAGAAAGATACTGCAATAAATACTAACCTACCCCAGGACATAAGTAAGAGAGAAAATTAATAAACTATGTTTTGTCTTCCTTTAGTTTTTACTGCTTGCCTGTAAAATATATATAAGTGGTGAAAGACATAGACAATACAGATAATGTAACAATAATCCATAAAGCACATCTTAAATCTGGCAGTATATACTTAGTATATCTACAACTGTATTTACCACTATACTAACGGACATTAATTTGAAAAAATCTGTTTTGGTAAGTACAAGTAACGTTATACCAGAAGTGTTATGAAAACAGTTAAACTTAAAGAGTAAACTTTTAACCTATCCCTTAAAAGAAATAGAACCGATATGTAAACATTTCCTAATATCTGCAAGGAATCATAAGATGGAGTTGGAAGACAAACTTAGCAAAAAAGCGAAAAGAGTATGTGGAAAAAAACAACTCCCTCTAAAGAGGAATACATGGAAATGTTGTCTAAAGAGCAGGATATAAGAAATGCCAGATTAAATCTTGAGTATTACATTAAAGAACAATGGACAAATTTTAATGATGGTTATGTATACAAGGTGAATGCTTTTGCTGTAAACGATAAGCATATGCATACTTATTTTGGTGTTCTTGCAGAGAGAAGACACAAAATATGGTCTTCCAAGTGTTTATTATTTATATTAAAGGCTATCACAAGAATTAATTTATAGATCTAAACAATAAGCGTGACATTTTAAAGATTAGTGGATTCGTAACAGCTTCATACAGAGCTACAATAGGTGCTTTAGTAAATATTATTTCTTGATCCTCGAATAAACCATTGCCACCGTTACAACCGATGGGTGTATTACATACAAAGTTAAAACATGTCATAAAGTAGAAAACTAAAATTCTCGAAAGAATTCTGGACAGATAAAAAAGCTCTATAGTATAACCAACTATAGGTATATATAAAGTTAACCAAGTAGTAATAGGAGAAATAGTGGAAAATATAAAAATGTCGTCTTCCAAAAGGATATAGGATCTAAACGAAACAAAGAACTCCTAATAGTGGGGTTAAGAGATGTGCTGCTTAGTGGTCAAATAAGGTATTTGATAAAGTTCGAAAATACTCCAGACATTTATTCGTCTAATTATTGGGTTGTAAAGGAGTTACAATACGTCGATTTAAATAAAAAAAAAATTATAACAGACAAAATAAAAGCGACTTTAAGTAAAAATATGGAGAGGTTGGTTATTGTGTTTAGTTTGTATTAAAATAAAGTTTGTTTTTGTAAAAGGATTTTTTCTCATTCAAATAGCAAGGTTTGTTGGTATTGTGCAATAGTAATAATATAGCCAAACTTTCTTTAAAATTTACAATTGGCAAATGGTTTGTGCATTGGCCAATTGTCAGGTGTAAATTAATTGTCGGGGGGGGGTATGAATATTAAACACAAAAACAAAAATACAGGCTTTTTTTCTTTTTTAGATAGCAGGATAATGTTTATATTGTTCAATAGTAATAATGGTACCAAACGTTCTTTAAACTTGAAAAGAGGCAAGTGCTTAGTGCTCTGGTAATTACCTAGATATAAATTTTGAGGAGGTATAGGGGTAATAATAACAAAAACAAAACTACAGGCTATTACAAAGGTATTTGAAAGTATAGTAATGTGGTTTTTTTTCTATCTGAAATTGATTTGATGTTGTACAATTCAAAAATGATGGTGCCGGCTCTACATATTAAAGCGGACTTAAGACGCTTGGAATGGAATGGAATTGGAATGGATGGAATGGCATATTCTCGACAAAACTATGTATATAAAAGAACGAGTGATGGTATGTTAGTTAAGAACAGTAGTAATGTTTTTAAAACACCGGGGACTGGTAAATACTTCAACAACAAATATAAAGAATAAATAGGAATGGGAGAGATTGCTTACAAATTACATAAGCCTGCGAGTACGAATTTTGTTAAAAGGCCTTGTTTAGCGTTGGGTATAGACGAAACTGTACAAATAGATTAAATAGATATGCAGAATTATGCTAGAGAGAATTCTGGGAATAAATTTAGTTTAACTTTAATTTACACATTTTAGAAAAAGGTTTATGCCACTCCGTTTAAGAATAAGACTGGATTGGTGTTCAAATAAGCCATAAAGACTATTCTACCAACGGGATTTGAAAATATTTAATCTGATAATGAATAGGAGTTCTTTAACGAACATTTTAATAAGTTATTAGATAAGTTAAATATTAATCACTACCAAACTTACTCTACAACTAATGTAGCTATTGCAAAACGATTCCAGAAAACTTACAAAAATGGTTATATAGAGAGTTTAGTGCACAAGGGCGTTAAATAGTGGGATTTACTTGCAAAGTTAATAAAGATATATAATAATAAAATACATAGGTTCATAGGGATAAAACCTAATCAAGTAAGTGCAAACAACTCTAAATTTGTAAAAAAAATGTTGACATCTAAGGCACAAGTTAAAAAGCAAAGAAATAAATTGGGGGATAGTGTAAGAATTTCCAAGTATAAACATGTATATTTAGTAAAGTTGATTCCCCTAAATGGACAGGGGAGTTGTTTACAATAGCAGAAATTAAGAAAACAAAGCCGGTGACTTATAACTTGAAGATTAAAACGATAATATAATTAAGGGATGATTCCATACTGAGGAATTGCTAGAGACTAAATATAAATATATGTGTTTGGTAAAGAAGGTAGTAAGGAGGAAAAGTAATTTATTATATGTGAAATGGCTCAGTTTCCCTAGTAGCCAGGACTCGTAGATTTCAGCAAAGTATGTATTAAAAAAATAATAAACATTTGAGGTTCGTGTGCTTTAAATAGGACGTGGACAGTAACAGGGAAGTGATTACATCCGTGGTTATAATATTTTAATTAGTGGCAAAAAATTGACCACTATGTTATTCTTATGGGCAAAACCTGCTAAAAGTGAGGAAGAACGCCCTTTTTCCACTACTAGTACATAAACAATGAACATATAAATTGGTTTGATTATTTATTTGATTGTAATTATGTGAAAAAAGTTATTACTAAACATGCCCAGTAATATATTTTGTTGATTTTTTTTATCTTTTGGCCATTAAATTGATAACTTTTTTACTTGGAATAAAGGTGTCAGGTTAAAGATTGTATTTGAATATATATTTATGATGAATATAAACTCTTTACTCCCTGTTAGAAGAATTTCTTCTTTGGTTACGACTATTATAAAACGAACTAAGCGTAAAATAGCAAGATATTTGTTTGTCGGTCTGTTTTGTGTTTTTTTTTAGTTTTTAGCAAATTTCCCCTATAGGGAAGAAGCTATTAACGTAGGTGGCATGGTAAGACTTAAGCCCGAGACCATGATAACTTATAGTTTTGAGGTCCCCAGATGCCAAAAACACTATTCGTTTAAATTTATAATTTAATTTTATAATTTATATATATATATATATATATATATACAAATTTAAACGAACGATGTTTTTGACATCTGAGGACCTCAAAATGAAAAGTTATCATAGTGTCGGGCTTAAGTCTTACCATGACCTACGGTAATAGCTTCTTCCCTATAGGGGAAATTCGCTAAAACGGAGACAACGGGGAAATTCGCTATTTTCCAATCTAGATAACATAGCTGAATCCCTTCCAATGACATTTTTTGGATTTATAAATAGAACTATATCAAATATCCTGTTTAAATACATTTCAAAATTAATTCATCTAATATCGTTTTATCAGGTGTGATAGGAAATTATCATATCTGACAAAAATCACTATGAAAAGTTCTTAACATTTAAATCGTTGAAAAATTTACTATTCTTTTTCTTATAAATCCTTCTGATGTTGTTGAAGATGGTGATTTTATTCTTGGTTGATTATTAAGCATTCTCATCTTCCTTAAAACTATATTAAGTAAAACAAATTTACAATTTGTTTGACTTAATATTTTTAAAGAATATGAGAATGCCTGATAATTAACCAAGATTACCATTGTTTTGTCATTTCAGTTAATCCATACCAAATTTAATCCCACTTAATTTGATATGTAAATATAAATATTTTATAATTACAAATATAAATAATTTTAAATGTACATTAAAGGTTACAGAGATTTGCATATATATTTATTTCTCAATAATGTTATTGAATGACATTTATGGTGAATCAGGTTTAATAAACTGATTTACAGTTTTAGCCAATACTTGAGCGGTTCCCAAGATGTATTCGTGAAGCTCGTTATAACCAGGATCTGTATTGGTGAGCAAAAAGATGATATACCTTAATCCATCTGAATAGTAGACTGCACCTACAATGTCTTCTATAACATATATCCTTGGACGACCGATAAAATAAAAATGTAAAACAGATTTGAACATATTTTTTTTCTGGACGGACGCAGAAACCAGAGTTTTTTGAATATTGTCAACAACATCGTGAATATCAATCCGTCCTTGCATCTTCTTCGTCAACTGTTGGTTCAGCTTCTTCAGTTCTTTTAATACCTTAGATGACAAGTATGACTCCAGTTCGTATATTGAATAGATTCCCTGCAATTTAAAGTAAATTAATAAATTTCATCATCGAATTTTGAACTATTTAACCGGTTCAGAGAAAATATTACATACATGTTAATAATAAAGTCATAAAACATTAAAACAATCTCAAATTGCATCTTTTGTTAGGACAAAAGCGTATTTATATAATGTTGTCCACCTTTAAACCATTTGAAGATTAAAGGCATATGTCGAAATGTAACATCAATTAAACTAAAAATTAAGTCGATTAAATTTATAATTGTCTTATAATATCCATTTTTTCACTGGCTGTTACTTTTTAAACATGGTAGATTTTGTAATAAATAGTTTTTAGATCGAATTTTAGATTTGGAATAGATTATTTTAGATCGAAAGTAAGTCTATAATATAATAAATTGTTAAAAAATGATATTCCATCGTATTCATGGAAACGTGTTGTTTCAACAAGTTTAATCACTTCATGAATACATTTTAATGTAATGTAATCTCTAAAAGGGTTTTCACTGGAAACCATATTCTGCTGCAAAAGATATAAGTTTATAAGTACAATTTAGAATCAAAAACCAAATAAATATTACATAATTATTTTTCAATAAACAAAAGCATCTTTTGTCTGATTTTACAAACATGGTTTTAAACATAATTCAATGATAATTTGTCTATTAAATATTAGTTTTTGCATTGGTCGATAGTTAATTGAGTATAAGGCTTTAATTTATATTGAAACACAATAATGCTTAGTTTTATCTGTGAAATAGTTACATAAACCATATGAGGGTAAATCTTATTCGTTCAATGTATTTATTTAAACAACGTGTATTTGTTGAAATAAGTTGTTTTTTTTCAATACATTTATTCTACTGATAAAATATTTTATCATGTCTGATCTCCATTATTTCTGTACACTTTATAATCTTTTCCACTACAAAGCTTAGGTCGTTTAAACAAACTACAAATAAGTTTGACGTTATACCAAACTTTAGAGACATGTTATTAATAAACAAAAATACTGTTTGGCTGTCCTGACACACCTGGTTTTAATCACACTGTAGTAATAAGAGGTGATTCCTTCTGTCAATATTTAGGAAGGAGTGCTCCTTAACACTTTATTTTTTTAACAAGTTTCAAATTTAAGAGTACCTTATTAACGGATTCTAGAAATTGTATACTATTACTATGTATTCATATTTTAGTTACCTAGGATTAAAGTTCGATTCCAAATATAGCAGGTTACATACCTTTCCGCCGTCAATCCTTATAATTTCCTAGCATATAGTTTCGGTACATCTGTTCTAATATCAAATTGGTTTTAAAAAGTAAAAGAAAAACACGTTGTCAAAGTTCTTACAACTATCACAATACAAACGGATGGTACGAATAAATGTTTGTTTTATATTATTTTATTCGTAACGTAAATTTGTGTTGAGTTAGTGTGTAAAAGGGTGAGGGTATGATTATTTTTTAATTGTTAACGCTTGACACCATATTTAGTAATGGGATCGTATTCCCGAAACTAGTCGAATTAGGAAAGGGTTGACGATGGAAACGTAAGTGAACCTGCTTTTTTTCCAGCCATAATAAAATAGAACAATTTATAAATGACATTCACTCTGTACGCACATAGGATTCTTCTTCACCATCCGCAGCCGACAAAAGGAGCACAATGCCCACAATCACTAGTGCCATCTGCATTTTTACCTGTAATATTCAAATTTATTGCTGCATGCAATGACTTTTATAACAAATAAAACACTTTGACGCGATTAAAACAATACTAGATGAAGGTTTGTTAAAATTTCTTCTACATTTAATAGACAACAATAAGTAGTTTAGGAATTTTATAAATTATAAATGGCTACAATTTGTAAAATCTTGTTTCGTAGAATGAGGTAGTAAATATTATAAGGTTGAATATATTTTAATTGGAAGATACTATGACAAAAAAAAAGGATGAGATACCAATTGACCAAACTACATCACACCAACAAGTTAGTTTATTAAAATCAACGAAAAGCAATTGTTGCAAACAAACGAATTTCAAAATTATTAAAACACAGACTGTGCTAAAAGGTCAAATATTTAAAGTCTCGTTGATTAATCAAGAGGTTAAACTACCTGTAACTGTCAAGTTATCCATCGTCGCTCTTGTGGGTGACCGGTTATGACCCAGCTAAGGGGTCATTTTAAATCTAGGCGTAAAATTTCACTCACGAAGAGGTCGTAAAAAATTCTTATAAACACATCAAACAAAATACATAAGGACGAACGGACTATCAAAACAACAAAATATATTTAATGACCATAAAAAAACTATCACGGCGCTGCAGGTACGGGGTGCATGTCTAGACCATTAAACAATTTTGTTGTTTTGTTTGTCCGTTCGTCCGTATGTATTTTGATCGATGTGTTTAAAAGACTTTTTGACGACCTCTTCATTGATGAAATTTTACGCCTAGCTTGAAACTGAACCCTTAGCTGGGTAGAAACTGGTCGCCAACTTGAGCGACGTTGGATCACTTGACCGTTACAGATAATTTAACCTATTGACTAATTTCTATCATTGATCCGGTGACAAATCAATATGAAGTCTCAGTGATGTTTTGTTGGATTTGTAAAAAAAATACCAATGACATAAACACAACCCTGCAAGCTACTAGCTCTAACCCTGTAACCGAGTCAAGGCATTTCCGCCTGGTTTTAGTAATTCTAACTTGCCTACCTTAAAGAGCTGTAAGCTTTCCTTATCCTTCCCCAGAAGGCTATAAAACTCCCTCACTCATTTGACAGTAAAATGTGATGGATGTAATGTAAATGTCATATACCTCATTTACTATTTACGACATAATGTTTTTAAAGACCATGCCTAATAAAATAATTTTAAAGAACAAGAAAAAAAATTTAGACTTTTACAATCGACTTTAAGATTTATGTTCCAGTTTAACACTCATCTAGATATGTTACTGTCGTAGGCCAATGAATAAACACAGTGAAACTCACAATTCCTTCAATCAGTGTCATTAAAATACACAATTTTAATTTTATCAACTTTTAAAATTTCATGTTTTGAATTTTCTTTACCTAATTATGTTTATATTTTTAATTTAACTGTTAGATTTAAAGGTTGTATCATCATGTCTAACGAATTAAAATCTAAATCTAGCATTAACATTACATAAATTTTAGTCAGTTTCTAAAGTTAAGAAAATCATATTACCGATATTTATACTGCACTAAAATCTATGAAAGTCTTCATCAGAATATTGCTTTTAGAATTATTGAAATAAAGAATAATATAATGGTTCCATGAACATTCAAGGAAACAATAAAAATTAATGTCAAGACTCCATAGACTATATGATACTACATTATTAAATAATAAAATACAAATGTTTTTGTTTAAAACTTTTGTGCAATAGAAAATTATTCTTAACATATTAATTAAAGTTACTAAACTTTACTTAGAATTCTTACCACTAACTAATAGCTAGTTACACTTACAGGTGCTGGGACGTGTCAGAAATAAATCAATACATGTCTTCCTTATATATGTCTAACTAACTATAAACTGTACCGTTAAATACAAAGAAACAGTTTAGTTATATTTCATACGAGCGTTCAACTGTAACTTGTTCACACTTATCACAAATAGCATTAGATAGACAATAGGTAATTAAGTATACGGTTCTAGTACGTGATAAAACACTTAAAACTATTTGTTTCTTTAAACATGATATTGAACTCAATGACCAGGACACACTTTAATAAGCACCTTATATTAAATACTTAGAAATAAATTCCTAGCGGATCTAAAAATTTTAGTGTATTTATACCCTTACCGATATGTAATTAGTAATGATGTACACGTAAAACGAATAAACAAATATAAGAGGAAGATGTGTTGACACCAATTAATTAATTGATCTGCTTTATTGTTCATGGAAAATTGTTGAAGTAGTTAAATTGTAAATATAGTTTTTGTGCCCTTTTATGAATTGATATATAAACTAATTCACTATGTTGAAAAGTCTTGACAAATCAAACAGCTAATTTATATGTGCTATTTATACATGTTCTTATTTATTTGATTTTAATATTTTATTTGGTATTTTATGTAATTTATTTATAATTATATTTTGTCATATTTCCTTATAAGGTGAAATGGCGTCACACTTATGCTTTTCTTTAGGTCTAAAAACATTCACGTTCATGCGATTGATTCTTCTTCTATATCATATTTGGTTGTTGCCCTTAATTAGATTATTTATTGTACAAATAACTAATCCAGAGTTGCTTTTGGTAACACTCACTACGGGATACTTCTGGAACGATATTTCTTCACAAAAGATGTATGTCATTCACAATAAACAAATAATTTTAAAAATATACAAAATAAATCACTTTTCCATATTAAAAACAGTCCGTTTAATTGATGGTTTCTTATATCCATAGAATAACAGACTATCAGAAGAACAAAATCTTATTTTACATTTTACAAGGAAAATGATAAATTGCATCATAGATTGGGAATTACTACACGTTTTAATAAATTTAAAACAATTATGAATGGAATAGTCGAATTCAGTAGAAAACTTATATTTAAATGTTTTAAAATAGGTTTATTTATTACATACATCCATTTCGTATTTTGGTTACATTTAAGTAAAAATATCTGTTAACAGTAAAATACTATAAAACAGAATAACAAATAATTTTAGGTTTTTAATGATCGAAATAGTTAAAAACTCATTAGATAACGGAATCAATTTAAACGCTCAATAGTTATTAAATAATACAATAATTAATTACCGTGATAATTGACTAGATTATTAAATGGAAATTCATTACATATACAATTAACAAGTGTAAAAATCAATTAAAATATAAATTATAAAAATGTGATTGGATATTATTTTATAATTTTAATATAAAACAAAATATTAACTAACGCTGGCTTAATACATCCTACCCGGACCCCAAACTAAGTCAAAGAGCTAATACTACAGCCATATTTTTTCAAACACATCATAATTTAGAAGTACCAGAATTCACTGTTCACTTTCAATACAAATTAATTTTAAATTTTTGCATTAACGTTATGATATTGTTACGTTTCTTTTACGTTATTACAGTTATAGTGTGAATTTGGTTATGAATTAACTAAAAACAGTGGACTGTTGCATAAAGTGTTGTGTATTTGAACACTGACTAATAATTATTATTTTTAGTGCATTTCATATGGAAAAGTGAACTATTTGCATGACCCGCGCACGGTAAAACTTAAGGCCGGGACCACCATAGAAGTTCATACCCTGACCACCTGTACATATTTTGGGGTGTCGTACAATATGATATATATATATATATATGTGTATGTGTGTGTGTGTGTGTGTGTGTGTGTGTGTGTGTGTGTGTGTGTGTGTGTGTGTGTTTTCACTATCGCTGTCTCATTATTTGTCCGATTTAATAAAATTTTTACGGACCTATAATTAGTTGGACAAACCAATCCGTTTGATATCCGTTTAATATCCGTTTTGCAAACCAATCGAAAAACTAACCCCTTTTTAATTTTTAAAATGTTTAAGTTTTGGGCCCAAATACTCCAGAAAAGCCCCGGATGTAAAATTAATACATTAAAAAATATGAAAATTAGTGAGAAGAAGTTCTTTAGAGTCTCTCACGATTGCAGTTTTTGTCATGTTTTCTCGTTGACCAAACTTACCCCAGAATGAATTTAACATTAATTTAGCTACTGACCTCAGTCCTCCAATTTTAGCAATTTTGCCTTTCTCCATTTGAATACCCTCACGCTCAAAGAAATCAGCAACATATTTGTCTTTATCTTCCTCTGTTTTACACCAAGCGGGATACCCTGAAGCTTCCTGCTTTACTTTCAAGAATTTATTAATAAAATTGGTAAAAAGTCCACCTTTCTCGTATGTGGCGACTTCATACTCCCACAAAACGTACATGTCCAAGATCACATAGCCCTTTTCTACAGCTTTTCTAATTTCATCCATAGTCCATGTTCCTGCCATTGCCCTTTCCTCACTATCATGAAACCATTCCCCTTGGTTTAAAGTCCCCCCGCAAGTTCTACACAAAACAAACATCAATTTATTATTAATTTTAGCGGGGAGTACGGGATGATACAGGTTGTAAGGAGGTAGAATTTTGCATTTTAACAAGCCCTCTACTTTAAGGCCTCTCTCTCAGCACTCATTTCCAACGTAAATAGTAGGATGACCCACGGGATACTTACAATATTTATTTACATACGGATAAAGGGAACAGACATCAACGTACTGTATTGTTTCTCCCTCTTCACATTTACAATACGTTTTAGTGTTACCCGTTCTACCTCCAAAGAAGAAAGTGGAAGTGTGTTCTACCTCCTATCAAGTGGAATTGTGTTTAGAATGGACAATTGGTTCAAGTGATTTAGTTTTTTGTCTTTCTTCAATTTATTAAACTCACACTCCCACATCTCTACAACTTCATGGCTATTACGTTTTGCCATTTAGGATTTGGTTCTCTCGTAACGGAGATGCAAACTGTCTGAGGGATCCTCCGGCAGAGGTTCTTCTCTGCTGTATTGATAACATTACGGGCAGCCGTGCCAGTAACACCAGTGAAACTCGTAAATTCTCTCACCATCATACCCGTCAACTTTTAGCTCATTAACTTTAACTTCTTTACCCCGGCCATTGTGTTGAATCTTTACTCCACGTTTCTCCTCCTCCCATGTTAACCACTGTAAAGCAACGGTTGACTGATTTTCAGCAAGTCGGTACCCTGATTTTGGTATAAGCCCAATAGTATTTTTTTAAGAAGTTACGGCGGCAGGCCAAGTTACATGCACTGGCAATTGTTATAGCCTCGAGAAAAGGATCTACGTTACATTCTTGAAGAAGTAAGGCTCTAAATTTAATACATGCTTTAGCTTAAATCTCCACGTCAGAGATACAGTACTCTAAGATTTCCTTTTTAAAACCAAACACGTAGTCTTCAGCGACTTGTTCATCGTACCAGCTTCCAAAGGCCTTGTGTGGTTTCTCAAACATTGACTCGGGGCAATAGAACTTTTTGTCGGGCATAGGGCCTACATAATTTTGGTTCACCAGAGTTTTAAGGAGGTGGGGAAAGTAGCCCTTCTTTTTCTCAGGAGGCAGATCAAAAGCTTTAGGGAGTGTAGCGAGGGCCATGGGAAAGTAACCAAGTGAGTCCACAAACCTTACGTTGGCTACTTCAATCAATATAGCAGTAGGGTGCCATAGCCGGTTCTGGACCACCTTCGCAGACTGAGGAGCCGAGGAGCCCCCCCCGTGACGTCATCCCCCCCATGATGTCATCCCCCCGTGACGTCATCCCCCCGGTCACGTGACCCCGGTCGTTGACCCCCCCCCGTTGGTTTCTTCCACTACGTGTTGTTTACTTTCCTTGTTTGTCACCGGTTTTTTCCCCATTATGGGAAGTTTACTGCTCCTCCACAAACGCTTATTCCACAAGCTGAAGCCATGTCGGCAATAAACTCATATACACTGTGGGATGATGTTAGCATTGCTAACATCATAAATGTTATTAGAGGCGAGGCGGTTAACCGCCTAGTTATCCTCCGCTGGGGAATCCTATGCCCAGACGGTCGCCATCACTTCATGCCGCGGCGTTATATTGGAAACCAGCCCGGGCACCTGGAGGAGGTGGAGCTTCGGCTGCACAACCTTGTAAAAAACGGGGAGGTGGTGGTCCTGCAGAAGAAAACCATCCCTCTCTTTTAGATTAAGTATTATTTTAATTTAAGTATCATCTTTAATTTATAAGTTTTCATCCTTCATATTTTGTATAAATATTCATGTATCATCTTAGACTTAAGTATCACTTTATTAAATCGTATGTATTAATGAAATAAAAAAATGGAAAAAACAAAAAAAACAACAAAAAAACAAAAGTGACAGTTTAGCAAGCTGAGGATTGGGAGGATCAGCCCTGTGTCACCCCCCCCCCCCCCCGGACGACCCCCTGACGACCCCCATGGACCCCCCAAACATCATCCTTGTTTCATTCTTTTATTTCATTTTATTTTTTTATTTTTTGTTTTTTGTTTTGTTTTGTTTTTTTTGTTTTTTTTTTTGGACAAAGGAATCATTTATTATATTAACAAACAACTTATAACTTTAAAAACTATTCCTCATTATTGGCCGCGCGCTCCTGTTCTTCCAAGCGGTCCAATTCCTCATCCAACTCACGCAGCCTGGCCATGTCGGCCATAAACCATCGCCAATGTGTCTCATGCTGCGGCTCAACCACCCACACTCGGTCGATGTCGTCCTGAAGCTCCTCCCACTCCAGGTTCACTTGTCGTGCAGTCCTTGGTGGTTGAGGGTCCTCAGATGAGTCAGACTGAGGCGATGGAGGTGGTGATGGAGATGGAGATGGTGTGGGCTTAGGCGATGGAGGAGGAGGCCGCTGTAGCCCGCTGGGTCCAGGCTGAGGTGATGGAGGAGGCCGCTGCAGCCCGCTCGGTGCCGGCTCTAGGCGCTCCATTTCCTCCAGCTTCCGTATTTGCTGAGCAAACATTTGTTCTAGTTGAGCCTCTTGCTCCAACTCATCTACGAAATTTGCATTTTCAAGCGCAAACTCGTAGTCATAGTCCGTTATATCATCCTCCCACGGAGCAGCCATGCTTAACGACTGAGTGAGAGCCTGTTTGTGTAGGAGATTAATCGGACTTGTTATTGTTGGGGAAATTCCCTAGTAAACATATTTGGAAAGTTCCTTTCCACCCCCCCCCATGACGTCATCCCCCCCCGTTTACCACACGTGCCTTTGTTTTAACCTTGTTTACTCCTCTCTTGTCTTCAGTTAACGGTCGAGAGTCGCGGCATCATGTCCTCTGACAGCAGCAGCGATACCGAGCGGGTTGAAGTGAGTGTTGGTGAGGAGGGAAAGACTGTGAACGTTTGGCGATTGAGATACAAGTCTGCGTGGAGACCAGTGGAACCTCGGTACGAGTGGAGGAAGCGCGTTCGACGCATTTATAAGAAGTTTATGGCAGAGTGCGTTCCGAGGATCCATTACGACTTGGAACAGTACGAGAGCGACCTATTGTGGAGAGCGGAGCGGTATAAGAACATTCATACCTTTCCTCGTGATGATTATGAGATGTGGGTGGTAGAGGAGGGCAGAAGGTACCTCGCGGAGGACTTTCCATTCGAGAAGGAGTACTGGGAATGGATCCGGTATGAACAACAGTATTTGCTATTGGTGAACGATTGGAATAGATAGGGGAAGGGTTTGAGGTAAATCCTTTTTTGTAAAAATTTAAAAGAACTAAAATAAATATTAATTAAAGTAAATAGTTACACAAAGCTCTCCTCCACATGATGACACCATCCCTGTTATACCTCGAGGCAAGCGCTTGTTTACTTGTGGTTTCCTATACACAGACTAATGCTATTTAATGAGCGGTGCCTAATGATCCTCCTCAGTTGATCTGTGAATGTGCTCGAGTGCTTATTTGTGTGCTCCTAACCAGTGACTTCTTCCTGCTTTGATTACCTTCAATAATTAAACGTAAGTAGAAATATTTTATTAACTAAACCATTTTAAATTTTCTTTTATTTCACACGTACTCTCAACTCTTTATTCACTAATGAAATTTTTTTTAAACCCTATTTTAAAACAGCTCTATATTAAATGTATTAGGTCTTTCCAACGAATATTTAACGTATCCTTTGTTGTTGTAGATGAACAACCAACATTTGTGTGAGGTCTGTGGTCGCACCTTCAGCCTTTTGAAAAACCTGAGGAGGCATGCAGAGTCTGCCCACAACGACAGACGCCATGACTGCAACGTTTGTGGTAGACGATTTACAAGAAGGGACAACCTCAATCGTCACATTACTACTGCCCACCAACAGCCTGTGGAGGAGCTCCAAGGTTATTAACTATAATCTATAGGCTACCTTTTCATAAAATAATTCTTGTAATTAATATTTAATAAATTGAATTTTAAAAAGTTGCATAATAAATTGTGGTAAGTGTTCATGCCCCCCGTGACGTCATCCCCCCGTGACGTCATCCCGCCCGTTTTATAAGTGTAGTAACTCTCATTATATGTTGTAGACGGAGGAGCAGAGTTGGAGGCTCAGGCAGCCAGGTTCCGCTGCACCTTCTGCGACAGGGACTTCATGCGCCACCACAACCGGGACCGCCAACAGACGCGCGGCTGCCCCGTCGTGTTGAACCTCGTCCGAGACCACTTCGGGCCGCCACCATCGCCCATCGCGGAGCCGCAACCCGGACCGAGCAGGGAGCCTCAACCGGGGCCCAGTAGGGAGCCTCAACCGGGGCCCAGCAGGGAGCCTCAACCGGGGCCCAGCAGGGAGCCTCAACCGGGGCCCAGCAGAGAGCCACAACTGAGGTCTAGTGAGGAGGAGCCGATGGAGGGTGTTGGTCTTCCAGCGTTCCAGCTCGTGCATCGAGCCTTCCGCAGACGCCTCCTCACCTTTCGACTGTCTCAACCGATGGACGCCCTGCTGACAGTCGAGGAAGCGCTCCTGTTCCAGGAGGTCTTTGATATTTTGACTGACGTGAGGAGCAGGCATCCCAGCATCAAGGTGAACATGGTCCTGGAATGTGAGTTCGCCAACATCCACGGGGCCACCTGCCTGCGCTACATCAACACGAAGAACGTCCCGCTGACCGAGGCCTCTGACTTGGGGGATTTCCTCTCCGCGACGTTCGACATGATCAAGAACAAGAAGGAGCAGTGCAAGTTGGTGGGCAGTGGATGGACCTACCTGCGCATACGTGACCTGGAGATCCGCGTAAACGAGTACACGCCGCTTGGAGGCAGAGCGTTTATTCCACTGCCAAAGGACATCGACGCCACGCACGCAGTCATCAATGTCCAAAACAACGATGACATGTGCTTCATGTACGCGATCCTGGCCGCGTTCGTCCCGGAGCATCAGCAGAGACCCGCAAGGTACACCTTTGACATCATCGCCCGGTACGACTGGACCGACCTGCGCTTCCCCGTCACACTAAATGACATCAAGGCTTTTGAGCGCAAGAACGCCATCAGCGTGAACGTGTATGGGATAGAGCGCGCGATGATGAGGAGACGGCCTGGTGGAACACCCGAGTTCAAGGACAGGGTATACCCGTTGAATATATGTAGGCGGGAGCTCCAGGACCATCGCGACCTGCTGAACGTTACAACCGAGGGTAACAGCCATTACACGTTCATCAGGAACTTGAGCCGACTGGTCCGCCCTCAGCTCACCACCCATGACCACAGGATCTACATCTGCAAGAGGTGTTTCGCCTACTTCGACAACCAGCCCAACAAGCTCGGGTTGTCGGGCGCTCAGCACTTGGAGGAGCATAGGCGTTACTATTACGCTAAGGCTCCTCTCCGCTTGGACATCTCAAAGAAGGAGAAGATCCGGTTTGCACATCCCGAGTACACCCGGCGAGAGAGGTTCTGCATCTACGCGGACTTTGAGTGCTCCCTTCAGCCCATCGCCGACGACCCCGCTGAACCACCACCCGGGACCAGACCTATGCGCATGCACGTCCCATACGCCTTTGCCTACCAGATCGTGGACTCGCTGGGGCTGGAGGAGTTTGAACCCCGGGTATACTTCGGGACCAACGCGTCCAAGGTGTTTATGGAGAGGCTCAAGATGGACGTGTTGATGCTGTGGGAGTTCCTGTTCAGCACGAGAGCTCTGCACCCTTCTCTGACCCGGCAGGAGATGGACGAGTACCTGGCGGCGACTCGCTGCCACCTCTGCGGTGAGGAGTTCACCGAGCTGGATGTCAAGGTGCGGGACCACAACCACGCCCCACCTTACGAGTTCCGAGTAGCGGCGCACCGCTCGTGCAACCTACGGTACAGGGAGCAGCGGGTCATCAACTGCTATTTCCACAACCTGTCCAACTACGACGCTCACTTCGTAGTGCGGGAGCTGGCCATTGACCCCGGCGATGTGGACGTGCTGGCGCACACGGAGGAGCGCTACATCGCTTTCACCAAGCGGTTCCACTTTGGCCAGCCCGGGGACAACCAACGACAGTCATCTTTCGCGGTGCGGTTCCTGGACACCTACAGGTTCTTGTCCATGAGCCTGGCCAACCTGGCGGCGGGGATTCCCACGGATAAGATGCGTGAGACCAGGAAGCGGTTCCCCAACGACCGGCTCTTCGACCTGGTGCGCAGGAAGGGTGTGTTCCCCTACGACTTTGTCACGTCGTACGACACGTTGTACTCCACCAGACAGCTTCCTCCTCGGGCCGCGTTCAAAAACAACATGACCCTGGAGGATATCAAGGAGGAGGAGTACGAGCATGCCCTCAACGTGTGGCGAGCCTTTGACTGCAACCACCTCAAGGACTACGCTGACAAGTACCTGCGCTGTGACATCGCCCTCCTCACCGACGTGTTCGAGGAGTTCCGCGACACCTCTTTGGCTGAGTGTGGACTGGACCCTGCCCACTACTACACCCTGCCCTCTTACGCCTGGGACGTCATGCTCAAGACCTGCGGTGTGGAGCTGGACACGTTGCAGGACTTTGACATGTACCTCTTCGTGGAGCAAGGATTCCGAGGAGGTATCTCCCAGGCCATCACCCGCTACGCCAAGGCCAACCACGAGCGGTGCCGCCCTGAGGACCAACGCCCCGACGAGCCGACACGCCACATCCTGTACCTGGACGCCAATAACTTGTACGGCTGGGCCATGTCCCAGTTCCTGCCCACCGGAGACTTCCAGTGGCTCAGCCGTGAGGAGATTGACGCCTTGGACATCGCCTCGTTGGACGCGGAAGCCGACCGGGGCTAAATACTGGAGGTGGACCTCAACTACCCCGCCCGTCTCCACGACCTGCACAGGGACCTCCCCTACTGCTGTGAGACCAAGCGGCCTCCAATAGGCAAGTTCCCCAAGCTGATGACTACCCTGGACAACAAGGAGCACTACATCTGCCACTACAGGATCCTGCAGCAGGCTCTGAACAACGGACTGGAGCTTGTGGCTGTGCACAGGGCCGTCTCGTTCCGCCAGTCTCGATGGCTCGAACCCTACATCCTGATGAATACCGAGCTGAGGAAGAAGGCCAAGACCAAGTTTGAGCAGGACTTTTTCAAGCTCATGAACAATGCGGTCTTCGGCAAGACCATCGAGAACGTGCGCAAGTGCCTGAACGTCAAGCTGGTCTGCACTCCGGAGAGGTTCAGCAAATACGTGGCCAAGTCCAACTTCCTGGACCGCACTTACTACACAGAGGACGTAGCCCTCATCCATCTAGCCAGGGGGAACATCGTTCTGGACAAACCCATCTACATCGGCATGTCTGTCCTGGAGCTGAGCAAGTGTCTCATGTACGAGTTCTTGCGCAAGATGAAGGACCGCTACGGTGACCGCCTGACCGAAGACTACATGGACACAGATAACTTCGTGTTCGACATAATCTCTCAGGACATCTACAGGGAGATGATGGAACACCTGGAGGATTTTGACACCAGCGCCTACCCCAGGTCCCACCCCTGCTACAGCCCCATCAACGCTAAAGTCATCGGAAAGTTCAAGGACGAGTGCGCTAGCAGATCCCTGTTCGAGTACCTCGGGCTTCGTTCCAAGCTCTACTTCATGGACATTGAGGACCCGAGCGAGGAGACGGGATCCAAGGCTCTCAAGCGCGCCAAGGGAGTCGCCAAGGGGGTCGTCAAGAACATCCTTACCCCCGACGACTACAGGGAATGCCTGTTCAACGAGGTGTTGAAGACCACCGTCAACACCCGGTTCCAGTCCCACCTGCACCGCGTCTTCACGGTCCAAGTGGAGAAACTTTCCCTGAGCCCGAAAGATGACAAGCGCTACGTCCTGGCGGATGGGATCCACACCTTGCCTTGGGGACACAAGGACATCCCACCACTGGCTGAAGGAGGACGAGACCACCTCGTTAATCAACAGCAGCCAATGGAGGTGGATGAGGAGGAGGAGGACGTTGATGAAGAGTTCCCTGTGTAGGCTTATGTTTATATGTAAATAGTATTTTTTAATTTATTTGTAAATAGCGTTTATAATTTATTTGTAAATAGTATTTGTAAGCAATTATATTGTAAAATTTTTAGTTCACAGCAGATATCCGTGTTGTTATTACCTCACCCGTATTTCCTCATTATATTTTCAAAATCATCAACATGTCCAAGTTATAACTTTTTTCCAAATTAAAACATTTTAAAGATGCAATTTCTAAAATTAAATAATTTAAAAAAATTAAATAAAAAAAAATCGAGATATTGGACATATACTTTTCTTAAATACTGAAGTAAGGACAAATGATTAACAACAAGTGATTACAATATATCGTATTTATTTCAAAACATAATAAGAATATACAAACACACAATTAAAAAAGGAATAAAATAAAGTATCAGTAACGTAGTGGTGAGAAGATGGAGTGGAAGAGCCTGCGGACCAGAGTGTCGTTGACCGTGGGGGACGCCAGATCGAAGAGCTGCACGTAGTCACCAAGCGCCATACCGAGGACCGCCCGGCAGTACAGGTAGGTGAGGCAGTAGTGGCCGCAAACGGAAGTACCGTAGCCCCGGAGTCGATACCTGTTGTAGACGTGGCGGCGGCGCGAGTTGCGCCTCAGGAACCTCTGGTAGTCCGCCTGGTACGGGGACCTGCCATAGCTGTCGAAGTATTCCAGCCGGTCCTCAGAGCAGTAGAACGCCACCCAGTGGTCTCCTCTAACAGTGTGTGACATGGTGTTGGCCACTATAGCGGTCTGGAGTTGAACGGGCGCGTGAGGCAGGCAGTCGGAGGCGCAGACCAGAACGCTCCTCAGTCCGGGGACTTGCGCCAGGCTCCTCTCGATCTGGGTGGTGTTCATCGTGGGCGGAAGCAGCAGCAACACTCGAGGGCCGACGAGTCCGATCTGTCGTTGGCCATCAGCCAGTCGCGCAGGACGATACAGTTGTGCAGAGCGCAACGGTTGAGAGCGCTCTTATGGTGGCCGCAGCGCAGGGTCCGGCAGGAGGGTGGTCCGTTGAGGGACCCGCAACCCAGGTCGTCCATGTCCTGCACGGTGGTGGCAGCAGGCTCGACGATCAGGTGCCGCTGAACGAAAGTCCTCTTCTGCGACCCCTTGACGTAGACGATGGGGCGGTGGATGAAGCAGGCCCGCAGCTTGTCCAGCAGGGTGACGTAGGCGATATCGCCCTGGTCCCACTCGAGCCCATGGCAGTGACGCGTGAGCCAGCCGCTCTCGCGCAGTTTCTCGCTGGTCAGGAGGTCTCGATTGAAGGGCGGACGAGCGATGTGATGCATGATTAGTGTGCCGGTAGTCACGTCCACCACGCAGACCTCCTTCAGCAAATAGTCGTTTTCGCTGTCCTTGAAGCACTGCATGTCCATCACCAAGCTTCCGTGATGTCAGCGCACTAGGCCGGTGGCGGCGGCGGTAGGCTCGTTGTAGATTGGCGGCGGCACGTCCATCTCGCGAGGTCGGCTGAACTGAGATCGAGCAGGCGCTGCCTCGGCCTTAAGTAGGTGGGCGGGCGGCGGCGGTGGCGGCGGCGGAGGAGATAACCCGTTTTACCCACCAAAGTCCACAGTCACGTTGCGGTGACGGTCCACCTCCACGACGTTGTCCAACTCGGCATACATTATGCAGTTGAACGCCTCCGCCAAGGCTTCGGAGAACCCAATCTCTATGCGCAGGTTACCGTTGCGCACCAGGTTCCAGTGGCTGGATTGAGAGGCTGCCATATCGGGCGTCAGATCAAACGCCATCAGGCAGTATCCGTAGGGGTATTCGTTGCGACTGACTTCGTTACCACAGTCTGAGAAATTGATGCCGGTGCCAGTGTATAGCGTGTGGTAGGCGAGCACGCACAACTCCCGACCGAACGTGTAATCCGGTTGAAGCGGCTTACATGGCACTTGCTCACCATCTATGTACAGCGCGAAGAAGTTCACGTGGCTGTGGGTGAAGTTGAACGGGTTCTTCTTGTAGTCCCCGTTGAACGCCTGATTGCTGACCAGGCCAACTATAACGCGTTTCGGCAGTTGACCCAGAAACACACTGTCCAGAGTCTTGCTGCTGATACCGGCGGGTAGCGTGAAGGATTTGACTTCCACGCGCGTAATGGGATATTTGTCTGTGCCCGACTCCAGCGCCCTGCTGTGAGCCAACGGCACGCTCGGGTTGATCTTACAGCGGCGCATAAACAGGTTGACTTCGACGATGTCCACTTTGTAGTTTGTCACGGTTTTGGACATGATGGAGAATGAGTTCTTCGACCTGATCAGGCGAAAGCGCATCTTCACGCCGTTTAACATGAACTTCTCCTGGTTGCACAGGTCAACGTGCAGATGTCCGACCATGTCCGCGTACCGGCTGCCCTTGATAAACAACCTCCTATTCTTGAGCCCGGAATTATCCTCCTCAGTATTTTCCAAGGACCCGGCATAGTCCTCGTAGAACAACTCCGCGGTGAGGTGCGATGTCTTGGCATCACCACCATAGGACAACAGGTTCTCCAGGTAGGCGCGATAGGCGTACGTGTTGTTCTGAGGAGACACCAGTTTGTTGTTCAGGTACAGGTCCACTTGACTGAACAGCGAGTGCAACCAGTTGTTAATCGGGCCCACCTCTTTTATCGTTGAATCGCCCGTTACAGCGTCTCCATTCGCCGATCTAATGGTGGCCTTCACATGCAGTAGCGTCTTTGACAGATCCGTGTACTCGTCCCCGTGACCCGGAACTATGAACTCCACGGGCGAGTCGTCTGTCAGGGAGGAGATGGGCTTGTACTGCACCCATTTACCACTCTCTATACTGGTCTGCGTGGGCGGTAGCGAGAACAACTTGGTCCAACTCGGAACAACTCAGGTCCAACTCGGTCTTGACACACTCGCACGACTTCTGTTGTAGAAACGCCATTATCCAAAATGTCCTTCATGGTACTTCTGCTCTTCTTACGTCGCACAACGGTCTTGCTTTTCCTCTTCTTAGTGACGCGTTTTGCGGGCTTCCTTTTCCTCTTGGGCGCAGCGCGCTTCTTCTTCTTCCTAACTCCGAGGAGTTTAGCCAGAGACTGAGGGGTCACTCGCTGTACGCGCCTCCTCTTATAGGTGCCACCACCGCTCAGCACGCGATCCAGTTTTTCATCGGCCTTACGTTTCAGCGACCCGGTAAACTGCCTGAGTCGGGCGTTGGCTGCGACTCGGGGGTCGGCTGTGCCTGCCGCCACGTCGCCCAAGAAGCCCACACCGGACCTCAGCACCTCCTTGCCCAGCGCCGATGCGCCGGATCTGATCAACGGGACCACTGTACGCATCAGCCCGCCTAGGAAACTGCCGATGCCGTGACCGCGTTGGAAAGCGGCTCCTCTGAATACCGTGGACACTCCGTGCCCAGACTGCTGTTGGCAGTAGTACGCCAGATAGGGGTCGTTCGGGTTCATTGCTGCTGCTGCTCTCTGCACAGGTGAAGCTTCATGCACGTAGTCCCGAAGTGGAATGGCAGGTGGCGTCCGACACTGTCCCTTAAATCGATTTCCACACTAGCGAAGGAGCTCTTCATCAGCGGCACGTAGTGAGGGTCGGTGAAGTGCACGGTGATACTCGCGCCGTAGATGTAGTTTTTTGCATCGATGTTCACAATCTTTAACAAGGGCGCTACAGTGTCACCTACTAGCTGAGGTTCCACCAGGTCACAATACACGTACATGTGCGAAGGGATTTTGGCCAGTAAGTTGGGCGGTCTTATAGCTTTTCTATGTTTGATCAAATCCACATTGTGCACATCGTATCCCAACTGTAACGCTAGGGTGGGGCTAAATTCCAGTTGCACCACAGTCTGGTCTATCGAGATCAATTCCACCTTCCCAATCTCTTTGTCGTACTCAAACTGGCATTGGTATAAGTCCAATTTTGGAATGGCGTTGATGGCGTTGACCAGTTCATCGATGTCTTTATAGTTTCCGGCTTCCACTTTTACAGCGGTCAGTTTAGGCTTGTCGGTGTCATCCATAGTGTAGAGATATACGTGAGCGTACTCCCCCACTGTGACAAACGAGCATGGGTAATGGACCTCAACTAAAGCGACTTCCCATTCACCATTGCCACCCAATCGCACGACTGACGGTAGATGGGTGATGTAGTTAGCCACGGTGTTGTTTGGATAATAGTCTATTGAGCTGTTGCTGGGCAACGTCAGGTACAGCTGTCTGCGCTTTGTCGTCATAGCAGCTGTTGCACTTCAGATGCGGGTACCCACGAGTTGAAGTCCTCTCCGTAACCGACCCACTTGACCAAGTAGCTCTTACTGTGGCCTCGCCCTTTGGTGTCCAGTATTTTATCTATTTGGTACAGGCGGTCCGGGGCGACCGTTACCTTTTGCATCTCATGCTCGTAGAAGCGCCCTTCCAGCGGCGTCCCGTTCAGGTCGTGCAGCACGTACAATGGCAGAGGATGTGACCCGTATACGTGGTCCACCACAAACAGCTAGTTACTCCAGTTGGTCTCATAACATTTGGCGAACGTGCCCTTCTCCTTGGCTATGCGCACCGTGTCGCCCGGCTCAAACCTGGGCTTGCGCCGCCGGATCGCCTTTCCATACATGTGACGCCACACCTTATACACCGTTTTTCCATCGCCGCTGTCCGCGTCCACGGGTCGCAGACCACCACCCAGGCTCTTGTGCGGGCTGCGGTTGTAGGCATCCACAAGCCTGTCCAACACGTCGATGTAGCGATACGTGTTTTTATAGGTTACGTAGCGCCAAATGCGGTTCTTGAGCGTGCGGTTGACTCGCTCCACTACCGCCGCCTTCACGTCGGGGTTCTGCGTGGTGACGTATGTGACACCGTGACTCTTGAACACTTGCTTGGTAGCAGTCCCGGTGAACTCCGTCCCCTTGTCAGTCTGTAGACAGCGAGGAGTCGCCTCGGAGAATATCCTCTCGAACGCCACCGCCATCTCTTGCCCGCTTTTCCTCCTCAGTGGTACCGCGAACAGCCGCTTACTGAATACGTCGATCACAGTCAGCAGGTAGTTGACCCCGTCGTTGTGCTGGCTGAGACCGCGCATGTCGTTCAGGTCCACTTGCCACAGCTCCTGAGGCCCTAAAACGGCGTAGCGGTTGCGGGGAAACCACTTGCGCGCCGGCTTGTGCAGCGTGTAGGTGTCCTGGGCGCGCAGCCATTCCACCGCTCTGCGTTTCGAGAGGCGCGCGGCTCTGGCCAGAGCAGCCACCCCACCAAGGGAACCGGGCTGGCTCGGGTCATAGTACAGCTTTTCCATTACGGTGAGAACGGCTCCCAGTTGTCCAATGACGATTCCTGGTCGGGTTCCTCGGTTATTATCCTTCTCCTGGCCACCGGAGGTCGCGGTCTCAGGCGGTCTAGCATTGGTGTCAACCTCGGTGACAGGGGTGTTGAGGAGGCCGTCGTGTCTCCCCAGGGGCTCGATGCAGTGTCCAACCCCCCGCTTAGGTAACGCAACGCCGTGGGATTGCTCATGTATTCTTTGGGCACGTTCATGTTTTTCAAGGCGGTCATCACTTGTTGCCAACCGGTAGGCAATCGGTCCGCCCTTCGCGCTCTCACTATGCTGTGCGCGATGTCCAATATATTTGAATTAGGGACCTTCTCGTTGTTCACATACACTGCCCCACTGGCGTCCCAGGCGATGGGGCTGCCTTGCTGGGTCATAAACCGCAACAAGTTGCGCGCCACCGACTTGTAGATTTTTGGGAACGATGCTAACACCCCTTCCTTTGAGGTGCTAGACTCGCGTTTCACGTGACTCGGACCTGCCTCTCCCTCCTCCTCCTCCCCCTCAATGATTGACAGGCCTATAGGTTGACGTTTAGCCGCGGAAAAGTGCAGGAACCGCTGTAACACCTGTTGATATTGTTTCCATTTTTCCGTATCGTTCAGCCGCTTGTCGCTCAGTATGCGATGCATCTCAGCGTCCAGGCCGACTGGCTTATTGGTACTGCCTGCTCCTCCTCCTCCTGGTCCTGGTCCTTCTCGCAATCTCTCGATGAGCTCCTGCGGTACGACTACCATTTTCTTAGCGTGCTCCATTTTTTTCAAATTACTTTCTGCATTAACACGGGCAACACCGCACTCAACAGCAAGGGCAGGAGGATCCCACCGCCCCGTTGTACAAGGTAGCATCGCTTCTTGACCCAACCCTCAACACGTTTCACCAGCCGTCTGAGCGCCTGTTTGTGCTTTCTCAACTTTCGTTTATGAAAGGTGGTGAGCGGCACGTTTTCGCGTAACACGTTGTATGCACACTCACACACTGACCTGATACGGCTGTTCTCGCACGCTTTTAACAGGGCCTTGCGTTCCTTTGGTGTAGCGTGCACCAGAGCAGTCAGCAGGGCTGTGTCTTTCTTCACGCGGTGCGACATGATGACTGACGCTGGCGCGCGCTCAGCCCATTTATCACTTCTTTTGAGCAGGTACACATAGTTAACCGGGTCGTCTGGGAAAACGGCCGAACGTATGCGCATCTCCTCGGGTTTAGACTGTTTCAAGTCTATCAGCAGATAGGCGTGAGGATCGCGCGTGGCATCTGCGTAAGCCTCCTCCACAAATTTGGGGTTCTCTGGGTATACTTGGCGAGCCAAGTGTTTGATCTGAGCGCGGTCCCGGGGATTCTTGAAACACACTATGTAATGAGCATTCAGCTGTATGTCGCGCTGGCCCCTGCCCTGATGAAACAGGTTTTGCGTGATGAAGAACACGCTCATGTTGCGGTGATGGGAGCCCTTGGTGAACAGGTCCACCACGCCGGGGCCAGCCTCACGCATCATGTCATCGACGATAACCAGGGAGGGCTCGCTACCATCGTAGTCGTCCAGGTCGGGCAGGCCGGCTACGTAGCGCACAGTAGGGTCATCAGCTCCTCCTCCACCGCCGCTACCGCAGTGCCAGGTGATACGGGCGAAGCGCGTATCGCACATGCGGTTGGCGTGCCCTATGAAGCGAGCCACAAAGTGCGACTTACCGCTGCCCGAAGGCCCAGCCACGATGGCGGTGAACGGGTGTTTCCACCTCAAGTCCATGGTGGCTACTAACACAGCCACGCACCGCCTCGACTCTTATAATTAAATTGAGTTTTTTTTTATATTATTTTTTTCATTTATTTTGAATTGATTAGGATAAAGGAATAAGGTTTTTTTATTTATTCAAAGAAATTCTAGAAGAGCTCCTTTGCTGCCGGGGGGACCGCTCCTCTTGACCAGACTCATCCTCGACCCCACACCCACGTTGTACTGGCCGATGACATGGTCTCCCAAGACGGCCAGGTATCTGCGAGGCATGTAGATCCTCAGCGGGTCGTCACCAGTCAGCCCCTCCAAAGTGGCCATTATCGCCTCACCATAAGGAGTATCCACCCGCTCGAATGACCGGATGGGGTATGTGATGTTGTCCCTCAGATCGGCTATGCGGGTATAACCCCCCGCCTTGCAGCTGTTGAGAGCTGACTTGAGGTCTCCTGTTTGGTCCATGCTGCTCGTTGAGTGTCTGGATGTGGAATGGTTGTGGCTCACCACCGAGTCGTATTATATAGGCTCACTGGGTCAACAAGTTGTTTACGTCATTGTGTGTGTTTTCCGGGTCGTTGTGGTGTTTACTTCTTGCGCTTTGGGATGACGCAACCGCCTCCAGCCTTACGTTTTCCCTCGCAAACTGTTGTGCAATCGCGGGTCTTACGCCAGGCAGGTAGTGGAGTCACGGTCCTACTAACTCCGTTAATTTTAGGCACTCCGGTATCGCTATTAATCCACATATTTTCTAGTCTCGTTAACAGGTCCGTGAGGCATATGCAAATTTCATCGTCTATATCCTCGTCCAAGTACAGGCCGCAACTGCGCGTAGGGCGTCCGCCTTTGAATACCGACATCTCCAATAAAACGTTTCCTAAGTTGGCAGGGTTCTTTACTGAATATTGACATTCGGCATCACTCCAACTGCATGATAGAGAATCGGTAGGCGTATTCCTGTCCACTGTCCATCCAACAACGGGCTTCTTGCTCCTCTTCTTAGTTATGGTAGGCGGTCTAGCATTCTCGTCCATGGCGTCAAGCTCCTCCATCAGAGAGCGGATGGTTCGGTCCACCTCGGTTGCGCTGTTGCTGCTGCTCATAACGTCTCGGGCAAAACTGAGGCCGCGGTAGCGGACCTCAGGTTTATATACCGGCAGCGCGCGCAACCGGGTATGTCCCCGCCGAGCGGTGGCGGCCAAAGAGGGCGCGCCACGACAGCAAGCCGCTGAGCGATTCAAGGGTGCAACCTTGAGCGTCAGCAAACCGCTAAGCAACTCCTTCCTGGGCAACCCCTTCAGGGCCCGCCTCGACGCGCGCCGCCGACTGTCCCCGGTCGGCGGGGGCTTTTTAAGCCGCACGTAGGCCGCAACATGGGGGGATGACGTCACCGGGGGGGGGGGGACTTATCCTCGGCTAGCTCTGTGGATAAGTCCACAACCATATAGTTTTTGATAAAGGAATATCGTATATTTTTATAGTTTTTTTTTTGATAAAGGAAATTTTCTTTAATTTTTTCGTTTTAATCTTTAATCTTTATTTACAATGTTTTTAATTATAATCTTTACTTAACCCCCGTTTACAATAACCTTTGCAAAGACCTGGTCGGATTCTAAAAGAAGTAAATTAATCACGCGTTGACAGGCATCATGCGGTTTATTGATGCCATCCAAAGCAGCTTGAACTTGTAGGCGTTTTTGTTCAGGCAACCGCTTCTTAATCCACATCCTGATGGACAATTCGGCAAAGTGACCCGTTGTGTAATACTTCACCGTCTGTAGGAACATCTCCGCATCGATTGACTCTATGTCTTCAATTACAGATCTAACTGTAAATAGTTTTGTATGATAATATTCACCTTCCAGTGACACATCAATTCCAACATTAAACATTTTGTTAGGTCTAGTCAGTGAAGGAGCTTGTGAGCAAATGATTCTAACATAAATAACTGGAGAACTCTCACTAATGAGATAACCTCAGGCAGTCACGTAGTCCTTACCAAAACATGTTGTAATACTGGAAAATGATGGGGAAGGGAGTATTTTATTTATGGTTTTTTTTATCTTTTATTTTTCTTTGGGTTTTTTTTATCTTTTATTTTTCTTTATTGAAAGAAGAAAAAGAATTTAGAGTGACTAGAGCCCTCCCAAACTGTTTTTATGGTCATTGACTTAAAAATCACCAAGGTAGATAGGTAATCATTGTTTTGTGGCCAATCCGCTTCCCAAGCACTCTTACCACAGCAAAAACAAGTGTGCTGCAAATTACTAGAGTCTGAAAAGCGATACACTTTAACAATTCTTGCAGGATACAGAACTCTATTACAATAATGCTCAGTGTACTGACAGTAGCGGCATTGATAGACTCTCTTGCCATTGTATCTATTATACAAGTCTAACACCTGAGGATCCGTTTCGGGGTTGTTAAGCACTAACACATGTTCCTGAACGTACCTCTTGAGGCAAGATGCAACGTATCGCTGTATAGGCACTGGCAATTGTGCAATCCCCTGACACAGAATGTATTTATTATTTCTTATTACAATACACGATTGCTGAGCTAGCGACAGTGGGTTGTGTGCTTCCATGACTAACTCAAGATTCAGACTGGTCATGCACTTAGCTTGAGGAGTCTAGTAAGTAAACAAGTTATATAATTAGGGATTTTCCTCCGTGAACAACAAGTCCACTAATGAGTAAACAGTTTGAGTTTCTCTAAGTTTCAGTTTAGGTCAGAGAGTCAAACTATTACCATCAATATGGACACTGATAATGTATGGGAGAGTAGAATTCCTGATGAGGACCTCCTCAAGATCGTTGAGGCAATCGAGGAAAAGTATGCTAATAGCGTATGGGAAGGTAATATCCCTGATAAGGAACTCCTCGCTACCGTTGAGGCGGTAGAAGCAGAATATGCTCCCCAACACCAAGAGTATCCACGTTCCTACGATGAAATTCGAAGGGAATATGAAGAAACGTGGGAACGGATAACTACGTGTTGGTGCTCCCAACCTACATGTAATGAAGAATGGGAGCAATATAATGCAGACTGGGAGAGTCTTCGTGCTCTTGAGATTGAAATGGAGGAGTTTCAAGCGAAAGAGAGGGCTGAGACTTCGCATCAGTAGTTTTTGTTTTAGTTTGTAATAAAGATAATTCATACAAAAATAAAAAATATAAAATAACACGGGGGGGTCCATGGGGGTCGTCCATGGGGGTCGTCGGGGGTCCATGGGGGTCGTCGGGGGGGGGGGGGGTTCCTCGGCTTGCTCAGTGGATAAGTCCAAAACCATATAGTTTTTGATAAATGAATATCGTTTATTTTGTATAGTGTTTTTTTTTTTTTTTGGATAAAGGAAATATTATCATTGTCCGAAATATATACAATGTTGGGCCCTGGTTTCCCACTTGGCCCCGTGTAAAGAGTTTACTTAAATTCAAACAAACTTAATTAAAAATTGGAAATTCACTAGAAGTTCGACAATTCAAAAGGTCATTGTGCGTAGACAAAACAACTAAAATAACAGGAAATGAAGAGTCATATTACGATACAAAGTTCATGCAAAATAATCAGCTGAAACTCACCAAATATTCCAACATGGCGTCTTTCTGCTGACCGGGAATGCGGCCAATAATAGCGGGGGCGAAAGTTCACTAATAACACGATTGGTTGTAGTGGGCGTGGTACATGAAAATTGGGGGAAACATCTAACTGGTGGGAAAAACTTGGAAGGGGAGAGCAGAAGGGACGGGGATTATTCGGACAGGAGAGAGGAAGCGGACAGAAGGGCTGGATCGAGTAGGCCTGGGGTTACGTCAGGATAGGTGAGATTGCCACCTGCGTAGAGTCCAAGTCCTCATCGTCTACATCGCCCGATATCACTGGGGTACAGCGGAGTAGAAGAGTGGAGAGAAGACTGCCAGCCACCAGCCAGCATCCACGAGAGGAGTCCAGGAGCTTCAAACTGAGAAGGGAGAAGGTGTCCAATACGGCCAGAGTCTGCGGCCGGAGGAGTGTCCAGGCGATCTTCAGGAGAGTCACCGACAAGGGACTACGAGGAGCCTCCAGGACCACACGAGGGACCACACGAGCACCACGGGGGTTCAAGGACCGACATCGCACTGGGACATTCACCACTCTGGGTCACCAAGTTCTCACTTCGGGGTAAGTGAAGTCTTTATCTTCTGCTAACCTTGCTGCTCTTATTTTAAAATAAATTTTATAGGAAAGCGCTCTAAAACTTGAGAGGAAGGATTCACTTAATAAATAATCATGATTTAATAAAGATAAAAAAATTAAAGAGAAAGCTTACTAAAATTAATCATCCATAAATAGAGACGAATAGGAGAGATATTGTAAGATATTAAGATCTGTCAGAATTTAGTTAATGAAATGAGTTTTTTGAGGAAGTGATAAATACAAGTTGTGTTATGAAAATGGCCCGCAGGCAAAATATAAAATCTGTAAAATATTTGTATATAAAATTCGTAGTTTTTTATATCATTGATTATTGACGTGCTTTATCCGAGATGGAGAAAATATATAATTAGAATAGGTAACTTGAGCTTAAATATTTGAGCTTTATATGTGAGAATATTTATGGGACTATAAATGGCCACACGGCTAAAAGGAGTTTAGGCGTGATATTGTTTTACTTTGCTCTATATGTGTATATGTTTATTATTAATATTTTTTTAATAGCTGGAAGATAATAATATAATATATTTATTTTATACAAGAATTGATTTGAGTGAAGGGACCTTTAAATTGGACTAGCGGCTACCGCCCAGTATTTCATTTATCTGAATTTAAAGTGTGTATTTTAATTAGTAGTTGTGCCTTACGTAATTTAAAGGTTGTATTGATGGACTTTGGCTGATGCCGAAATTATGTGACTGTTCAATATTTAATTAGGTTAAGAGGGTTGATAATTTGTTTCTGTGTTCAGATAATGTCATTCGTGTCTTGAAAAATAATGGTTAGAGCACAGAGGCCTCTGATTTGAATGTAAAAGGTCAGAACTTGTTGTTAGATATAGATTATTATTGAAGTGAAATATCAAATATGTGTATTAAAGGGCTATATGTTATTACAACTCTGGTGTTAGTTCAATTGATATCCTGGGTACTGTCTCACTAAGCTAAGCGAGTAATTTCATTTGGTGTCAAATTGGAAAGATATTTTACATGGTGGAGACAGCCGAATTGGTTTAATTACCAGTGAATCGATTGAGCTAACACAGTGAGAGTTTGTTTAGAGATAAAGAGTATAGTTTGGTAGATTTACCCATAAAAGTGGTGCGTAATTATTTAGAGGGTTATTATTTTCAGATAATTAGGTTCAGGGTTAATTAGTTAGGGAATAATTTAAAATTTCCACATTTATAGATTTGCATTTAATGATAGGGAAGCTATTAACGAGTTAGAAGCAGGGGAATAAAATGTATTTATATAAACAAAAGTAAATAAATAATAATAGGAAAGCTACTTGCTCGGAAGTTAAAGTTTTAGGAATAATTAAACTTGTTAGCTCCAAATGCTTACCTTCCATTCTGAGGCATGAATTTAGTAAAATCAGGAGAGCAATGAAATGAATGTAGGACTAGGAATTAGTGCTTTACCACAAGATATTTATCGAGTAAGCAAGGTTAACCTACAAGGGATATTAACTAAGTTCCATATAAAGTTTAGGGAAGATGACACAGTTGCAGATTTAAGACAAATTGTAGCCGACTTAAAAGCTTATCTTAAAAATAATTGGACAGAGGAAAAGAAAGTTTTATTAAGACAATTATTAGGCAAGAGGTTTTTAACTGAGACAGAACGCGCAAAATACCCGTCATTACGGCGGATTGAACAGTTTATTAGTGAAAGGGACAATTTATATGACACTCCGGCGATTGATTACGAGCTATTAGGGGAGGAATACGAGGAAATAGAATTTAATGTAGGAAGTTCAAGCGACACACTGCCACAAGATTCACAAGAAGAAACGGGTGATAGGGACAATTTAAGAGGATCGACCAGTAACCCAGTAAATCAAAATTTTCCGGCACACCTTACACTTCAGCCTAGAGGAGATACAACAATGTCTAAGGAGAAATTACCTTTAATTTCGCCATGGTCTACAATCTGAGAATCCAAATGATTTTATTGATAAATATGAAATAGCAGCCATGTCAAATCTTTGGCAGGGTAATTCAAAGTTAAATTTGTTTCCGGCACATTTGACAGGTACAGCACTAGCATGGTACCAACACTACTCGAAAGGGAACTATCGAAAATTCGATAATGTATATAAAGGACCATACTTCATTACTGAAAGAGTTAGTGACAAGACATACATGGTTCTGCTCGAAAAAGGGGGAAAATGGTTAACCAATTAGTTCATATAACAAAAATGAAACCCTTCCATCGTTAAGAATTTCCAAAAACACAAGGAACAATGTTCACAGACTACTACACACATATACGCACACATGCTTAAAATCTAGGTCCGCCTAAGCAGGACGCTACATACAGTAGCTCTTCTAAAGTAATTATCTTAATTAACTAATTAATAAATATAGACACGAACACAAAGTACAGTACTAACTCCGTGATGTACTCCGTGACCACTGTTCCCCGTGGCATAGAAATTCAATTTAATATAGACTGAGCAGCACACATGAGCTGGAAGACAAATTACTCACGGAATTACAATTACTAATTACTTCAGACAATTTGGGAGATTAATTAGCCTTGCATGATATAATCGCGAGTATATCGATGCGACAGCTAATTAATATTTATTTAGAAATTGGGAGAATTTACGAAGCAACATTATGGAAATAAAATTGTAATTGAAACCTCCAACACACTCTCAACTTAAGCATTAAAAATGTGGTAGACCACAACCATTTTCATGGATTTCACACTATTCCACGCACTCAAAAGAGATTCCATTTACAACAACAAAAATTACTAGGTGAACTTCTACTGTTTCAAGAAAGAAGATATATAAATTGCAGAAGCACGCATGTCTGAAAGTAACCACTTCATTTATAAAAGGAGGTAGGGAGTCTTTTAATACAATTTAATGTATTATAAGAACCTATAAGAACCGTATAAGAGATTTAGGAAATTCCTCTGGAACCAATCAGGCGTACGAAAACATTTTAATGTCAAACCAATGTAATTCAGACGACTTTACTTAAAAATTGTGTGAAAAAAATGTATTAGGGGATTCATCAAAACAATTAAATTTCCTAACGGAAGAGACTAGTGCTTAAAGAGGGAAATTATAAAAAAAAATATAATAAATTGAAAATCAGTTTAAGTTATATCTAAATTTCAATAAGAAATAAATAAAACTAAAACCATTTTCGATTTTGAAATATCTGGGAATTACAATAATAAATAAAAAAGAACGGAATTGTACTATATAAAGTCCTGGAGTGAAAGTATTTCAAGTTATGACAGTGAAAAGATGAAAGAAGTCTACAGAGAAGTTATCATAAACTCAGCATAAAAGAATATTTAGGAAATTCACTTAGATATACCTGTATATTTGGAATATCCATAAATTTAGTATAACACGATTCACCATTAACGTACAGTATGACACAACTCCGTAACACGGTACCGACGCGACGCGGATGAAAGAAACATTATACTCGTATACCGCAGCGAGACTCATACTTGACTAACTGAGATGTTCACAGCAAAATGCCCGGATGAGACACGCATCTGTTGAACAGAAACAATACGTAAGCCAGCAGACAGGATGTCACAGATAAGATTAAACGTAGTCAGCGTGCCTTCACGCGTGAGAAACAAGCTACAAGTTGCATCTGTTGCATCTAGCTAGAGATTACAGATTATTCAGCTGTACTAACACTACTTTCTGTAGGAACTACATTGTTGTGGTTCTACAATGTAATTTATGTTCTCGAGGAAGAGTTTAATTATTCAATTAAATATTTATTGCTATTAAATCTTGCGAAGAAGTTAGTTAATAGCGCGCAAGCTAAGGCTTCATGACATTTAATAGTGAATTTATAAAAACAATGATTATTTCTACAAAGCTAAGTTAAATTTCCAATTTATAATACAAAAGATATCTGTTTTAAAGACCACCCTAACAAGGAAGTGGGAGATAAAACTTTTCAAGTATCAACCATTAAGAATGTAAAACACTGCATGAATATTTTACACCCGCACCCGGCTCAGTTTGTTGAAGCTGCCGCTCCACGTTGGGCCCTGGTTCCCCACTCGGCCCCGCCTCTGGCTCCGGTTGTCGAGGCTGCTGCTGCGGCTGCTGCGGCTGCTGCTGCTGGAGGATTAACCCCCGACGGATCTCACGATGGACCCTGTTGGCCTCCTCCTCTTCTCACCACCGCTGTTGCTCAGCGTACTCAGGGGTCCACCATCCCTGGGGTACGGGGGTCGGCTTGACGATAGCTGCAAATAACGAGCCAACATTAATATTATTTTTTTTACGAGATTTATTGATATTATAATAATGAGAAAACTGAGGATTACTACTCACCAACTGGTTTTTCTCCCTGTCTCTCGAGGGTAGGCGTCTGGGTGGGGGCGTCGCCACAACGCCTCGGGCCAGGAGCATCGGGAGCATGGGGAGCGGCCGGGACATTTCTTGTCTGAGTGGAGGCGTCAGCACAACGCCTCGTGGCAGGAGCAATGGGCCTCGTGGCAGGATCATTGGGAGCGGCGACAGTGGCCAGGGCATTTCTATGGGTGGCAACGTGCCAGGCCACCTTATCTTTCCGGCCAAATTGCTTCCCACAGCTTGGGCATGGGAAAAGAGGCGCATCAACATGCGTCAGCATGTGCCGGCGCAAATGGTCACTGCGCGAGTACCTCTTGTCACAATACATGCAAGTATACTCCATCGCGGCTGCAGTAAGAATGATTAAGACGTGGAGAAACCGGCGGGTGAAAGCGGAGGCGCGCGCGGTAAACATCATGTAGGCGATAAACAAGGAAAGCAAACGGCACGTAGTGGAAGAATCCATTAGTAAACAGGGGGGGTCCACCACGTCACCGGGGGGGGGGGGGACAGGGCTGATCTTCACAATCCTCAGCTTGCTAAACTTTGTCACTTTGTTTTTTTGTGTTTTTTTGTAATTTTTTCTTTATTTAATTTTTTTTTTTATTTCATTAATACATAAGAAATTCAATTTTTAATTCACTTATACATAAGACAAAATTCTAATGATTACATTAAGTGATCTACGATGATACATGAATACAAAATATGATGGATGAAAACTTAATTAATACATAAGACTTAATTCTAATGACTTACAATACGATATGATAACATAAATGTGCTTAAACTAGGGGAATACTTTTCACCCAGAAGAGGGCCACCTCTTCGTTAGCGATGAGGTTGTGGAGGCGCTGCTGGACCTCCTCCAGGTCACCGGGTTGATTTGCGACGTAGCGCCGCCTGATGTAATGGTGACGCCCGTCGGAGCCCAGATACCCCCATCTTAATACGACCAACCGGTCAAGGATAGCGATTTCCACATCGGCGATCACATTTTGGATCACCTGGTGGTTCCACAGTGTATAATTTGCAGTAGACATTGCACCTTCTGCTTGTGGAATGAGCGTTAGCTTGTGGAGGAGCAGTAAACATCCCATAATGGGGGAAAAAACCGATGACAAACAAGGAAAGTAAACAACACGTAGTGGAAGAAACCAACGGGGGGGATGACGTCACGGGGAAAATTCCGTCACGGGGGGGTGACGTCACGGGGGGATGACGTCACGGGGGGGGCTCCTCGGCTCCTCAGTCTGCGAAGGTGGTCCAGAACTGGCTATGGCACCCTACTTATAGCTTTAGTTCCCCGAGGAGTTATTTTTGATGTAAATTTAGTTTCTTCCATAATATACTGTAGATTGAATTGGAAATCAAAACCTTGCCCGTTGTGAGCAATCACACAAACATCTTTAAATTTCTTTCGAATTCCCATGATATAGTCCATAAAGTGATTTACCGGTTAATTTTCAAATACCCTTTGCCGTTCCGAGCAAGTTTCACACTCACCTCCATTAATACATTTAAAGCAGTACTGTTATGATACGCACAAGTTGACTTTATGAACTTTCTGTTGCGGGTTTGAGGGAAGTGACTCATCCTGCCTTGATTCCAAGTCAAATAAAATACACATAAAATCACGGTCTTTCGGTGTTCTCCTATGAACCCTCATGAAACCCTAATGTGCGGGGTCTTTGAACGCTTCGCAGGGTTTACAGTAAACCTCTCCGCATACATGAGCTGTCTTACGTCTTTTTGGATAAATCATTTTCTTACAGTTACGGTAGAGGTTTACAGTTTTACAAATTTTCCCTTGATGGGCTACTAAACACCGCTCATTTTTGAAGAAACGGTTGCAAAAACGGCATGCGATGCCTCCGTGTTCTAGTTTACAGGGCGGGGAGATGGATTAGAGCATCGATGCTCATGTCTGTTACTGTAGGGAATATGACAGGCTTCACAAAAGAAATTACAAACAAACGCAGCAGTTAAGTTTGTAATTACATTATAATGACCGTTGTGAAAAAGAAGATTTATTTTTAATTTAGCGTCTTCATTACTTCCCTCAAAGTAAATATCCCGGCCTTTTTTGTCGTAGTTGTAGACGGTAATTTTGTATTTTTAAGATGGGACTGGAATTTTTAAAGCTCGGGGATTCCGGCGCCATCCTCCGGCATTTCTACACGGGCCTTTGCTATGAGCTTATTATCTCTGAAAGTTTGTCTTTTCCCCTTGTCCTGACGTATTGCTTTGTACTGAGGATCATTTTTCGCAAGTGCTTTGTCTACTACCAACGCTCTAGCCAGGAATAAATTGTCTTTTTTTATTTATTACTACAATACCCCGTCTCGCTTTACATTCTTCATAAAAGGTATTTTAAAAGTCAGGCCTTGCCCTTCCTTTACAAACGGGTACGTTAATCCTCGTAACATCAACTCTAAACGTGTCACTGCTGGTAATTGATTTTGAATTGGATTGAATTATGCCACCGAAAATCTTCTAGAGAACATCACCGCTATCTTCAGAGACCGGTCTCAAAGATACGTAGCCCGATTCAGCACTCTTTAAATTTATAGACTTTAATTTAAACCCTAGATAATCAGTGGGTGCAACGTTGGCTTTGGACGCCTATACAATTTGATTAAAACCTTTACGAATCCAATCAAACCCAGAGATACCCTTAGGAGGTTTAGTGAATTTGAAAACAGTGTTAGTCCCGTAAAGTCTAAAGTGTCTAACATAGGTTTCGTCTTTACTAATTAAATTTACGGGTTTTGAGGGTCGTTTTTAGAAACTTCTATCCTTTAACATAGAATTAAATACTGAAAACAAGCTAAACTGTGCTAACGCTTAAAAGAGCAAACACACCGACCAGAGTCAAACTCACAAGGATACAACTGAATTACGCAGAACCAATATAATCTGTACAAAATAACACTTACGCAAGAGCAGCGAAAAACACGTCTGATCAGCGTCACGACTGAAATCAGACTGAAGAACTAGAGCGTGTCATAAGAGTTATATGGTACGTAGGAGAGCACAGTACCTCTGTATTACTACGCAAGTCAGAAAAACACTAACACATAAACTACGCAAGTCAAACCAGAACTGCAAGTTACCGAAAGTCAGAAAACAACTCTAATGAAGGTAGCATACACTACTCAAACCAAAACTGCTTTAAAGAACAAGAATGGAAGGTGAGATTACTGTTACTCTGCACATACAAACACAACACTACTCTTGACACAAGGAAGTGAGGTTAGAAAAAGTGAGGTTATGTTAGTCAACACAACACTACTCTAACCAAATCAAACAATTAAATACAACGCAAAACACTACTCTTGACACAAGGAAGTGAGGTTATGACGGAAAAGTTTGACGGTATTTCAGATAACGCTTCAAATCACTCGTCAACACTCGTGAAACAAGGAAGTGAGGTTTATGTTCACTCTCAAAACTGATGTTACTGTACACTAGCAAGTCACACAACGCTCTTAACATAGATAAGTCAGATATGAACAAGACAAGTGCATGATAACGTGAGATTACTGTTATGTTACTCAGCACATACAACGCCCGACACTACTACAGTCAAATCAAACAAGAAACTGAGTTTACTGGGAGTGAGGTTATGTTAGTCAACACGTCACTACTCTAACCAAATTAAACAATTAAATACAACGCAAAACACTTCTCTAGCCAGGTCAAACAAGAAACTAAGGTTACTGGGAGTGAGGTTATGTTAGTCAACACATACAAACACAGCACTACCAAGTAAACAAAATGGTAAATTTACTTAATAAAGAACAAGGACAGAAAGTGATATTACTGTTAGTCAACACATACAAGTAATGCACAACTATTGACACAAGGTAGTGAGGATATTGTAACTCTCAAGGATTTCTGGGATGAGATTAGTCAACACTACTGTAACCAAGTCAAACAAGAAACTGATGTTACTGTACACTTGCAAGTCAGATAACGCTAAAAATCACACGACACACAAGATTACTATAATACAAAGTGAGGTTATGTTAGGTAAGGTTAGGAAAAGTAGGGTTATCTTCACCAAGCGCAATAGTAATGAACAGAGCAACACAGGGACACGACTGATCGCAACGAAAGCTGAGAGCAAAGAGAGAGATAAATAGCAGTAATTGGGGGTAGTGGGGAGGTGGCTGAAGCAATATGTTTATCTGTTACAGGAGGTAGTGACAGGGCAGTGGCGGTGGTTGGGGACAGGTAGTGAACGCCACCTGAGGGACAGGCCTGGAGGCGAAAGTAGTGCGAAATTGTACTGGGTGTGTCAACCCTTGAGCAGGACGCGAATTAACATACCAGCCAATCAGATTACTTAAAATTTTCACGTTACACCTTCCAGCTACAGTACGCTGAGAGAACAGGAGCTGTAGTTAGATAAACAGAATGGGACAGAAGGACGCGAGAGTTAAATAATTACCAAAAATTGTAGATAATTAAACGCAGAGGGTTATAAGAGGGATGAAAAGATAAATAATTAACCACAAAGGGGAGCGAAAGAAAGACAGAGGGTACAATTACACCCTAATTCCATTCCTCATAAGAGCCCATGTTATTCTATTCTCCATAAGAGTCCGTGTTAATCTATTCTCCATAAGAGTCCATGTTATTCTATTCTCCATAAGAGTCCATGTTATTCTATTCTCCATAAGACTCCATGTTGGGGCTCAAGCGCGCTGCATTACTACTTGTAACCTTCTGTAGCGAAGATATTTAGTGGTGGTCGGTTCTGCTACCATATGAAGCCGAGGGGGGGGAAATATTTAATTACTTGCTACCATATGTAGGATAAAAGGGGAGAACTAGATGGTTAAATTGGTGGACTAGATTATTGGGCGTGCTGACTCTGCTACTAACTAGAAATAATGAGCTGTAATACCTAAATGGAAGTACGACTGCCTTCCAAACCTGTGTTGAAATACCTGTACCAAACTATATAATTGAACTGGAAAACGTGCTTGGGAGACCAGAGGGTCGGAGATCTTTTACCCGAGACCAGAAATCCTACTTAGCCAGCTTTGATTTAATCTAAATATCTGTAACGAACTAACTAACGATCCTTCCAAAAACTTATATATATTAAATCGGCATCTGAAGTTATTGCAATACTGATCTAGGCATGGTAACTAATCTTTAAGGTAAATGAATGCATAGAATTACTGCAGGCTAATCAAAAACTATGGATAATCTTCTGGGGAGTCTGATTAATTATGTCTCAACGTGGTGAAAATTTAACCTGTTGCAAAGTGTTCGGGCCAGGCCCAAACACTACTATTGGTTCCCTAGATTCCGGTATCGGGGCGAACCTTATAGGTTTCCCCTTAATAAGCTGGTTAGCCAGCCATACTGTCTCTAAAATACCCTATACTTAAAATCAAAACTTATCGGTTGTGCAAATTTGTTGGAGACTTGAAGTTGAAGACGTCCGTTGCGGCGAACGGCGTAACCAGAAAGGGGGGAGAGGACGCTGAGCCAGATTTCGTTGACAAGACGGAAAAAAGGTTGTTCGCTCTGTCAACGGTGCGACAGGCGAAGTGCTCCTGGCAGTGGCTCCACGACGCAGTTTGCGCGTGCTATATAAAATAGCGTGACGCTATGAGTCACAACAACCCCCCCTTACGGCAAAATAAAAGAAAAAGAATCAGTTTTGCTGAAGGGTGTGAGGTTGTTGATTGTTTTGAGTGGTTTTTTCTTCGATTTGCCTCCCTCTATCGTGCTCTGGGTCCCGAGATGTCATGGTCCCGGTTTTAACTCAAGGGAAGCCGAGAACAGATGAGGAAAGGCGAAAACAACTGACCAGTCCGGCTTCGACTTGGAACCTCGTTCGCAACGTTTGTTTGGGGAAACAGCTGATTGTTTTGGTTGACCAACCACGGCAGGGATCGGGATCCACCCCCCTCGCGAATAGAGGAAGGTATGTTGGGTGCGACAGCTAAATTAACCTAACCTAGCAAGCTTGTGACCACTGTGAACTTGGCACAGCTGAAACAGAAAGTCGGAAAACGACAGTAAAAGGGACGGACAACTGCACGCACAAAAACATGTTTTTTGTTGTTTTTTTCCTATAAGTTCAAAATCGCACAGAGGTGGAGAAAATTGCGTGGTCATCGGTGATGTTTTTTTTTGTTTTTTTTTTTTTGGGGGGGGTCCGAGAGGAGGTCTTGCTCAGGCATCGACTTGGCTGGTTCCCCGCTGACAGGTGATGGAGAAAACTGGAACAGCCGAGGAGTGCAGGCAGCAGGGTGAGATGTGCTCCCAGCAGGTCCTGATCACCGCGTTGCTGTTGGTGTGGACAATGCTGAGGCTCTGCTGGATCTGCCTTTGAAGATGTTGCCATCCTCTCGGAACTTGGTGTCGGAATATGACTTCTGTCACTTGGAGCTGATGATGTGAACTTGCGGTTGAGAAAATGTCTATTTTACTGTCCAAGTAACTGACACTGTCCAAATAAAGCACTGGTAACTGATATTGTTTGAAATCACTTTATTATTCTGTCTTTAAATAATATCATTTGGTTGTCGGTTGTACTGTTTAATGTAAATTTTTGATTGTGCATATGTCATGGTGTTATTTTAATAGTTGGGGGGTATTAACTGTATTGATCGGTGATGATTGCTAAAATTTTTTTTTTTTTTTAAAGGGTGAACTTTCGTGGTAAAGGTGATGAACGGTTGGTCGCAAGGCGGCGGTCCGATAACTGACGGGTTGGTCTTTTCCTAACTGGGGGACCGTGGGATTGTCCCATGTTTGACGCCGGGTTACCAAGGCCAGACTGGTGAGGTCCGCGGAAACTGTTTCTGAAGTTAGTGAGAGTTGTGGACCCCCCAAACCGTGTTCAAGGGGTCAAGGGGGGGGGGCCGAGCTTAAGTTTCACCGTGCGGGTCATGCTAATAGTTCACTTCCCAAAGGAAATTCACTAATAAACGACTGTGTCCCACATTTGCCTTCATGGTAGTACAACATTTTACATATTTATCTCAACTGTGTATGAATTAAAGGAAAAACAGCGTAACTTTTATAAAAAATAATCTCATAGTAATTTTAGACTATTACCTGAAGATGTAAATAAATTTATATTACTATAACATATATATACGGAACGAAAATCTATGAGAGTCCTGATCATAATATAATAGTCCTTGTTTTTTAACCTTCTTAAACAATAAAAATTAGATATCAAGATTTAATAGAATTAAAGTTATCTAAATAAACACAGATATTGTCGCTAAAAAATGTAGCAAACACTTTTTAATTGATGAATGCAAGGTTGTACCTTTAATAATCCTAGTATAAAATTTTGTTTAAATTTAAGCTTTGATAAAACAGATGATAACCCAATACGTGACTTTACTAAGACTTATTTACGAGATATTAGCTGGTGACACTTGCAGGAGCTTCAAAGTTTTGGTAAGAAATTATGAAATATTCTACTTATATACATTAAAATAGCGATACATTGTCTCTGTTTTTAAGATACGGTTTGGTTAAACTCCATACAACTGATCAAGCGTAGCGACAACATATTTTATTGCGAAAAAAGTATGCATTCAATAGGTTATACAATATATGGATTTGCTATCATTTTATATTCCTTAAAACTCAATATATTTCAACGCGATATCTATTCAAGCATTAAAGACAAATTTTAACATGGTTTTTTTATTAAATATTTAGAAATAAATTACTCACAAAAAAATAAATAATGAAGCCAATTATCTGATGTTCTTTATTGTACCTCGGAAAGTTGGTACTAACTCATTGATCCTCATGAACGATTTTGAGCTTATAGTGGCCCCTTTTACGGACTTCCCGTTATGTACCCTATACATTTACCTGGTCATCGTATTTTTGTTTTAAATACTGACCATTACGCATGTTTGCCACAAAAGCCAAATTCATTTTATCTAATTGGGTCCACAAAAATATCTAATTACCTCCCTGCCGCTCGTCGTCAACTACGCCCAATTTTATATGACTTTCTATCGACATGACCTCGACTACTTAATAACAACCTTAGTACCGGCCACCACTATAATTTATATTTAGAATATGTTTTGAGTAATTTCTGATTCGTTACGTGTTCTTTGACCCAAGATATCTTTCTGTGTTATTAAAATAATGCCTAAAGAGTTGAAGAGAACTGACCGAGGAAAATGTTTTCACAGCTTTAGTGTGGTTGCAGAACTGCTCTTCTAGTCTTCAAAGTACTTTTCAGACGGAAAATAATTGAACAAAACTTTTGTTTTTTGAATTGCTTTGTGTGCTGCAGTAAGTGTGTTTTGAATGACGTAGTACATAATATGTACCGATGTTAATAGTGATGTAAATAACTATTTGTAGAAGTTTTCATCGTTTTGTATTCCAACGTAAAAACAAATTATTTTATATTGATGAAATATGAGATTACCAAAATTAAGTGATATTTTGCTGGTAATCGGTTATATACCATTGTTTTTTGTTGTCAGTTAAGTAGGTGGTTAATAAACTAAATGACATTTTGTTAACTCAGGTCACAAATATTATGAGAGTCGCAGTCACGAGAGTACGATACCAAATTATTTGTTCTTCTTATGTAACATACTAAAACATTTAATATTATCCAAGTTTATTAGTGAATTTCCTTTGGAAAGTTAACTATTACTATTATGTTTGACAGAATAGATACTGGTAAGAAATAGTCGTTTTCAAAAATAGGTATATTGGAAAAAATACTAAGTTAAAGTTTACAGGTCATTACGATACGGAAATATTGCATTTCCAGCTGTATATAACTGCTGATGCTCCGGAGGTACATTATCTAACCTGCAAACAGAAAAGCAAATCAACCATGATATCAGACCTCAAATTAGGTGTTTGGGAGAAATTATTACTTTGGAGGATTATTCCCCACGTAGGTGTCCAAGAATTAATTAGTATAACTAACAATTAGAACTGATAATTAAAAAAAAAACGGACTATGACTAAGGCATATGTATTTGGACTAAGTCAACATCAGCGCATTAAAATTAATCGGTATGCATTAAACTTATAAATCAACAACAAATAAGGAACTGTCAAGTTAGATTTTCGGTAGAGCATATCCAAATTTGAGAAAAAGTTCATTTATGTTTGGATTTCACTAAATGCATTATGAAATAGGTAGTCCAATTGGAATGTATCTAATTACAATAGTTATGAACTATACAGAATCATAGGAGAGATCAGTTTTAAACTCGGTTGTGTGTAGGATAAGCAGGGGAATAAATAAATAGTAAAATTGTCTCTAATGTGTCGGTTAAGTTTGAATGTAGTCTCATAATTCATTCTATACGACGTAAGGTGGTCCCACACCTATTGCGAACACGCCTGAACATTCGGCCGAACATTCTCCTGAACGTTCACTGAACATTCCGTCTCCTATGTCCCCGTATGTATTCAAAAGTTCGTACACCTCCCACACTTCTCACGACTACTACGAACATTCGGAGTTCGGCCGAATGTTCGGACGTGTTCGCGAGACGTGTGGGACCATCTTTAAACGTAAAGGTACTCGCAACAATGCATGCTGTACTTCAGTTAACCCTATATCTCCCAGCAAATTTCTGAACAACTGACAGATCATTGGCAGAACAATTAGCAACGACAATTTTATATTTGTTTTACAGGACTTGAAAACCTTGACGGAATATTTCGTGGTCAAGGGTTTACAGTGACTGGTCTTTAAGGGATACTTCGTGGTTTGAGGCTTTGTCTGTTATATAACAGCTCTCAGCGATATCAGAAACATAACGAGTAAATCTTCGAGGTTTTCGTCAACGTGAGCTAACTTAATACATGGCATGTAAATTGCATTCATTTATATCTTTATTAGATTTGTTATACAAGATAACAATATTAATAAGGCAGGAGGTAGTAATGACAGTACAAAACTGAAGCCAACTTTTGTGTGGTCTTACAATTATCTTAATAAAATATTCTTTGTTTTAAAATTCAGAAGTAATATAATTTTTTGTTTAGTTAATCAATGATTGTAACTTAGTCAAGCGGTTTTCTTCTTTTGTAATATTTTTTGTTTTGAAGAGGTAGATTAACATGACTCATAACTAATTAAAAACAGGTCCATAAAAATCCAATCTATAATAAAGAATTATTAATTTGTAATGCTTGGTAAAATCAGTCACTGTAAACTTAATTTTGTTTATTGAAATAGCGTAATTAACGTGAAATAAGTAGTTAGAAATTAGTTTTTCTTCAAAAAGATTTAAGGTATTTCTACATGTTCGTTGCAGCTTTAAAAGGTATAAATGGACTTTTGTATTCTTCGTATTAAAGAAGGTGACGCTTACATTTTAATTATATCATTTTAATGATTTAAATTCTCTAGTAGTATTTATTATTTATTTGTTTGTGTGGTATTTTATATATTTAATTGTATGATGATATTAACGCTTAAACAACAAAGCAACCATTTTTAAGTAGATCACAATTTTTTTTTTCATTTTTGTAATAAAAAAAATATATACTTCAGAGAAGGGTGCTTTCTTAAAAAAATATATATATTATTATTATCAGCAGCCAAAATCCATCAGAAATATTCAACATAAGGTTAATGATTAATTTTCTTAAATTGTATATATTGCATATTTATAGATGTATATTTGTAAACTTGGTATATTTGTCACCCGGTTGTACTCTTTTTTCATTTATTCAAAACAAAAACAAAAAAGGTTGACGATCTTTAGTGCAGCAGTAAACCTAAGACCTAATTTAATTATTAGGGAGTGTAATACAAATTTTATGTCTTTTTAACGTTGGACATAATCTAATAGAACATTGGATACGGATTCATCTGATACAGCTTAATAACTATTGATATTTGCATAAAAGTTCAGTTTTTATTTCTTGATTTATTTGGACTTTACCTATCGCTTATAGTGTTTAAAACTACACTACGTTTCGGGAGGTAAGGAAACTCCCCCCGTCATCAAGTGAACCCTACTTAAATCTATATCAAGTTCTTACACCTAACTAATCTACTTATTTTGGATTTTCTCAATTTTTTCTTTTAAATTTTAAAATAACTATTGATAATAACTATCGATATTTAAAATGTAAAAAAATTTAAAAAATCAAAAAATGTAGGTTAGTTAGGTGTAAGAACTTGATATTTAGATGTAAGTAGGGTTCACTTGATAACGGGAGGAGTTTCCTTACCTCCCGAAACGTAGTGTAGTTTTAAACACTAGAAGCGATAGGTAAAGTCGAAATAAATCAAGAAATAAATTCAAATCCATCGCTTGTATGAGTTTCAAAAATACAGTTCAGTTTTATTTAGTTCCTTTATGCAGAAAACCTACGTACTTAGCCTCTATAGTATTATATTGGAGGATGGTTAAAATCGTATAAATCGCTTATTGATGAATTGATATTTATGAACCTTTGTATGTATCTCTATTTCATCGTGATCTGTTGATTTTCAACTAAAAAGTTGTTTTGTATGATGGTTCCTTTGGCAGCAAACCTACGTACCCTGCACTAATTTAATCTTATAGAGAAAAATTTGTTTGTTATATTATACGTGTTAATGGTTCTTGGCAAAACTTGGTACAAGTGAAATAACAACTATATTAATAGTTATAATTGTTATTTTATTATATTTAGTATTAATACACGTATGAACCCATTTGAAACTCGTGAGCATACATGATGGCTCTGACGGGGCTATTTTAGGCTATTCTTTGTGCTGTAGTAGGTCTTTAAACTAAATAGGTACCAATATTATCGATAATAAACTTTAGAAGTTTTCCAAATCAGTAATCATATTTTTATATTTATTACTTATTGTTTTCTCAATTGTACTCACAGTAAGTTATGAAAGTTACTGTATACATCAGACAGAGTGTAATCAAACCGTATATTACCGTTAATGAGGCAATTTATGTCTGATTTAAATAAAAAATTGAAGCCTTTTTTATTTTCAACCAGCCACGTCGTAGTTTTTGTAAGTGTTACAATCTGCTTCGTAAGCTTTACTAATACTAAACGTGGAGTATTTTAGTTAATTCTGTTACAATTGTATTTGGGTTTATTAGGTCGTAAAAAAGTTCCTTCCATTATATCAGTCAGTAAAGTCGTAATCTATTAGAAAAAAATGTTTAAATGGAAATAATATAATAAAATAGGCTATTAAATGTATATACCCTATTAAATTACATTTTGTATTTTACTATTGTTTAAATAATACAAACTAATAAATGCAGATTCAAAATCTGAAGTGTCAAAAATTGCGCTCATAATTATTATATTTATGATTTAAATGTTACATATTTTATATCACATCGACTTAATCTCATAATAATCTAGACCTTTAAATGGTCATGTACAATTATATGTAAAACAAACTTTTAACTTTATGAACTCTTTCTTTAAAAGAGGAAATAATACCATCCACTGGTTTTTATTAAATAACAATTCCTATGTTTACTATCTCATTTCGTAAAACTAATTATACATTGTTCAGCAATTTTCCATTTATAAAATTCCCGTAGGAATTGCTACTCTCCATTTAAAGTAACATAATTTATTTTAAACAACGTTACCCATAATCATTCATATTGCCTACAATTGGTGTAGCCTATTCATTATGAAGATTACTGGATACAGCTATTATAAACTAATAATATTTAATTTTTTTTCTAACTGTCAAGTTTATTCTTAATTAAATTATTATAATATAGCTAGATTTCCGCTTGGATTTCTTCATATTTTTCTATCCTGAATTTCTTTTAGTTTTTACTGTTTTACATTTTTCAATATTATTCTCTAGTACTACTTTAAAATTTATTTCGGTAATTTATAAATTATGTTTGTAATAGTCTTTGGGATTTCAGGGTAAAATGCAGCGATCACTAGTGATTGCAGGCCTTGTGCTCCTGTTGTTGTCCATTGCGGATGGTGAAGAACAATTGCAATCCTACGTGCGTGAACATTCTAAGATGTTTGTGGACTGATAAGTAAATCATTATATATATATATATATATATATATATATATATATATATATATATATATATATATATATATATATTGTGTTCCTAAAGGTACATTTCCACTATTTCTGTGATTATGTACAATGTTGCATGTCCCTTTTCTTCTGCAACGTGCGTCTTGCGGCTTGACCCATACTTTTAGTCTCTCTGTGTTTCCACTATACATGCAGCAATTGCATTCAGTTAGAGAAACTTGCCAAAGCAAAAGGATTCGCTGCAGTTATTATAATTTTAAGTTAGAGAAACTAAGAAAAACATATCGTTTTGTATTATTAATCACTGGTAGAGTATTGCATCTAAGCTTTTTGTGCGATTTGTATAATCAATTTCGGGTTTTAAATCATTTAGCAACTTTGTTGTCTGATAGTTGTGTCATAAAGTCTATTGATTAATCAGTACTCCACTCCATAATTAATAAGGAAAATTAGTTAATTTTTGGACAAAGATGGATACAGAATTAATCAGGACAAAAGATAATATTTAACTGTAGGCCTAAAGTAAGACCAAGTAGGCCTAAAAGTAGGCCTAAACAGAAAGACCAATCCTGAAGGAAGATAAAACTATACTCGTAGAGATCTGCTGTCAATCACCAGTGTTGCAAGACACTCCCCATCGGTCTGGAAGAGCTCATGCACCTCCTTGCGGCTACCCGTGCAACTACTTATGTGGCATGCGGCATTGCATGCTTTACCATGCGTTTCCCTTGCACCTAGGTGCAAGGCGCACGACGCATGAAAAAAGGCATAGTGGGAACAGAGCTTAAGAATATTTAGTATGGTAATATCCATATTAAACCGCTTGAAAAGAGATGTAAGGTAACTGTGAACTGTATCTGTATTTTATAATTTTTTAAACTTACTCTTGAAGTATGTATAGTGCCAGGTATGTAAAAATTAACGAACATACATGTATGTATTGGAAAAAATGCTTTAATATTTAGATTTTTTATCTAAATTACAGATGAACTTACAGCTTTTGAAGCATTACATAGTTTCAGTTGAGAAAAATAATAGAGATCATATTAATATTAAATATGTTTATACAAATATTAAACTTGTTAAAACCAACACATTTTCATGGATATGATACATTAATAAATCGATTATAAAATAAATTTGTACCTCTGTTTCTTATGCAATGGACTAACTTTTATTTAAATGCAACAACTGTTTACTTTACAACTGCCCCAGCATCTATCATGTACCAGTTACTTAAGTGCTACAATTTGTAACACAATTATAATCTTAATTCACTTTAGTTTCCAGTTCAATTGATGTCACCGTATGTCATTAGACGTTTCACTTTAATCACCGAATAGTTAAAAGGTGGACAGCTTCTTGGAACTGCGTTCTTTTCACAAGAAAATTAAACAAATTGAAATTTATTTAGGAATACTTTATTCTCTATAGATGTAACGTATTAACATGTTCAATCAACTTGTTGGATTAGTTGTAATAGACAGCGATGCGATTTATGAATTTAATTTGTTAATTTTAGCTCCTAACTCCATTACACAAACTGGAGTTGTTCTTGGAAGATGAAGTTGTCGGAGATCTGAAGAAGCTGTACGATGGTTGTAAGGAAAGGCGGTGTTACGTTCCTGATTTTATCAACGAAAATATTACAAACACATTGGTTGCAGCATTTTCTAAGAAGGACAATTTCTTTATTACAGTTTTTAATAAGTATTACCCAGGTCATCCAATGATACATTTTACATTCGAACTAGTAAGTAAAGTGTACAGAACATATAACGTACTAAAGTAGATAACTAAACTCATTGGATTTGAATTGGATTCGAAACAGATCTGGAAATTCGTGTGGACCATCGCTAAAATGTATACTGATTCTATATCGAATCAGTAAACCTACTCCACACTAAATGTATCATGTAATCAAATTATTAAGGAATAAACATATCTATATTGGTTATGACATTTATTTTACATTTTGTAATTCTCGCTTATAAAAATTAAATAAACTATATTTTACACTAAATCGATTCAAATAACGAATTATTTAGTAAACGTTTACATTGGTAAATAATTTGGCATGCCATTCGTTGTCCAGCCAATTACAACGCAGATCGCTCTCTTACCATTGAATAGCAAACACATGTTTAATTCACCGTTAAACTTAACCACGGTTAAGTTCATGTTTAATTTGTGTATGTATGTCCCTTTTGTAGCTGGTAAAATTTATTAGAGGATAAACTATAGATAACTATGAAATATGATATATTCATATTAATAATTGTAAAATATTTATTAATTTTTCATCATTACAATAGCAAGCACATTAATAGTTCCTCAAATTATAATTAAGGAGTTGTTTTCTTATAAGTCACAAAGTGAGTGTATTTTAAATACTACAAACACATAAATATCGAAAACAATTACAAATTATCACCGGAATAAAAATATATAAATACGAAACAGGAATAAATATGATAGAGTGAACATTAAAATAACATTTACAGGACACTAGGAATATTATAAATGTTGTCTTGCAGTTATTTTTAGATGTTTTTTCGTGATTTCGAAGAAGTAATAATCCAACCCAACCGGTAATAATTATGTTTAAACAAATGCTATGTTTTGTAAAGAGTATTTGTTGCACTAGGAATTTCTTAAGGCCAACTGGCTACAGAGCAAAAACATTAATAATAACTTTATTATTATTTTTTAATAATAATAAAATTAAAACATTACTTTTTTGTTTAAAAGATATGTCTTTGTTTTATTCTACAAAAATGGACAGTTTTTAAGGTATTTCGCTTATTATTATTTCATTCATATGATAAATTCGCTTTCATTCGTGGAATAATAAATATTTAAAAGTATACAAAACTTAAAATATATGGTAAGAAGAAAAGCCACCAGGTAAAGAAAAAAGTTATCAAAATGTAAATAATAAAGTACTTATAAGCCTAAAATTCCAACAAGGTGACAGAAATCTATTGACACTTACTAAGGCTGCTACAGGAAGGAACTAAACACTCTTTGTATTCACTTAATATATTAATTAATTTATAATTAATTTGTATACTTAAATGAACTAATACAATCAAAATAATAATTAAAGTAACAATAAATTGTTAAACCTATCACGACAAAAATTAATCTATTGTGATATATTACAATTGGATTTTTTATGGACCGATTTTTAATTAGTGATAAATACAGACGCACCAAACATTCCGTCGGTAGTTATTTTTTTTATTTATTTTTTTTAAATAAGGTTCTGAATATTTAGAGTCACGTGATCCTAAACATATGAAGCTTGACTTTAAGATGTTATATCAGCAGTAAAGTCCTCACAGCGGATCGAGTCTCCGGAACTGTTAAAAAAAAAAATTGTTGAGGTTATGGGACTCTGAAGATGGCCATTATGGTTAAAACTAGTTCAAAATAAAAATGTTTCAAAAAAGGGTATTTGTTAATAATATTTTTAAAAATAATATATATATATATATTTGACGAAAATTTTTTTGGCACTTTGGGACCTCAAAACAAAATGTTATCATTGCCATTGTTGTACTTTATTATAATGGAATGCTGCATATACAATTCTCGCGGTGGGATACCCTGCTAAATGACCTCCGTAGTTATAGAACTCATCTACAACTTCTTTAAACAGATTCAAGTTTTGTTTAATTACTGTTATCACCGAGTTTGAAATATTTGCAATGGTCACTTTATCATGAAAACACACTCTGCAATGGTCAGCAAGCTTCTTCAGTTCTTCGACAACTTTGGCCGTTGCCTTCGTCTTGAGTATGTTTAATTGCTTTTCCTGTCAAAACAAACAACGTATATTTGTAAACTTAGTCGCAGTATTTTATTGATCGTCTAATTGCATGTCCTGTCAAAACAAACAACGTATATTTTTAAACTTAGTCGCAGTGTTTTATGGATCGTCTAATTGCATGTCCTGTCAAAACAAACAATGTATATTTGTAAACTTAGTTGCAGTTTTGTATGGATGGTCTTACTCCTGAAGGGATGTTAAAACTCTTAAAGAATTTGTTTTATTGGTTTACAATGCAGGATTCTAAAACGTAATTCCAGTATACAGACTGTATTTCCAAGCCTTAGACAATATAAGGATTTAGACATTCTTACTTAGTTTAGCTGACTATTAATAATACTAAACGTATTGCAAGATAAGTATTTAGCAATTAATAACAACTGTATGAGAAAAAAATTCCATGTTTTATAGTCTTTCACTGATAAAAATAGCAGTTTATTAATAACTTATGCAGCTATGGTTTGGACTCTTGGATTTTGTTCTACTATACTTGTAAATTATAGACATTCACCAACTAAAGTTAAAACCAAATACGTTGTTTCCCAAAAAGTATAATCTTATCTGTAAACAAGATAATAAATGTATTGCATACTTCAACAGCTTTATTAGATAATGCACGAGAGAATCTTGGATAATTTATTTCGTAAACAGTTTGTTATGGCCCGTATTGACAGTTGATTGAATCCAGCAATGGTTTTTATTCTTAAACTTATGTTGCATTATAATGGTAAATTATATAGAGATAAAAGATAAAGTTAAAAACGATTTAGCAATAGATTTTTCCCGTTACGTATTTATTAAATGTATCTAGGGTTCCTTGACAAAGAATCATGTATTATTTACATAATTATGTTACTTTTATCTTTTAAAATGATCATCTGCTACAAATATAACAAAATATACAAATGATCATCTGCTACACTTATCTGTAAAAAACTATGCGATTAATGCAACAGGAAAATTAAGTATGAGTCGTTGACGTAGAGGTAAATATAATATACTCCGGACCAATAGCGTCGGCCTTGTTGTTGGCTACAATGCCGGTCCTGGCAAGTAAATATTACTGGTACTGTAAAGCTAGAACTTTAACGTCTCAACTCTTGATTTGTTGGATAGGTTTCTCGCAAAGATATGTAATGTAAGTAGACTTTCAACGTAAGGAAAGAAGAAGCTGCCAACCACTTAAAAAGATATACAAATATTATAGCTTCTTTGAGAAATTAACTAGTAAAATTGGGTTTGCCTGGTTTGCCACACCTTGTATTCCCTGTATGCAAAGATACAGTGGTTATTATGTGTGAGCTGGCAGGGAATTTAACTATTTGGTAGCCCGGGGCGTATGATTGGAGTATCCGTCTAACTGAAAGATGGGTGGATGTAATTGTGGGGATTTAATGCTGAATAAATATGAAATAAACTTGCTAACTAATTATAACTATATTTGACTACTCTTAACCTGGCTTCACCTAGCCCCCCTCCCCATAAAGTAATGTGCTTAACACATAATTGCTCCTGGTTCTCGGGACGTTAAATTTGTGATTGGTGCCAAACAGGAAAAACGCGTTTGAAGAAATAGGAAAGAGAGGGATGATGCTGGAACGATTTGCCTTACGTCATACAGCTACCGGTAGCGCCGTTTGGTTGGTGTCCAATATGCTCAGGATGCCCATTATGCTCATATGTCTAGGGAGACGTGGCGTTGCACAGCACATGTGCAGAGTAGATAGGGAAAATGCTACTGCATTATTCCACTTTGTTCAATCTAGTTCACAGCATAAAGCACTATGTTAATCTACCTATACAAATACAATAGCTGTATCTAAGGATGTACGATGAATGTTTTATGAACCACGTAGAACGTATACACACCCATGGAAATGTTAGTGGTGTACCGAGCGAACCCACAACGGACAACAGGAGTGCAAGGCCCACAATTGCAGTTGACAGTTTCATGTTAGCCTGGAACATTGAAATATCAGGTTGATAAGAAAATTAACACATAATAAATAAAAATAAAAATTCCAATTGTGATGAATGACCGTTTTTTTTTTAACACATCACATTTAATATCAACATTATTATATTTTGTCATTATATGTATTTACATCAAAATTTTAAAATCACTCAACACCACTGACATCTTACTATCAAATATGATACGGTAATATATATTTATATTATTTTCTTTATGATAACAATAGAAAAATATTCGTAAGAACTATATTTTAAATATATGAAAGATATTTAACCATTAGTAAGAGGAAAGGTCCCGAGGTAGAATATATAGTAAAAATTACGGAAGCTAAAACACGTCAGAAAAATAGAAAATAGTTTCTCTTATAATGATTGAATCAGCTATAAACTACAACATAAAAATGAATGTATGGTTTTATTAATCTGCACTCTACCGACGAACTGTAACATGTTTTTACTAGAGCAATTATCAAAACTAATTAAGTAACAAATTTAATGAGGGAAATTTGAAGTTATTTCCAGAATACAAATATTTAACTTTACATTTACAGATTGCAAAAGAAAATCGTAATACTACCACCAAGAAATAAAAATAAATCTATGAAATATGAATAAACATGTTAACGGTCGCTTAATGTTTTATACTATCATTACCAAAATAATACAAGTGTCCAGTAATACTTACTACAGCCACGACAGGGGGGAAACAAAGACTTTATTTTATATTAAGAAATTTAATTAATTCATAACTTCCTATTCCACAATAAATAATGAAATTTAATTAGAAAAATAATTAATTTGATAAAGAATTGTTATTGATACGAGGCAATTGTTATTATTCATTATTAAATATTTTAATTAGATTTTTTATGTACCTGCTTATAATTAGTGATACGCTATGAAAATTGCAAGTTTCCAGTGAAGATTAACACTGGACTGAAATGATATAAACAACAATGTGCATCACGAATAGTGTTCCTACCATTGACATTCATCTATACATGTAACTCAGTAAATAAACTGACAAATTCAGTTATACAAACATAAGGCTTTCTGATCAAATCAATCATTAATGGAACAATAATATTTTGACTGCAATACGCGATTATCTTCATGATTGAGTCTTATAGAATGCATTAAGAGACTACATTCAAATCTAAACGACTCGTTAGAGACAGTTTACATATTGTTCTTCTACTCATACAGACACACAACACATCCTAGTCTAATACGACTATGTCCCATGATTTTGTATAGTTAGTTACTAAAGACCTTAGATGAACCCTAATGCGTACAGCTATTTCATAATGCATAAATAAACCTCTTAAAACAAGGATATCCTCAATCAAAATCAAAACTGTGAGTCCTGTCTTTGTAGTTGATTAATAAGTTTGACATATAGCTTGGTCAGAGTTAACGCTTAAGGGGAACTTGTCCTATCTTAATACCCCCGTCGTAGCAAACCTGCGTGGTCAGCGAATTTCTAATGAATGTATATGTTTCCCAATACCACATAAAGCCACTGACCATGTTTCATAAAAATACACGAATAAATAAGTGATAAAGAGCATTTATTTATTCTGTATAAGAATAACTTATAAAGCTGAGTAAGCATTTTTGTTGTTACAAGGAAAACAAAATATTATTGTTCATGCAATTATCAATATAACATAACCAGTTGAAGCTGCATACCAAGTTTTATTGATTTATGTTCATAATTAAGGGAGAAATTACATTTTACTCATTCTTCTTAAGAATAACATGGGGTCTGAGTATGACGGTTTTTTGCTGCGGGAAAAATTGGCAACAAATTAATTGTTGTGCAAATATCAATATACAAGATCTAAATTGATTGTTAAAAGCAAATATTATGTTTACATAAAAATAAACTTAGGAAAAGCTAAAATCCTGTTTCCCATACGATTAACATGGGAGATTTTATGAGCCTGTGTTATGGATTTTCTAAGCAACAACTTAACCTAGGTTAATGATTTAAAATGCCACATTATTGTTTGTTTTTTTAAGCTCTTTTAAATGGTCAAAACCAAAATTAAGTCTGTTACAAGTTAGAAAATGTAAAATTCAAAATATTTTGGAAAATTGTAAAACCCGCTAAAACCCCCTTCCCATGGTCAAAATTGACTGGATTTCGAACTTAAAGATATTAATGTTGTTTTCCACGATTTTGCCAAATTTGTTACGAAATCGGATGTTTTATTTCAAACTTTATTGTGTTATGGACAAACACTCATATATATATATATATATATATATATATATATATATATATATATATATATATATATATATATATATATATATATATTCACCTAGATCCCTTGATTGTGGCCCGGGTGACAAATAACCATCGTTTGTGGCCCACTCTAAAAACGGATATATTTTCATAACTAGACAATCAGTGCTTATGAAATTTTGTGTACATACTCCAAAATGGTTTTCGTAACAATATTTTATTTGTAAATGTATATACATCCAGTGGTTTAGCTACTATAAAGTGCGCTAATTCACATTCAATTGTGGCCCATTTATACTAAGGTATCTAAACCCCCCTATTGTGGCCCACACGGGTATCATTTTACATTCGATTGTGGCCCAAGTTACAAAATCCACCAATTGTAGCCCAATTGCGGTGTTGCCAGATTTATTTTTCTTCTTATAACAACACTTCCATCCTCCAAGGCTGGAAACTAGCTGGTCTGATTTTACTGAACTGAACATTTAAGGCCAAAATGATTTATTTCATTTAGGGTAAACTTTTAAATAAAATGGTAATTTACTAAACAATTTATTAATTTATAATTATTGTTGTATGCATAATTGTAAATACATAAAAAGATTATACTAAATAAATTGTTTATTTTACAGGTTGTTACAAAAAAATGCACTGGCTGAATATTTTCAGATTCTACACTCAAAATTAAGCAAGAAATATTGATTGACATTTTTTTAAATTCCACTCCTTTTATTGTCAGTCGGTCTGTTTGTATTTTTTCTAAATTTAGTATATCTTTCTAACCGTTATAGGTGCTGTTTTGAAACTTGGCATACTTCATGCCTATATTTAATGATTTTTTGGTATTGAATTTAAAGTTTATATCTTTCACCGTTTCAAAATGGCGACCATATTTGTTTTTAAAAGCTAAATATCTTAAAAACCTTAATAATTAGCAAAACACCGTAAGGATCCAAAAGGTTTTGTATTTCTGTCCCTAAAATTATAGTTTAAGGATTTTGATTATCAGATAATAAATAACTGAGTTGTTGGGATTTTATTTGTTAAAACATGCTTTTTCAGCCCACAAATGCCAAAAAAGCATTTTTTTAACTTATACAAATCATAACAACTCAGTTATTTACCATCTTATAATCAAAATCTTTATGCCATTGATTTTGAGAAAGAGACTAAATCTTTTTGTTTATTACGGTTTTTGCTAATTATTAAGGTTTATAAGATATTTAGCTTTGAGAAACAAAATGGCCGCCATTTTGAAACTGTGAAAGATAGAAACTTTAAATTCAATACCAAAACATAATTACGTATAGGCATTACGTATGCCAAGTTTCAATTCAGTACTTTTATATTTTTAAAATAGACACCAAATTTATTAAAAATCACAAACAGACCAACTGACGCTAAACGGAGTGTGGAATTTCAAAAAATGTCACACTACATGTCTTGCTTAATTTTGAATATAGAATCCGAAAATATATAGCCAGTGCACCTTTTTTTAACACCCTGTATAATCGTAGCAAGAGGGGAGGTGTACTAGTACGATAACATTTGTGTGAAACCCCTGAATGAAGATGTTTCAATGAGTGGCGTGACTATTACATATTTTATTAAGTATCTTTTGGTTCTTCCTGTATGGTCAATTGACAAGGGTGGGCTGTTTTACAGTTTCCTTCTGTAGGCCACGATTACACACAGACCTACAGATGATTTGATAAGAAGCATTTAAAAAATATGAATCGTTCTCAGACGTATAACCTATAAGAGCTCCCTAACTTACCCTGACTGAAACTACATTGTTCAGAACTGGTTTCAAAGTTTCTGCCACTGATAACATTGGCCTGTCCTTTATGCCTAAAAATGTTACTTTAATAATAGCCATTACAACAATAGTTATTATTGCACAAATCTGTTGAATGTTAATAATAAGAAAAATAGTGACGACACAATTGATGGCCACATTAAGGGTTTCCTTGCCTTGTAAAGTAAGAACAGTATAAATTGACACTTAAGTTAGCAGGTATCAGCTGAAACATTGTTCTCACCCTGCTGTACTGTAACCCAGTCAATAAAGGTAAAAGAAACGCTTTGTCACAACTAATTAGGGGAAAAATAATTTTTTTCAGGATGTTAGTATACAAAATATAAACTTAAAAACACAAAGTCCCAACCCACACCCCTCTTGCTTTTCCCCCACCCCCACCCCAAACTTACAAAAGCACTAATCTGGTTAAATCATTACAGCTCAAAATCTAATGCAGTTATGGACGTGGTTTTTTCATTATTTTATGCCTGACGATTCTAAGAAAATCATCTTACATGCACTTTTTATGTAGATAGCTTAATTTCACCAGAGGACTTTAATATATACTAACTGCGAAAAACAAGAAGTAACTTCAACTAATTGTACATGTTTATTCTTGCATCATGGGATGAGATGTTTTCAACAAAACTTATAGATAATTGAATCAGCTTTAAAATGATGGGTCTAGTAAAGATATTTGTTAACCTGATGGTTTCATAGAGAGCAATGAATAGTAGCGGACACAGCACCGCCACGCCGGGCCTAGCAGCGCAGCGTATTGCGTACTCTGGCGCTTGGCTGTCTACGTGAATCGGACTTCACATTGATACTGGTTTTTACTGCCCTCTCTACAGTGCTTGTTGAATACTGCCAATTTTCACTAATACTATCATCTTACTAGTAGCCCATCACGGCTTCGCTCACGATCAAAGTGCAATATTATATTTTAAATGTTAGATATATTTCGTAAAGCACTTCGTCAGCACCTGGGGGACGAAGCTTTGCTTGAAAAGCCAGACAATTTTTTTACGAATGACTATCTTCAAGGTTCCTCTCCAAGACGAACATATTTCCTTTGTTCATTTGCTAGTTTCGTTTTATTTTGGACATTTCCCCTTTAAATTCAATTATTCTATCTTAATTTGTAATGTTTCTAGAAATATATACCTAACCTAATAATATATACATTAAATTTATGTATACATTGGTTCTAATTACTATTCTCACAAAAATCACATACTGATATTTTACCAAGTGGATGTTATTTTTACAACTGAGTGGTTGTTTTTGATCAGCTGTTAAGATTCTTTTGTTTTTATTTACAAACCCTAACCCAATGTTTTTTTTCAAACAACTTTTTATATATAACTATTTTTCCTGAGGATGAGGCCTGATTAGAACTTATTCCTTTACCCACAAATTTGATAGTACCAAAATTTGGAGGGCCCTAAAGCAGTTTTGGAACAAGGGTAGGCAAAGGTCGTGGTTTTATTCTAAAATATTAACTATCTTCCTAACAAATGCGTGTTCAATTTGTCCATTTTAACTAATAACGGTCAAAGTTGTTTAAATTAAAATGTTAAATACCATGTTGCAATGGCTTATGTGTTCCCTACCCAATGTTCCTTTGCCGTGCCGTGATTTGATATGGTTTAATTTTATTTTATATTGATAATTGCCAGAAAACCGATAAATTATTAAGTCAAATGGTTTCATTAACGGAGAGTGAGTATAAATATTACGTGAATATGTATGGTTGGTGATGTGGCTCCTGTGCGAGGCATCCAATGCAGGTCTAGGGACGGCCAGGACGGGCACCAGTGTAGACGATGTTGTACTACCAAGAATTACATTATTGAAAGTTTGCCCCATGCCCTTGGACAGTGCCATTTTGGAGAGCTCATGAGGAATGCCCGTCACCACAAAATATGATCATTGATTGTAGAAGAACTAAAAAAAGCTTTGAAGTTTATAAAGAAGTAAATGGCATAGCAGAAAATGATTCAACCAGAAGAGTGGACATCATTTCCATAAACAGAAGAAGAAATAAAGGATTTATCATCGATCCAACAGTCCGGGTTGAAACAAATCAAAACCAGCCAACAGATGTCAATCAAGAAAAGGTAATGATTTATTTACAAACGACGATATGGTATTTTTAAGACTATTATGACATAGAAATTTTTGAAGTTTTTGGTTTGTTCATTGGGGTCCAATGAACATTATCACAGTTTTTTGTTGACTTTTGGACAAAATTTAATTTAAATCAAAAGAAAATTTATTCAATAAATTAACTAGTCACAAGGTATTCACAAGGTACATTCATGGACAAAACCAGAGAAACAAGTACTGAGAGGAATGTAAAAGAATTATTAAAACAGCAGCAGAAATCGTTAGGGAAGACATTGAAAAAATTAATTAAGACTGTGGAAAATACTCAAGTGAAAAGGTATACTGTATCAAATGATTTATCCCTGATACATTGGCAATATTTACGAGTTCAGTGACTAAAGAAAGAGCTGGAAATTCGTCCCCTAAAAACATCCTGTAATTAACCATACAATAATTTCAGCTGTAAGAGCAAGGTCGTCCTTTTCGTCAATACAAATTTCTTTGTCTCTATATTGGAATAGAACGTATGGGTCACAACATCTGACTGAAGGAACTTTCTGTGATGCGCTGAATAATTAATGGTCTTCATACTATGAAATTGACAGATACATAAGGTATTTAATTACGCTGGGCCCCCCAGTCCTACAAAATAATTCCTTTACACAGTATGTTTCCATCAACGCTATCGTTAACGTAAAATCATTAGACGGGGCTTAAATACATTTCATGATATGGGAGGAATCGCATGTATCACTCCATCGTTCCATGTCTCCATCACCTTAGAAATACCTAGATTAATTGACGGATCGTTTAAGGTTGCAGAATAAATTCGTAAACGATCGTATGTAAAGTGAAAAACAAGTGACGTAGCTGGCATTGTTATGGACGACTTTCCAGATGTTATATCGTTAAGGAAAACAAATTCAAACACATAGTACCTTTTATTCATCCACCTAATCTGCTATGGGTCAGTGAATGTAACACTCAACAGTTTATTCTGAGCATGTACAACTTATCAAAGCTCAACACCCTCAATGAAACCTAATGAAACTCAATGATACTTTAAGTTTATCCAATTAACCACAAAAATGTCTCTTGTCAAATTTGTATTTAGCAAAACTTCCAAATAACAGAAAAAAGCGACCAGCGAAATAAACGACCATCACGGAATGTGCGAAATAAGCGGCCAAACTTCCTTGAGTCCCGCCCACCCCCGTTCGAGGTAATTCAACCAGGGTATGTGCGAAATAAGCGGCCAAAATTCCCTTACCTTACCTTACCTCTCCCCCGCCGGACTTCAAAGTTACCATGTTATTCTAACGGAGGAAAGATATGTTATGATTTTCAAAGGTGACTAATTTAATTATTGTAAACATCTGTTAACTCATTTGGTAGCGATCTGTAATCTAAATGTTATGAATGAAGATTTTTAAACACAATTCTTAGGCGTAGCAACGCCAATGAGCTCTATGAATAACTGGAGAGATTAATGCTGGTTGGATTTTCGTGCCATTGGCAGAATTTTCCCCTTTATATACCAAAACATTACAAAACGATAGTGGTACCTTGGTGCATGGTGTTCATTTTCTTATGTTGTTACTGTAGAGGGGAGATATTGTGCTTCCAGCTGCTTTTCAAATATGGCACGCTTTCTGTCAGAAACTGCAAGGCAGTAGTCTTTCCAGATTGTATACAGCTCACTGAACAACGTGCCGGAAACCGCTAGTATTATTTATAAAATATCAAAAGGGAAAAACATTTAAATTAAAAATGATTGTGCATATTTCGCTGGTCGCTTTTTTCCCGACACCAAACTTCCACCAACTGCTGCTCATTAAAATCTTTTGAGGGTTTACCACCAAATTCAAACTTGTTAGGCTGTAAAATTCCAGCAGAAGAATGGGGTTGGCAGTATATATAAAACAACATATTAATCCCTAAGCCCATGATGAATCCTCCTGTTCCAAGTGAACTTTTCCTACTAATATATTGCAACTGTAAACCATAGTGTGTTGCAATGGTAGCTGTCATAAAGCTGGTTTCGATTGCAAATCTATGTGTGGGCACTGCAGTAGAAAGTATTGTAACAATTCTTCGGACCAAACAGACGAAATATTAGAAAATTACCTTTATAAACAACTAAAAAGAGAAAAATTGTAATCATAAATTTTATTTGTTGTGCAGGGATTAGTAAGTTATTGAAAATACTATTATTATTTATCAGTGATAAAAGTGTACTTAAACTGTTTTTTTTATGAAACTAGAATTAAAAGTTGTTCTATTTTATCTACATTCAAACTGAATAACTATTCAAGATTACGGATACGAGTACATACAGTGGTGCCCCTCAGCAGCGAGTGGCATCGGCCGGCTCGAGGCCCGGCAGTGCGATGTCCGCTACTGTTTCATCAATCTCTATGAAACCATCATTTGAACAAATATCTTTACTAGACCCATTATTTCAAAACTGATTAAATTATCTGTAAGCTATAAGTTTTGTAGACAAAATTTTATCCCATGTTCCAAGGAAAAAAATGTACAATTAGTTTAAGCTACTTTTTGTTTTTCGCAGTGGCGGTTTTTTTGTATATATTGAAGTATTACGGTGAAATTAAGCTGTCTACATTACAAGTGGATATAAGATAATGTAATTATTTAACCAGGGTACTGCTCTTGTAAGGTTATGGTGGGGGGGACCATGGGGGGGGGGGGGGTTGGGACTTGGTGTTTTTTTTTAGTATACTAACATCCTGCTGTAATTCAGCTTTCCCCAAATTAGTTGCGACACGAAACCTTTATTGACTGGGCTAATGGTGGCTACACGTGGGGAGAGCACTATCAACACACACTCCGCACCGATACACCTCGCCACACTACTAAAACTGAACAACATGGCAACAGCGCGATCTTGGGCCACATTTGGTGGTATTTTGCTACCCCGAATGTGGCCCTCAATTGTGGCCCACGTGGGCCACAATCACAGGTAAAAAGTATCCGCCTGGGCCACAATCACGGGGCCTAGAAAACTATATATATATATATATATATATTTGACGGAAATTGTTTTTTGGCATCAGGGGACCTCAAAACAAAATGTTATCATGGCCTCAGGCTTAACTCTTACCATGCCACCTATGGTTATAGCTTCTTCCCTATAGGGGAAATTCAATAAAAAACAATGACTTGTTCATTGCCCATTTCTATGACTAACAGTTTTTATGACTTGCAACAATAAGTAACTCTTGGATATCTACGTGGTGTTTCATTCTACAATGTCATCTTTTGTAGCACTAAAAGTTTTGTTGGCTTTCATAGTTGCGTTTCTTTTCTGTTGTCAGAATAGTTTTTGTTCTTTTGATATACCAGCAGTTTTATAGAGCTATAAACGCAATATTTCCGGATCGGTTTAATGGCTTGTGAACTCTACCCTTAGTTATTTGTTACCCTAGTTACCCTAAGTTGTCGTTGGTTCAACGATGATGAATGTAAACCTTGATAGCCAATGAAAATCGTTCGGTGTCGTTAGTTTTAAACGCTATTGGCCAGGGGCAAGTTCATTAAAAGTCTACTCAGTATAGCACCGCGTCAATCGTTGAGGCGAGCTCGCATTTGATTGGATCCACTAAACGGGGCCCGGCGTGAGACTACCGTTGCCCCAACGCCGATTTGCCCCACTGGCTTGTCCCCCACACTACATTTAAATAAATATAAATTATTAACGGGATATGTCTAAATATTGAATATTCAACTCGAGATCTACACCTGAGGAACAACCACCATTAATACAATAATTCTATTAGACTACATCACAAGGTATGAAGCCTATTGTACTTCGCCACATTTAAGGAATTATTTTGTCGGGCATACCTACAAATGGTATGCTACGATGGAATTATGCTACGAATACTTGTTACAATAAATATTACAAAACTATTTTTTTTTAGCGAATTTCCCCTATAGGGAAGAAGCTATTACCGTAGGTCTCATGGTAAGACTTAAGCCCGAGACCGTGACAAATTTTTTTTTTAAGGTCCCAAGATGACTAAAACACTATTCGTTCAAATTTATATATATGTATATATATATCTATATATATATATATATCTATATATGTGTCCGTGAATGCGATAACTTGAGTAAAAAACGTCCAATTTTGATGAAATTTGGCTCAAATGTGTAAAGTGACATTTATGACTTTAAGTTCGAAAACCAGAATAATCGGACTATGGGAAGGGGGGTTTATGGGGGTTTAAAATTTTCCAAAAATCAGTTTTTTGCATTTTTCAGCCTAAAATTTTTGAAACACTTAATTTTGGTTTTGACCATGTTATAGAGCTTAAAAAAACAAATAATATGGTATTTTGAATTATTAACCTAGGTTAAGTGGTTGCGGAAAAAATCCAAAAAAACATGCTCATAAAATCTCCCATGTTAATCTTATGGGAAAAGGTTTTTGGCTTTTCCTCAGTTAATTTTACTTTAAACTTCACATTTGCTTTTACCAATCACTTCAGCTCCACAAAACAATCATTTTGGTGTTTAAATTGTGATTCTACGTCCAACCGTTGCAGAGATATTCAAAGTACTAAACACAGTACGTTGTCCAATGTTATCCTTATGGAGAATAAATAAAATTTGATATCTCGATTATTTATGAATGTATATTGATGAAACTTGGTATGTGGCTTCATGTTGTACTGGTATATTGATATTTGAACAAAAAACGAATGTTTTGTTGGTTGTCCCCGTAGCAGCTAACCTGCATACTCAGCCCTAATGTTATTCTTATGGAGAATAAGTAAAGTTTTATATCTCCCTTAATTATTAACATAAATTAATAAAAATTAGTATGTAGCTTCACCTGGTTGAGTTAAATTGATAATTGCATAAAAACACATATTTTGTGTTCCTTGTTGCAGCAAACCTGCATACTCAGTCCGATGTTATTCTTATGGAGAATAAATAAAATGCTATTGATCACTTATTTATTAATTTATTTTTATAAAACTTGGTAAGTGCCTTTATGTGGTAGTGAGAAACATATACATTCATTGGAAATTCGCTGAGTACGCAGGTTTGCTGCGACGGGGGTATTTATAGATTGCAAGGGAAATAGTTTTAATAATAATTAAATTTAAACTTCCCTTTTTTGTTTAAAATATATGTCTTTGTTTTATTTTACAAAAATGGACAGTTTTTAAGGTATTTCGCTTTTTATTATTTCATTCATATGATAAATTCGCTTGTATTCGTGGAATAATAAATACTAAAAAGTATACGAAACTCAAAATATATGGTAAGAAGAAAAGCCGCCAGATAAAGAAAATAAGTTAGGAAAATGTAAATAATAACGTACTTATAAGCCTAAAATTCCAACAAGGTGAAAGAAATCTATTGACACTTACTAAGGCTGCTACAAGAATGAAATAAACACCCTTTGTATTCACTAAATATATTAATTAATTTATAATTAATTTGTATAATTAAATGAACTAATACAATCAAAATAATAATTATAGTAACAAAAAATTGTTAAACCTATCACGACAAAAGTTAATCTTTTATGACATATTACAATTGGATTTTTTATGGACCGATTTTTAATTAGTGATAAGTACAGACGCACCAAATATTCCGTCGGTAGTTTTTTTTTTTTAATAATATTCTGAATATTTAGAGTCACGTGATCGTAAATCCATGAAGCTTGACTTGAAGATTTTGTATCAGCAGGAAAGTCCGCACAGCGGATCGAGTCTCCGGAACTGTTTGACTTTTAGATTCTTCAAAAAATCCCACCACTCTTAAAGTAGGTCAACCAAATTAGATTGAGTGCACGCGTTTTTGTAAATGTAACTGGTCAGTTTACACTCTAGTATGTCGTAATTTTTCTTTTTATGTGATTGTACAATTACCTACAATGGTGATAATAGCTTTTATATTACGTATTACTAATGAAATACTTGAGTACTAATTACTTTCGTTAGTCAAAGTAAATATTGTTGATCAAGAAACTTAGGAGGTTATAATAAAAAGTACTCATACAAAACTACTTTTGTGGCAACATTTATATGAAGTACTATTTACATAGTATTAAACCTATGATATTTTGTTGTTATTATTTTAGCAAATTATGAAAACAGATCCACAAATTATGCTCTAGCTATACATTGAAAAACATTTTAACAAAGCGTCATGCCTGATAGTTTTAAGAAAACTGCACTTGACTTTGAGAAAAGAAAATAAAACAAAAAACTGTGTTTTTGTATTTTAATCAATTTTCTCGTAATATATACATTTAATTTATAATATTTAAAGTCGTATCGCTAATGTTTACGATATTTATTGGCGTATCCTTACAAGGACTAATATAACATAACAAATTTTGAGATAACATATAGTTTCAAACCGTATTAATAGTTATTACAATTATAGATTTGTCAAATAAGCAATTTGGATAGGTATCAAAAACTAAATTGTATATATTTTTATTAAATCAAATTATATACAATTTTTTTAAAAGTTACACACGGAAATGCATCAATTCAACCTTGGAAATAAGTAATCCCCGCATGGGCCGAAACCTATGATGGGGATTAAGTCTCTGATCAGTCCATCCGTAAACAAATAGCATCAATTTGCAACACAGTTGCACTGATATTGGATGATGTTTCTTTGTACATTAAATAACATGATATGAGATAAGACCCAGTGTATTAATGTTTGGATATTCATGCCAAAAGATCAACAAACATGTCAGTCGATCAATAATATTTGAGGTTTAAACATAACCAAATTATGTTTATATAAAGAAATAAACGGTATCATGAAACTGTCACATACTTTGTCCCTTTTAGCCAACTTTGATGAAAACATTATTTTATTTAATAAATATAGAATATTAATATAAGTTGATAAAGAATGCTGGCAAATAGTTAAAAGTAACTCTAACAAGTCCAGTCTATTTCATAGAAAAAATTATCCTGCCCAATGGACTCCGTCAGTCAAATGCTCGAATAGGTTTAATGTATTGGTTGCTGGGGAATTTAATGATACAGGAGAACGTGAATGTACAATTGGAACTTGTGTGCAACAATCGAGACAAACATCAATAAATCCCAAACAACGTAAAAGGAAATCAAACCATAAACCTTATAAAAAAGTGAATATCTTTGAAGATGAAGAACAGGTTGCTGAAATAAAAAGTGCTCAACCTCTTTGTAAGCTTCTACATAGGAATGTGGACTGTGGAAGCGTTTTGAAAGAAAATTGATTCTTCTTTCTGACAGTCATGGTCACTCTTTGGCACGAAAACTGGTAGAGAAGAGTCCTAGTACAGTGAATGTTGTGGGGATTGTTAAGCCAAATGGAAGATTTGTAGATGTCATAAAGGACATTGATAGTGTTGCAAAGGGGTTAAACAAACCTGATACTCTAATTGTCTTTGCAGGAACAAATGATATTTCTGTAAATTTTTACATTGATAATTTTGTTGAGTCTGTTAAAACATTGGTAGGGAAATCTGAACATAATAATATTGTTTTACTTGGTCTGCCTTACAGATATGATACGCCTCTTTTAAATGAAATTATCTCGAAAACTAATGATACGATCTCTAAAGCTGTAGATAATATTGACCATGTCCGGTTTTTGTCTCTTAGCACTTTGTTTCTTGAACGTTTTTATACTAGGTTCGGATGGCATTTTAATGATCTAGGGAAAAGTGAAATTGTAAAACTAATCCATGCCTTCACCTGCTCCTCACCTGACGTCGTCCATAACACGATTCCTGTAATACTAACCAACCATCGTCCTGTAGCTAAGAATAGGAGAAGCACCACCCGTACTGACACTGTCTCTAAAGTCTTCAACAACAAGTCAACTTTTTTACAGAAAAACAGGAAGTTAGAGAGAGGCATGTAGAAAATGTATATCTCCCACCTCCCTTCCGTCTGATTCATTAGTACGTTCAAGAATTAATGGCTAAATTAGAACAGGTTGAAATTATGGTTGAATCATTGCTTCCTGACGTTCTTTGTTTGTCTGAACACTTTCTGAGCCACTCTGACTTAAGTCAGTTCTGAATGCCTGGTTTCTCTCTTGTATCAGGATTTGGCCGCTCTTCTCTAAGGAGCGGAGTTGTGTGTATCTTAGCAAAACATTCTCTGTGCTATGGACCGCTTGACATTAGTGATTTCTGTCATGAGGGGATTTGTGAAATGGCAGGGATCAAACTTGATCTTCAAAACTTGCCTTCAAAACTTGTTTTAATTGTAATTGTATAGACCTCCGATATCTAAACTCCAGGAGAATGATATATTTTTTGATACGTTGACTGCTTGCCTTGAGAGTGTTGTCAAACCTAGTGGTTTAATTTCTGTAGTAGGAGATTTTAATATCGACTTGCTTGATAGTCAACATTCAGAGAGGTTCATAAATTTGATGCTCTCTTTTGGAATGAGGAATACTATTGTCACATACACGTGAGAATTTGGGACTTCTAAGAGTCTTATTGATAACATTTTCACTAATATTGAATCGCATATGTTTGATTCGTCAGTAATTATTACAGCGGTCTCGGATCATCATGGACAGGAAGCTGATGTTAAGTTAGGTGTTGAGGAACGGTGTTTCCTCTTTATAGCCTCAGGAGAAAATTCTCTAAAGCTAATATACATATTTTCAAATACTTACTGCATAAAGAAAGCTGGAATGACATATTCTCTTCAGATAACGTTTCTCAGAAATGGCAATGTTTTATAAGTTGTATTGATTATTACTTTGAAATATCCTTTCCTGAACGCACAGTAAAGTGCAAGAGCAACCAGGTTCCTAGAAAAGTTCAAATCGATTCTTCAGTGCTAAAATTGCGCAATAGGATGTTACTGATGTACTCTTTGACTAGGAACCTTCCATCAACTCATTACCTCAAGAGAGAATACTTGGATTTGAAAAAGGAATTCAGACAAAGTGTTCAGTCATTCAAAGCGCAAAGTGTGCTTGACCAATTAAGTTCTTCCCAAAACTTACCTAAAACCATATGGAAAGTGATTAATGGTTTCAATCCTAGTAAAGTACCTAAGCCTTTTAAACAAGTATCTTTGAAGGATGAAAATGGAGTTTTGCTTACAAATGCAAAGTCTGTTTCGGAGCTCTTTAATTCATACTTTGCTGGAATAGGGCGTGGATCTAAGGACGGTAATTCTCCAAACCATGGAACTTTAATACCTTTCATGGATAAAACATTGTTCTTGTTGCCTACAACTGAAGGTGAGGTGATTCAGGTTCTCTCCTTTCAAGTTGTTCTGCGGGTAGAGATGGCATATCTTCTAACGTCCTGAAAGAGTGTGTTGAGGTACTCGCCCCTCCTTTGTGTCATTTGATTAACGCATCCTTCCAATGTGGTGAGTTCCCGGCTCCTTTAAAAATGTCATTGGTTAAGCCTGTATTTAAAAAAGGGCTCACTGACGAGGCAGAAAATTATAGACCAATAGCAATCCAATCCACGTTTTCTAAATTATTTGAAAAACAATCTTTCTAATCCGCTTAAACAATTTTTTGAATGCAAATAATGTTCTGTCTGACAAGCAGTTTGGTTTTCAGAAGGGTAAGTCTACCCTTGATGCAATGTTTGATTTTATTTCGAATATTGTATCGTCCTTGGATAGTCACGAACATGTAATGGGAATTTTTTTGGACCTAAAAAAGGCATTTGAAGTCGTCAACCATAATCTATTGCTTTCAAAACTAGAGCGTATCGGTTTAAGAGGAGTCGCACAGGACTGGATATCGTCTTATTTAAAGGGAAGGCTTCAGTCTGCAACAATGCCATACATTGACCCTTCTGGATGTCTTCGTTACCATGAATCAACTCAAACTTTGATAGGTTCTGGTGTTCCTCAAGGTTCGGTTCTTGGTCCGATGCTCTTCTAGCTTTTTATGAATGATATAACTGATTCAGTTGGTAAAGGTAATATTTGCCTCTTTGCAGATGATACATCATTTTGTGTATCAAACAAAATGAGAAATCAACTTGAAATTGAGATGTTTATTCAGGGTAGTTCCTTATTGCAGTGGTTGGACTCAAATAATCTTCTTGTTAATGGTGATAAAACTAAGTGCATTGATTTTTGTATATGATCTAAATCTTCTAATCAGTTAGTCTTAATAGGGGATATTGAACTTAATTCTTGCTGCGAAACTAATTTTCTAGGTTTAATAATTGACTCAAATATGAAATTTTCATCCCATATTGATAAAGTGTCTAAGAAACTGAGCTGTGGTATTTTTATACTGCGTAGGTTATCTACTTTCTCTAATCTAGATATTTTAATGGCAGCATATTATGGTGGTTTTTATCCACACCTTGCATATGCTGTTCCTATCTGGGGATATGAAAGAACGGCTACTGCAAGCATATTCAAATTGCAAAAGAAGGCAATTAGAGTCATATTCGGGCTGAGATCGTCTGAGCCATGTCGAGGAATTTTTAGAAAGACAAAAATTCTGACTTTCCCTTGTCTATATATTTTGGAATCAACCTGTTTAATTATGAAAAATCGAGAATATTTTCAAAAAAGGTCCTCCTCATACAATTTCCGCCCTATCAACCGCCTGGCAATCCTACCACATTCCACCACATTTTTTCAGAAGCAAGTTTTGTATTCAGCAATAAAGATGTACAATACCCTTCCAAATAAGCTTAGATTGTTAAATGATTTTAAAATATTCATGAATAGCGTGAATGAATTTTTAGTTGTTAAAGAATATTACAGTGTACATTTATTTTTAAACGATGACTCAATTGTTTAGTTATAAGTTTGTGTTGTAAGTTTAGTATTGTACATATCGTCAAACATTTTTATAATTCCATGTATTTATTACCGACTTTTGTCATCGCATTTTATTTTGCTTACGACAATAAAGAATTTTGACTTAGACTTTGACTTTATTAAGTACAGAAAAATGTACATAAAATTGTCTTAAATAGTTGTTTTCAGAAATATCCACCCAATTCTCTTTTTAAGAAGCACTATAGAATTCGTTGCTACACACAGTGGTTTTGAAAGGGGAAATGCCCCCTTGTCACTACCCAGGAATAAATGGCAACATATTTCAAACATCCTCTGTTGGTCAATGCTAACTTGACCTGCATAACAAGTTTTAATGAAATTTATCAGTAAATAAGAGAGAAATCCACACACACACACACACACACACACACACACACACACACACACACACACACACACACACACACACACCCACACACACCCACCCAAACACACACACACACACACACACACATACACACACACACACACACACACACACACACACACACACACAGAGAGAGAGAGAGAGACAGACAGACAGACATCACGTAAAAATAACTTTTTTGGGTTCAGAGTGCATCATAACAAATATTTCCACTTACAACTCAAATTCCAAAATTTTGACGAAACCAATACTTTCTCCATATACTATGTACAGGGGGAGAAATTAAAAACAAAGAACATAAACATTGTCTGTTTTATCATTAATGCATTTTGGAGCCAACAGACAACACATTGACTCATCATCGCCCGGACGCTTATACTCATGCTTATACTCACTCGTATGACCACAATCATTCATTCATATGCAACCCCACCCCACCCGTGTATACTCTCATATAGGCACATGTACACATTCATACCCATAGTATATATACAGTTGCTCTGAAAGCATCACCCGTTTTATATAAAAAAACATGTAATTTTGTTAGCTACTAACGATAAACTGATGTTATAAAGGTCTCAACGCCAAACCTACCAATACCAATGAGCCAGTTATTGATCAATGTTTTTTAAGTGTTGGTAGGCCTATTACTCGGTCTGGGAAATTTTAAAAATGTTCTGGTAATATAGAAAAAATAAGACTTGTGACATAAAAAGGCTTGATACGTTTTTTGATTGGTTTACTAAGGAATAACTATTCCGATGTTGAGTAATCTTGTCTGATAATTATGTGTTGATTTTTTTTAATTGATAGTCTTTTTTTAAATGTAAATTATTAATAATCAAATATAAAGCTGAGGAATATTGTAAACTCTGAACTCGTCAACAAGTTTATCGGTAGGGAATCCAACGGGTTTCTTCAATGCAGCTTTAATAATGGCCTTTTGAGTGATCGCTTGTTGCTGAATGATACTTGTTAAGGCTCCACCCCAGACAATTATCCCGTACTGCAGAATAGATTGCACATAGTACATAAAAACATATTAGATTTGAATAGTTTACACATTTTAACACTTTAGGGGGTAGGACTCACACGAGCGTGCGCAACACAGAAATTAATTTTCTAAGTCTTCTCCTAAAGTTTTGGATGTGCTCTGTACATATCAGCCGGTTATTAATTATAACTAGCAAGTACTTATAACGAGATACTCGCTCTAAACATCCACACGAAACACATTCATTCTGGCCGCCACAAGTATGTAGTCTAAGCTGATGATTAAGAGGATCGATATCTGCACGAAGTGAAGCTCGGTATTTTGTCTTTGTAGATTTAATGTGAGCTGATTTCGGTCAAATCAACGCTTGATATCGAGCAGGTCGCGCTCCACTACGTCATGTACTTCCTCCCAGCTGTCTCCCTCAAAGAGATTTGTAGTGTAGTCCGTGTATAAGAAAAATAGCCCTTATGAATTAATACATTTTTCCGCTGTTATTTTCATAGATAAGAAAACGTAATTGAACTAGCGTACTTTCCTGGATAATTATAAAATGTATGTATCTTCATATGTGTACTTTATTCATCGAGAATGGAAACAACTTGATATCTGTAAGTTAGATAATCTGTAAACCAATTAAAAGCTAGTCCCGTATTGCCAATGTACATGTAGGCTACTTATGTTTGTTTTTTTTTTAAGTAGCTGGTGTCGACTGTGTCAAATGCTTAGGCTAGGTCGATAAAAAGAAGCAAGCTTTTATTATTTCTTCCTACGCCATTATGGACCTCTTTCATTAATGAGAAAATACTATCACTGATATTTCTGTCACGACGAAAGCCAAACTGATTTTTGAAAAGATTGTTATTTTCATGGATATATTTTTCTAACTGTATTATAACTCATTTATCTATCAGTTTTGCCATTACACTGGCTATGGTAATCGGACTGTAATTAACTCTATTATCTTTTTCGCCCCCTTTATGGATAAGCATGACTTTTCTATTATTGAAAATAGCATTCCACAGTTTCCTTTTATCCTAAAAATCATGCAACAAAAATTAATAGTAAATATAACTTTAAGCAAAGAACATCGGAAAATTGCCTGTAAAGGAAAAAGAGAAAATATTATAATTTAAAATAATGCCATTCTTTTATGTTTAACACCATGACGTGATGGAAAAAACAAGTTTTTGCAATTTCGGCATTGAGTTGACTTTTATTGAGCGGTACAAGGAGGAAAATGATGATTGTTAAAGCCAATTTGTCACATGTATCGAATCACTATTTGACAATAGAGGTGTTGAACACTTCGCTAATCTGCTGATTTCAACCGCTTTCACATTCAACACTTACAAATGGAATCACAGTGCGACTTCACAGTTCCTCAATCGTCCAGGAAACCGACCACAAACAGCCAACCCATTACAATCTAATGAGTCAATAGATGGCAGCATATAATTGGTTTTTACATAGACTAATATCAATCCCACTAAGCCCAGAAAATTAACAAAACGACGTAGATATAATCAAATGTATGCTATATAATCTAACGGGTACAAAAGTGAAATTATCGACAGAATCATCGGTAAAAATAGCACAAAAACAAGACTAAATTAACCGATAATGATAAAAAGAAATATACCTCCTTAGGATACGGAGCCTCAATGACAAATGTATTTTTTAATGCCCAAAAAAATCTAACTATATCGGTTAAGACGTCTAATGAACTAGCTAGCTTGCTGATAGATATACCGCAAAACAATAAACGGACTGACATTAACAAATTAACATGTGCTGGTTTTCCCAGTTACTAGGGCAAACGTAAAAAAAAATTAATATCCGTTTAAAGTGGTAATTCCTAAATGGTCTAAAATAAGATAAAATTCTGCTTATGACAACCATTAACTCCAGCTACACTAACATTGATAATAATTTGGAAATTCTGTGTAAATGTAAGGGATCATTTATGAGTACAATTTAAGAGTATTAAAATTACAAAGCTGTAAAATAAGAACCACATAATGTTCTGAAAGATAAACCCTTGCATTAAAAGTAATTTATTACACAGCAATGGAAATAGTCGAAGATAGAATTAAAAAAAGCGATGCCCTGATAAGGAAGATGAGGGGAAAGGGATGAGGAAATCAAGACACTGGCGGTCAGTCTAGACTCAAAATCCGAACCGCACCCTTCCATCCACCCGTTATTTTGTTCAAAAATGAGTTTACGTGTGTTCGTGTTTGTTTATGTTTTTTAGTGTTTTCAGTGTTAAACGTCTTGGTAGTTTGTAAACAACTGACATGTTCAAGAAGACCTAGAGCTTTGATGTTCGCCTGATGAAGATCCCAATAGGGGATTGAAATCTGTCGTCTTTCGAGGAAAATAGGACATTTTGATGATAAGTTAATTTAAACCAGTACACATAAATATATTAAGTTGTAATGCTACTATTATCTATTGTTATGCTAAACTCGTAAGATCTAAAAAATATATAAAAAATTTAATATGTATTTTGTTTTTGAAATTATTTTTATATTTAGGCGTTCGATTTTTGCTTAAATAAATCTAATTAAAATAAGGTAAAACATGACTACAAATAAAACCCTGTTAAAAACATGCCTGGTTATCTACTTCATTACAATCTTCATTTATTACAAATTGTATTTATTGAAACGTTCAGCAATTAGAAATTTCTAACACATTTGTTAATTTCCCTCGTATAATTATTGCGTAGTACCTCGTATTATTTTACCAGTTTTTATTCCTGGGAAAATATTCCTCCTGCCATTTACATATGAACACCAAGACTTGATTGCCTTCTAGATCGCTCGCCCTATAAGTTTTGTATTATATCATAAAAATATATATTATGTACAATACATATGTTAAGCAAGTGATGTGGACTACACATTATTGAAAACCATGTAACTATATTTACGTTGCTAATTAAAGCTGTAGGTGGCTTATAAACAGACAGGGTTCTGGTCCGTTTTCTTTTTAAAAAGAATAATTTTGTAATTTCCCCAAACAATAAAAACATCGGAATTATACGGGTTTATTCAAAAACGAGTGTTTATTTGTGGCCTTGGATATAATTGAATTTTATAATTAAACTCAAACTAGACATAACGTTAAGTCAATGAATAGGTTAAATAACTCCTATCGTAATATGAGTATTGTTATCATTCATTTGTACATTATTAATGTCATTAGGTGATGAATACCCTATTGTTTTCAGCCGCACGAAGTTTATTCATCCATTAATTCCAATTACTAAGATAGATTATAACTGATATGATACACGTAAAGGAAACCTTTATTTATTCATCTCAGTCACGTTGCAGCTTATTTTACTAGCTCCTCGCTCCGTACGCGTTAAGGTTAGTAAGAGTTAAGAAGGTTTATTTTAAGTTTCACATTCAAACAATCGTTTAACCCTTAATTGATTTGGAAAAGCCGCCTTAATTTGACTGTCAATACAGACGCTTTTTAAACGGAAAAATATGTATTCGTTAAAATGAATATATAATATTCTATTAACGTATGATATTAATGATACAGTCCTTTCAAAAACGTTTTTTCAATAAATCGTAAAGAACTTTCAATGTTAATCAGACTATATCTCATATATTGATTAAACGTTGAATTACACTGATTGCCATTGCTTATTTTACATTTTACAGGTTATAATTGATATGATAAACATGAAAGAAGCCGTTTTTTTAGTGAATTTCCTTTGGAAAAGTACCACTATTAGCATGACCCGCACGGTGAGACTTAAACTCGGGACCACCATAGAAGTTACTAACGTGAACGCTAAACACGTTTTGAAGGGCCTCTAAGCCGAGTGTCCAAATGTCATTAGGATGTGCCCGAAAGTGATTAATGTTATTTATTTCTAATGTGCCCTATTGTATGTGTGCGTTGGTTTTCCAAGACTTTTGGGCACATTACGTAAGGTATTTAGTTCTGCTATGTTTGTCATGATGCGCAGAAGACGAGTGCGTAGTGTCACCAAACGTAACACGGATGTGCCTGAAAGTGATTACATGATATTTATTTCATGTACCCGGGAAACCAGGCATGCACAACTGACTTAAGTCAGAGTGGCTCAGAAAGTGTTCAGACAAACAAAGAACGTCAGGAAGCAAAGATTCAACCATAATTTCAACCTGTTCTAATTTAGCCATTAATCCTTGAACGTTCTGATGAATCAGACGGAAGGGAGGTGGGACATATACATTTTCTACATACCTCTCTCTAACTTCCTGTTTTTCTCTAAAAAAGTTGACTTGTCGTTGAAGACTTTAGAGACAGTGTCAGTACGGGTGGTGCTTCTCCTATTCCTAGCTACAGGACGATGGTTGGTTAGTATTACAGGAATCCTGTTATGGACGACGTCAGGTGAGGAGCAGGTGAAGGCATGGATTAGTTTTACAATTTCACTTTTTCCTAGATCATTAAAATACAATCCGAACCTAGTATAAAAACGTTTAAGAAACAAAGTGCTAAGAGACAAAAACCTGACATGGTCAATATTATCTACAGCTTTAGAGATCGTGTCATTTGTTTTCGATATAATTTCATTTAAAAGAGGCGTATCATATCTGTAAGGCAGACCAAGTAAAACAATATTAGTATGTTCAGTTTTCCTTAACAATGTTTTAACAGACTCAACAAAATTATCAATGTAAACATTTACAGAAATATCATTTGTTCCTGCAAAGACAATTAAAGTATCAGGTTTGTTTAACCCCTTTGCAACACTATCAATGTCCTTTATGACATCTACAAATCTTCCATTTGGCTTCACAATCCCCACAACATTCACTCTACTAGGACTCTTCTCTACCAGTTTTCGTGCCAAAGAGTGACCATGACTGTCAGAAAGAAGAATCACTTTTCTTTCAAAACGCTTCCAAAGTCCACGTTCATATGTAGAGGTTTACAAAGAGGTTGAGTACTTTTTGTTTCAGCAACCTGTTCTTCAACTTCAAAGATATTCACTTTTTTAGAAGGTTTATGGTTTGATTTCCTTTTACGTTGTTTGGGATTTATTGATGTTTGTCTCGTTTGTTGCACACAAGTTCCAATTGTACATTCACGTTCTCCTGTATCATTAAATTCCCCAGCAATCAATACATTAAACCTATTCGTGCATTTGACTGACGGAGTCCATTGGGCAGGATAATTTTTTCTACGAAATAGACTGGACTTGTTAGAGTTACTTTTAACTATTTGCCAGCATTCTTTATCAACTTATATCAATATTCTATATTTATTAAATAAAATAATGTTTTCATTAAAGTTGGCTAAAAGGGACAAAGTATGTGACAGTTTCATGATACCGTTTATTTCTTTATATAAACATAATTTGGTTACGCTATGTTTAAACCTCAAATATTATTGACCGACTGACATGTTTGTTGATCTTTTGACTAGAATATCCAAACATTAATACACTGGGTCTTATCTCATATCATGTTATTTAAAGTACAAAGAAACATCATCAAATATCAGTGCAACTGTGTTGCAAATTGATGCTATTTGTTTACGGATGGACTGATCAGAGATTCAATCCCCGTCATAGGTTTCGGCCCATGCGGGGATTACTTATTTCCAAGGTTGAATTGATGCATTTCCGTATGTAGCTTTAAAAAAATTGTATATGATTTGATTTAATAAAAATATATACAATTTAGTTTTTGATACATATCCGATTTGCTTATTTTACAAATCTATAATTGTAATAACTATTAATACGGTTTGAAACTATATTTTATCTCAAAATTTGTTATGTTATATTAGTCCTTGTAAGGATACGCCAATAAATATCGTAAACATTAGCGATACGGCTTTAAATATTATAAATTAAAAGTATATATTACGAGAAAATTTATCAAAATACAAAAACAAAGTTTTTTGTTTTATTTTCCTTTCTCAAAGTCAAGTGCAGTTTTCTTAAAACTATCATGCATGACGCTTTGTTAAAATGTTTTTCAATGTAAGCTAGAGCATAATTTGTTGATCTGTTTTCATAATTTGCTAAAATAATAACAACAAAATATCATAGGTTTAATACTATGTAAATAGTACTTCATATAAATGTTGCCACAACAGTAGTTTTGTATGAGTACTTTTTATTATAACCTCCTAAGTTTCTTAATCAACAATATTTACTTTGACTAACGAAAGTAATTAGTACTCAATTATTTCATTAGTAATACGTAATATAAAAGCTATTATCACCATTGTAGGTAATTGTACAATCACATAAAAAGAAAAATTACGACATACTAGAGTGTATACTGAATAGTTACATATA